>CM032063.1:50530207-51200427 GCA_018831715.1 Matsumurasca onukii | reverse complement strand
GCGTCGACCCAGGGCTATTGACCCCAGGCCTCGACCCTGAGGCTGGACTCAAGGCTTAAACCCTAAGGCAGGACCCCAGGCCTCATCCCTGAGGCTGGACCCCAAGCGTAGACCCTGGGGCTGGACCCCAGGCCTGACCCTGATGCTGGACCCCAGGCCTCGACCCTGAGGATGGACATCAGGCCTCGACCCTGAGGCTGGACCCCAGGCCTTGACCCTGAGGCTGGACCCCAGACCTCGAACCTTATTCTGAACTTCAGGCCTCGACCCTGAGGCAGGACCCTGAGGCTGGACCCCAGGCTACGACCCGAAGGCGGGACCCTAGGCCTCGCTCTGAGGTTGGACCCCAGGCCTCGACCTGAGGCTGGACCCCAGGCCTGGACCCTGAGGCTGGACCCCAGGCATCGACCCTGAGGCTGGACCCCAGGCCTCGACGCTGAGGCTGGACCCTGAGGCTGGGCCCAAGGCTTCGACCCTGAGGCTTAACCCTGGGTGTGGACCCGGCGGCTGGACCCCAGGCCTCGACCCAGAGGCAGGACCCCAGGCCTCATCCCTAAAGCTTGACTCCAAGCATCGACCCTGAGTCTTGACCCCAGGCCTAGACCCTGAGGCTGGACACCAGGCGTCGACCCATAGGCTTGACCCCAGGCCTAAACCCTTATGCTGGACCCTGAGGCTGGACCCCAGGCCTAAACCATGAGGGCGGACCCAAGGCCTCGACCCTAAGGCAGGACCCCAGGCCTCGTCCCTGAGGCTGGACTCCAAGCATAGACCCTGGGGCTGGACCCCAGGCTTCGACCCTAAGGCAGGACCCCAGAACTCGTCCCTGAGGCTGGACCCCAAGCGTAGACCCTGGGCTGGACCCCAGGCCTCGACCCTGAGGCTGGACCCCAGGCCTCGACCCTGGGGCTGGCCCCAGGCCTGGACCCTGAGGCTGGGCCCCAGGCCTCGACCCTGAGACTGGACCTCGACCCTTATGCTGGACCCTGAGGCTGGACCCAGAAGCCTCGACCCTGAGGCTGGACTAGGAGCCTCGACCTTGAGCTGGACCCCAGGCCTTGACCCTGAGGCTGGACTGAGCCTCACGACCTGAGCTGGACCCCAGGCTTCGACCCGAAGGCGGGACCCTAGGCCTCGCTCTGAGTTGGACCCCAGGCCTTGACCCTGAGGCTGAACCCAGGCCTGGACCCTGAGGCTGGACCCCAGGCATCGACCCCGAGGCTGGACCCCAGGCCTCGACCCTGAGGCAGGACCCTGAGGCTGGACCCCAGGCCTCGACCCTGAGGCTGGACCCCAGGCCCTCGGCCCTGAGGCTGGACCCCAGGCCCAGGGATTGGGGGGGGGGGGGTGGTGAGTGGTGGTTGTGATGTCACATGGCTGGCTCTAGACCGTTAATGCTTACTATAAACATCGTATGTTGGATGGGGGGGGGGTGGTGAGTGGTGGTTGTGATGTCACATGGCTGGCTCTAGACCGTTAATGCTTACTATAAACATCGTATGTTGGATGGGTGGGGGGGGGGAGTGGTGGTTGTGATGTCACATGGCTGGCTCTAGACCGTTAATGCTTACTATAAACATCGTATGTTGGCTGGGTGGCCGGTGTGTGGTGACTCTAGACCTAAGGCTTGGTAAACCGCGTCACAGTTGAAGCAATTACCTGACCGTTTGGTCATCCTCTGGTAACTTGACCTGGTAGCTGGATTGCCCGGCCGTGGCTCTTCCGTGAGGTGGAGACCGTCACAACGTAGTGGATTTCACTGTGAGGCGTGTGATGCCAGGCTGCCTTAGACCTTAATATAAGCATCGTATGATGGATGGGGGGGGGGGGGTGAGTGGTGGTTGTGATGTCACATGGCTGGCTCTAGACCGTTAATGCTTACTATAAACATCGTATGTTGGATGGGGGGTGAGTGGTGGTTGTGATGTCACATGGCTGGCTCTAGACCGTTAATGCTTACTATAAACATCGTATGTTGGATGGGGGGGGGGGGGTGAGTGGTGGTTGTGATGTCACATGGCTGGCTCTAGACCGTTAATGCTTACTATAAACATCGTATGTTGGATGGGGTGGGGGTGAGTGGTGGTTGTGATGTCACATGGCTGGCTCTAGACCGTTAATGCTTACTATAAACATCGTATGTTGGATTGGGGGGGGGGTGAGTGGTGGTTGTGATGTCACATGGCTGGCTCTAGACCGTTAATGCTTACTATAAACATCGTATGTTGGATGGGGGGGGTGAGTGGTGGTTGTGATGTCACATGGCTGGCTCTAGACCGTTAATGCCTATAAACATCGTATGTTGGATGGGGGTGGTGAGTGGTGGTTGTGATGTCACATGGCTGGCTCTAGACCGTTAATGCTTACTATAAACATCGTATGTTGGATGGGGGGGGTGGTGAGTGGTGGTTGTGATGTCACATGGCTGGCTCTAGACCGTTAATGCTTACTATAAACATCGTATGTTGGATGGGGGGTGAGTGGTGGTTGTGATGTCACATGGCTGGCTCTAGACCGTTAATGCCTATAAACATCGTATGTTGGATCTGGGGGGGGGTGAGTGGTGGTTGTGATGTCACATGGCTGGCTCTAGACCGTTAATGCTTACTATAAACATCGTATGTTGAAGTGGGGGGGGGGTGGTGGTTGTGATGTCACATGGCTGGCTCTAGACCGTTAATGCTTACTATAAACATCGTATGTTGGATGGGGGGGGTGGAGTGGTGGTTGTGATGTCACATGGCTGGCTCTGGCTCTAGACCGTTAATGCTTACTATAAACATCGTATGTTGGATGGGGGGTGAGTGGTGGTTGTGATGTCACACGGCTGGCTCTAGACCGTTAATGCTTACTATAAACATCGTATGTTGGATGGGGGTGGGGGTTCTGAGTGGTGATTGTGATGTCACATGGCTGGCTCTAGACCTTAATGCTTACTATAAACATCGTATGTTGAATGGAAGGGGGGGTGCTGAGTGGTGATTGTGATGTCACATGGCTGGCTCTAGACCGTTAATGCTTACTATAAACATCGTATGTTGGAATGGGGAGGGGTGCTGAGTGGTGATTGTGATGTCACATGGCTGGCTCTAGACCTTAATGCTTACTATAAACATCGTATGTTGAATGGAGTGCTGAGTGGTGATTGTGATGTCACATGGCTGGCTCTAGACCGTTAATGCTTACTATAAACATCGTATGTTGATTGGTGGGGGTGCTGAGTGGTGATTGTGATGTCACATGGCTGGCTCTAGACCGTTAATGCTTACTATAAACATCGTATGTTGGATGGGGGGTGAGTGGTGATTGTGATGTCACATGGCTGGCTCTAGACCGTTAATGCTTACTATAAACATTGTATGTTGAATGGGGGTGCTGAGTGGTGATTGTGATGTCACATGGCTGGCTCTAGACCGTTAATGCTTACTATAATCGTATGTTGGATGGGGGATGGTGAGTGGTGGTTGTGATGTGATGTCACATGGCTGGCTCTAGACCTTAATGCTTACTATACACATCGTATGTTGGATGGGGGGTGAGTGGTGATTGTGATGTCACATGGCTGGCTCTAGACCGTTAATGCTTACTATAAACATTGTATGTTGGATTGGCGATGGGGGGGGTGGTGAGTGGTGGTTGTGATGTCACATGGCTGGCTCTAGACCTTAATGCTTACTATAAACATCGTATGTTGGTTATGAGAGGATAACAGAAAAAGTACAAAAAGGGGCCGTTTCAAACATTTTGGCCTAAGGCCGCGGAAATCCTAAATCCCGCACTGGGCATCCTTTTGAAAAAAATCAGAACTGTCCAACTACTGAAAACAAAATGTAGCAACCATTTGAACTTTTAAATTTTATTACACTTGACACCACATAAGTAAAAATCTGTGGTGAATGAAGATTGAAGGGGAAATTGTGGCGTCAAACATAGTTTGAGCGGTTTATATCGTTACTTATATGACGCAGAACCAGGTTTCGTGCCACATTTTCTTTTTATATCTCTGTTGTTTATGAACAGATTTTGTTAAATATAGTGTCAATGAATTTGAATGAGTTATGTAATGAAATAGCCAAAAGATTTCTTTGAGCTATTTAGCTCAAGATTTTTCTTACAACTAAAAAGTTTAAACAGCTGTTATTTTTAGTTAGTGGACCTTTCTTATTATTTTTCAAAGTATGTCATTTAATTTTTAAAATAAAGGAAATATTTAAAGCCAATATCTCAAGTCTTCGCCCTAAAAATTAAAACAAAAACATAATAATGGCTGTATAAATTTTGAAGACACTATGGACAAAATAAATAGGTATGATTTCTCAGATTTCATTTTCACACTTATTGACCATGTAACCTAGTAATTTGTTACAAGATAAGGGGTGAAAATAATTTTTCAACACAAATTTTTGAGTATATATATTTACAAAACTTTCTTATAAAGACTACATACATATTTTTTTACATAGGTAAGTTTACACCATCCTTATGTAAGAAAGAAAGTGACAGTGAGTGGTAATAAGTTTCTCAGTACATTTCTAGTTTAGTTGTTTCTACAATCAATATTCTCATCTCATATCAACTCTAGATAGTGAATAAAACAATTTTGTTATTGTTTTAATCTGAAAGTACAGATTAAATTATACAAATACTGCAGAATTATTGGTATCAAGATAACATAACAGAAACAGTTTGATGTAATTTATTAATGAAATCAAGTCCTAATTTGATTTAAGAGGCGGCGATAGATACTCTGGGCACGCTTATGGTAAAACTGTTAACAGTGTTTTAAACTTGTTAATGTACCCAAATATGGAATCTTTTTCACTGAAAGCATAAATCACTAAATCACTATTTAAGATGCCGACCACTCTCATGAGGGTATTTTAAGACAAATATGTGGTGAAGGATGAGTGTGATGAGTGGTAGTAATGAGTTATGAGGTGTAGTCTTGTTACAAACTAAGGCCGACTCTTCCTTAGAATGGGTCACTAATTAATAGCCCAATGACCAATGGAAATACAAGGACCAGCGGCTTAATGTGACTTCGAACCCGCAGGTGATGGTCTGATATGTCTAAGCGATGGTGGGAGTTGATGCGAATATCATCAGATGATCACCGAGACTATCTGAGCAGCTAGACCTCATATCAAACCTGACCTCCATGAAGCTGGATTGGATTACAGGAGTCCCAGTCTGATTTCAGGCTGCTACATATAAACTTGAAAACCTAAAACACTCTTAAAACAATAAAATTATATAGTAGGTAATTTAAAACTTGAATTTGCCATAAGAACATAACGCTTGTAATAAAAGTTGTATTTGATAAAGTTTTACATTTTCTTTTATATCTCTGTTGTTTATGAACAGATTTTGTTAAATATAGTGTCAATGAATTTGAATGAGTTATGTAATGAAATAGCCAAAAGATTTCTTTGAGCTATTTAGCTCAAGATTTTTCTTACAACTAAAAAGTTTAAACAGCTGTTATTTTTAGTTAGTGGACCTTTCTTATTATTTTTCAAAGTATGTCATTTAATTTTTAAAATAAAGGAAATATTTAAAGCCAATATCTCAAGTCTTCGCCCTAAAAAATTAAAACAAAAAACATAATAATGGCTGTATAAATTTTGAAGACACTATGGACAAAATAAATAGGTATGATTTCTCAGATTTCATTTTCACACTTATTGACCAGGGGTGTAACCTAGTAATTTGTTACAAGATAAGGGGTGAAAATAATTTTTGCAAGCACAAATTTTTGAGTATATATATTTACAAAACTTTCTTATAAAAGACTACATACATATTTTTTACATAGGTAAGTTTACACCATCCTTATGTAAGAAAGAAAGTGACAGTGAGTGGTAATAAGTTTCTCAGTACATTTCTAGTTTAGTTGTTTCTACAATCAATATTCTCATCTCATATCAACTCTAGATAGTGAATAAAAACAATTTTGTTATTGTTTTAATCTGAAAGTACAGATTAAATTATACAAATACTGCAGAATTATTGGTATCAAGATAACATAACAGGAAACAGTTTGATGTAATTTATTAATGAAATCAAGTCCTAATTTGATTTAAGAGGCGGCCGGATAGATACTCTGGGCACCGCTTATACGGTGTAAAAACTGTTAACAGTGTTTTAAACTTGTTAATGTACCCAAATATGGAATCTTTTTCACTGAAAGCATAAATCACTAAATCACTATTTAAGATGCCGACCACTCTCATGAGGGTATTTTAAGACAAATATGTGGTGAAGGATGAGTGTGATGAGTGGTAGTAATGAGTTATGAGGTGTAGTCTTGTTACAAACTAAGGCCGACTCTTCCTTAGAATGGGTCACTAATTAATAGCCCAATGACCAATGGAAATACAAGGACCAACGGCTTAATGTGACTTCCGAACCACGCAGGTGATGGTCTGATATGTCTAAACGATGGTGGGAGTTGATGCGAATATCATCAGATGATCACCGAGACTATCTGAGCCGCTTTAGACCTATATCATCCTCAAAACCTGACCTCCATGAAGCTGGATTACAGGACCACGCCACGAGTCCCAGTCTGATTTCAGGCTGCTACATATAAACTTGAAAACCTAAAAACACTCTTAAAACAATAAAATTATATAGTAGGTAATTTAAAACTTGAATTTGCCATAAGAACATAACGCTTGTAATAAAAGTTGTATTTGATAAAAAAGTTTTACATTTGTGCTTTTATATGCTGCAGCATTAATACTTCCAGTGAAACACATACCCATTTTACTATGTAATCCTACTTAAAACATGGTTTGCAAATTTTCCCATTTTAAATTCCCCATCCCGGATAGAGGCCACTCCAACCACCTCTTAATCCACATTTTCATTGGGGCATGTAAATTTAACTTAACTAAACTAGAAATAGGCTTCGGAAATTCCTAACAAGTTAGCTCCGTAAATGTTTGAAATCCACTAGCAGATAATGGAACAAACTACACAGTTACATATCATCAGGCGGATCAAGCATTTCACAAATATCAGCAGGAGTACGAATGCCGAAAGTAGTGGTACAACATGAGCACATTCTTCCTTGTGTTGAGACGATACTGACAGTTTGTCATGAACAGCCTGTACAAGGGGTTCGGAACTTAGTCTCAGTTGCACTTTTGAAGTGAAGGTGGCGTAGTTTCCCAGGAGTAGTACTGAGAAAGATGCCAATATACTCGTACCTCTCGTAGTGTTTATAGATTCTAAAAGGATATTTGAAGATCACAGAAAATATTGAGGCTCCAAAGACAAATAAAGCCGTTCCCAATACCCATATCTCTTTTTCAGGGTTCATGAACGGGATTGCGTTGTACTCCTTTCGGTACGACATCTTTTCTTCAGTGAGGAATTTGTACAGCATCAATGATGGAAATGCTATTAGGGTCCCTAACACTACGGGGTAGCCGAACCGCATTTCCTTTTCATTTGGGGCTTTATAAATTAGAGTAAAGTCTTTAGGAATTTTGTCTCTGTCTCTTAGCTTGAAACCTCTCTTTGTAGAAGTGGTGAACATACTCCAAAAGTTACTCCTGCAGGCAGATGTATGAAAGTTCTTTATACCAAATGAAACAGTTGTTCCAAGCCATAGAGATGTTGGTAATGTGAAGGTAGTTTTAAAAATTGGCTTCAAGATATGGTTTGATACAAGAGTCGCCATTGCCATCTAAAACAAACAAGATTTTTTTTATACGCCTTGGCTAATCAATTTGGAATAACTGATGATACATGGTTGTTTCATTATACTATACACCGGGTTCATTTTAAATCAAGCAGGTTTTGTTCAGTCATAAAAAACATTCAAGAAAAGCAATAGCAATATTTTTACTCCGGAACATAATTATGGTATGCCTGTAACAAATAAATTGTTAAGCAGATATTACATGGTTATTTAAAATTAGTTAATTTTTAAACAATTTTACTTTTGTTGAAGTGGATCAATTTAGAGTAACAAATTGCAAAGGAAATCCGATTCATTCTTGCCAGCGGCGCTTTAGTGCTTAGCTGCGTGTCGGCCTAACTTTTCATATTACATTATTTTCTGTAGTAAATTTTTTCATTTAGTACTAGGTTAACGGTTTATTGAGTGCACTGAAAATGTTGAGATCTTGTAAAATATTTAGTTGTACCCGTTCTTTGCCCATTTTTATTTAAAGTTATATTGTGACCATAAAGTTTGATGTTATGTTTGCCTGTTAGTTAGCTATGCCAACTGTGTAGTATAAATAGACATAGGGTTACTAGATGTGTTGGCAGTTTACAAAATAAATCGCTACTGCTTGTGGGAAAGATCGTGTTTGCATTTACTATTGAGGAACAGGAGGCCAGTTATGAGCCAGCAACTGACGTGGTGCAAATAGACCCTTCCAAGCTAATGTCAAGATGACTACTGAATACTGACTGCCTGACAAGACCAGAGCAGTGACTTCACCTCGCCACTAAGGCCGTGGGATTGGGGAGTGGAGGAAACTAACTCAGCTGACACACTGTAGAATACGCCACTACTCCAAAATAACGCTTTCAGAGTCCACTTTGGTCCCCTGCCATTAATTTTTGTGAATGTTGTATGGTTATCAAATATAGCTAAAGACACACTGTGTAATGGGCTAAACCCTTAAATAAAGTTTCATCACCTTTGATTTCAGTTGATATTGAGTTAATGATAAGCGTTCATAATGGCTTCAAAATGTTACAGACGAACAGACAGAATTTTTATGACGTCAGTTTCGGTCTATGCAAAGTATAAAAACCAAATAACCAAAAACTGTTGTGTACATTTCAATGTACAGACTAAAGTATTATTTTACTTATTTAGCTACATTTTCTTTAAAATTTTTATAATGTAATGTTATTAATACGTTTATGCTTAATTAATAAAACTGAGATGTGCAAATTCGGACTTGTGAATGTTATATTGATTTTATGTGTTTTTTTAATCATGGGTTGAAGGAGGATCTTGAAGTCTGACCTATGCAATTAATTTGGCAATTGTTGCAGGAGAGTTAGTAAACTCCAGTTTGATTATAAGAATTACTTGGTTCAAGTTCATATTATATGTTATGTGTTTATGACTTCTATAACAATATTTTCTTATTTTTGAACTGTAATCAAATAATATATTATCAGTGGTCTTTAAATGAACGTATTTGTGTTGTTCCCTAAATAAAAAACAGAGCCGACGCGTAGCTGCAAGCGCTACCGTGAATCCCAACGAATTTTTATCAATCAAACTGAAAGATCCTGAGCAATGGTCTGCGATCTACCCAAAAAAGTTATTTTGATTGGTTATAGCTAAGGCATGGTTAATCCTTTGTGGTTGCATGTCAAACAGAAGTCGACAAATGAAAGTGTTACCAAAAAAGGTGATATTGGTTGCTAGGTAATAGTTGCACTGCCTGTAATCAGTCTTTGGAGACAAGCAGAAGAAGCACTTACACTAGCGCCGCAAGCAGAGAATGCAGATATTCCCATCCCCTTCCCCCACAACAACTCATCGGAGTGTTTGACAGCCTGGGGCAATCAGCCCGAGGGGCGAGTTCCTTACTTGAAATATTGGTTTAAATATTGGTGGATGAAAAGCAAATCGTCGTATCAATCAGAGGTTCTCATTTCTTGTCTGTGTGTGTGTGTTGATGTAAGAAAATATGACAGCAGTAACAATAAAATGTCGAAATTACGTCATCTTAATAATTACATTATCTTATTCAATTTTTAATGTTCACTGTTTTAATATTACGGAGCTATTTAGAAAAATCGTAGACTTTGTCACGTAAGGAACTCGCCCCTAAAAATAGCCTACTTGTTCACTCTGAAGATGTAAATTTTATTTCAAGTATTAATCAAGTTAATGGCCTTGTGTTAAGTGTTAATGGCCTTGCCATCATTTTGACCATTTACAGTAAGTACAAAATGTCTAGTCTACCTTTGGCTAAATTACGGCTCTTCTGGAAGAACCAATGAAGCTGTTCAATCCCTGCCCTAACCTCTAAATACTGAAAGACTTCAGACTTTATGACTTCGGAATTGTCAGTGACGCTGTCAAAAACTAATTAGCACATGTTTATAGTTAACTTCATACTTTAAAATAATTATGCAAATAAACAATTTACAAACTCCCTGAATTTCTACTTTCTCTTGTGATAGCACAGTTTTGCACCAGCACTTAGCAGAAGACAAATCAAGTAGAAGCTTTTTTTCTTAAGGCTTTATTTTGCCTAACATCTGAACATATCTTTTGATACTCTGTGACCTGAATCTTATAAGCAAGCTCATAGAGTATTAATTATTGACTTTAAATATAATAAAGTTAACACGAAAGTAAAAACAATGAAATCACCGTAGTTAATGGCTTGTCCAAGTGTGTGGGTTCGATCCCAACCCCCAAAAGGTTGTACAGGGACAAACGTTATGTTTAGAGAAGTCTTTAATTTTTAATGTATATTTAAAGTCAATGGAGACGTCGACCCCTAAACGGCAACGATAATAACAAGATCCGTTTAAAATAAAAGGCTGGCAAGTAGTGGAAGAAGTGCACTGTATAGCTAAAGGAGGCTCTAACAAGCTGTTAGATATCCTAGCATACAACCAGAAGACCAAGCCCGGAACCATCATCGAATGATCAACCCCACAGTTAGGTTTGAAACTTTCCTAAATCAACCTGAAGAGGTTGATCTTGAAAAAATAAAATATATCAAAAGTGCGAAGATTATTTAAAAGAATAATATCAGCTAAATTCCATCTGCGTAGTTGGCTAAATAATTGGATCAGGGGGAACAATCATCAATGTTTTGTAAACCCCCTGTTCATATCTTAAAACAATTCGGCCTTTTCTCTAAATTAAAAAACGAAATTTCCCTTTTAGTTCTAAACCTTAAACCTGAATGTTTATCCGAAACATGTGACTGTCAAATAGTGACTTTAAATCAACACGCTAGAAATATTACAAACAGAATTTAAATACTGCGTCAATTTATTTATTTTATTCACCTGCGTGGTTCGGAAGTCACGTTAAGCCTTTGGTCCTTGTATTTTCATTGGTCATTGGGCTAATAGTTACTGACAACCTTACATTGTCTTTGTATTGCTATTTGTGCATTTACATTGTAAAAATGGTGTTTACCGTGAATAAATAAATAAATGACCCATTCTAAGGAAGAGTCAGCGTTAGTTTGTAACAAGACTGCACCTCATAACTCATTACTACCACTCATCACACTCATCCTTCACCAAATATTTGCCTTAAAATGCCCTCGTGAGAGTGGTCGGCATCTCAAATAGTGATGAGAACTTGTTTATTTATATATATATTTTTATATATTGTAAAAACTGTGTTTACCGTGTATAAATAAAATAATTTTTTTTTTTAATTTTAAAAAGCAAATATAATCTACATAATGTTATTATTATATTTAGTGCAGACAGAAAAAGAATGATTAATTGATGGTCTTTTACGTTGGTTAACATGCATATGATTGGATCTGATTGGCTTACCCAGTCTAGCCTTTTCGCTCGCTACGTCTCCGTCATCTTTCTTCCTTGTAATGGCGTCTGTATTGTGTCTATAAAGTCATATCAGTTGCGTGCCGTGTTATAACAAAATACATGTGTAGGGACCGTATTATTCACTAGATCATTCAAGTTATCATAAAAACTTACATTTGTTCAACTGTTGCTTAAAATATTACAATATTTACGTTAGGAGTGCAAATTATACAAGTTATCTTAGTTTAGCATGTTGTAAGTTTACCGATCGGCTCCAGCCTCCACTCCAAAGGCGAAAATTACTCTTAGGGCAATCGAAATTTTAAGATGACTCAATTTCTTCCCCCTAATCTTTTAGCCTTATTTGCTCCACGGGACCCCATACCTTACTTACCACCCGTACAAAAACTACCCCATGAGAAAAAGACTAAAGGTTACATTGGCATAGGAGGATTCCTAAGTTTCTTTGAGGTAAGTTGGCCTAGGCCTAGGATCAATATGTTTTTATGAGCTAGTAGTTAGAAAAAAAAATGCTATTATTAATTTATGAGTTGTATGGTATAAAAATACCTGTCATTGCTTTACGTGCACAAGTGATTGCAATGCTTTCTGACAGCGGTACTGTATTTGTCTAGAAGAGTGACTTATGATTTCATGAGCTAAAACTGATTTAACACGATGTGGAGAAGGCTCCTAAATATATAACAATTTGTTTTGGGGTGCGCAACTTATTTATATGTGGTTTAAAGTGGCTTTAAAGTTGGGACTCTTTTACGCGCGGGGAGCACCGCTAGACAACTGTCACTCATCTGTCAGTGACTTTTCACCCCCCTTCAAATCAACTCAAAGGTGAATAAGTTATTATCGTGAAGTTAGGTTATGTTAGTTTATTTTTTATGTTGAACATATTTAAAAGTGGCTTTAAAGTTGGGTCTGTTTTACGGCCGGACGATGTAGCGCGTTAGTGTGCTTTTAGTCTCCCCTCTCTGTCACCCATTTAGCTGGTTTATTCTTTCTCTCCCTCTTTCAAATTAACTTAAAGTCTGAATAAGGTATTATTGTGAGGTCAGGTTAAGTTAGTTTATTTTTATGTTAGTTGGAATGGGAGAAGCCTCAGTGGAACAGCCACGAGGTGGTGCGCATCACGGCCTCGAGTAACGATCTTTCTTGCGTTCCGCGTTTGAAGTGAAGCGCCATGTCCATTACGGTTGTGGAAGGAGATAGTGTTACTTAAGTAAACATTGTTCATAATGGTTTCCGCAACTTTCCTGAAATTAAAACATAGTTTTTTTGGCTTTTTTGGAAGGTTTCAACTTAGATAAGTGCAAAATAGGCACCAGTCACTGTACTGGAATTTTACCAAATTAAATAATGCAGAAATAATGAATCAAGGAATTTATTTGTATATTAAAATGAAACCATAAACATAATGCTTGTAATTTCACCTTAACTTATCTTAGTTTTAAATGCTGAGTCACTTTTTTCTATCTAATTGCATTGGTTATAATCAATTATGTTTGTCCATTCACTCTAGGATCCCAAAGACACTCCTCCACCTACGCGGGTGGAAACCAGAGAGGAGCGTTTGGAAAGAAGGCGCAGGGAAAGAGCTGAACAAGTTGCTTATAAATTGGAACAAGAAATAGCGTTATGTAAGTACTATTAAAGTGAATATTTTAGTATATTTTCCAGTTAGGTCTAATTAGTATTTCAGAAATCAGATTAACTTCAATAAACATTTTTAATAAGAATATGAATGTCTTTTTTAGTACCTACATTAAAAATGTTGTTCACAAATTAGACATTCTTAAGTTTACAGATTTGTCTTCACCTTTAATTAGTTTTGAAATGAACTTGTTGTTGTAAATTAGAAAGGTAACATGTCTCATTTTTCAGGGGACCCTCACAACAATCCTACATCTACTCTGGATCCGTTCAAAACACTCTTTGTTGCAAGAATAGTAAGTACTTTAACCATTTATTTATTATTACATGCTTTTAAAAACAAACTCAACATTGTAAAATATATGTGTATACTGAGACTCACACAATTTTGAAACAAAACAATCAATGAATACCTAGATGAACAAATTTAAACATTGTGGAAATGAACTGATATTATTCAATGAGTTGAGTACAGTTTATCCGCTAATAGGTTGTTTAACATTAATAAAATGGCACTGGAAACTTACCCTCCTTTGCCAATGAGACATTTGTTGAAACATGTTCAATAGTTCTCAAGTTATAATACCCCTTTCTCATTATGTGACGCAGTGTTTACAAAATTTTGTTTTCTTTCTTTCAGAATTACGACACCTCTGAATCGAAGCTTCGGCGTGAATTTGAAATGTACGGTCCTATTAAGAAGGTGAGTCTACTGCATATACTTGAATCTAAGCCATATTTTTTTCGCCCTATTTTAGCCTCTAAAACAGGGGTGCAGCTTAGTCTCGCACATTTCGATGACAAGTGAAAACACTAAGTAAGTTTAAACAGCTGCAAAACAATACAAAAACATGCTCAGAAGGGGCCAGTAGAGGAAGGTCCAGATAAGAACAGGGTGCGTGTTGTAATGATTGAAGGAGAGGTTAACTAAGAAGTCAGACAATGCAACATGTGTGAGCTCTCAAGAAGAGTGGATAAAGAAGAAGAGATGAAATGCCAGCAGAGAACGATATTATTCTCTGAAATCGTAGCTTGTCCCAGTCCGTATTTTTCTGCCAAAACTTTGCCCGTCACTCCTTTATCTAATTTTTCTAAAATTTTAATTTGCCTGATAACAACAAGCCACACGTTTCCTCTTAGAAATCATATGATATGATGATACAGTACAACTCAATCATAAATATGTAATAAATACACAAGCAACACAAAACACCGGCACTGACAGATGTAAGTCGACGCTACGACGTCATTAGACTGACTGAGTAAACAAACAAAAGCAGGTGCAGAGTAGATAGACAGACAGATAGCGCCACAGTCAAGTGTCCGCTTGACTGTCTAGTACAGTCACTGCCAATACTAAAGGTGTCTTGTACTGTCACTGCCACAAGTGTATTGTACAGTCACTTGAATCGTAGTTTGAAGAAACAACGTAGCGAGCGGCTCCTAATCATCCTTCAAATTACGTAACAGAACTTCATGTAATTTCTTTTCTCTAAAAGCGATTTGGGTAATTGGTGATTCGGATTATCAGAGTTCGGATAGTTGGAGTTCTACTGTATCTAACTTCTGTACTATGAAACAGTTCCCTTGAGTGTAAACTGAAACACACTATCTGTTCAAAATATTCATCAATGATCACTTGATCAGTAATGTTAAGGTTACAAACTATTGCTCAAATGACAGAATGTTTGATGTGAACTGACCACCGTTTCTTGGTTTCAGATCGTGATGAGTCACAACACAGTGAATGGCAAGCCGCGAGGCTACGCCTTCGTGGAGTATGAACACGAACGTGACATGCACTGTGAGTACTCGGGGCTAGCGACTGTGCGGTTTTGCGATTGGGGGGGGCGTTTGTCATCACATTTGCGCTTAGCTAATATTTTCGTTTTCTTGTTCTTGGTCCAGTTTGGGGGAGCAGGAGTCAACTTAAACTCTCATTGTCAGTGAAATTCCATTCAGTACCATTGCTGCCTAAATAGGTTTGTATGTCTGGTAAGACCCAACATACAAGATTCTTAAAGGCATTTCGCCCCTCCTCTCTTGGGAATTATGAGTTACGACTCATTCTTAGAGCCATTGAGCAAACAGATATTTGGATTTAACACAAACTTTTCACCTATAATTATTATGTTTGCTCTCCAACAGTTTTTGGTCACTTTCCCACAGACAAATATTATTAAATTGAACTTGTCTTTGAAATGTTCAACGGTAAGTCACTGTTATTTATTCAAAATCATTATTTTGACAGAATGTTTTAGTAATTTTCTTTCAAATTTCAACCCAACATAATGACTACAACCTTTAGTCCATTCAAACTAGCACTGTACTTTTAACTTTGCTAAGAACATTTGTGCTGAACATCAAACTTCACTTGCTTCCAGGTTTCATCACTTGATCTCTTAAACTGAAAATGATATATAATTTAACTTGCATTATATCTTATTTGGTTGGTATACATTTACTTTTACCTATTATTCACTAAAAAACAGAAAGCATTTCTAAGTTTAAATAGTAAAGGCATAGTAGATAAAAGAAGAAAATATTGTGACTGTAGGAATTATAGTGATTGACTTTTTAAGGTTAAGAAACCAAAAACTTTAAAAAAAGTAAAACAATAGATTAATTTATTACTCAATTGGTAAGTGATTGTACTTGAATACAGGTTTTATTTCAGTTCCGTTTACTCAATACTCTTCTAAATCTTGTCTAAGATTAACATTGTTATTAATTAAGAGAATAATTTTAATATTTATATCGTCTAATTTAGCTTATAAATAAATGTGTTAATTATTACCAAAATCGGAATTTTTGGAAGTGGTTTACGCTGAGCCTAAACTTGAGGATGTTTTAGCAACTTTGGTTTTATAGGATTATTAACAGAAGTAATTTTTCTGAATTTATGAGGTAGCTGTGAGTAAATTTGCTTGGTTTTATGGTAGTAAAACCCAAAACTTATAACAACATTCCACACCAATTTTATTAGAACAAAAAAAAAAAACGGTTACTATAAAATTTATATTTATTCCATCGGCAACAATATTAAAAAATTCAGATCTACATTTTAAATAAAGGTGCACCACAAAGAACCAAACAATTTCTGGAGGGAAAGAGTTTAGTTTTGGACATTGAAGAAGTAAGTTTGGTTCTCGTGTAAGTAAGTTGGCATTACTATGGGAGTAAGTTTGCATTACTATGGGAGTAAGTTTGCATTACTCTTAAATTGACTCCCTCGCCAAGGTTTGTAAGTGTTCGTCACAGGTAACTGGTTTTTTTTCTTTAAAACTGAGAGTTACATATTTAATTTTTATGTCAACTGTGTACAAAAATTTGCATTTATAGTGCTTTTTTTCAAAAGTAAAGATTCTACAATCAATTCAAGTTATAAAAAGAATTTTAACCCAATAATCTCGCCATTGCACTTTGCAGTGTTAGTAGTTTTCTTAGAATAATTTGAGAGGTTTGCGCGTCCGTAAGTAAATTACGCACCAGGTAAAATGTAAAACGGTATCAGAAGTGGATCCACGTGGAACACCCTTCCTTGCCAATAGCATTTGTTGTCCTTTCACTATGTAAGTACATATTTGCGGTAGGTACACTCATTCATTCATATTCAATAGTTACTGTTCAGTTGTGCAGATCTTACTTTCTCAGAAAGAAAATACGTGAAGGTAAATGTTGCATGGGAATCAGTTATTTTAACTCCGCGGGACCTGTAAATTTAGTATTTTTTTCTTTCTCGGATTAGAACTTAAATGTCAACAAGGGTTTGAGAGGGTTTTGATTTTTCCTGCGAATTCCTATCCAGTATTGAATTGTGGAATTTAAGTTTTTAACATTGTTTACAAATTTCAAGATCTGAAATTTTGTTGAGTTTTGTTTGTGATACAGTTTTGTAGTCTTCTATGCACAGACAACCTGAAACAAGAGAAAACACTCAAAGTCTGACTTAGTTAAGTTATTTTGGGTTAAATAAATAAATGATTTTTTATTGCAGAAACAAATAAGAACATAAAATGTGTTACGATAGTCAAGTATTATTTTACGGTAAACATTCAAAACAAAAATTAACGCCAGAATCTAGCCATAGGCCTATTTGTGTAATTGTCTTTGTCATCACGCAGTAAAGTGATATTTAGACTTGTCCTTTGACTATTATTAATTAGGCTTCAATTTTATAAACAAACAACTCTTTATTTTCCTTTTGTTTAATGGAAACTTAAAAACCTTTGTGGTTCAATATTGGATTGGGAATACAAAGTGGTTAGTATGGCTAGACGGCCTGCCACAGTTGGTTGTCAATGACCGGTGTTGGAGCCAGGTAAGAGCGAGGGCCAAGCAGGTTTGTATGATGTTGGAGGCCAAACTTCCTCGTACTGACTGCCGTGTTTCACTCACTTTTCAGCTGCGTACAAACACGCTGACGGCAAGAAGATTGACGGCCGCAGAGTGCTTGTGGACGTTGAACGAGGACGCACCGTCAAAGGCTGGATGCCCAGACGGTTAGGTAAGTCAACCTTTGTAGGAGTGAAATTTATTTCAGCGTCATCTAACTGCACAGCAGAACCTCATTTATCTGGACCTTGCTCATCTGTGTTGAGGGAATTGGATTTCAGCCAAAAACTAATTGCTTTTCTTCATATTTATTTGTCATGTTTTTGTGTGTCATGTTGTCATGCTCTTTCCATTTGGATTCATTTTTCGGACCAAACTATTTTTACGCTTCAACCTGCATAAATTTGGAAAAATTTAAACTCATCAATCAAAAACTCAAGCAAAAACTTTTAAAATTTGAAATGTTTATATTATAATAAGTTTTGGTAATGACCACAAAATTCAAAGGCAATTGGTATCACCAGCATCATTAGTCAAGTGGTATCTCAAGTCCCCTGGACCGAGTTTATGAAGGAGTTGTCAGCAGAAACACATATTATCTATGATCTTGAAAGCTTCTTACACAACGGAGGACTGGAGCCTGGCTAATTAGTGACTGTGTGTGTTAGAATAGCACATGAAATATTGTAATTGTTATTATGGCTCCATGGCTACTACTGATGGAAACTGATGCTTAATTGTTGTTTGCAGGAGGAGGGTTGGGAGGTACTCGACGTGGCGGGCCCGAGGTGAACCTGAAGCACTCTGGGAGAGAGGATAATGAGCGAGAAAGGGAGCGATATCGGCTGGAGAGGGAGAGAGAGGCTGCGGGTGATCGACGCAGTGACAGGGACAGAGACCGAGGAGGAGATCGTGGAGGGGATCGTGAAAGAGAGCGTGAGGCTCCTCGTCGCCCATCAAGGCAGAAAGCGTGAAGCATGAAGGAAAAACGATCCATAGGTTAGCAAACTGTCACACATATTTTCAGAGCTTGTTTGTTCTGCCTCGTTTTGTTTTGATGGTTTAATTAAATGGACAAAGTTCAGCAGTGATTTTTTTTTAGTTCATTAATCTGTAATTTGATTGTGTTGCAGTCGATCTCGGGACAGAAAACGAAGGAGGAGTCGAGAGCGTGTCAAGGACCCGGAAGTGGAAGAAGTGGAAGAGTTTGTGGAGAAGCCGCGGCGAGATAGAGACCGTGACCGGGGCGATAGGGACGAAGCATAAGAGAAACCTTAACCAGCGTGACGAGGCATAGCGTGGCGCCGAGAAGAGAGAAAGCGAGAGGACCCTGACTATGAGGAGAAAGTGCGGATCAAGGTGGAACCCATGGATGGTAAGTATTGTACTGTACTGTACATTGAGTATATTTAATTTCTGGGGTCAATTTATTTTCCTTGGAATTTACGAAGAAGGACACCCCACAGCTGCATTGAATGAAAATCAGTGACAGATTAGTAGAATTTATTGGGTGAGGGCCAAAAGGGTACTGTCAGTCTTTAGAGGGTATGGAATAAGAAATGCTGCCTCAATTGTAGCATTTTATATCAATTTATACTTTAAATTCATTGTAAACATCAGTGTTAAAGTGTATTTTAACTTTTTAAACATCAAACATTAATAAGCTTAAATATCAAAATGTAGGCTCATTTGCATAGTTTGAATAACAACCTTAATCCTCAACACAGTAACAGGACTGTAATAGAAAGTATTTTAGTGGGTTTATCAATTTATTAAGGCGGTAATCTTCAAGGTTAGTATAGAGGAGGTTGGCCCACTTCATGAAAAATCAGTTGTGTCTACGTGATGTCATTGCAGACCTCCGAGAATTGACGCCTGACTCAACTTTTACAGCGCCTTAATTACTAAAGCTCGCGGCGACGTAACCAGAATTTTTCGTACTTACATATTTATATATTTCTCTTCAGGAGAAAACGGGCTTTCCAACAATATGCATATCAAGTATATTCCTAACTATTGTGAATTTATAAAGTAAAAAATGTAAAACCTTTTTTTAGTTCAAAAATAATGACATCAAAAAGTAAGTGAATTAGGAAAATTTTATTTTTGATTATTATTATGTTTAAAAGTATTTGTTTTAAAAAGGAAACTTCAAATTTTCATTTAAAAAAGTTTAATAATTTAGCTCAAGTGATTTATTTGCAATTCCACTTTAAAGTCGAAAATTGAGATATAAAAATATCGCATGTTAGACTTCAAAGTGGCGTTTAACTAAAAAACCCCAAATTTCTTGACTTCTACTGAACTTTTTATATTTATTTTTAAGAACAATGGGACATACGGTAAACTATTAACTGCAACTAATGTTTTTGGAAATACGTTTAGAAACCCGTACTAGAAAGTCAGATCCATCGCGTTTGCAATAGTGCAAATTGCTGAAACATTTATTTGTTTGTCAAAGTTTTATTTACATTTTTTATACATAGGAATTTTATTTATTCATTATTTAAAAATAAAATAGTCTAATTAGTATGATGAATAATTAACAATTTTGTTTAAAGCACATATTCAAAAATTAATTTACATATATTACCCTTAACGTTTAACATTATTATTGTACTACATTACAGTAAATATATGTTCTCTATTAGTATTGTAAAAGGACAATCTATATTACTCAAATTATTAGTTTGTATTTATACTATGTTTTTTAGTTTTATCATTAGTTGTATAATTAGCACCAATGTAATAGACACATAAAGAAAACGCTTCAAGAATAAAAGAGCCTTAACTTGTTATAAACAATTAAACGTATATAATTTACGAGTTATACCGCTTCCCAAATCCAAGAGTCTTTTGGGCAATTTGTTAACTTGTTATTATGAAATCTAGTTTAAATGTGACGGAATATTGATTAAGAGCTTGCATTTTGAAAGAAAACATCCCAAATGGTTGAATGTTCTCAAAGATATATTTTTAAAATGTACAGACTGTGTACATTACATTCTTTTGCGTGAAAAAAAACCTCTTTAAATTATTTTAAATTAGTAATTAGTATTTAACTTTGAAATATAATGTCCAATTAATTATATCTCTTGGTTTTAGAACATATTGAGATAATGTATATTTTATCCATACAAGTTTGGTCTATTACATTGTTTCGCCATAATTAATGATATGAACCTTTCTGCAAGGTTGACATTAGGTGCTTTGAGAAAATGCTTGTTTTTACTTTGTTCTTATGGGGAAAAGTCAAAATGGCCGACAGGTACTGTCTCCGTTTAAAAACATAAATATTAAGCCCTAAAAACAGTTCTAAAGATCTTTTCACTTCAGAAGCCTAAACAACACTGGACTGTCCTTTTAACTAATGCAACAGTTATTTTCTATCTCAACACAATGTGGTATTTTCTATCTCAACACAATGTGGTATTTTCTATCTCAACACAATGTGGTATTTTCTATCTCAACACAATGTGGTATTTTTCAGACTATCCCGATTTTAGCAACAATTACGACGAGCAAGATTTTGATGAAAACCCAGTCAAGTTTGAAAAGAATGAAGAAGAGCGGGAAAAGCAGCGAATGGAGCGAGCAGAACGAGCTCAGCAGAACAACATTCCACCAAGCACTGACGCTGAGAAAGAAACTAACGGAAGTAACAACTATGAGTATGAAGTGCAAGATTATTAACTTATGGTGTTGTGTTGTCACATATGTTAAGTTCTGCTCCATCTGCAATATTGGAAGGTTTTATTGTAATGTAGTATTAAGTCAAATCTGTATAATTTCTCATTAATTTTAATTGAATAAATGTTTACACAACAGATTCTCCTTAAGTGAATGACTTATTTTCCTTGAGAAAATTGTAGGTCTAGGCAGGGCGTACACTGCATTGACTCTGGTCTGCCTGGACCTTTCAAAGGAGTCAGTCTGCTTGTAATGAAATGAGCTGTCGCACTCTAAATAGTCGACTCCACTCCAACCTCTTCCAGTGGGGACGGCCCTTTTCTCTATGATGAGTCATTTTCTTGCAAAAAGTAATTCTACTTGTGGTTCTACTGTAGTTGAGTGTTGAAACTTGCTATTCTGTATATTATCTCGGTGATTTGACGTATTACAATCAAATTAGTCCTGTTGTACTAACATTTTAAAATAATGGCTTCAAAAACTGCTATAGTGCATTTGACTATTTTGCTTTCTGTCCTCAAAGTATGGTAAAACCCCATTTTTGTCATTCTGATCTGAAAACAGCTGCTTCAGACACATATATTGTCAGTGCTAAAGTGTCACTTTTTCACCCAGGTAAATAAAGTATTGTTTTGATGACATTTTACTCTCTAGGGAGAAAAAGATCATTTTAATGAGACAAGTTGAGACTTGGTCATTTTTTGCATGACCAACTAAAAATGGTCTACACCCCAAGTACGTGTAGCAGGGTTAATGCTTTTCCCTGTTAAAGCATTTATGGGGCTCGTAACAAGCTTAGCTTTTACAAAAACATGTTGTGCTAAATAAAAACCAAAATAAAATTGTTCAAAATATTGCTTGTAAATACCTTTTAATATTAAGGGACAAGGTTATTAATAAGTTTTCATTATTAAAATTTTGATCAACTATATTTTCTTACAAATCAATTCTGTTAACACATAACTAGTAAAAATATAAAATATTAATTTTTTGTATCTTTTAATTAAAAACAAAGTACATTAGATCTATTGCTAGAAAAGGAAGTTAGTATTTTACTTTCCAATTTTTACTACACAAAGCATTGTAGGTATAATTCAAGACACTTTTTTAATCAGCATGATCTATAAAATTTAATTCTCAAACCATAAGAAGATACACTTATTTTCAAGCCCTGAAATTAAATAATACTAAATCAAGTGGTATAAAAGAACAAAGAAAATTGTATCAAATTATAATGAAAGAGTAAATTACTTTTACGTTATTCTAAATAATATTACATAAATTTAATGCTAGAATGATAAAAGTATGTAGTTATAAACAAAAACCTTTTGCTGGAATCCTGTATTGACCAATACTAATTTAAGTTTGTGTAGTAGTTTTCCACATAACCTATGTACAATAACACAAATGGAATGAAAAACTCAGTTTTAAGTGAAGAAAAATTCAATATGAGAAAGTGAACTATATATTTTACATATTTACAGTACAGTAACCTAAGTGCTCAACAAATATTACACTACGGTAACATTTTGACTACTTCAAGCAACCACAATCTTAAATTAAGGGACTTAAAGTATCTTAAATAACAAAATATTATTTTGATCACAGAAATTAATTTTAATATATTTTCATGCCTAAAAGTTATGTAAAGTGATTTTCCCTGAACTGTGATTTTTCACCATGACTGTTAAATAGCTACAAGTCTTTGTAATAAATCAAGATGCGTAGCTTTTTTAGGCACACCTAAAAACTAAGGTTATAAGAATCATATTGTATGAATATGATAGTTTCTAGTCGACCAGCAACTTAGTTTGATATTGAACTCGGTATTATTATAGTTGAACTAATGATGTAACTGTATAGACTAGGTTGGGTGGGGACTTGAGGCATTTTAGCCTATGGCTTTGTATGAAACGTTCTCGACTAATAAATTTCTCTTAGTTCAAATAAGAAATCAATGACTAAACAGAATTCACTAAGAAGTCCTCGTAGGGTTTGCTTACTCTCAGATATTTTCAGATAAATATTAGACATGTGCAAATATTCATATTTCAGATTAAAATACAAGTTGAAATATATTTTAAATAAAGTTACTAAATACTCAAAGGTTTTTAGTTTTTACAATTAAAAAATCAATTGATCTACCTTAAGAAAGACCTAGTTTTGTCAAATGTTTATTTAAAATTGAGTATTTAAAACAATGATTATACCAGTCCTGCTGATAATGGATGAAAATGCAAAATTAACACTGCTAGACCGGTTCACAGTTAAGATAGAGTAAATGACGTAAGTTATAAAATGTTTAATCTGTATTAGAGTTGAAAACAAAACTTAGGCTTGAATACCTGATAAATCCACTTGCACGTGCTTAATAAAATGTAAACCCAATAAATTAACTTAAAATGAACCTACTTCATCAGGAAACAGCTTCTTATTGAAATTTACAATAAATTCAAGTTGGAAAACAAACTGTCCAATAAATGTTTTATTTGCTGGGTGAGGCCTTTCAGAAATGATGTTTCTATATTCAGTTGGTGTTTGGTTCGAAGATAGAAACATCGTTTCTGAAAGGCCTCACCCATCAAATAAAACATTTATTGGACAGTTTGTTTTCCAACTTAAATTAATTGAAGAGATTAATTCAAGTTAATCAAATTTAAAGCATTTATGGAGTTCACAAATACAGCAGTGTTCTTTTGTCATCGGCCAAAAGTTGTAATTACTGTAATTAATTGTGTATTAAGTTAATAGTTATTGAGGGTTGAGTGATTGACAACTGTCACTAAACACAAGTGTATGAAACAAGCATAACTTCATCATCGCTGACTTATAAACCTGCCAAAGCTGGGAACACACATTTATAAGCAACACATTGTATTAGGCTTTCAGTGTACATTTCTTTCAAATTTTATTTATTTCAATACCAAAACAATCTTAGATTTATTCTTGATATAACAACCAATCATTTTCTAAAATGTAAACTAGGATTTTTCCTTTAAGCAGACAAAACTATTTAACATTGTAACGCAGACAACAACAGAAACTAAAGAAAAGTGATGGCTTGATCAAAATGTTAAAAGATACTCAATGTATTTGCCACAGAACAAGGAATAACAAAGAAGCATTTTTTGTCTTCTCCACTAAATTGTTTTACGTAACAGTTTATTAACTACTTGTATCTACAGCAGACATACGCAGTCTATTGTTATTCCATACCACTTGCTTACCAAACTGGCCACTCCATGTTATTCTTTGCTCTGTGATCTTGCTAACACAATTATTTTACAATACAACATGCGTTCTTAAACGCTCAACACATTTGTAAAAAATACAAAAATGGCATGTAAATCTTTGATAAAAGACAATTAAATAACAGGTAACAGAGTGTTTTGTGCTGCTACTTGATCTTTCTACTGTCCTCTTCGTTTGGACTGGAGAGGAGGCCGTTGCTGGTCATGAAACCGTTGTTGATGCCGTTCGAGTAACAGCTGGAGTAAACGGTCGAGTAGTCGCTGGTGTAAGCTGTCTTACCGTTCTGAACTTTACCGTTCGCCTTCTTTTCATCATTCAGAATTGGCTGGAAAGTTAAAAGAGGATGTTATTGAATGACATAATACTAGACAGAAACTAAACTGACAATAAGTATTATAAAAAATATGTTGCTTATAACCTTATTAAGTTGCAAATTAAGGTTAAATTCATCTTGTGTTAATCTTACTAAAAAGCTACAAACCCATTTCAGGCCCTTTCAATTCAAGGCTAAACATTGGCACAATTCAAGTATAGTCTTATCACAGCGAAGGTTGGATTAAAGAAATTTAATATTCCTTGAACATACTACCATAGCGCATGTTTTGCAAGTTCCTACAATTTACTCTATGGTTGATAATGAACTCTTTCCTAAATGCAGCAGTCTACTACAGTGGATAGCGTTTATTGACTTCCAAATATGTCAAGCAAGTCACAGTAGCAACATTTTAAAATCATCTTCAGTAATAATCATAGCTGTGATATATCAGGAACAATACCCCTTAGACATAATCTGTTCTTCACGGTGCAATGTCTATTTCAACCCTCTCTTTCCACTGATATCGTCATGACTTCACATGAAAGCAGTACATCATGTGGCTGCCACAACTGATTCCTTTCCGACTACTCACCATACAAGCTCCGTCGTTCTTCTTGAGTTTCTTCTTGTCGCTTGTGTAGCGCTGCTTGTAGAAGTCCGAGAAGAGGAAGAGGAACAAGATACCGTGCAGTCCGATCCACACCATGAAACTCTTCGGGTAGTTACACTCGGTGAACAGCAGTTGGAACTGGTGAGTGAAGATCATCACAAACTGTACCTGCAGGTAGATCACGCCACGTTCAGTACTTTCATCAATATTTTCATTTGCTACCGATTAAAAGATTGATAGGAACCAGAACTGAATGTTTTTATTCATTTCTTTTTGTCTAAAACACATGGCAAAAGTTCAGTGGTCTTTTGATTACTAATTCTTCCAATTGCATCCCTCTAAAGTTAGTTTGCCGTTCTGTACTGGACTGATGTGTTTCACGTACGATAATGGTCATCATTTTGAACATTTATAAATGTGTGCAACAAAAATGTTGTATGTCAATAACAGAAATGTTTTATTATTCGATAAAAAATCTCTGTTAAGAGCCGGTCTGATAGGTCCGCTCTGAGTACTGTTTATAAGGTGGTTTAAAAACTGCAAACGTTTTAAGTCCAGAGAAAAGCTTTCCATGTTTTCTTTCATTAACCTCCCTAGAACATTGTTTACAATTTTGCTTATGTTAAATTCCCTATCCAATTTAAACACCATTCAATCTATCTAGCCACTTCTTAACATTGTGTATACATTTTTTTGAGACACTCTGAACAATGAAAATGTAATACATATGTTTATTGACTCTAAGAAAGTGATTAACCGCAAATCATGTTTCCAACTTATAAGAGATTTTATTACCTTAGCAATATTAGACAGAAAATCAATAGTAACATTCATGGAGGAACTTTCAGGCTAGTGCAAAAGTCAGCTAAACATCGCAAGTTTGAGGTTACCATTCATTTCACTTAAAAAGGTCATTCTAAAATTAACTCAAAACTAGCATGAAATAGCTAGCTACTGTCATCTAGTAGTTTTAACCGGCTAAATTTTTTCCAAAATAAGTTAGTTTTAGCAAGCTAAATTTTGAAGAAAGTAGTTCTAGTTTTAACAAGCTATTTTATAAAATTAGTTTACTCAAGCATACGAACCATCTGGAACGTGGTGAGGTACTTCTTCCACCAAATGTACTTCTGATATTCGGGCCCCATGGCTGCCACCATGTAGTAGAAGTACATGATAATGTGCACAAATGTGTTCAATAAGGCAAAGAAAGTGCTGTGGCCACCTGCAAAAGAACATACGCTCACTTTCAAACAAAGTTGCCAGAATATACTGGAGGTAACGCTCTGCTAAGCCATGTATCAGAGAAAGTTAACCTGACCAATTTATAATACAAAAGTAGTAAAAGTGTAATTTGGCTTCACACTTGAATTAAGATTTAGGAGAAATCCAACAAAACAATCCTGGGTGTGTGAAGATCGGATCCTCTTGTGAAGATATTGGCTTTTAACAGGGAAAACAATTTTTAAACAAAGATTTTTTTGAACTTAGAGGATTTTGTAATTATTTAAGGTTCTTACAGACAAAAATTATCAATGTGATCTAAGATCCAATTGGCAAATGGGGACCTTTTTATCATATTTGTTAACAGTTTTTGATAAAAAGCAGAGGGAAGGTTTAAGAAAGATTGTCAAAACTAACTTTCTTTAGTAAATTTAACTATAGACACAACAATGCCAAATACTTGAAAATATGTTGAAGACAAACTGTTATGGTGTAATACAAGGTCAAACACTTACCATTGCACTTTCATGCCATTAGTACCTAATTTTTATTTAGTTTTCTCCTGAAACTTGGTTTTTGACAGGTTTTATAACTTTATATAACTCAGGCACCGAAGTGTTTGTAGTTAAATTTACTAAAGAAAGTTCAGTTAACATTCTTTTATAAACCTTACAGATTTCTTTAGTTGTTAGAAAAAGTGTATGAAAATATGATAAAAAAGGCCCCATTAGCCAATATAAATTGGATCACATTGGTAATTTTTTCTAGTAAGGCCCTTGACTAATTGCAAATACCTACCAGGTTTTGATGATAGTTTGAAGTTTAGAAGAAGTTTGTTGACTTTCTACCTAAACGAGTGCAGGCTTACCTCTGTCACCATAATTGTCAAGAATTTCGCACTAGAAATATTTTTTCAATACAGCTCTACTGTGAGTTTGAAGTGTCCCGGAAGGCCTCAATAACTTGTTAATGGTTAGTGGTAGACATTTCAAATTTAGTATATTATTATTTGTTTTGAAATGAACTAGTTTTTAAGATAGTTCATATCCAGATGCCATTCAAAATAATGGCAGTGAAAAAATGGAGCTTAACTTTTGTTGTAGTATTTTTATGGTGAAGTTAACACCAGCCTACTGTTACCTACTTACTAATATCTACTTTACTCAAATCACTCTTAATTATATTCACCTGTATTTGCTTGTAATATAAACCATTTAGACATCTAATAATACTACCGTAAATATATTTTTCATTCAAAGGTAAACGGCCAAGCTAATGCGCATTATCTACTACTACACTAGAAATAAAACTGATGTGTAACAAACCTGGCGCAAATTTCATGCCCATCCAAACGCTCATAGGCATGCATCCGTGGTGCACGACATGCAGCGTCGAAACATGCTCGTTCTTCTTGCGCAAGATGAAGAACAGCTGCAACAGTTCGGTCAGATCACAGTCACTGACTCAGTCTTAGTGAACAAGTCAGTGTGTCTATTAAGTTAACCTCTCCGCATTAGGGCACTCAGTGTATAACATAAAAGACCAGTTATTGTTTTACAAGACGAAGTTATGACTCCTTCCAACTTTACCAGCCTGTTGTATGACACAACATAAGTTAGAGGTGACACATAGATTCAAACTTACAATCTTCAGGGTAATGTCAGGAGGATGCTGCGCTCTCAGTAAGCAAGCGGTACAAACTACGCACAGTTGGTCAGGAACTAACAACCTACTACAGTATTTTAACCAGCCATTGAATTGTTTCATTTTTTCCAGTTTAAACCTTTTTATTATTGTACAGCTGTACTTAAGCAAAATATATACTTATTAATAGCTGAATGCCCCTTAGTCAGGGATATTTTTTATCGTTAAAATATAACTATTGATTCTTGCAACTACGCAATTTCTCACAGGGTGCCAATCTACCATTGTTACTGTGCGCTTGTTACTAAAAAGTTCACTCAACAGTAAGAGTTTACCTTAAAAAAAAAGGCCACAGTGTTTGTTGGTACATAGCATTCCAACTTCAAATAAGAAATACCGCATAGCAAATTCGACAAGACAACCTAGTTATTTTTTATAAACCTTACATAAGCTTTAATATAAACTGTATTTTAAATAAAAATCAGGTTAGAAACTCATAGATGTTACCTAACCTAACTCATAGATGGTATTAGAGGAGTTTTTATGATAGTTTCAACCCTTGAAACCCCTTTGATCTTATGAGTAAATAACTAAATATGAATACATATTATTATTGGCAAATTTATTTCTTAAATCTGTTTTATTTGTAAACTATGCTCTTGTTGTTGTCATCGATGAAATATAACACTTTAGAATTTAAAGAGAAAATAATTGACTAAATATAAAGCTTTTATGAAATTAAATGTATCAAACTACTGTATTTTGTGATTTATTCTAAGGTGGTAACTATTATTTGGCACAAATTGATAGTAAAAACATATCTAAGCAATAAGCATCTATATTGCAAACTACTTGCTTTAGTTAAAAAAAATATATTGTGCTGACTAGGACTAAAATATTGAAATTCAACCTTAGCTTAGAGATGCAAGACAAAATACTTACAGTGTCAAAAAATTCTGTGAACTTTGAGAAATAGTACCACCAACAAGTGTGTGCCATCTGAAACATATACATAACCTTTATACAGTAACTCAATCTCTATAACTTTTGATCTAACACACTGCACATGCACTGTACTGTAGATATTAGTTCAAAACCTTTCTAGAACTTACCTTCTACTGTACGATTTAATTTAAATTCCCAAAAAGCAACTGACTTAGGGCCGTTTTCCCAAAGTCTCATTACAAGGGTCAAGGGTTTTAGTTGTCCCTGAGATTTCTTATATCAAGAGGCTTTAACCACACTTTGTTATTTTGTGTGCAAAGGATGCTCTATCGAAAAGATGGATGAACTTTGTTAATATTTTCTATTTGCTGAGTCTTTCTATTTTCTCAGTTTGGTTTAGTCGTTTGATGGTTCAGACATCTTTATCGATGTATAATCAAGGTTTTTTGTTTGGATGTTGGATTTTACAGCAGTTTTAAAACATAAATTTTAATTTGATTAATAAAATTTTACACTTAAATTAGTTTTAATTTTTTAAAACACAATCTATTAATATTGTTTACTGTGGTCTTAAATGTACTTTATTTCCACTGTAACGAGACGTTTCCATATGTACAGGGTTATTACAAATGATGTTCCTGATTTTGATTATAAATTTTATTGGGTAAAATTGCTCTTAGACAATTTTAATTGGTACCATTGGAAAGAAAACTCAAAAAGTTTTATTTAAACTGGTTTGGGTACGTATTTGCTGTTTTTTTAAGTCAACTGTTGTAGGTGTTGTTTAATGCTTGAATTTGAAGACAATAAAGCTTGTTAAGTGCTGGATTATCACATTAATCAATATTTTATTAGTGTCCAACCACTTTTTAGTGCCAGGTTTAATGAAAATCCTCTTAGTAACCACTCTATTCACTAGTATTAATTGAATTTTAAAACAAATGGCCACATTAGTAAAAGATGTTACTAATGGCTGCCTGGAACTGGATTCAGACCATCATTCAGACCTCAGCGACCTCCCAGGCAGCCATTAGTAACATCTTTTTACTAATGCGGCCATTTATTTTAAATTTCAATTACTACCAGAGAATAGAGTGGTTACTAAGAGGATTTTCATTAAACCTGGCACTAAAAAGTAGTTTGACACTAATAAAATATTGGTTAGTGGTGATAATCCAGCACTTAACAAGCTTTATTTATTGTCTTCAAATTCAAGCATTATACAACACCTACAAAAGTTGACTTAAAAAACAGCAAATACGTACCCAAACCAGTGTAAATAAAACTTGTTGAGTTTTTCTTTCCAATGGTACAAATTAAAAATGTCTAAGAGCAATTTTACCCAGTAAAATTTATAATCAAAACCAGGAACATCATTTGTAATAACCCTGTATTAGGGGCATTTAAAAGAATGATGTCTGCATTTGTGCATATTTTATCTGTCGTCTGACAACTATTACCCTTGATCGGTGAGATTCAGGTATGTGGATCACTAGGTTAGGTTAGCACTTGAAAACAATGAGTCAGGTGATTTATCAGTGGTCAGGTCACTGATTCAATCTGCATCACTTGAAGCAAACAATTCAATCTGGGTTAAGCCTACTGGCCAAAAATAACAGTTGCCCTTGAAATCCAAGTTGAGTTCACTGAATGACCTAGGTCAGTTTTTGTAAATAGGGGCTACCAGGAAGAGGCCAGCTCTTGGAAAATTGAGGGAATTTTGAAACATTGTTTACCATAATAATCTGTGATTGGCCTCGTTTGGAGCACCAGACTGGACGACTGAATCAGGACGAGTGGTTGTACTGTGAACTTGACACCATTTTTATTTCTGTGTTCGTTACCAGGATTCGCTTCTAAGCTATTAAATTTCACTTTTTTGTAGATGAAATCAGCCAAAAGACTATTTTTATAATTTCACATTACCTCCTGGTCCTTCCCTGAACAAGATCAAAATTAATTCCATCCCAGGAGAGTTAGGAGGCTTTGAAAGCAATTGTGGAGGGTGTATTTAATATTAAATACACCTTTACATCGAGTTCTATACATGTGTGCAGGCGACATTACACAACAGATTATTCTAACCTTTTAGATGAACTTAAACATTTTTCCACAATAAAAGTTTGAAGCTCAGACACTTAAAAAACTTATTATTTTGCTTTTAAATATGCAAAATTTTTGGAGGGACTAGAAACCCACTTCTTTCCTAGGTGGTGTAGAATTCACCTATAGTTATAAACCAATGTTTGCGTTTATTTTAAAATATAAGGAGATATTTAAGTAATTGAGTTGAAAATGTGCAAGAATGAAATGTACTCACTCTGAGAGCCATCGGGCTGTAGGAATAGTCGACCGGTTGACAGCGGAAGCTGTAGTGTCCGAACCAGCCGGACATCAGGTACTGCAACAGATAACAAGACACAGGCTTAGTATGTTATACACACTAAATCTCATTAGACTTTGCAACAAGAAACTATGAATCCCAACATAAATCAACTTTGTAAGAGAACTTGCAATGGTTTGCCGACCAAGAACAGTTATAAAGCGATCAATTTATACTACAGTATAGTTATTATAATCTTTAGGTTATAAGATACAGTGTTAAGGTGAACAAAAGCAGCCTATTTATTGTAATTTAAGGGTATTAAGTATATATTTCCTACAAAAAATATATTTTTAAACTTGTTACAGAACATGTTAACCTTTCGTTAAGGAGTTCATCATATTTTTTAAATTAGCGAAGTTCAACTTTAAACTAGAGCACTTGCTTAAAAGGTGAAAATGGTTTTTGAAAACTACACTATATTAAAAAAAATAACTTAACATCCAACTTCCACCTTTTAGATGTTTGCATTTTTTGTTCTTCAGTAAATATTTATTTCCACATTAATTTTGTGGGTTTTCTGTGAACATTCTTAGAACTATTCTTCGGCAGCTTTGATTCATATAATATATATAACAGCACAATGAGTAATAAGAAGACTTTGTTTCATTGCTTTTGGTGTTTTAAAAGCCAAGAGAAAACCATGAAAACCTTATGATTTATAAAGTTTAAAAAACGTTGAAACGCATTAAAAAAACACTTTTGCTCACTATTGCTTGTTGAATGAACTATTTTCATTTCATTAAAAAATTATTGTATCATTTACTTTATTTTAATAAATTTATTTGTTCTTTTTTTAAACTATTACACTGAGATTAATGGAAAAAGGCACACAAACTGGAATGTGCACATCTAACCAGTCATCATTGCATCTGTATATTAAAACTTGACCACAATATCCTGGATTGTATTTAAGAAACTCTCACATTAGAGATGTTTGTTAGTGAGAATTCACTTTTATTTCATACACTTTTAAAATAATTTGATAAAATACAACCTGGATTATTATAGGTATAGGATGGGTAAATAGCTCTTATTTCTTTTTACTTAACAAAAAATGGATACTCTTATCTATTAAACTGTAGTTTGATTTTCAAAACAACTTGGGTACTCATAACACAATGGTATTAATTTAAAAACAGGGTCAAAACAATTGTGTCCATCCCCTTTTAGTAACGCTGTAAATTCATTTCCTGACTTGCATAACAGCTTTCAGGGAGGGTTAAAAGATGAAATTAAACAATGTTCACCAGTTGTAAAGTTTTTTATTGGATAATTTGTGTTTATTTCAAGTTAAAAATGTTAAATAAGTTTGAAATAATCCACAAGAAATAAATGTGCGCAAGAAGACTGAAGATCCTCCTTGCCACTAACCTTGCACAGTACAATTCTTGCTACCAGTCTCATAAAAAGTACTGTGTCAAAATCCATCCAGCGAAATTTGAGGAAAAGAACCAGAAACTTCATGAAAAATTATACTAAAAACATTATTTAGAAATCAATGTATGTTTGTGTGAGTGTTACTAAAAACTTTGATATCGGGAAGAAACTTGAAACTAGACATGTCTGCCCCGAAATTCAAGTTATGCAAATCCAACCACGAACTCGCGGTCTGGGACTTCCTGAGTGGACAGAGTGGTCTTCATGATTATTGAAATAGACGAGATTACAAGGACAATTCACATTTTGAAATACCTCCTCGTAGCTGGAAGTCTAGGAAACAGTACAGCACAAAGCCACCCCCATGAGGTTGAAGCGATTGTAACTTTGGGGGATCAAGTGATCAAGGGGAGAAACCGAGCCTATCAGAGCGCGCGGTCTCTCGTGTCCGAAACTGCCAGTGGGGCGGCGGAGAAGAGCAGTGCTTCAAACTAAATACATTTTACTGACGCCATATATTGAAATCTGTGGCGGGTAGTCTGGTACTACCTCTGGGCGTGGAAGAAGGTCTCGGATGTTCCCGGGAATTGCGTCACACAGAGAGTGCTGAGTACTGAGTAGGGAAGTGACAAGTGTAAAGTGTTGTAAGTGGCTGCTTTCACCATGCCGAGTCACACGACACGCTCAGAGGTCTTGTCGCGTGCTCTGTACTGTAGTGTCGCTCATAGGATAAACAACGATACCGGGACACCAGGAGGAGGAGTATTGGTGGGTGTGAAGAAGTGATGAAAGAGAAGGTTAATCTCATACCATGGGTTGGCTTTAAGGCTTGGAGGTCCTGTATTATCCTGGGCGTAACGAGACTTTGATACAATAATACTTTTGCGAATAATGAGCCGAACCCCTGTTGTTTTCAGTTATTAGTCAGAGATTTAGAATAAATAAATAGCCTTTTAGTTGCAAAAATTCACCAAAAATCAAATCTAGCCTTAATGCGCACCTTATGGGTAAACCCATCAACAACTTGATCTGGAGAGAAGTATCAGCTGTCAAACTGTCAGATACACGAGTGAGGGTGAGTCGTTATGCTGAAGCATGAATGGGATTGGTGTTGAAGTGAAGTTGTACGCTAGCCAAGCTCTTGAGTACGGTGACGGGCGAACACCACAACAGAAACGATATTGCTGCACTGTGTCATTGTGTGCAGGCCGTCACGACATACACGGTTCTCTTCTAGGTCATACACGACCAAATGTCACTATTTAAGCGTTGTTACATTATTGGCGACTAAACTTTATATGATAGCTGTTGCTAACTTAGCGACACCTAAAGGGTGTAAAGTAATGGAAATTAAACACTGTATTGGCAATGGATTATTATAAAAAACTTAAAAATGAATGTGTCTGGATAAGTTAATTTATTTGAAACTAAAACAGTAATAGAAAATCCCGTAGGCTACGGAAAGGATTTATTTGCTTCACTATGAATAAATGGTTCCAAGAAACCTTATAGTGAAGTCCTCCGTTCTCAGAGCAAATGTAGGTTTACCAACCGTTTCAAGACCTAAGGCATTCAATATAGGGAGGCCCTAATATCAAAGCCTTTGTATTGTCTCTGCTAATATTGACTGAATGACTGAATGACTAGAGTGGTTAACTCGAACGAATGTGAGAGAGCGAATAAAAGTTGCACCGGTGAGGTAGCGTGTACAGCAAGGCGGGAAGTACACAGTGGGGGCGGCTGTATCAATTAATCTGTGTGTGAAGGCGAGGTTAACACTAACCAGTTTAGGTCAGTCGTACCTCCCAACAATCTACATCACCATCCGGACCCGTCTGTGTACACCCACCTGAACGTTGTACCATACGGAAACGCATACCAATGTAAAACTATATACAAGAAAACAATGATTTGAGTATTTGGTCCTTTGTTGTTGAACGCAAATAATTCTTATTATTGAAGCCTACTTGTGTTGTGCTCGAGTTAGAACTGTCCTGTAATGGTAAGCCGTGTAAGACAGTCTCAAAAATGTAAGGACTTAATAGGGCCAAAAGATCTAACTTTTAGAGTCTAGCGTCAGTGGTCTCTGAAATTCAGCAACTTTTCTAAAATACTGCGTCCTGCAGACAAACACCCGTTCAACATGTTTACGAGCGCAAACAACCCAAATGAGTTTCGTTTTGGTATTATCAGTTTTAAAATTGTCTGCCAAGACACAAAGATCCTGGTAAATATGATTGAATTTCCAAAATATGTTTACATTCTGCAGTGATACGAAGAGTTGTATCATCTGCATATTGTATCATTTTACTGAACTGAGTTCTTGGCACTATTTAATTACGAACAAAAACTCCTCAGACCCCACGTCTCCTACAAGCTACATTACCTTGTCTGTGTATATTAAGCCTGGGACTGAGGAGGTTAAAACCAAACAGAACAGGTTACTGAATCAAATGTTGTTCGCTGTTATTAGAGGCGATAGTTAGGTCAGAGCCACTTACCACTAAGTACTCAAAGTATGTACTCGGTCAGTGGAACAGCTGATTGCTTGTGACCGCACAAGTTCACTGTCATTACAATCTGTGTAATCAGCTGCTCATGCGCCGTCAGTGACAGTGAGAGTTAGTAGTTTGCATGTCGTCAGAGAACATAAAAACCTCTAGACTCGAGAGCGACGGTGTTATGTACTCCACGTTCCTAGCGACCTACGAAATTTACTTGTAATTCAACATCTTCTCAAAATCAATTAACGTGGATCGATCAATAAATTTCATTTAAAGAATAGCCCCTTAAAAAACTCTTCCAAAATCCATAGAACTATTCTTAGAGTAAAAAAAAGACATCCGACTACGAAGAGCAGGTTTGTAGAAATCCTATTCTCGTCACTGGCCTGTACACGATTTAACGTATACTCATACAACACTGTCAATATAAGTGGGGACTAATGGATAAAACCCACGGGACATTTAGAAATGTGAAAGATGGATTGCAAAAATAACGATGTATCTAACGACGGTCCTTTTTGAGAAAAATATGGACCACGTTCCCCTCGATTGCGTATCTTTATACTCGTAGTATAATCAACATATTTAACGTTTCGTCTTACAAAACTCAGTTTTCGAGTCTATATGACAAACTATATGATTTATTCTATATATACTAATATACTCGTATTTGCAATGTCAGGTCAGACCTATCTAAGTCACAATTTGGTCGCAGTACGCAATTACAGCATCAAACTTCGCATCAGGGTCAAACTTGGGAAGTGATGCAAGGTCAACCTTGTGATTCCTCGAAGGGCTTTAATTTATTGTACCAAAGTCAAACAACGCAAGTTCCTCGAACCTGTGTACAGTATAATACACGGGTGCGGCCGGCATCACACAATAAACAAACATGGACGTTTATTTGTAAACAAACCTGCCAGATGTTTCATAGCCCCACTTCGGCACGGGCCTTGGTTATCCAACACAACACGAGTTCACAAACCTCTGTCATGCCGTTCAGTTTTCCTTACATCTGCTCATCGCATCCAGGTCGTTTGTTAGTTTAGTGGAGCCTCAAAATTATACTTCCGTTCTTCAAAGCGACTTTACATCCACTTCCTAATTGAAAACAAATTTCTGACAACGTGTATGCAACTTTCTGGGTGTCTGTATTCAATCAATTCGTGGAAAATGGTGTTAAAAGACGCTCAGTGGAATTTGCACAACCAAATCACCTACGAGACCTCAACTGGTTTCCACTGTATCCACACTAACTCGTGAACCTGCAAGCTAACTCTTCACAGGAAACTAACGCTACGTCTCAAATCATCACAAACAAAAACATTCCCATTAGGATGTTCTCGCCCCGTGAGACACGTGTGACAGTGACGAGTGGCTGTGACGTCAGCATGGCCGGTGCTAATGACATGACGTAGTTACTAGTTAGTGACGTGTGCACACACCTTCCCCGAGATATTTACAACTCATGTGTCTCGTCTCACGCACAAACCCGACACAGTGAAAGTATACAGGCTGACAACGATGCACTTCATTTGCCTTCATTTCTAATTGGAATGAGTCTCGTTTAAAAGTACAGGGTGGTGAAAAAAGGTACCTAACCCAAATTATAAGTGTTAACAATTATTCGGTTATTGTTTTGCACCATTCTTTATTTCGGGTAAATTGAAAACAAACACTATAAGTATAAAATCAATACTAGTTCTTATAGGGTCATTTCAACTTAAATCAAAAATAGAAGTTTTGAAATCTCAAAAATTATAAATTCGATAAAACTTTGTATACAGAAAACAAATATGCCTAACGAAGATGAATTATGTAATGTCCTGATGATACAATTATAGGCTATAAGGCAAAATTCAGTTCTTCAAGCAAACAAAAGGACCTCTATGAAACTTCAAGCAATAATACCAAATTGTCTTTGTCCTGCGTAGAGTCTTAATAACTTGAAAGTCAAATCTGGAGGAGATTGAATACAATTCGAGATATGAATTTTCTAGTAAGCGAGGTTCGCGTTATCATGGTAGAACCATCACACATTTGAGAAATCATGGTTCAGTCCTCAGTGTTTCGTCCTTTTAGAGATTTATCATCTAAGTTTCATGGGTCATGAGCCCATGACTAAGAACTATAACTCGAACTACTGGCTTTTAACCATTGTTAAAATCTTTTGTTAAACTCAAACAAAAAACCTTTGTTAAACTCGAATTATTGGCATCCTTGACATATAAGTGGACAAAAGCGCCATTCACAAAGATATACTTGAAAACAACAGGCGATGAAAATCAAATTGAATGCAGTTAGAACTTTGAGGTGATATAGGTTACCGTGCAGGAAACTCTATTTGTAGAAAGGTGTAAACTTCGAGTTGTAGAGGTTTTAGTTAAATGATAGCAAGCAACTTTATTCTGAAAGTGCTATTCTGGTTGCTCTTACTGAAACCTCCAAAACTCGTCTTGACAAGGTTCTTCTAACAAATTCGTAAAATTCGGCTTGTAGCAACCTTTTTTTTCTTTTTCAGACTGCGTGATATAGAGATTTCAAGGAGATTTTTATGTTTGAGATATCGAGGCTCTAGATACACACTTGTCGAAGAAGGATGTCCGTAAATCTCTTCCAAAGTAAGTGATTACAAACGAGCCATAACATTGATCACGTGACTAAGATTTGCAGACATAAACCAGCTGAAGAGCCCAGGCAGAGGCAGAGGCAGAGAAGAAGAGAAGAGTTATGACAATGTTTTACACCACTGTGTCGACGTCGCGGCTACGCCCTGGCTGTTGAAATATTGACACAACTAATACAGTAATGCCTCGCTGCTCGACCCCTTACCTACTACTGCTCACTGCTGCCATCCACTAATTGAAAGTAACCTCTCCACTCTCCAGTCTCCACGCCTTGCCTTACACTTTCCCATTTGTCCAGCACGTAGCTTTTTCCTAACTTTGGGGGACTTTTGCGGTAATGAACACTGGATGAGTTTTTTCATTGGCTTGTGGTTTACACAATTTTAAATCATACGAATATAATTTCAATTATAACATTTTAGTATTGGGCTGATAACATTCTTGGATTGAGCTTTACGTTACCATACATCTGTTTCCTCCGAAATACATCAAACATTTTCATATAGACGTCACCACAGGAGTGTTCTAAAAAAGGATTCCCGAGTTAGATGCAAGCGAAGATGAAAGGTCTACAAAGCAAAAAATGAAATGCAAAAAAAATAGTACGGTGCTGGCTTCAGAACTTGGCTAAATCACTTTTAAGGATGGTGCAAAAATAACTATGTTTGCTACATTTTCTGCAGGTAGAGCCTGCTTTACAATTACATTTTTAAAGGACATCCTCCTGATTTTCATTCATGAGCCTCCTACGTGTATACTTAATGAAAATGTATTTGGGAAATCATACCCCGACATTAGCAGGTGTCTTAATGTGCGTCAGCACGGTTTGAAGGTGAACGTGTCACAAGACAGTGTTTCCCCGGAATGTACAGGCTAGATTCACGCACAGTATGAACAATTAGTCTGGCAATGTGGCTGAGCTCAATTCCGTGTAATTGTTCATGCTATTTTCCTTGTCTGCGGTCACTTACACTGGTGTCGGTACATGCTGTTCATCACAGCCGCATACATTCACAATTGCTTTTTGTTGACGCAGGAACCTAACCAAATTTCGGACGTCATAATCGCTCGAATTGTAATTGTTTAACTCGTTAGTAATTTTCTATAAACGCGCCGGCGCCGTGTGCTTTGAAATTAAAATAAAACGTTTATATTGGTGGAAAGTTTATGAATTTAAAGTCCACACTTTTAAAGGCGCTTCGTTTAGAATGCGTTGCAGTCTAATGTTAAGTACATGGAACTTAAACGTATTACAATTTGAAAGTTCGATCAAGCCTAGCTAAAAATGCTTGATAAAAATGGATGTTAAAACTTAACATGTAGGCAAAATTCAGGGGAAAACATTCACTAGGAGAAGACGTAGTATGATTTTGGTAGTCATCGTAGAAATAAAACGGAGGGGTTTATTTTCAAGGTAATACAGTTGTATAACTTCTACACGATTCTTTTAACCGATCTGCCAACTAAATTTCTATTCATTCCCGCCACAGCACAGATAATAATATGTTTATTGTCACATTTTTTACTAAATAAATTGTTTCTATGACAAGACAAAAAAAAGTTAAAAGAAACAACAAAATTAAAACAATGATAACAACAAAATTCTACGACCACTGGTAAGACCTTGGAAGGAAAGTATAATTTAAATAATTTTCAACTAGCTATCCAAAAATTCTTGTACGCTATAAAACGATTTTTGAATTAAACATTTCTTAAGGTTATTTTTTATTGTACCTACACCGCAGCTTTTTATATTTTCAGGTAATTTATTGTATAATTTTCGGCCGGCTTCGATAGGAAGCTTATCATAAATATGGAGTCTGTGATAATTTGGCCTAATTGATTGGTTTCTAATATTGTATGTATAATTTGAAAATTGATAAAGTTTTAAATGATTCCTTGCAGGAAACACGATAATTAAGACGATATAAAATTCTCATTGCTGTCTTTTGCAAAACAAGAACTCTTTGGGTTTTTGTTTCAGAGCAGTTACCCCACAAAGAGACTCCATAAGAAATATGGGGATGAATTATTCCAAAATATGCTAATTTTAAAACATCTTGAGTACAATATAATGACAGCCTCCTTAGTAAAAATAAGCCCTTAGACACTTTATTACAAACTGAGTCTATGTGTTGATCCCATGACAGTTTTTATCTATGCATAGACCCAAGAATTTGACGCAGTCAGTTTCTTGAAGGGAACTATTATTTATTTTGTAATTAAATTTATGGCTATTTTGATTGAATCCAAAATTGATGTAGTATGTTTTATTAAAGTTGGTACTTAAATCAAGATTTTTGAAGTACTCAACGCAATTGTTAGATGATGGAGAGATGACAAAGAGCTTGACCACTTGCTACATGCAAGGCCGAGGCCGACCTGTGCGCGTGGAGGTCACCCGGCGCGCTCACACACACACACACACGCACACCTTATATAACCGGGTGTCCGTGGAACACCTTGACGCTACCAATTAACATCTCATCTCTTCTTCTTTTTTGATACTTTGTACATTCCTATTAGAATATTTCACTTTTTTGTGGCTGACATTGAGAGATGTCAGAGTTTTTTATACAGCGTCTGTAATAAATGTATGTGTATCCCTACTGTAGTAAGGAAATATTGGTTTTATATTCATCGTGTTTGCCAACATTTCTTACTATGTAGGAGAACTTCTTCAGGGCCTCGGAATGCCCAAAAATAATATTTAAAGTGATTACCAGCCTTTAAGTCCGATAGAGAAATAAATATATTTCAACAATGACCTGAATAAGTGGAAGTTATTGCTAAAAAAACTCAAAATATTTAAAATTTGTATAACGTGGAGTTAAAACCTACTGAGTTGTCTAACAAATACACAATTACAAATAATAACCAAACCAAAATTCCCGTCTCGTTTTCAAATTTAAAGACATTTTAGTATTGAAGTACTTAACATACGAGTAAGTACAAACAGTTGCTTAAATTATTAATATGCACATTTACCGATAAAATTATGGTTTTTCACCCCACTAATGCTTTATTGAAAACTCAAAGTTGTTTTACAGGACTCCCTGACTTTTTAAGGTTGTTTAGACTTTCCATTTCACTTTTTACTACCTAAATTGTTATAACCCATTGCCAAATACTGTACGTTACACTAGAGTAGAGACTGACGCAGTTTACAAGAAGTGTAAACATACTGAGGCTCGACGCTGTGAACAATTGAACGTTGAACAGCCGCGAGCCTGCAGCCCTGCAGCCGCTGTTCAATGTCTGGGGAAATCTTGTATTCATTGTGTCTTCCTTATTCAACATCACTCACAGCCACTAGCGCTTACAACACTACAGCGCTTCATACTTTACCACGTTCTTCGAGTCTTCGACCGACTAACTAACCAAAGTCACCTTTAAAATTCGACCTAGGAGGCAGAGTCAACATTTTCTTCTCACAATTTGAAACTCAAGAAGACATTTTGCTACGACATAAAAATACAGGGACGAATATCTTTTAATGTAAACAGCTAATATTAAAATTGAAACCTAAATATAGGTTACCAATAAATCAAAGCAATATTTGTATAGCCGTTTGTTCTGGTCCTCGTGCTCTCTACAGTAAAGTGCTCAGAAATGTTAACAACCACAGGATCATACTGAACACTTTAGTTGAGAAAGAAATTAACAGCTTAGCCTAAAACAAAGGAAAACATCATACAACACTTTCCAAAGTAACTCAGCCTGACAGAACAACAAATGAAAGGCCCAGCAGGTAACAAATAATAAAACAAAAAAGAACACAATAAAACAACGAGGCAATAGGAATTGTACAAAGTCCAAACACGGATTGAAACAAAAGTGTACTGAACATAACTGTAAATATGACTAATAGACCCGAGTCCTGATTTTAAATCTGTGGAAATTTTAATTTTACGAGTGACTCAGTTATTTAATTACGAGTTTCATTTCAGTTTCGAATGACTTCTCAACGTAATAATTTGCACACATAACGCCTGGTGGAACCCTACATTATTATTGTGTAACATGACTAGTATATATCGAAGGTTGCACACAGGAATGCGATTTGTACATCGTACTAACTTTCAAATAAAACACACGAACACCTGCTTAACTGGAAAATACGTAAACAAGTTTCACCAAAATTGATAAACAATTGGTAACCATTATTTTGAATGCACCCAGATGTGTTCGACTTGGCTTCAAGCCAATATTCAGCATACTCTTACATAAACTGAGAGTATCTAGGGCAAGTACAGTGATAATAAGGGATGTCGAGGAAGGGGAGGGGGTGAGTTTGGGGGTTGAGAGAGGGTTCAGGCGCCAGTCTTGGTAATAATGAGCAAGGCGCAGTAATAGCATTACATAGCCGTTACACGAGTCAACTCCGGCTAACACTAAGTGTTCATCCATCACACATGTTTATCAAATTTACGAGTATATGCGTCTCTCAAACAATGGTTTTAAATACTATTTTTCACGTGAAAAATACTGTAAAGCGTTGCAAACGCATACTGGTACGGAAACTACGACACAGGAAAACTACACAAGAAATTCAACTCCCCTCTCGGAGCAAAAAGTAGACATTGACATTGCAAAAACCGAACACTCGATATGCAAAACAGCGAATAGGTAAATAAACACTGGTGTAGCTTGAAGAAGGAAGCGGATCTGAGACGTCAAGTTTTCTGAATGTATAATTGAATATCTTGACTTTATCTGACATTCTCTAGACACAACAGTCAAGTCATCAGCAAATAAGTGGCTTTAGGAGTGTGTGTTTCAAATAGTTAGTCGATGACTACTTAATTCAACATGACACTTTACTTGAGTACGTAATTTGAAAACAACGCCTTTTCCTTGTACACGTTTAAACTGTTGATTGTTAGAAAACTTGTAGTTATAAATTGATTCCAAGAATCGGGTGAAAATAATTGTAAGTTTTTCAGTAAAATCTGAGACTTGTTATTATGTGTAATAATTATAGTTTGATTTTCTAACTTGACTTGTTGTACCTTTGCATGTACCGACTGTATATAAGAAAGAAAATCATCCGTCTAAATTATAGCAGTTCGAAAGTCCTGTTGTACATTAGTGAATTAAATACATAATAAAATAAACACCAAACAATCCATTTCTACTAATTTAAACTGTCCTGGAACTCGAAGATATGCTGATGACATGAGTGGGTTAAAAATGTGTAACCAAAAGAAACTAAAAGCTGTACGCCAATTTATGTGAAGAAATAAACTACAGAAAGAAGCATTAGTATAATAAAAACCTGGAATTCAACAGGACATGTTTTTCTTCCCACCAAAGAAAACAATCTTGACCCCATCGTCAGAGGGCAAGTTGAAAACCCCATCCAGCTTAATTTACGACCCGTGTCTTTTTATGCGATTCAAAAACCGGCAATAGTTTAATAAATCTTAAAGTCAAATCTACCGGAACAGAGGATACGTAATGGGTTGATGACGAGATTGTTGGCAAAGGTCAGTCAGGTGCCATTCCACCTTGGCTGACAGATGTGGACGACCTCGCGGGAGCAGGTTAGGATAGGGTAGCGAAGGTGAAGGTGAAGGTTCACTCAGGCTCAATAAACCCGTCATCACAACCTGCTGTATGTATACTTGGGACTGTTGATAATTGTCATCTGTGTACCACATCAACACTGCCGAGCCCTTGACATCGATGTGCTGCACTCTAATCGTTTATTGTTTTTGCTAATGTACGCTGGCCTCGGAGGTGTAATTTTGCAATGGTTTTATAATATGTTATCATCTGAAAACGATTGTAAATTTCAAATGGCCGTCATACAATCTTCTGACGTTTAAATGAATTTTCTTTTTAAATACAAAGAGAAATACGTGATTCTGAATGGAGGACGATGCGCATCCAGAGCTGAATTAGATGCAATTAATTTGAAGCTTTCAGCTGACAGCTGAAATAAAGCCATCAGTTTTAACGTTCATCTACCTAATGAATCTACTTCGTTCTTGGATGAGTACTGACTAAAACTCTTTATCCCCCCAGTCAGTATCTGTCTGGTTAGTACCTGCTCAGATTACTTTATACTGGGGTACATAAAAAAAAAGTTGTTCACAAAAATACTGGGCAGCTTTGTAGTTGTCCAGATGTTGAACTGTCCGTTCCCACCCAGGGAGGTTGGATCAGATATGATTTTAGGGGATGCGGCAGCAGGGTAGACCGCGACTTCAGGAGAGGCTTGCCATAATCTTGGGGAACGGTCCCCGAGTGTTGGCAAGGCTCTCCAGCTTGGGGGTTAGAGTCCCTAAGAGGTTTTCAGCGGGCTTGCTTGTCGCACCCTCTCATGATTGTCTGGTCAGCCGACAGTCCCATCTCTCCTGAATCCAGACTTCTTTCATTCCGGTGGTAGCGCAATATGCCCAACAGACAGGCAGACGTGCATAAGGGTAACCAGTCCCTGACCACTTGATCCCCTCAATCTAACATCTAACATCTAAACTCTTTATAATTATAAGTGAATTCTTATTTCACGTAGGTAAGCACCAAAATAAACTTAAAATCCGCCACCCGAGAAAGATAAATGTTTGGATATTAGTTGCATGATTATAGTCCTGTTATTTCAAAGTACCCTCAAGAAATAAACTGTTAAGAAACAAAACTCAACCTAAAAGATATCTTCCAGGGTGGTGCTGAGTTTGATGCAAAACCACAGAGAGGTATGGGCAAACCGATCTTCTGCTATGCCATACAACTCGGAAATACCATAGCTGCAGGAGCCTGATTATATATTTGCTGGAGTCCCTTGCTATAAACTCTGAGCTGGAGTACAGATCAGTGAGTAGTGTGTCAGGGTAGGCACTTACCTCGTAGAATATCCACATGCTGAACACAGTCTGTATGAAGTTGTAGACGATGAGGATGCGCCTGAGGTTGAAGGGTTTTCTGTTCTCCATGAGCCTGGGCCCCAGCACCTTGGAGAAGTAAGCGTAGAACAGACAGATACCCAGAGTGGGCAGTGGTGAACTCATCATCGCCCAGTGGTTCACCCTGGGATCTGTAACCACACAACATACCAATCAATACTATATATTCTGTAACGTACCCTCAACCCTTTGAAGGTCACAAACAATTTACTTGAACTGCCTATTTCTAAAGGCAAACAAACATATCAAACATATTCAAACATATCAAACATATCAAACATATTCAAACATATCAAACATATTCAAACATATCAAACAAACATATGTAGTTCGATCAAACATATTTTTGATTAGAACTACAGTATTTAGTTTACATTAAAGACTAAACTCTGACAGAAAGCACACATTTTCATCTAACTATTTGTTGCCATTTTATGGTTTTTTTTCTTTATGCGAATATATCTGTCAATTACCTTTGGAAAACGTTGTAGCGTATATAAACGTCATTGATTTTTGGGGTTTGGTAACAAAAGCAATCTTGTGTACAAAACAAACGTATTTTATAAATTTTGACCAAACACTGTACCAAAAAGTTTAAACCTTTTTGGTAAGAGTTTTTTATTCAACAACGGGCGACTCACTCCATCACCACCACACCCGCACGCGCAACCAAAGCTACAAGCCTCCCCCAACTGCTTTACACATTATAAATGCCGTATTGGTAACATTAAAAAACGCAACTATTTATTTTTAAAATGTGCGTTTACTCTTTACATCATTTACTCTTTGTGAAAATAAGTTATGCAGATTTAAAACTCTATTAACTTTAAGGGAAAAGGAGAATAGACGGATTTAAAGGTTAATGACCCTTGAAGGTTTAATACGATAAAAGCAGCAGCACTGACGGCATCAACTTACTCGATTTATTGACGGCTGAAAACAGAGCTAATACGAATCAAACATACAACAAAATCAATGAAAATTGCCAACAAAGATACTACGGGAGCATTAAGACCGCCGAAAATTTTATTTGTATGCCTCCTCTACGATTCCTTCTTGAACACTAGAAAACTATATAACTATTAACAAATTGGTTGCATCCGTACAATAATTTAGCTGTATAAAATTATTGTACCTTATGAAATAAATTTTGAAGTATGAGTACTTTGTAATATTTTTTTACATTCATCTAAGTTTTATTAATTAAATAGCGACCTTTAAATAATTTAGGTATTCGATGAAATTAATGATTAACATTAAATTTCACTCTCATTGCCCTCTTAAATGACTCGCAAGTCTTGACGGCGGTATTTCCTAAGAGAATGTATGATTTGCACATGTTAATTAAGTCATATACAGAGTAATTACCATACTTATTCCGGAAAGAAAACTTCAGCTGAGTAATGGAATTCAACAGGAAAACACTTTTCATAGCATATTTCAAGTCAACAAACTCAAAACGAAATGTCTCTTGAATGTTCAATCAAATGCATTTAGCTTCAGACATGTGACCTTTCAAAATTTGTGATTGAATTGTCACTGTATTGAATTGGTTTGGACTTTGTTACACACACAACAATGTTGGCTTGGTTTCCCCATGTCAATGCAGAATGAAAGAGAGGATACAACAAGGGTTTGTGATTGCAAGACCTTGTAGAAGCCATATTTCCTATGCAAAACACCGCTGCTACTGTAATTTCAGCCGAATGTTACATGCTGGTCAGATGCACGTGTAAATCTAGGCGACACGCACACGTACATGCAGATCATATCGTATATCCAATTAGCACTTGCTAACACCAAGACAACGCCAGGAAGCCTGGATAACTTATTGCAAGCCTCGTCAAACTATGAGGAAACTCGTAAATAAAACAACAAGCAAATTAGAGGTGTTTGTTTGAAAAGCTTAATTAATTAGCGTAACACAATTGTTCTGAGATATGTTATTGTATGTTAAGTAGGTAATTGCTCCTCAAGTATATTTCACAAAGGTTCTTCCAGAAATTCATAAGTCACTTTAAAGGTGTGTCCTGAACCGCATTTGTCAAATGCATAAAGCACGACTTAAAGCGTAAAGCTGTAAAGTTGATGTCTCTTTGTCATTTGATGGGCCCACGTATTCATTTACAGTTCGTTAAAGCTTTTACGAGAACCTCGCGTTCAGCTGAACAGACGGGATTGGCTAGACCTTTGTCTAGCTATCGTGACATAGATGATTCCGAAACAATAAATGACTTTAGATCATTGAAATTGCCAATATCATTTAGAGCATTCGACTAAAAAATATGATAGAAGCACAACTCTTCATAAGCAAGATGTTCAATTCTGCGGGGTAAGTTCATGATTGTTTTGCCCTCGACACAGATTTCAGCAAGGTACAGAAAGCGTAGCGACAATCAGGTCTGTTATACGTTAGGCGACATCATCCCACATTACTCGACACATAGAGCTCTATGTAGTGTTCAAGCTCTATGTACGTTTAAAGACGGAAGAATGAAAAATACAATCTGGCAAGTGGAGAGTCGAGGACCGCAGATGTCAAAGGTCAGTGGATTCGGAGGATACCGCAGCGGCCAGAGGTCAGAACAACCTTCAAACTTGGCACACTGCCGCGAGGTCAAGAGAATCATTACAGGGACGTCAATTTGCTGAAATCCTGCGACCAACCGTCGTCCATCGACCTTTCCCCAGTGTCTCCGGCTCAGGAGTGAAATGTTAATGACTTGCTGCGACAGCGATCATCTGACTGTCATCAAGGAGAGATTTACACGAATCAGGATCAGCGGACGGTGATGAGAAGTTCAAGGATTTACCAAGTAACATAACTAAGTCATAGCGCAATGTAGTGGGAGGCACAGAAGTATCCGAGATAGTGTTGATGGAAAGCTACAAGACTTATGATATAGATTTGATTGCGAGAAGAAATAGGTTATAAAGTTCTTAAGCCAATGAAATCGGTAAGAGAATTAACTCGAGACTGTGTTTGAGAAAAATAAATTAATGAATAAGAATGAAAGGTTCATACTAAAAGAAATGATTGAATATGTAATCTTACGTAAGATGTATGGGCGTAAATGTCTTCTCTGTACTCGCTCAGCTCTCTGGTGCTTGCCCGCTTTGGAGTGAAAGTCAGGAACTTCCTTCAGCGGGGTTTGTGTGGGGAGGGGTTGTCGTGGAACTGTGAGTGATGTACGAATGGATGTTTTATTACATGTATGGTAGGGAGCAATTGTCTGTATTCTGCTATTGTTATTAAAATAAATCAAGTTGACTTAAAATTATGCTAAATAATACAGGCAGTCTTATTATTGTCGTTGTTTGGTTTAATTTGCTCATTTTATTTATTTATGTCAATATAAAGTTATTGTGTTGACAACAAAACTATACAAATATAACAAAGAAAACACAAAGTTTACCACCACTGGTAAGAAATAAAAGCTAAAAATCTTAAACTATATAGTAAAAGGTATAAGTGTGCAAATTTAAATTTAAACACCATTTTCCATGAATTCTCTCATTGTATAAAATTAATTTGACAGTAAACATTTCTTTAGCTCACACTCAAAAGTTTTAAAATTTTGAATTTTCCTGATGTTTTCTGGTAATTTGTTAAACATCTTTTACCAGCATTTATCGGCAATTTAATAAACATTTTAAACGGTGGCTATCAACATTTAAGATATTTTCACTACGGGTATTATAAGAGTGACTTGATTCTACCATTTAAATGTTGAAAAACAGAATAGTAAAGTTTCCAATATGTAAAGTGACGTAATTGTCAGTATACCAGTTGATTTAAAAGCATTTCGACAGAATTCTCTATGTTTTAGTTTTGAAATTATTCTTACTGCCGATTTTTGAAGAATCAACAGTCTAAAAATATTAGTGTCCCCGCAGTTCCCCAAAAATTATACCATATAATATGGGGATGTATGAGACCAAAATAAACCATTCCATAAACATCTGCACTGCAGTGAGACGATAGTTTTCCCAATAAGAATATCCCAGAAGCCATTCTTTGACTGATTACATCAATCTGGTTATTCCAGGTTAATTTGTTGTTAACAAATATACCTAAAACTTAAAGTTGTCTGTTGGGCTGATTTCATGGTTTGCGATTGTAAGCTATTTACTTAACTAACTTGAATTGTATATTTAAATTTTAATAGAATTATGTTTTTGTATAAATAGTTGAATGTTGAGTGTAAGAGAGGACTTGCCTAACTTCACCTGAATAAAGCCATGTTTCACTTGATCACACTTGTTGCAATTGATACGGTACGAGTATTACAGGGCTTTTGATTTACAATGTGTTGAACGTGAAGGTTGAGTTGAGAAAAAACCAACAAGTTGTGCAATGAAAGGAAGAGCCTTGACTAGAACTGATACCGTTTAACGGCAGAACAGAAGAATTTTAAACGCCATTTTAGACTTGAAAGTTTATTTGTTACGAAGTAGTTTTCAATACCACCGTACCAAATACCAGATCAACGCTAGGTTAAGAAATATAACCACTCTGTGCTATAGCTGCGAAGACTGTAGTGCACGCGTTGAAATAATTGTGATAAAAACAGAAAAATGGATAAAAGCAGATAATTATCAAAGTTATAAATTTATCAGTTGGAAAAGCGACCAATTGCCCATACTCAATACTGGTTCATTTAAAACTTAACCAGTACACATCATTTCAAAATCTTTAAAAAAAGCTTTGGCTTTAGGAGATTTTAAATTTTGTCCGGAAGCTTTTAAAATATTGTAATGAAATTCCTGCCGGAGACCAGAGTTTAGAATAACTCAAATAGTCGGTTCATTAACTATAGGTTTCGCTTTACACAAATCTAAGAATATACTAACAGCCTTTAGTTTTGTTGTCCAAAGTGTATTTTTGTAAATTTATTCATTGCCTCAATAGTAAATTTATTTGGATGTTTAATTTTATGTTTTGACTTTCAACCAAAAAACAAAATATTTATTATAATATCTATTCTACTGACTTCACGAGTACTGGTAAAATTGAAATCAGGCGATAGAAGACCTTGTCAGACATTGTTTTAAACCCAAGCAGACATCAGCGAACCTTTTGGCAGGAATTATTATAATGGCATAAACCACTTCGCTGACACTAACAGGAGACAAGAACATAGATTTCATACTAAATTACTGATAATAAAATATGATCTATCTTTCATAGATGTGGAGGCTACTAACTACATCGTGTCTTTCTGTTCCTATCGCCACTTCCGAAAGAAAAATGATTTCTTTCACTCGCTGGAAGAGTAAAGTAAACATGACGTCATGTGACGAAAATCTCAGAAATATTTATTTCAAATTCATGTCCACGAACAAAGGAGGATGACGAACAGGACGAGGATATATACGACACCCGAGGCATAAAGAGGACATCTGACAAAACCATCTGTAATGGCTGAACAAACCATGATGAACGTTCGAGATGAGATGACAAATTCCTCTCTTCGGCAATTTGTAAGGTAATTGCTGAGTAATTATTTGCCATTACTAATGCTTGGTCAGTCGTCAACAGTAAGTACAATGACGCAAATTTAGGATTTATTACGTTTCTGAGTAAATCATTGAAAATCTCGTATATACAGGCTGACACACTGGAACTGCTGGACATGTGGGCTTACAAGTTAAATTTCAACATTGCTTTCACGAACTCCTTGGGATTGGCGTAGATAGGAAGTTTGATCCATGAGTACATCTTATTTTGTTTAACAATCAACAACAATCCAATTTCAATTTCGACATTTCTCGTTCATAATATTGAAGATCTTTCAAAATCATAAGAACGTATAGAAAAATAGTCACGGTTTTCATTTTTCTATGGTAAAACGAAATTGTGCCTACGAAACGAAGTAGTTGAGTATTAAATTTAAACCGTTGTAGCGTATTTATTTAAATGTATTTATTTTTCTTTTTTGTTAATTAAAGAAAGAATAAAATATTATTTGTAAAGAAAAATATGTATAGAGAGAGAATGGAACAATAAACAATAATTTAATTTCCAAAGTTTTAGATATTCAAATCATGTAGATAACCGTTCTTTAAATCCAAACCGTGGATTGGGTATGTTGCTGGTTCTCTCAGCATGGAGCTGCAAATTTTAAAATTCTCTGATTGGTCGAACAAGTGCATCTGCAGTCTTACTTCTCGACCAATCAGAACGCCGTGTTTTCGCACATATATAAACCACCGCTCGTCCATTTCTTGTTCTTCGGTGATCTGTTACCCCGCTTGGGTAAGTGGAAATTTTTACTTAACTATTTCCTTTCTAAATTGTTATGCTCTTGTATCGTTAAATTCATTCTCTTTCTATAGCTTTGGTCCTTTAGGCGATTTATTACTGTTGCAAAATGTTTTATTTTTAGGGCTCAAGATGACCATTAGGAATATTAAAATCAATGTTCTACAATATGAAGAGTTTCATTAAAAAAAGCATCTCACATTCTATAAAGAAAACCTAAATTTTTCTAAATTTCATGTACACCTCAAACAATAAATCATAAGTATTAATTTAAATCAAGGTGTTACACCGTAGTTAGTCTTTATTTTGTGTTATAATATGTGAATGAAACTAACATTAACTTTACACCAGAACAAGTACTTTTGTACCAAATTTGCGGTTTCTGCGTCATTCGTAAGTACACGAATTAAATAGATTTACTTTTGGCACGTTTGAAATTTAACATTTAAAATCTTTATGTCTAGTACTTATAGTGTGCGACCATGTAAATATTTTGACCATGTATAAATTTAAGTGTTAAACAAATTTACTTAAATTTGAGGCAATTCCGAAATACTGGTGTAATTTGATTTCAGACGTATGGCACATTTTCTCATAAACCATTGACTAAACGTGTCAACTATTTATTTCGCTAAACATTCAATCGCTCATGACACTCATGAGCTTACACGAAGAGGTGGTTATTTAAATAGATCCTCTCGTTTGGCTTATATTATGTATATTCTTTAGTGAAGAACCTTAACCGCAAATTCAAATATTTTTCACAATAATTAGACTGCTTGAAAGTTTCTAACAGAAGACTTCTACACGAACGGTTTTTTGGTGGGGTATCGTCGTGAAAGTGTTGACTTCAGACTTTCAATCTGTATTATTGGATCTCCTATGGAAGTAAACACGGTTAAGGTATCGGTTGGGGGGGGTGAGGACTCAATTTCTGCTAGAATTCGGCAGGGTAAACAACGTATCAGAGACCGAGACGGGCGACGGCAGACTGTTTCACGTCGATACGGGGGCGTCGGCACAGCAGTAGCGCCGGCAAACATGTTGATTAGAGCTCTCTGCACACTACACAGTGTATACTTATCCTACACTACACTACAGTACAGTAATTGTGAGGAATTCTTGCACGCACTCTACTGTAGTGCCAGACTTTAACTACCTACCCCAACTATTTTTAAAAATTTAACAACGACTTATAACAACGTAGTGTTGATTAAATTTGAAATTTTGAACTTGGCCCATGAAGTAATGGACCATATGTACCTCATTTAACTACTGGGCTGATTGTGTAACGAGAGTTGATAACGTGTACTTCATCGCACGGGTAGTATGGACACTAATATATAGCCTGAAATATATTTTGTACGATTCCTACAAAACTATATCATTCTGTGTGAATTTCCTACGTGGTTCAAGTTTATTGTATTAAGAATATGGGTGCTACGTCTATGTTTTGCATATACTCGTACATCTTGTAAATCAACTACCGTAATAAAAGATATTTATATACGGCACAAGTATTTGCATTATATTTTATCGTTTCTAAGCATGGAAATATTTTATGTTCTTTTAATCTCATTAAAGAGCTTCCCTGATAAGTAACAAAGACACTTTGGACACGTTTTTTCTTCACATATATATTCTCTCACTTATTTCCTTATAGACAAGGGTGCCACGATGCAAATAATTAGTAATTATTCTGAAACACGAAACCTGTTGCGTGTTTCTTCTGCCAAGTATTTTTTGAGGAAATGTGCGCGGTCATTTAATTTTTCCTGATAGCATAAATCCATCAAGGGTTCTAGCATTGCCTAGTCTTTCACATTTTTTTTTATAAATAAAGCAGCTAATTTTTACAGTTTACTCTTCTTGATTGAACTCATTACCCTACATCAAACCTATTCAGTCCTCTAAACTGGCGGGTACATTACATAAAGCGCAAAAACTAGCATTGTATAACCGCTTGATACAGCGGGCGCGACCTGGTGATACACTGGGCACTGAGACACTGGGGCACTGGATGCAGACGGGCAAGTTAGACTCTGAGAGTGGCACAGCACAAAAACATGGTTACGTGATGAAACCAGTTTGTAGGAACGCGGGATCATACGATCTGCGAGTACTTACCTACCTGTACCTGCCAGTGTACTGAGAGTGTCATGTTAAAAAGGTACTACAATTACAACGTAAACGTTAAGAGGATTAATCATACCAGAACAAGTTGCTCAAATCATGCTCTCGTACTCTCCCGATTAGGACGCTTTTTTGGTGTAGAGATTAGAAAAGTGGTTTTCCATGTCCTCAAAGGTTGTCACTAGATTTGTTAATATGTTATGCTTATTCTATGGTTTGTTAAACATTCCTTTTTATAATCTTACTCCAAAATTATCAAAACAATGTTAAAGTTGGCCAAAAATAGGCTATTTTAAAAATTTAATAATTTTGTCACAAGCAGTGTTTGATTTTTTTGTATACAGAATATAGAACGACTCCTTCCCTATCATATAAACCTGCATTCGTACGTTTCGGTTCATAAACAGCGTCGGAAACAGGGGACTACGAAACCATGTTTTGCCTACTAACATTTCTCTTGACTGGCAAGGTCGGCGGCACGCGCGACTCTTCAAAGAACTGAACCAGACAAGACTACCCTACTAGAGTCGGATGTTTTTGAAACAGAAGATAAACTTATAATTGCCACCTACCCCTCGTCTACCGGACAGAAATAAACTATTGATTTATTTTAAGTCAGGCATAACACGCAACAGTTCCGGTAATCCGTTCTCAATGTAAATGAAAATACAAATTTTAAATTAATTATCAATGACGTTATCGTTCATTCAAATTTTATTAAAATTGTACACAGGTCAAAACACATTAAAACATGAACTGTTGCTTTGAACGGGGCAGCGTTGAGGCGCTACACACTGTCGTATTCCGATCAAAACATCGAACCGAGCAGTATAATGGAGCACTTTGATCTTTCGTAAAAGACCGCCTCAGAGCGCTCACCCCCCTGCTCGCGCTGATGCCCGGTCCGACGTTGGAGGTTCGAACCCCATTCACACTGACAGACAGCTTCTTGCTACATCTTTGCTATTTTCCCCCTACTCGGGGTCCTGATAAGGGAGGGGATAAGTCCGATAGTGTGTTAGCCTGCCTGTCCTTGACTGTGGCCGCAGCCGGGGTCAACGCGGTGAAAGTAGTCAGTCCCGTGGAGTGAGACACGGACCACATCACCGTTATACACACTGTCGTTAAAACATTCCACAACACTGGCGTTGCGAGAGAAGCGTTGATATGACCTACTTATAAGTACAGAAATTGAAACTTGTGAGCCAAAAGGTGGTCTTTAATGACATTAAAATGCCATTAAAAATGGACAGTTTCCCAAGTCAGGTATCTAAAATGGAAGATTTTTTTAATGACTGGAGATTAGCAGGATTATCGGAACAGGAATTAGCAGATCAGAGGAAACTAATCGAAAAAACATAACTCTAACAGCTAATGCCAGAGAAATCGCTAGAAATTGCTCTTTTCAATCTTTTTTTTTAATCAATTTTGTTGCCAAAAGGCTTGTTTGGCATTAAGGTTTTTATTTGCTTACTCTCAGTTCACTAACTCAACATCAAGCTACTGCGACCAGTCTACAACTTCATTCTTTGGCGGAGACGACTTCCTTATTGTCCCTCCGAGTTTTATTCCTAAATAAGGTGGCACCCAACTTTAAAATTAATAAATATCGAGTGCAGGTAGATTTGTGAGAATAAACAGACCCCGACCCAGGCTGACTAGTCGGCACAATTATTGCACTTTACAGTAAAGTGGCAAATTGGCCGCTTTTACGTATAAAAGACAGTACAACATAAATACAAAAATGGGTAAACAATAATCTTAGGGAAAACAGAACCTTAATTTTTCGAACAATGTATATTTTATCGTGTTCCAAATTAAGAGATTGAAACTCAAATCGAAAACTAGGACGTAATTGAATTGAACTCAAGAATGAGGAAGTGATATCTCGTAAACTGGAATCATAATCAAGGAAGAACTAATGATCGCAGAAATTGACTGGAACCGCGTTGTAAAACATGAGCGATTCTTGTATGACTCAATGGACGCATTTGGCGAAGACCAAGAGAGCTGTACCGACTACCCCAAACATTGATATGAATTAGTTTACCGACTCGTACTCACCGAAGCAGTTTAAAGTTTAAAACATTTAATTGCAAATAGTGTTTAACAATTTTGGTTTTTGTTGACCCATTTTTCTTTAGTTCCAATTCTCCTTCGTTAATCTTAACACCGTATAATATGTTGAAACATGCTCAAAACGTGCTCTGGTCAGGATCGGTGCTCAAGCTCATTCTATGGTCCCGGGCCTAGGTCATACCATGCTGAAGGCATGAATATCTCATTTTCCAAAGGGAATTCGATAATCATTACTCAGGAACACTCTGCGAGAGACCCAGCAACGAGTTTGTTGGACCTACTTCTTCACTTGGACTGTTTGCGACTTGCTGGGTATAGTCGCACCCTGCCCTTGCCCGTGGTAGTGCATTGCCCTAAAGCAGTTTTGGTGGCTGATCACAGTCTCTCCTGGATTACGCCAGAGATGAATTATCAGTTTCTCTAGCCATTATAAGACTACACTTTGTGATACGATAAGTTCAATTTGAACCTGTGTACTTTGGGAATTTCATTCGCACCTGAAGTGTCCCAGTAGGACACAGGTGTTCCGTCTTTCTTCTGCCTTCTCACTCGCCCTCATTGTTATATCACTAGATTTTCCCACTAACGACCACAACCTCCCTCGCTACTTACGCAACACAACCACCTGACCTTGACTAACACTTCTTTAGGCAGAGTGACGCGGACGTGGACGTGGAGTGAGCGGTGACATTGACCTGGTCTACAGGTAGGCAGGCAGGAAGCAGACAGCCAGAGAGAAAGTTGTCAAATTACCAGAATGACTGCGCGCTACTTGCGCTGACGCACTCTGCGTCTCTATCTCGACTTGACTGATCAACACCTCGTATCCTACCTCAATAGTGGACCCGTCACTGGCAGATTCAAACTTGATGGCCTGACGTAACAATTGTTTAGAGGTTTCACCACACCATTTATATATAAGAACTAGCCTTCGGCCAGCTGGGAAGTTCGCCCTCGGAACTATACTTCAGCCTGCGGCCTCAGGGACCCTTGGGCATTCAGCCTTGCTACACTGAGGACATCAGTTTTTGCTCAAGACACAGTTTTGACCTCGCGAGTTTGGGGCCATTTGCTTTGCCTTGATCCGTAAAGTAACAAAAACAGCAGGGGAAGGTTTGATGCTTGAGCAGTTCAAATTCTCGTAAATATCCGACAAAACTCCGCTTCACTCACGGAACCTCTTTCACCTTCAGCCTCGCCATGGTTTCAGGTTATTAGCCGGTTTCAATCATTATAACAACTCGGCTCAATTTCTGCTGTATTTGTAGGTTTCTATAATCTAACCTGATTTCCAACTAGCAATTGTGTATGTCAAATTAAGTTAGGAAGGAAATACAATTAAGCAAATGTTTGTATTTAAATCCCACAGAACGTAAACATTCAATCCTTGTTTACTAATAAGGTTAAAACTATGCACGTAGACCAGACAATTAACACTTTTTAGATATTGACAAATTAATAAATTGCCAGTTAAATTAGTAAACCTATTTAACGTGAGATCAATTTAGCTTGATTCCTTATCAATGTAATAAGCCGGGTGAAGACCTCAATGATTCAATCATAGGAAACTTAATGATTTAGATCCGGTACGATTCTATACGACACAGAAATTACAATACTTTCCAGAGATTTGCATACTAAGCACTTCCTTTCAGTTAATTAGATGATTGTTCAATTATAGGCCTACTGTGTTCTATCCTGTTTGAAATAACATAAATTATAGTTAAGTCTGATGGACATACATGGGAAAACTTACAGTACAAATCGTATGCCTGATTCAATAATATAGAACCTTGAATGGATTTATTAAAGTGGAGTTAAAACATTTGTGCAAATTCCACAACTAAACCTTTTGTAACCTTTTTTAATTTTCAAAAAAGTCTTCACAAAAATGTCTAAATTTGACAATTTTAAAGAGAAAATAGTTTCTGTACAATTTAAAAACAATACATTTAGCCTACTCAACTGACAATTAAATTCAAAATGCCACTCTTGATGCAAGAATGCGGTCGTATAGTGTGCAGGTATTTGTTCTATTATGATCGATTATTTACAATGTATGGGAATTGAGTATACAGAGTGTTTCAATAGTCCCTATACTCCATTCCATCTATCTTAACATTGAAAATGTTTTTGAGACGGTACAATATCGAACATTCGACACACTTTAAATCTACATCTATTCAATTTCAATGCGGGCCGACCTAACTACGACCTCTTCCCACGTCTACAGGACTTAGTTACACATAAGTTATGTGCTTGATTATTAGTTTATACGTGAATAATGCAATGCAATATTTTTAGTAAAACTGAATGTTTAAATACTAATTGTGGTTTTGAACAAGGGGTAGGAAAGTCTTATTTTTGAAAGGATATTCAATCACAGCCACCATATACTTGTTATTTATTAAGAAAAGTTGTTATTCAATTATATTATTATTGACGTGAGGAGGAATCTAATATATTTAGCTGAGGGTTTATACGAATTTGCATAATGCAGCATGTGTTTTATACTCTTTAGATGGCCAAACCTTGATATAAACTCTAATGGGCCAAGAATTTCTATGATTACTGTTCTTCATTCATGCATGTATGCAATTACGGACAATCAAACCCGTAAAATGAGAACCCTTTGATTAAAATGAGCATATTAATAGGGATTTGTTGAATTTAACTACATGAAATTACCAGCGTACGAGCCCAGGTGAGGAAAAGGTTGGCAAATTTGTAACTCCGCCTCTGAGCTCAAGGTTTGCAGGTCCCGCACTTCACGTTACTCCTGATCATCGCTCGCAGGTTTTTTGTTTGTTCATTAAAATAATTACCTGATCGTATGAACCGATCGTTAATTTCTGCGTCGCCTTGTTCGTGACCTTGGCTCGGCTTCAAGATTAAGGACTTGTGTACAGTTCAACGCACGGTATCAGGATAATCCACCAGCAAGATACGATCTCAGAGTAAACTGGTTCACAAGCACTCTATTACTTAATATACCTTCTTTTAGTAAACTGAATAGCAGTTTAACTAATGACCTAACACGTCAGAAACTACTATTTTCTAACAGAAGTTCTGTTTCCCGGGTTGATTTTAATCTACGTAGACCTAAACACTAATAATACAAAGTCTATACTTTATGTAGACTTTGTGAGCAGTCAGTAGGAACTTTTAATCATATCCTTTTATACTGTCTCTTTCTGGACTTCAGGAGATAGTGTAATTAAGATGAAGTTCACTCACTCATCTGAGCTTGGGGGGTCATCTTGAGGCTTAATGGTCCCTCGGGGGTGGGTTTCAACTAAGCGGAGTAGTTGAAACTTTGGTTGACGTACAACTGGTACGTTACCCGCACTACTTTAATCCAATAATACAAAACACGCAAGTTGGAAGTAAGCATCTACTCACCACTTTTGTTGTCCATCAGGTCATGGTAACCGTCAATAATGTTGTGTACTAGAGTCGTCATCTTGTAAGTGAGTTTTTAATCTGGAAACAAAATACACACATCTATAAATAAATCTGTAAGCAAAGATATGGGTTTGGTAGGTTAGTTTAAAACTAAGTATTTGTTTGGAATGTTTCAGTCAAATCCCGTGCACGATACCAGGCACTTTGCATCCGAAGTCATGTTAATTTTTACAACAAATATAAAGGAAAACTGGATTTCAATAAGTACGAGTTGTTGAATTTGTCAGGACGTGAAGGCTGCATTTTCCTTAACAAAATAAGTTGTTCAACAAAATTACCAGACTACGAAATTACCTAAAATTTTCACACACAAGTAATTCCCTGGGTTTGTCTCATGTTTCCTGACAGTGGTAACCCTTATAATGAGGGTCACACAGACGAATTGTAATAACTAAGGATACACCGCAGTGAATAAATAGCGAGCGAGCACAACGCCAACGCACCAATGAATCATTAACATAGTTTGGTCGAGCTTGTTGGTTTATTTGCGAAATCAAGTCACGAACATATAAATGACACGTAAATATAGAAGCTGGGGGTGATCATGCTATTCTACCGCAGAGTAATCGATTACAAGTCTACAGTCTAGTTTCGTGCAACTTACGAACTGTACGTGTGCACGATTCATTGCTGACAAAACAAAGCAACACTGCAAATACGCTTTTTTTCATGGAGGTCAGGTTTTAAGGATGATATAGGTCTAAAGCGGCTCAGATAGTCTCAGTGATCATCTGATGATACCCGCATCAACTCCCACCATCGTTTAGACATATCAGACCATCACCTGTGTGGTTCGGAAGTCACGTTAAGCCGTTGGTCCTTGTATTTCCATTGGTCATTGGGCTATTAATTAATGACCCATTCTAAGGAAGAGTCGGCCTTAGTTTGTAACAAGACTACACCTCGTAACTCATTACTACCACTCATCACACTCATCTTTCACCACATATTTGCCTTAAAATACCCTCATGAGAGTGGTCGGCATCTCAAATAGTGATTTAGTGATTTAGTGACATCATAAATTTACTTTGTGTGACATTCAGTCACTAACATTCAATGCATTTAAGTAACTGACACCTTGCATTTAAGAAGTGACAACACTGACACCCCCAGGTGTTCGTCACATATGTAAACGTAAATGTTAGCGATAAAAAACCTGTCTTCTTAGGACCTCAAGTTCAAAAATGCAAACCACCCTTGCGAAACCTGAATTTATTTTTTATTTTCAAAGCCTTAAGTCCAGCAATAAGATTGTATCTCAAGTTGACCTGTTAGTTGGGTTAGATGACACATTGTCTGTGATCTCAACGCATCTTGAATTGTAGCCGGGCATATATTTAAGTTACCGACGTAAGAGGTCTGGAACCGTTCTGTGTTTTTTAACAACACTAAATCACATTCAAACTATTATTATAGCAAATTAATCTTATTTAAACTGCAAAATTTATTGATTGTTCTTAACAGCCGAATGTTCCAAATATCTGTACGAGATAGAAGAGGCATGGTGTTTGATGATTGTGTACACAACACGTCAAGCCACCTCAGCACAGTATACCAACACACTTTCAACTGGCCTACATATCCAGTACACTGACCACATGCATAATTCAACACACACAAACACACTCGCAATATACAACAGAACTCTTAATGGAACCAAACTATGCAATCAAGCACTGACCCAATGTCACAGTCAACGGTAAGCTGTGTAATGACGTGAAGTGCAAGAGTTTTCAGCGGAGGAAACAGAAGAAACTTCAACTCTGCAAGCATAAGTTTTTAATATTTTTTGAGTACACACATTTGATTACATATAGGTTGGACTAAAAGTGTCAAAAGAATGAGGGCACGAAACTGATGGGACATTCTGTACAATGGAAAAGATGCCATATTCTGTAAACATTACAAATTGTAGTATCAAAAATTAAAAGTGTACGTGACAAAGAAAAAGATAAAATGTTACTCTCATTCGCTGGGGGTTTCCTGTACTCAGTCAACCTCGGACACTGGTTTAATATTTGGTAATTGGAGTACATAGTACATTAACGACCAGGTATCAAAAATAAACTAGTTACACATCAATGAAGCCCGAACTACGTGAAAATGACAGTAGCGAACAGATCAATCATTCACTTGAACCTCAGCACAAAATATATTATCAATGCAAAACCCCTTCAAATGAGATTTGTTTACGCGATTTCTCGAAACAAGACACCAAGGACAACTCGAATCAAGTCGTGAAGAAAGTGTTCACAAACGCTCGTATGCCCACCTATCGTGACAACGCAAGTCCCAAGCGAGGAAGAATAAACGTATTTTCCGGGGGTTACATAAAAGGAACAAACGCAATTTTGAGTCAACTTTGAGTAATTTAGGTGTAAATCAGTCAGTTCGCTTACGTAAGACGCCGTGGCGAGGAGTAAAGGAAGTTGGGAATAGCCAGAAGGTTCGGAGGAGTGGCGTGGGTTCAGGATTTTGTGGCTTCCAGGTCTAACCAGTTACAATTGAGTTTTATGTCAAAGAACTGCACTCTTCTTCCTGAGAGTCATGTGCAAACACGAGATGGCATTTTAGTTGCATCCCATCGTAAGAGCCAGTAGTGATGGACGCGATACAATTCATCAGTTATATTTTGGGAACCAAGAAGGTTTGTTTTTTGGTAACTTCTGGAACAAATGATGATTTCTGGAGTTTGCCAATGGAAAAAAGGTTACCTACTCCACAAGCAGCCTAGAAACTGATTTTTCTGTTATAATCGTAAACTGGAAATCTTTGTGGTTGAATGGTTGCAAGTATCGTATGGCTTTTACCATTTCCAAATGCTAACCTGTCAGAAAGACAAAACTCATGGTGGTAGCTTTGTCGTAATTGATTTTCTGGATTTAAATATGCAATTACAGAAAAAGATAAAACATAGCAAATTTGAAAGAAACCCCCCTATTGTGAGGGTAATACGGTAAACACGAAAGCGTTCGAAATTGTTTGAAGATGTGCAAGTTATTGGCGGCTTTACAACGATACAAACGTTATTTTGCAGCGAGCACCAAACAACTGAGGCGAAGTTCGCTGAAGAAAATGTGGACCATGTTGTGGTAATAATACAATTGAAGCTATACATCAGTAAGAAATGAGCCATTAAAGCAGTCAGAATTGTGAATAACACCACAATATTAATGATCTATTGACACCAGTGATCTACACTGGGCAGACTCCGAGGTGTGAAGATGAGCTGAGATGATGCAAGTGTCAAGTGATCCACTTTCCAGCGTATCTCTCGGTTACATCACCAGTGTTGTGTCGGGTGACAACAGAGTGCGGGTGTGGCATGCTGATCAGTACCGCACTTACCCAACACATCACCTCTTCACATCAACCAATCGCCCATTAACATCACGTTTGCACGCGGCCACCTGACACCAGTCCTGTAGTGCGCGTGCGGCCCACTTTACCACTATACACTAGTGAGAGTGCTAGCCAGCAGGCTAAGTGAAGCCCAGATCCAGTACATACCACGCAGCCAACAGCCCGTCATAAAAGCTAATTTTACTATGACAAACTTTAGTGGTGGCAATTTTTATGGATGCTCTTGAGTCCAAGAGGCTTAGGAATAGCTCTACCCAAATTTCAGTATTCATGCGGGGGTTCCATACATAATTTCAGGACCTTCCTAGGATAGTTCTACTTAAAAACAATTGATTTTTCAGGTCACGTATAAGGCTCAATCATGGTAGAGAGGGGTACATCTACCTCACGGGTATGTTTTGTTCCAGAAGCAAAAATGACTGTTACCTAAAATCTTAGTGGATAATTACGTCAAGAATTTGGTCTATTAGAGAGTTTTGATCTATCAAGGAAAACCTTTGAGAAGACGCCAGAGACGCCGGTAAAGAATTATCTCAACCACCTTTTTAAACTTTTTTATTGAGACCAGTCTAATTAAACACACGTTGATTTCGACGGAAAGGAAGACAAATTCCTCATTATCCCAGGACAGAAAAATTCAAGGAATTCCAAAATTTCCCAAGCAACACATGCAAAGCCATCAGTTTCCACGACGCATATAAACCCTCCACAACTGTTTCCGTCAACCATACATCCCTCCCGCCAATATCAAGACATTCTGCGAACCTTGACCTAACTTCATTCAACTTGGCTCCTGCGCCAATTGAGCCAACTGAGCGGTCAGATTATCAGCAGCGAGGTGTAGAGGAATTTGCAAGCGAGCAGAAAGCGGAACACCGACCTTGGTCTTGTGCAAGTGAGGAAGAGTGAAGCCAAACAAGAGTGAGGCAAGAGTGCGAGAAAACAATCTGGCGGCATCGCACACGCTGGACAATGGACTCAATGTGTGGGTCAATGTCACCTTGACTCGTTTATTTATTTATTTAGAACGGCATTCAACAGTTGTCAGAACAGTATAGGAACGGTACATACACATTTGATAGAATACATGCGACATTCACACTTTTCAGAACATAAATTGTAACTTGGATGTAAACAAATGTCTACTAATATTAAATTTGAACAAACAAGAAACGATTTAAAATTATTAATAACAAACTGACGGGCTAGTTAATACATACAGTGCAAACGGATGAAAAAACAATTGATTTCATAATTTACAAGTTGACTATTTTTATGAAGATATTCTTTACTAATTTTGGCGATACAGACTCTGCGTGACGCTATCAGATTACAAACAACTATCAATTATGTAAGTGAAAGACGGTGTTTCGTGGTACTATCGTATTTCCACGATTCGAACATGGGAAATTTCAGAGTTTTTATTATATACTAAAAGGTCATATTGAGGACATTTTTTCGGACACAGCCAACATAGACAATTTACAATTGAAATCATGCTAAAATATTAAACCCTAAAAATATGTTAAATTTAGCTTTCATTTGAACAAACAGCGTTTCCTGTGTTACGGCACAATATAATATTTTGGACACAAGTAAGTAAGTATACTTGGTCCGGATCAGCCAGCCCAGGCCAGGCCAGGCTAGGCCGAGGCCGAAACTAAACAGCCATCTCGCATGCAAGCCGTGCCCTTATCTGCATCGATCTGTTAGCTAAGCCTTGTGAAATCTTGATTTACGTTAGCCTTTTGTATTTTCAACCTAAGCATCAAACATAACTTTAAATATTCAACAGTAGCGCTCATGGATTCTGTTCCTTGATCCTCGGGTCGAGTGACTACCTAAAAACTGATGAATTTCGATGTTTCTTTGTTTATCGTAATTTTACTGTTTATTGTAATTATTAACCTCGTTATTATTTAGATCACCGATGGTTTGCTTCGGGTTTAACATTAAAGGTGTTGCCCAGTTATAGTTTCCCATTTACGATACCGTTATTTATTGCCTTTCTAAATGTGATAACGTCAAGATTTAAAATGAATTCACGGGAATACAGCATTATCAACTAGTTTCTTTTATATTTAGTTTAAATTGAGCCTCGGTTAAATTTATATATATATTGACCAATCTTTGATTTAATGATTCCCGGTGCTTGCTGCTTTCTGCCGCGATCTATTTAGTTGTTTCCATACTTTCATTTACTTCGAAATTTATGAAGATCTAACATTGCTTTATAAGTCGAAAAAGTTGCATTATTTTTTATTTGACTGTAGGATTTTGATCTTAGCTTTTAATTGTCTGAAACACAGAATTAATGTCAGTGTATTTCTATATTTCCCTTACTACGAAGTCTGTATTTTGATTAGGTCCTTATATTTTCCCACAACAACTTTCCTATCTCTTTATGGATTTGGTCGAAATCTGTCTTTTTCTTGAGAGCTAAGGTTTCTGCTGCATACAGACATTCTGCTTTGGATTTTGATTACAGTTTCGTAATGTATATAGATATAGAAATTGTGTTACATACAAGTTGTTATAATTATATTGTCTCTGTAATTTTGTATTAAAAAAAGAGCAAATAAAGATATTTGAAATTGAATTTGAAAAAATGTCCGAGTTGTGCGTACTTATAAATCGAGTACTTAACAAAAGTTCTGAGGCTGTATTAATCTTTTGGCAACGTATTTGGCTTGCAAATTTTTCAAGTCCTCCTACTTAGATAACTTCTCCAAAGAACTAAGTTGACAAACTCTTTTAATTTAACCGTAAAGATGGAATAGTCCCGTAAATAGGGAAAGTATACGAGTGGAAAATATCACGTGAATCCCCCACGAGGAAGCTGTACTCTCAGTCTCACCATGATGCAGCTGTTATCAACTTATCAAGGACGTAGTTTATGATATCACTTGTCGAGTTAGATAACAACGCGCTTTGTCAGTTTAGCGACCGATAAGTCGATTCCGTTGCCGTCTGGAAAAAGGATGCGTCAGATACTGTGATAGTAGGCCTACACAGATCAGTAGTTTTTACCTTATAATTGGCCAACGCAATTTTGGATAGTACACTGTGAATCATCGGTGATAAGTTATTATTGAACATTAAGGGCCGTTTTTCAATTGCCCGGTTAGCAGCTGGTTAACTAACCACCGGTTAAGTTGTTTACAGTCTGCAATGTTTACATATTCACGCGACGTTCAAAGTACTTTAATCAATTATTTGAAGATCTTTCATGCAATAAAGGTATAATTTTACCATGTTTAATGAATTTAACATGTACATAGTATGCGAATATAGCTAAATACAAACTGTAACACCAAAATGCTAAATCAAAACAGACAAAGTAAAACTTAACCTAAAAAATATCCAGCTTTTCTATTGGTTGGCTCCCTGTCCTAATTTTAACGACCGGTTAAGGCTGAATTGAAAAAATTGCACTAAATGGAAAAGTAATGACAAATCAAAATTTCGTACGAATTATTAAATTACTACTTTAATTCCTACTTATTTGATCCCTGTGAAATTTGTTATGTCAAATATAATATTTGTAAACATAAAAAGTACTTGTTTCCTAAACTAAAGAGAAGAAATCGAATAGAACTAATATAATCTGGACTCTAATTAAATAATTCACCAGTAACCTTTACTTCACTTAACTACTCTTTGTGTTTTATTTCTTTGTGTGATAATTAGAAAAACAGAAATTGGTGTATTTTAATTAAAAAACATATTGAGTATATGAAGGCAATAGAATTAAATTTTTGGGTTGAGAAAGAAAATAGAGTTTTCTTATCTTCACAGTGATACAGAAGCCAAGCCGTAGTTAATGAGAGGTAACTTTAACTCACGACACCTTTCTTTTGCTTCTTTTCACGCAATAAAAGCATTTTATTACTTATTATAAAGCACGGTAGTGAAACCCATTCATGTTTTGCACGAGACTGCTAGACATTTGACTCGTTGTTAGCGAATTTTCATAAGAAATAGAGCTCTTCATTTCTATTTCGATATAGAACAAAACGTTGTCGAACAAAACGGAAAGCAATTTTGAGCTTCCTAACATAACCTGGGAAAAAGGGCAAAACCTTATATATGTATATAAAGTAACAACAACAAGAAAAATAAATAAAAATAGGTGAAATTTAAATTACAGTTACCTTGCAACTGGGAAAATAGATGTTTATTAGAAATTTAAATGTCTTCACCTTAACTTTCGAAAAAGGGAATATTTTTAAAAAGCCCATAAAGAAATATTTTTATAGGAACCTGAAGTTGTACTGTGCGTCACCCGTACACCCCAAAACCGGGGGGAGGGGGAGTTTCTATGGGATTATGTTATGGAGTTACAATGTTTCTCTCAGAGGATTTGCAAAAAGATTTCATTCCAAATAAATTGGATGTCAAATTTGCCATTATAACCTGATTAAGAGACATCTTGAAATGGGTATAATAATAAAACGACTGGAGATAGTATATTTTTCTTTGCGTCGTTGAATGTGTGTAAAAATTACCTTTTTTTAGGGTCACAAGTGGGGGGTTTGTATTTTAAAAACTTGGGAACCCTTCCGGTTGGGGGGTGGTTGTGTGACTCAAAGTACGTCAAAACAAACTTCAGGATCCTTTAAAAACAACCCTAGAGAATTTTTAAAAATATTTTCTTCATTCAAAAGTTATGGTGTGGAAGCATTTGGAGCGTAAACTATTATATGTTTATTATACATATTCCTTTTTTAATCCATGGATTTTAATTAATTTTTTAAATGTAAAATTAAAGCAGACCAAGCAAAACTTAACCTCTAAAAATTGTTTAATTAATTTTTAGCTTAACTTTTAGTCTCAGATTAAACACGAATATAATAAACTGTCCCAAGTTACCCAAGATACCACATAGAAGGTTTGCTTGTACAGTACAGTACTTGCGTAACCTCTGAGTATATGTTTGAGTGGCGAGTGCATTAGTGTTTTGGCGAACACAACACTGTCATAAACAAGGAGAGTTTGGTTCCTTGCAGTTGGCATAAACTGAGTCTATAATCTGTGATTCCTCAACTCTCAACTATTCACATTAGACTTGATTGTTTCACATTTACGAGTGTAACAAACTGTCTATTGCAATTGCGGAATTCCTTAACGACGACAATTATTAAACCAGACAATAAATTAGAAGCTTTATTCAAGGCGATTTTTATGAATAGTTCAGAATTACACTAAATGTTATTGGCCATTAGGCTAAAGACCGGAAATATTTCCAACGCAAAAACACTAAATTGGATGTTGTAAATAAACTGAAAGCTTAAAATGTACAAAGGAAAATATCGCAATGTACAACATGATTACAGAGCTCCAGGGTGAACCGGTTACCGAAAAATATGCGAACCAATATTTTCATAATTGCTTGAGGAAAAGAGGTATAACCAAGTACAGCGAGATCCGGGTCGAGCTCACCACCGTAACGATCTCTCAAGCAGATAGAGCTTAAATAATACATTAGAGCAAATTAATTAAACGTGTGCTCTACTAAGTAAACAACCAAAAAACACACGAAAAAACTGCAACAAATGCAAACATATTCAACCGCGGTTGACAGAGTCTCAACAAAAGAACCGATCAATCAATTAAAAAACTAATTATAAAACTGGTTTCGTTTCTCAAGAACTACTTACGTCGCAAATAAACACGTGAGCGTTGTACACGTGAGTCGAATGCAAGCATCGTTAACAGTTCTGCCTCGGGCGCAGTTGAAACGACAGACTGGCGCAATTCGGTAGTGACGTCGTCGATACGACGGCTTTTCCACAAGCGCACGTTCAACATTTCCCTGATGGAAAATAACTGATTGCTTCGCCTAAGCTTTAACAGAAAAACATATTCCCGAATTTAACTTTTGACTCACACACGCCGATGATAAATAAAACAACAATATCAAACGGAAACATACACCTAAAATATATTTGAAGAACTAGAACACATACATCTCTAGTAGATACTAAAGGCAATTATTGCAATTTTGAATACCGATTGTTAAGGTTTTTTTAATAACAGCTCACTATGATCAAAGTAGCCCACTTGTTAATTTTTTACCATAACCAAAATCAACCACACACTCCGACAGCAATAACACGTAAGAACATCACACGCTATTGCGTTTGTTTAAGAATTTATCGAAAGAATTCCGTGCTATAAAGCACACAAGCCACTTTTAAATTATTCTAGCTTTAGTTAGCCCATAATCCTAAACGCGGATAACAGCTGCTGCTATGGTGAAAAGTGTAAGGGTTTGTCAAACTGGATAACTTGAAAAACAAAAACTGTAGTTGCTACTTATATATATAAATTTTTCCATTAAGAATATGTGCTAACGTATCAAACAATGGTTAAATCTACCTGTATAGAAAATATTCCCCAGGGATGATGTGTTGAGTTCGAGTTTAAAATTCCTCATTCAAAAGAATCCTTGGGCTAAGGTTCATCGTATCTTGGACGAGCGTGGAAAGAGCATCTGAAGGTTACGCTTTGTGTTTTATATCCGTAGGTAAACCAAAGTGGCTCGTATACGTTGTAATTAACTTGTCGAACAGCCCAGCAGAACGGCGGCCTGGTTGTAATGGGCCGGTCGTCCTTAGTTTGTGAGAAAACCCGACACTTTAGACAAGACACGAGCACAAGCACTTCCTTGAACTTGTCCACTTGCTCTACAGTATAGGAATATAGGTTGTTTACCTCCGTCAGTAATCAAAAAATCAATTTGAAAAATGGTAACTAGTGTTTAATGTTTCAAAGAGATCTCTTCACAGTCAGACAATCAATGCACCTGAACGTTTCGTTAAAATGACAGTCACAATCACATAAACACTACATTACAACAATCAAAACATGTTAAACTAGTAACAATTCTTCAGTGATTTTTTGGATTACTGACGGAGGTAAACAACCTATATTTTTTGTCATAATGCATCCAATAGTACAAACTGTGTTAGCTACCTTGTAGAGTCATAGTTACTCTCGCCGTTCCGCCGTTTTTTGAGGATGTTATATGGACATCAAATGTAGCTAAAGACACACTGGTGATGGACTTAACCAGCGAGATGAAGTTTCACCACCATAGCTTCAACAGTTCGAGTTATAAGCGGTCTAAAATGCCTTAAAACGTTGCAAAGTGCCCACTTTGGTCCCTCGCCATTTATTTTGTGGATGTTGTATGGGTATGAAATATAGCTAAAGACACACTGCGCAATGGGATTAACCTTAAACGTAGTTTCACCGCCATAGCTTTTAGTAGGTTCTGAGTTATAAGCGGTCCAAGATGCCTTAAAAACGTTACAGACAGACAGACAGACCGACAGACAGATAGGATTTTGTTGACACCAATTTATTTTTTATTATTTTGACACGGTCTATCCAAAGTATATACCTAACCAAAACCAAATAACAAAAAACTGATGGATTCTTTGCAATGTACAGACAAAAGTCTTATTTTATTTTTATAGATTTGTTAACTTTTAGTCATGGAAACAGGCAACAACGATATGTATATAAACGATATGTATAATACTGATAGTTTGGCCTTTCTGTGAAGGATTTTTCCCAAAAACTATAATATATGTATATGTATACGATATGTTGGTGCGCTGTTTCCACGACTCGAAATCACCAAATACAAGAAAACCTTGAATAATAGCAATAGGTATAATGTATATGCCGTAAAAATTCCATCTTCCAAACCCCAACTGTACAAACTAACGATACGTTTTCAGAAGTAAACAAAGTAATTAATTATGCCATGTGTGAAATTATTTCAACCTTACACGCAAACATAATTGCAAGCCGAGTTGTAGATCACGTTAAACGTACATGTGCGAAAAGTGGCTAATTACATTAATTGTTTGCTTAGTTCACTTTTGAAACTTGGTAAACAAATAAAGAATATACACTTTTTTATATTGTATCTTGTTGAAAGAATAAAAACTTTAAATATCGATTGGTCAACGTTGAATTAATAACATGATTTTTTCTAAACTTTTTATAAATTTTATGATGTTTAACGCTATTTTGAGTTGTGATGTGTATATTTGGACTATTAAATTGGAAGACTATTTAAAAGGGGTTTATGTTTTATTTTAAATTGTATTATTGTATAAATGACTATAGTTATAACTTACATTCATGTAATCATTCGTTAATGTTAAGGTCATATACTCGTACAATGAGTCGTATTACAGTTTTGGTTATACAGTATACAGGTTTTATAGAGAACACAATATAAAGCACAATTACTATGTTTTATTTGTAAGATATACCTAGTATTTTTTTAATAAATGCTTCAATCTTGTTTATTCTTACACAGCTGATCATTATATTCGTAAAATTAATACGAGGTTCTTTATTTACAATACCAAATTTTCAAAAATTTCTAGGGTTGTTACTAACATAGTGCTGGCTAAACGGTTCAGCGAACAAGAGTCCCATTTGAGTTGGGCTTCTCTACAAGTAAATTCAATGGTTTGATCCTAATTAAAATATTTATTCATACGATTTTCACACACCCACAAGTGACGTGTGTGTGGCTTACACACAGTCGGTCGAGAGGGCTGATAAGAGATAACGGCAACTGATAACAGCTATTACTCACAAGTTTGGAGGCACCATACCACGTAATTGCAATTGAAACTGTCCATAATGAGCGAGGGCTTCTATACTATTGATACTCACGTGGTTCGGTGACTTGACTTTGCATTTATTGAATGTGGACACATTTCAGTCTTACATGTGTTGCACTTTCATACCCCTTTAAAAAAAGGTCACCCTAAATGTGTAACTTCAATTATTAGAACACGCTTTCTAAAATTCAACTTAGACAATCAAAGTGCAAAATTAATAAAAAAATAAAATTTTGTCCAATTTGGTTCTTTTGGGAATTAAAATGTGACCCAACAAGTAAATCCAATTCCCAAGCAAATTAAAACCAAGGATATGAAATAAAATTTATTTTTAATTACATTTTAAATTTTTATTGGTGTAACGGCTTGTGTTAAACTAGACAAGGAAAATATCAACGAATTATAGCCAGCTTGTTTTATACAAGTTGCTCATAGACGCCAAAATTATGTTAAAACATGAACTATTAGAATTAAATATGACGTGATTGCATTATTATCTTTAAAAAAAACACCGAAAACACATTCTCTACCAAAGTAAATAATTCGAGATACAGCTTACTTAGAACAAAATTAATATAATTATAAACGTTTTTCATTGAATCGTTATATTATGTGGGCATGTATACTTTATTACTGCTTGATATTTAAACTTGTTTCATAGATGCGAGCAGGAATCTAATATCGTCAATTAGTTTTACAATAAATAATTAAAAAAATAAATTAGGGTCGAGTATTTAAAAAATACATGTGCTACAATTCTTTTAAATACACTAATTTTTCAAATTAAAATGTAAGATACAGGTATGTTGTGTATTGTATATTGTACAGACCTCTGGTACTGGTGAGAGAGAGAGAGAGAGGCGACGCAAGCGACAAGGCGCGTAGCGCGGGACGGACACGCACACTATGAGTACACCACACAGACTGATCTCAGCGCGCTCCCTCATAACTGTTTTATACCGCGCCCCTCCACGCGCACACCTCACACCTCACAACGTACACACCACACCGGCACACCGTCAACACACCGACATCATTCACTTTTGTTTATTTTAGGCGCTGTTGGGGGTTTATCAAGAAATTTGATTTTTAAATGTACAGTATTAAAAAAAATTTTTGAACGAAGCCTGAGGCCGAACCGAGGCTGTGAGCGTAGCAAATGGTAATACAACATTTTTTTGCTTACTAACGATGGAGAATGTCTGCAATAATAGTTCAACTTCTGAAATCCTCCCATCGTCAACAACAACTTCAAACAAAAACTTATTTAAAGTTGAAATAAAATAAAAAATATGTGGGTGGCGAACGAGAACCATAATTACTTTGTTACTTCAGTCAAATTTTTTGAAAGGTTTATTTCAAATTTCATTGAAATTGGAACGAAACATGACTTTTCTGGCCGCCATTTTGAAACGACTGGATGCATTTTCATAGCTTTTGGTATATTGATGGATATTACCAAAATACACATTATTTCAAAATTATTTCACACATCGGACAAAAAATGCGACCTGTAGAGAGTGCACAGTTATTAGTATACATATGTTTATGAAGTTTGGGAAAAATTGTCAACACTTGTTCTGGGGGTCAGGATTGGTGTTCATTTCAAGGTCCCGGGTCTAGGTCTTACTATGCGGACGACATGAATATATCATTTTTCCAAAAGAAAATTTGTTAAAAGCACATAATATTTGTTCTACATATTGATTTAATCTAAAATATTTACTAAGCATTCTTTGGATAATAGCTTTCTTGAGCTTCCCTGAGAGAACGCAACCTTTGTTACTGCAATCTTTAGTTAAGTTATTAAACAGTCATCAGAACAGTTTTGCACTAAATCATGCTATTTTAAATACAGTAATGCCAAATTGTAAGACATATCCCATGTAATGTTATATCCATAATGTTATATATTAAGATGTTATTGATTTTTTATAAGACGTACGATTTTCGTATGAAAAACATGATAAATGCTTTTATTGGAATTGAAAGTGCATCGAATGTCAGTGTCCATTATTTATCCAACAATAAGAACACACAAAAAATGACGAAAGTGTTAATGAGTAGAGACTATTCATTACTTGCACAAATCTCTGGTACGAGCTGAGAACACAATATCTCTAAAAAGCGTGCTACCAGGAGGAAAAGAGATTGCATTTCTCTGAAGGCTATTTTAGTGACTAAACAATGTCATCAACAGCGTCAACATTACATTGGTCAGGAGAAGAGGTCTTCCGGGGTCTCGTGAGTGGCAGGAGTTACATGGGTTGCGTGATCCTCGAGCTTTGTAAGCAAACGGGGGTGGGGCTGCCTAAATAGGAGAACAGGGAGTTAGCACAGTAAAGCAAAGGGTTGACTTGCAAGTGGTCAGGAACCGCATTCCAAGCAATCTAATCTACATGGGTCTCACTCTCACTGTCCACCTTTATAATAGTTACTGTATCGTGGAAATTACTCACTGTAGCAATATTAGATTACCAGAAGTGGCAATAACACAGCTGGTGAAAGGCAGCAAATATTCTCTCACATTCCAGACTTTAGCCACGACCAGGCTCGTGTGTCTAAATCTGTTCATTAGTGTTTGAAGTATACTCTGTCATCGTTGGTTTGAAAACGAAAGTAATGTCTCTACCAGGTAAGTACCAGCCACTGTTCTCTTCAGGCAGGGATAAGACTGATTGATGCTAGAGGTTCAAACATTTCTTTCGGTCGATCCCTCCCATTCTAATTTGCCGAAACATTAATTTTATTGATATTACATATTAATCAATGTTATTTATACCATAGAAATGATTTTAAAACAGTATGGCCAATATAATTAATTTTTATTTTGCACAAGCGCTTTCAATAGCAAAGCTATCATCTTCAGGCTGTTACAAAAATTACAAAAGTAAAAATATTATTGTTTTGACAGGTAACTAAAATGGTTATGTTAAACATATGTGATGGAAAAATTTAGAAGAGGTTGAAAAGAAATTAATTTGATATTTATAAAGTATATAGATTAAGTTGATGTTCTTGATGTGATTAGATCCAGTAATTTTGAATTCATAATATCTATATATATAAACCCCATCGGTTAATATATATAGTTTAAGTTATAGTTTACTTTCACACGAGGTATATTTCGCATAACTGCAAAGCAAAGTATTAACAAAAGTAATACTTGTAATTTTGATTATTGACGCTGTAAACTCTTTAAACGGAATACATTTTTATTATTAACCGTCGTAGCCTAAAAATGTCTACAAATAATTATAAACCGTCTGTAGAAACATTCAAATTTCAAATAAACTTTTGAAATAGAAGATCAAATACAGTTCTTAGTGAAAGAATGGTAAATCCGGTTCTGCTGTTTGAAACGAGTGTTTAATTTTCCTGGAAAGTACACTTTAAAATTTACATTTTTAGAACTCTATAGTGATAGATTGAAACTAACCGGATTTTTTATACTTTGACTAGTGACGCCGGCCACTCTTAGAGTGTATTTTAAGGAAAATATGGGAAGATTCTTTATTCTAGTATTCTTTCCCGTATTCAATATAATTAAGAAAACCCCAAAAAGAAAATACACAACACATCACCAAACCAAAATTTGTCATTGATTAGAGTTCATGGTTGATCAAAAAATGTAAATTACAACTTAAAACGTCAATCGAGCTTTAATTGGAATGCCTATACATTGTATTCAAATCGTACGATAATTACGGCATAAGAACAATACGAGACAGACAGATTAGCTAAAAGTGCCACATTCCTACCTATATTTGCCCAAAACTGAACCGTTCTGTGTCCCGGCTATTCTTAAGGGACTATTACTATTATTTAACATTTTTTACATGTAACTTTTTTAAATTACAAATATTATTTTAGTAAACCTAATATTCAATTAAATATCACACCTATCTAAGAAAATACACGAATTCATAAAAAAACACGCCAACAATGCCCACATTGAAACTCGTTATACAGGGTGTTTACAAAATGACGTTATAGTTTTTCAATTAAAATTTTTTTTGTAATTCTGCTCCGAAAACAGCTGCTTTAGACACATGCATTGACAGTGCTAAAGTGTCACTTTTTAACCCAGGTAAATAAAGGATTGTTTTGATGATCTTTTTCTCCCTAGGGAGAAAATTTAATGATTTTTTCGTGGCATGGACATCAGCTGGTCCAATGATTTTGTTGAAATTGAATGATTTGTTCGATTTTTGTTGATAGTCGATACAACGACTAAACTGCGAATATGAATCTAAATCGCAGGTAATTTAAATTTAGATTGACTGCGATGTGTCGATTTAATATCGAATCGTAACACTGGCAATTGTAAATCAAATGAACAGCTGTTTATACAAAACAGTGAAACATAAAAACAGTAGCGTTTGACACCATAATTCTCTAAAATATTTTACAAAACGTTTTTAAATTAAGTAATTAACCATTGTAACCACTCATTCTACGTGCATCATGACAAAAAGTATCCCCAAAGTGTCGTCCCTAAAGTGTATTTTTTATCCTCGCTCATTTAACGTCCGAGGCGTATAGCCGTGCTTGAACTTAAACTAACTTGAGCTCGTATGAAAAAGTGTCACTTAAGGTCCTAGTGATGAAATATACTAATCTCCAATTTAGTTGTTTACATTTTCAAACTGTAAAGGTCAATACCACTTTATGGAATATTGAGAACTTTAAAATCAATAAGACTTCTTTTTCTGTCAATTAATATATTTAACACTCATTAACACTGCTAACACAACAATAAACGTATTTTCATACTAAAATACAAAATCAAAACAGACAAAGTAAAACTTAACCTTTATACATTTCCGTTTCTATAGGTTACTTTTCAATAATCCTTAATCGCTTTTGTATCCTAATCAAAGTCGGGAAAATTCAAACTCATGTTTCCAAATAGTGAAATAAATAATAATACAGCCTACGGTAGGAGTATTTTAGGTGGACTTTTTTATTTTAGTTTGTCGCTTTTAAACTCCAGTTTGTACTAGTTTTTATGAAACCCCAAAAGCAAAGATTATAATTATAATAAGGAAACGCTGTTGAAAGCCAGATCCAAGGCTGCCCATACATTAATTCAAATGATGCATGACAATATATTTCGTGGATGTTTAATATATAGTAGAGTATTTTCTCTCCTTGTCGGCGTTTCTTTGAAAGAGTAAGCTTTTGATGGTCAGATTTCAATATTGACTCGCCTCTCAGACTGGGCCCACTTCACTTTATACAGCTTTTCCGTAAGGTGCTGTACATCGCTCTCCGCTTCGACCCATGCATCAACCTTCAAACCCATCACAAGGTGTGTCCATTCAAATCCATTCAAATACACAGCTAATGTTATTCACGTGTTTGTTTTAATTGCATTGTTGTTGAGGGCTTGCTACGCAATTGCAAACTAAATATTGTAACTATTTATACCATTTACGAAAGGTCAAGTAATCCACAGGAAAAGACTAAATACCTGAAAAACATTCTAGAGTTTTGTAGACGCTGCATATCTAAAAACTATTTCCTTTGTTTATGTGTACTGACTTAAAACCAAGGAAAAGTTGAATGATTCTAATATATAGGATTGGATAAAAAGTATATCTTCGGCCAAAAATAGGACGACGAAATATTTTAAACCAAGGAAAAGTTGAATGATTCTAATTTAGGTTATTCAAAAAGTATATATCTTCGGCCAAAAATAGGAAGACAGAAATTATTTTAAACCAAGGGAAAAGTTGAATGATTCTAATTTAGAATTGGATGCAAAAAGTATATCTTCGGCCAAAAATAGGAAGACAGAAATTATTTTTTTCTTTAACGATGTGCTGGTCAACGACTTCTTACTTAGTTAAAAAATTACTAAACGCCAAAACTATTTTCAACCAAAGTCAATCTAATATTTGATTGTAGGCCACAACAATTTCACATACAGCTGTTATTTATAGCAGACTTTGTTCTCTCTTCACCAAATTGTCAAAAGCTTCTGGGGTTGATGCCGACAAAGTGCGAGCTAATCGTGCAAAACGGGGGGACCGAGTACCTTCTCAGGAAAAGAAAATTAAACATTAGTCTTAAGATGCAGTTTAAGGTTACTTTCAGAACAGACAATGTTGAATATGTTATGCATGAACGTGTTAAACGTCAAATATATAGATAGTAGTGAGAGATTACTTAACTTCGACATTGTCTTATCTATTCATGATGGATCTGTAGTATCAGGTACTCTGTGGTTTTGCGCCTACTCTTTATTAGTCAAGTGAGACCATGCACTTTACTATGCACCTTTACTGTGACTACTGATGCCTATACAGGGTGATTCAAAAATAGGGCGCCAAATTTCAGGGGTGGGTTCCTTATGTAAAACAATGAAAAAAGTCCCTATAAACGTGGGTTCTAAAATTCTTCGTTACTCCGGTAGCCGCCATTTTGTATTTTTTTACTTAAAAATTTATATCTCCAGAACGCTTTGACCGATTGCATTCAAACTTGGTATGGTGTTTATGTGTCCTAAGGGCAGTTTAAGAAAAAAAATTATGTCTTCAAACCATACAGAAACAAAATGGCGGCTGTTTAAATTTTCAAATGAAATACCATTAAATTGGCGCATAATACAAAAGGTTTACAAAGTAAAAGTTGTATTTTATAATTTTACATTAAGATACAAACTCATTTTCCAAATGTTAAATTAATATTTTCACTTTTTTTCAATTTACAACTGGTACATTACCAGTTTTCATTGTTAAAATTTTTATCTCCAGAACGGTTTAACCGATTGCGTTCAAACTTGGTAGAGTGTTTATGTGTAATAAGTTAAATTTTAGAGAAAAACATTATTTCATAAAAACCCACAGAAACAAAATGGCGGCTGTTTAAATTTTTCAAATTGAAATACCATGAAAATGGCGCATAATACAAAAATTTTACAAGAGTAAAAAAGTTGTATTTTATAATTTTACATCTTTCCAAATTTTACATTAATATTTTCATGTTTACGTCTTTTTACAACTGGTAAATGTACCAGTCAAACAACTCTCCTACGTTAATTATTACTTAAATATACATAAATTAAATACTAGTAAAAAGAGCACTTTTCAAAGTTTGTCCTCCCTGGTACACTCCATGTCCTCCCCTGACAGTTCGGCAAAAGCCTATCCGATAATCGAACCCTTTTCCCGTAGACTACGTAGTTAATATTGATTTATGAAATTGACTGCAGCTCTGATACGATTCCGCAGGTCACCTAGATCTTTTGTCAGAGAGGGTACGTAAACCTTCACCCTTACATAGCTCCACAAAAGAAATTCACGAGGAAATCACAAATCTACGACCTCTCCGGAACTGAACTGACTGGCTTTTGGACATTCAAGAGCAAAATATCTTGGACATTTTTTGTAATAACCCTGTATAACTATGAAAATTGTCCAGGCTTTTAAGCATGCAGTAAGCAGTGCTCTAAGAACTCATAGTGTTGGACACAAGGTAGATTTAATTCAACTCTTCAGGTAGTTTTTATATTCAACTCTGTAATGTAGTCGTATACCGACCGCGTACCATGATTATGGATTTCATTGGCCTGTACAAGGCGGCATTTATTGAGGTAGAATAGAACATGATAGTTTCTTAGATGTAAATTGATGGAAAGGTAATAATGTTTAGTCGTTGTGTAGAACGAATTTCGGCACGAATCTCTTAGATTAAGATTGTCCAAGATTCGGACGACTTATTTTGGTTTTAGCACAGTTTCCCCATTAACACGTTCCATATTTTAGTTGCGGATACACAATACCATGATGTGCTATTTTCAAAATTTCTCTGGAACAATAACCTGCTAGGTTTCTGGGCATAAAGATTCCTGTTGAAGCTTTATTGTATACATGCTCGATAGAGAGTCCCAATTTAATTTTCTATCTGATTAATACCTAAAAAATTAAAATGTTCCACTTCTTTGATTTGGTTATTATTCAAAAGTACCAGTGGGCTTCATTGTGGCGTCCAATATAAAAGTTCCATAATCTTGTTTTATTAAAGTTAGTTTTAAGGTTTAGATGTTCGAAAAACTGCACAGAAGTGTTAGTTGATTGATGTGAAACTATTTCTAGTTATTGATTCTGATAAGTGAAAACAGTGATCACTTAGAGTTTTTATATTTCTGTAGCGAAAGGGTAAAAGTGACAAATCTAAAGATAAACCATCAAAAGGTGTACTTTAGATAGATAAAAACCATTAGCTGCGCGTATGTAGACGGTTTTAGATGAAGGAGATGGCAGGGAAATTAAGCTCTGGTTTGGATTAAACTGGTTGGAAAGACAACGTGTAAGAAAACGTGGCTTTTTATCATTTATGTAAGAAAACTGAAAGAAGACATCTCTGAAGGCAAAAACCTAACAGGTCACATTATCTCCCAAGTTTACAACATTCTAATAGAAAGGCAAATTTTATGTGTAACGTAGATTTTACTAAACGTTACAGAAAATTACATTCCAAAGCAAAATTTCCAACAACGACAGCTGTTCTAAACAGTACAATGTTCAGTTATAACACTAATGTTATCAATGTAACGCCAGGATTTGAGACGGTTAGTAACATTCAAACAGTAATCCTCTTTCTACCAGCGAGCAGGAAAATCACAGTAGATGATCGATGTGATAAACCCATTCTAATATCATCAACACTTTTCAGTGTTAATACCGGGTCATGGTCAAACCATGTCCACAGCCTTAACTGCTTTTTGATGAGAAACATTCAGTGGTCGATAATAACAATGATTCAGTGTCTATTACGTCAGTAAAATCTATTACTTAACAAACTCGCAGGTACACTTTCATTTTCAATAACTGATCCTGAGTACAACCTACAAGTGGACACGAGGTTTGAAGGCAACTTTGGGTCATAGTTCTACATGAGCACGTCTTTTAAACGTTTCAATCTATAAAACATTCAATTCAAAATAAAAGTCGAACCCTTCCGAGAATTACATTTCAACTATTCACTTATTTTTGGAAAGAGGGTTTAGCAGCAGAGAGTTTAAGGATTAAAATATGTAAGGGAACCAATGAGTTCTGTGGAAGCGAAACAAAAAGTAGTTTTTAATAATACATTTCTTGAATACCACGGGTTTTATTTGATGTCTGTGGTGCTGACGGTATAGAAAGAATTCCCACCATTTTCACCTAAGAACCGCCAAGATCTGAATTATGCTCATGGTAATATGTTTTCACCATGGCACACACACTAACACCGGAGAAACTTTTCAAAGTTTGTCCTCCCTGGTACACTCATGTCCTCCCACAGTTCGGCAAAGCCGATAATCGAACCTTTTCCCGTAGACTACGAAGTTAATATTGATTTATGAAATTGACTGCAGCTCTGATACGGTTCCGCAGGTCACCTAGATCTTTTGTCAGAGAGGGTACGTAAACCTTCACCCTTACATAGCCCCACAAAAGAAATTCACGAGGAAATCACAAATCTACGACGAAACTCTCGCGGAACTGAACTGACTGGCTTTTTGGACATTCAAGAACGCAAAATATCTTGGACATTTTTTTGTAATAACCCTGTATAACTATGAAAATTGTCCAGGCTTTTAAGCATGCAGTAAGCGAGTGCTCTAAGAACTCTTCTATACTATAAAAAGTGTTGGACACAAGGTAGTTTTAATTCAACTTTTCAGGTAGTTTTTATATTCAACTCTGTACTGTAGTCGTATACCGACCGCGTACCATGATTATGGATTTCATTGGCCTGTACAAGGCGGCATTTATTGAGGTAGAATAGAACATGATAGTTTCTTAGATGTAAATTGATGGAAAGGTAATAATGTTTAGTCGTTGTGTAGAACGAATTTCGGCACCAACCAAAATAAATCGTCGAATCTTGGACAATCTTAATCTAAGAGATTTAAGATTGTCCAAGATCGAACAGTTTTACTTTAATTTCCCATTAACACGTTCCATATTTTTGGTGCGGATACACAATACCATGATGTGCTATTTTCAAAATTTCTCTAGAACAATAACCTGCTAGGTTTCTGGGCATAAAGATTCCTGTTGAAGCTTTATTGTATACATGCTCGATAGAGAGTCCCAATTTAATTTTCTAAAAAATACCTAAAAATAAAATGTTCCACTTCTTTGATTTGGTTATTATTCAAAAGTACCAGTGGGCTTCATTGTGGCGTCAATATAAAGTTCCATAATCTTGTTTTATTAAAGTTAGTTTTAAGGTTTAGATGTTCGAAAAACTGCACAGAAGTGTTAGTTGATTGATGTGAAACTATTTCTAGTTATTGATTCTGATAAGTGAAAACAGTGATCACTTACGAGTTTTATATTTCTGTAGCGAAGGGTAAAAGTGACAAATCTAAAGATAAACCATCAAAAGGTGTACTTTAGATAGATAAAAACCATTAGCTGCGCGTATGTAGGCGGTTTTAGATGAAGGAGATGGCAGGGAAATTAAGCTCTGGTTTGGATTAAACTGGTTGGAAAGACAACGTGTAAGAAAACGTGGCTTTTATCATTTATGTAAGAAAACTGAAAGAAGACATCTCTGAAGGCAAAACCTAACAGGTCACATTATCTCCCAAGTTTACAACATTCTAATAGAAGGCAAATTTTATGTGTAACGTAGATTTTACTAAACGTTACAGAAAATTACATTCAAAGCAAAATTTCCAACAACGACAGCTGTTCTAAACAGTACAATGTTCAGTTATAACAAAATGTTATCAATGTAACGCCAGGATTTGAGACGGTTAGTAACATTCAAACAGTAATCCTCTTTCTACCAGCGAGCAGGAAAATCACAGTAGATGATCGATGTGATAAACCCATTCTAATATCATCAACACTTGGTGTTAATACCGGGTCATGGTCAAACCATGTCCACATATAACTGCTTTTGATGAGAAACATTCAGTGGTCGATAATAACAATGATTCAGTGTCTATTACGTCAGTAAAATCTATTACTTAACAAACTCGCAGGTAAGGTGAACACTTTCATTTTCAATAACTGATCCTGAGTACAACCTACAAGAGTGGACACGAGGTTTGAAGGCAACTTTGGGTCATAGTTCTACATGAGCACGTCTTTTAAACGTTTCAATCTATAAAACATTCAATTCAAAATAAAGTCAAAGCCCTTGAAGGTACATTTCAACTATTCACTTTTTTTGGAAGAGGGTTTAGCAGCAGAGAGTTTTAAGGATTAAAATATGTAAGGGAACCAATGAGTTCTGTGGAAGGAAACAAAAGTAGTTTTTAATAATACATTTCTTGAATACCACGGGTTTTATTTGATGTCTGTGGTGCTGACGGTATAGAAAGAATTCCCACCATTTTCACCTAAGAACCATAAGATCTGAATTATGCTCATGGTAATTATGTTTTCACCATGGCACACACACACAACACCGGAGAAAGTTCTCACTTGGGATAACTAAGAAGACGTGTCTATGGGCCCAAGTATCAGGTTATGGGCCAGTTAGATTCCGTAAGGTTCCGGGATGTGACTTACTATTTTAACTGCCTTTCTTAAGTACCACTTCGGCCTACCAGGAGAATCGACGGAGTCTAAACTTCGGTTATTTAAAGATAACACCACTTTAACTAGCATCGTAAATTATATCTCCTACATTTCACCTCACTATTAGGAAGAATCGTCAAAACTAAAACATTGCTCAGCAAACAAGATTGAAGGTTTTCGATAGAGAATATGTGGAGGCTGATTTCACGGTCGATGTTTTTAGTGTTGGGTGACTTTCCTCTGCCTTGACTGGAGGCCGGGCTCGACCAAGTGCTAAAAGGTTCCAAAACGTCTCATTGCCAGACACAATCATCTCCCACTGTTCAACAGACTCAATAGACAATATATAGTAGAATCTTTAGTAATGATGTTGCCATCTAGGTAATATAGCTCAGCATTGCTAAACAAGAAAACCATCTTATTGCATACATTTCCATAGATACCCAGTTCGTTGTGTTCGGTTGACAAGTAACGGAGCTGTGGCCAAAAATTATGTTTGAAAACAAAAGATTTTAGCTCAAAGTTGAACATGTTAAAACTGTTGTGTCTTCAAATCGTTATTCCTGTTTTAATTAACAAAAAGGTTTTGAATAGCCACGACAAAAATAATTTTTTACATTAGTATTTTTTTGGTTATGTATTGTTTGTTATTGATTGGTTTCGGAGATAAGGCTATTTTTGTACAAACAAACAAAATCCTCTTTCTACCAGCGAGCAGGAAAATCACAGTAGATGATCGATGTGATAAACCCATTCTAATATCATCAACACTTTTCAGTGTTAATACCGGGTCATGGTCAAACCATGTCCACAGCCTTAACTGCTTTTTGATGAGAAACATTCAGTGGTCGATAATAACAATGATTCAGTGTCTATTACGTCAGTAAAAATCTATTACTTAACAAACTCGCAGGTAAGGTGAACACTTTCATTTTCAATAACTGATCCTGAGTACAACCTACAAGAGTGGACACGAGGTTTGAAGGCAACTTTGGGTCATAGTTCTACATGAGCACGTCTTTTAAACGTTTCAATCTATAAAACATTCAATTCAAAATAAAAGTCGAAAGCCCTTCCGAAGGTACATTTCAACTATTCACTTATTTTTGGAAAGAGGGTTTAGCAGCAGAGAGTTTTAAGGATTAAAAATATGTAAGGGAACCAATGAGTTCTGTGGAAGCGAAACAAAAAGTAGTTTTTTAATAATACATTTCTTGAATACCACGGGTTTTATTTGATGTCTGTGGTGCTGACGGTATAGAAAGAATTCCCACCATTTTCACCTAAGAACCGCCAAGATCTGAATTATGCTCATGGTAATTATGTTTTCACCATGGCACACACACCCCAACACCGGAGAAAGTTCTCACTTGGGATAACTAAGAAGACGTGTCTATGGGCCCAAGTATCAGGTTATGGGCCAGTTAGATTCCGTAAGGTTCCGGGATGTGACTTACTATTTTAACTGCCTTTCTTAAGTACCACTTCGGCCTACCAGGGAGAGTCGACGGAGTCTAAACTTCGGTTATTTAAAGATAACACCACTTTAACTAGCATCGTAAATTATATCTCCTACATTTCACCTCACTATTAGGAAGAATCGTCAAAACTAAAACATTGCTCAGCGAAACCTTAAGATTGAAGGTTTTGGATAGAGAATATGTGGAGGCTGATTTCACGGTCGATGTTTTTAGTGTTGGGTGACTTTCCTCTGCCTTGACTGGAGGCCGGGCTCGACCAAGTGCTAAAAGGTTCCAAAACGTCTCATTGCCAGACACAATCATCTCCCACTGTTCAACAGACTCAATAGACAATATATAGTAGAATCTTTAGTAATGATGTTGCCATCTAGGTAATATAGCTCAGCATTGCTAAACAAGAAAACCATCTTATTGCATACATTTCCATAGATACCCAGTTCGTTGTGTTCGGTTGACAAGTAACGGAGCTGTGGCCAAAAATTATGTTTGAAAACAAAAGATTTTAGCTCAAAGTTGAACATGTTAAAACTGTTGTGTCTTCAAATCGTTATTCCTGTTTTAATTAACAAAAAGGTTTTGAATAGCCACGACAAAAATAATTTTTTACATTAGTATTTTTTTGGTTATGTATTGTTTGTTATTGATTGGTTTCGGAGATAAAGGCTATTTTTTGTACAAACAAACAAAAACGCAAATTTACGGCTACAGCGAATTAATTAAAAGCTTTTCAAACATATACTATGGATTTTTTTAAGTATTCTAAATCACATCATTCAACATTGCAAAGCCATTTCCATACACCGTTTATACACTTCAATCATCATTGATTGTTTTACGAGTAAAGTTTTTGAACATATTTCAAAGCATCATATTATTTTTATATAGCCTTACGGAAAACCCCAAATCCTTCAAAACCCCAATCGGAAATACATTTATGGTACAAATTATAGTAGATAATACTCAATTAAGCTTAGTTTTGGATACATGGCGTACAATGTATATAAAGTACATATGGGATCATATACCCGATCATGAACGTCGAGCTCTTACTGCTTACTAACGATGGAAAACATTCGCAGTAGTAATTAAAAATATGAAATGTTCCCATCGTCAACAACAAACTTCAAACAACGGATATTGATTTGATAACGAGGAATATAAACAGTCGCTGGTCCTGGCCAGAACACGCCTTGCTTTCAAGCCTCATTCATAGTCAAGGAGTTAGCACTACTGTACATTCATTAGGAACTCATTATGAACTAATCTCTGGTTTATCAAAACTGAGGAGTTAAAAAATGCAGATATTTCACGAAAAGGTAGGTTTTAAACGCCACCATTTTTAAATGAATAAATCATTGGATGTAACACTCTTGAGGCTTCTACTAAATGAATATTTTATTTTATCTTTACTCAATATTATCATCCGGAAAGCATATTTTAGGTTTATTATCAAATACAATTTAATAGAGGCTAATGACGCACAACTCTGACCACATGTTCGGACCACACAAGATTTCAACTGTTCGGTAAGACACCATGCAAAACTAGCTACACTGACATACGCTACCCTGTTTAACAACAGCAACAGAATTACACTAACTAGCCTAGTGACTTGCACGCGAATATACTTTGTAACCAAGTTCAAGTTAGCCTAGGTGAACGCAATCAAACCCTTGATGAGTTGCGAGGGAGGGAGGTTACGTTCATTACCAACGATTACGTGATTACGTGATTACCGTGAGTATGTGCACAATATCAGGTTTAGTACGATGACTCAGCACGTTAATTGTTCACCCTTGCAATAAGGAACCACTATCCAGACTCTTCTACATGGCATCAGCTCAGCTACTGTATACTTTACTTCAGCCTTGAGCAGACCCATCTAGGTTGTTGTGTTTACGTCACATCAGTGTTGGTAGAGCACTTATAATGTTGGTCTATACATAAAATTTGCAAACTATATGCAGGCACTTTTCTCGGATAAATAAATCAATTGTGTTATATTTCATCATTAGATGCATGAATTTGTAGAAGACACTTGGACAAAAGGGTGCGCAGTAGTGGCTGTGGCCTTGAATTTCGTTCCATAAAATCAAGGTAAAAACATGCATTTTCCCAAGACCCTCAAGCCTACAGTTTTCATCGGACTTTTTTGAAATAACGTTTGTTTTAAAGTGAATCAAATATTTTAGTGACTCTGCTGAGTTGAATTTTTATTTTCTCATCTATAAAACCGTGACAAAAATTGAGGAAATTTTGTCTTTATACTTTTTGTTTTTACTACTAAAATAATGGGCTTTTAGAAGACCCCATTAACACATTAGAAGAATTTAAGACACTAATCACTATTTGAGATGCCGACCACTCTCATGAGGGTATTTTAAGGCAAATATGTGGTGAGGATGAGTGTGATGAGTGGTAGTAATAAGTTATGAGGTGTAGTCTTGTTACAAACTAAAGCCGACTCTTCCTTAGAATGGGTAATTAATGTGACCAATGGAAATACAAGGACCAACGGCTTAACGTGACTTCGGAACCACGCAGGTGATGGTCTGACATGTCTAAACGATGGTGGGAGTTGATGCGGGTATCATCAGATGATCACTGAGACTATCTGAGCCGCTTTAGACCTATATCATCATCAAAACCTGACCTCCATGAAGCTGGATTACAGGACCACGCCACGTGTCCCGATCAAACATGTCTAACAATACATGATTATTATTGTATTATTGATCGATTTATTCTATTATTATTTTACTATGTATTTTTATATTATTATTCTTGGACTATTTATTTTTTATATAATTAATATGTTTTTTAATTTTTACTGTAGTACCGGTATTTTATTATATTTTTTTACATTAAACAATTTATATACTTATTGTAACATATTACATTAATTCTCTCTTTAAGTCATGTAATACATTTATTCTTCTTTTTTTTAAAATAGTTTTCACGCAATGATATAACAGTCCAACAACTAGTTTTCTCCGTTCCTCCGATCCTGTACACATTCGTCAGTGTTATTTTGCGTTTCAAATACCACTTCCTCACAAAGTCCCCATCATATACACACCACACTTACGTACAAGCTATTCATATCCCACAGGAAAACATTCTGATGTTGGAAAATCTGCGAACCAAGATACAAGGAAGAAGTGGTGACGTCTTCCCGGCAATATTTGCAGAATGACGGACTCACAACACAACACATCACCAGTAATACTCGTGCACATTAGCGATTGTACGTCAGTTGCCAAAAGCTGAACCGGTACTTGGGTACTTTAACTAAGTACCTGCGATATACAGGAGGCGCTGATGTTGTTAGATAACACGTCAGACGTATCAACCTGTTACGTAGTGGCAGCTGACGTGCTCACGTGATTAAGCAGAATTCATTTATTTTAAAACCTCTGTTCTCAAGCTTTTCGCAGCCGTTTCCTACGTTACAGTTCACTTGACAATGTGGCAATAAAAACGACACGGACAAGGTTCTGTACGATAATACAGCGTCTGAGCAAAATTATACTCCTCGTCTAATATCATTATAATTCGGCTTGTAAACAAACTTTTTTGGCAAAATATTCTAAAGATTTTTAGTTTGGTATTGTATACCAGTTTTATTTAAATACTTTTTATATGTACAGATTGAATTATAAAAACATATAATTTACAAATAAAAACCCGATTCCAAATGATTATTTGAAAGCCTGGTAGAAATGATGCAGGCGGCATTTCCTTTCTGTACTGCCGTACTGATTCTTTGAAGTAAATAGCTTCTTGCATCGCCTGTTTTTTCAATCAACCACGCCTCCATTTCGTGAAGCCACTCTCTTCCCTCTTCACACATCTCTCCTGCAGTTTCCACAGCCACAACGACCAAATCCCCAAATCCATGCAATTTTCCTTTATCCTTGAGTATTTTTGATGCTTCCTTTGAACTGCTGCTTATGCTGTTGCTCCAGCAAGGTGTCTTGTTTGCTGTATGTTACTCTTGGCGTAGGTGTGAGTGCATGTGAAGTCCCAGACTAAACATCTCCCCATTTGTCAGGGTATGACCCTGTTGTTTATGCAAATCGATTTTGATGCAAGTTATTTAAAATCGAGGAGAACAATTATAAACCCAGTTCTTTAATATACTATTCCGTAAAAATTATACAGGAAATGTATTAGGGAACGATACAAGTGCCAATATTTTCACGTGTTGTTTTGTACCTGTGAGTTGTACCTACAAAACAAACCAATCAGCCAAACTATTGCCACCTAGCGAACGAAAAAGTACAGTAACATAATTTAGTATTACACAAATTACATTTAAACCCATTCAAAAGAAATTGACATGATCAGCTCCACCTATATCCGCAAGCAAAATTAAACCAATCCCAATGAAGAAGATAACCGAAAAGACAAATAAAGTGAATCAAAACTTAAGTGAGAATCGCTGTAGTTGCAGGTAGATTAGATAAACGTGGGTGTGTAGTGTGTGATTATTGGACAGACGTGAAGACAAGCGATCTTCAGCATTCATTGATTAGACCTGTCTACATTGACATTGATTGTGCTGTGTCTGCTGATGACACCACAGACACTGTCTACACTGCAATCCGCAATCTGGTGTTATTCCAGGAACCGCACACAAAACTAAATCCAATCGCTGACCAAGCCGACCTTAATCACTTCTAATATATGGTTGAATGTAGATTATTCATTTGTGTAGGTTTATACGCAAACTATTGTTTCATCAATGGGCTTGTTTTAGCTTTCCTACATTCATAGATGATTTGTTGTTTTAAGACTATAATACTTCTCTAATAGCTTATATTAAAATTATTTAAAAAAAGTAACATTTTGTTGTGTTTTAAATACTAAACAAATCATCACTAAGAAATTTTAAACATTAAGGGTCCACCTCTGTGGTTACCGCAGAGAAAGGCTGAATTCGTCCGCCCAAGGAACACACGACACCGCGCACGTACCAACGGGCTAAACACCGGGCTTTCTTTCAACTGATGCGGCCTATACCTGTCAAACCCTACGCTTGCAAGGGTTTCGTAGAAAGTAGATAGTGCTCTTATATGAAGGGTTAGTTCGGATAAGTTAATTTTTATGGAAATAGACAGAATTTATCTGTGTTTTGACATTTTGAAAATGAACTGCAGGAAAACCTATATAATAAGTTTATCTTTCATTTAAGAGTTGTTTTGTCAAAATAGCATTAATACTAAAGTCCCCATTTTATTCACTGCAAACCTCTGCAACGAAGCTCTCCCTAGCAGCTGAAGTGCACCCTTAAGATAACCTTTCAGGACAACCAGAATAATTGCACGTCAACATTAGAGAAAAAAGATTACCAGACAAAATCAAATTTACAGCTAACCTATCTGAATAGACCTAGCGAATCCGTGGCGTAGTCACCACTTACAATTTGTTTAGTGAATATACAGTGACTCTAGATAAAGGTCAAGTGTTAGAGAGGACTTTGTAGTCCAAACTTCCTCCCGTTAAACAAGGCACACTTTACCTTATTATCAAACCTACATTTAGATCATTCATCCGAGCGTTTAAACAACGCAAAACCATTGAGATTTGCGTAGAAAGCGTGTGGAGTGATATCGGCGTCCCACATAGCAACTGTACAGACGTACGTAGTAGTTTTGTAAGATGGTTGTAATTTTATAGGCGAGTCAAATCGTTAAACAATAAAGTGGTCTGACATGTCAGATGCGCAAAACTGAAAAGTCAACAACAATAAAACAACAATAAGGTACGAACGTCTGATGTGTATAGTAATAAGTTAAGTAATTGAATTTAAGTAAAAATAACTTTAAAATGCGTTGTTTTGGAAATTGAAAACATTTTTTCGGGGTGGGTCCACGGACTACCTTGTTTTAAAGGGTGTTCAACTCCTCCATTTTTATATTTTGAAATATGTTAACTACAAAATCAATGTAACAGTATTGCCAAACGAAGAAAGGAGTAAGCAATTGGTAGTATTACCATAATGTTTAAAGGCCGGATTATTTAACGCTTGAGATTCCTGCAAGTTTTTACGGTTCGAAATTCCACCCACCAACATCTCACTGACAAAAACTTTTATAAAACCAAATTGTGTAAAAACTAGTTCTCACGTGCGACCACTGTTTCGATAACGGTACTAATTTGATGTAAATAACTGGATCAATTGTTGAAAAACCCCCAAGACCGGACCGGACACAGTTGGAGGTTACATCCGCATGCGACACCCTGACGCAGGCGCGCAAGGCGAACCTGTGAGCGGATACCGGCAAAAACTGGCAGAAAAACTGGCATATACTCGTACTGGCGAACAAACGAAGCACAGATAGCAGACTCAGTGTTCGTTTGTTCCTGGCCGCCCCTAGGTTTGGCCCACAGACGAGGTCAGACTCGGTAACCACTGCACGCGATTGCGCGGTATCCATGTCCCCCCTTTAAACTCCTCGCGAACTTTATGAATATTGTCCAAGAAATCACGTTTGTCAGCATTCCAGAAATCAATACCTGCAAGCAAACGATCTTACGAACTCTCTTTGAATTAAACTACTTACTGTGCACCTATAGATCAAATGTCCTCCTTCCAAAATACCAAAGAATACCATTCAAATTACGTTTTTCCAAAATTAAGAAATTTGACACTGGAAGTGTAGTTTTTGCGGAAATGCCATACGATCCCAACTGAGGAGGAAAACTTACTTAAGCAATTGATGCCAAAAGGAGCCCATCTAAACAACACGATAATCCTCCTAGAGATCATAATTATACGTATAAGAATCATGCTTAATCAAATTAAGCCACGACACACAACTAATATACCCAGGGCAGGGAATTGGAATATACTTGAGCAAAACTGTCAGACTGTTAATATTTGTAGCATTTTTGTTTATCCTGTAAGCAGCCGGGGAACCAAAATATCAAGCAGGTTATTTATTAATAGCCGTAATCATTTATATAGTTTAATTTCAAAATATATTGTTTCTTTTTTCCCTAGTAAATTTGCTACTGCGTGGTCAAATAGTATGGTGCGTTTTCTTGTCCGTTTTAGCGACTGAACTGTAAAAGCTAGCCTCGGAGAAGGAATTATTTAGTCTGTTGGCCTAAGTAATCCCCCTCTTCGGGCTTACAATTCCGGGTAAATCGGCTCTGGAATCGATCACCGATCTAATCTAGTGAATGATGTACTTGAATAAACACACCCGTTCTGTCAACACTACACGTGACTAACAATCTGCCACTTTTAGTTATGAATAGCAAAATTAGTTAGATACGTGAAACATAAGCAAATCTACAGATCATTAATTTAAGCGATGTTGTTTTACCTGTCGGGCGATGTACAGTGGGACATTTCCAAACCGAAAAGTTTCAGTATACTCGTATTGGTTCAAAGCTAAAAAATCAAAACGCAAATTTCATAAAAAATACACGTTACGCCGAGAACAAATTGAACTACTTGCTGAGTAAAATACGAGTGACCTCGTCAAAATTCTGCTGTGTCGTTTCCAGACTCGAAATCCGGCAGCATCACGTGCCGAGGGCGAGGACGAGATCAAGTTCCTGAACCTGGAAGTGGTTCGGCAAATGTGACACGCAGAACAGAACCTTCCCGTGAGTCAGGGCCAGGAGTAACTTATTCAGACCAGGTTCATTACCATAGTCTGGCCGGACTCCCGCCTCTGCACTAACAACCTTTTCAACCCTAGTTCAGGAATGCCGAAAAATTGAGAAAATGTCGATCAGCCCATTAAATTAGGTAACAATCAGTATCAGAATAGACTGTTTGGCTTTTGTAAATGACTTTGCGATTACAGATCAAGACACAACAACTACTAAAAAACCAAGGCTCAAAAACACATCGAACTGCTTCAGGAAATGCAGAAAAAATAGACTTACAGATTTCGTTCAAGAAAACATAACTCATGACCAACCTTAAATCTACCCCTAAAAGTATTGACACTACATATGGAAGAAACTAATTTGAAAACAATAACCAATATTTAAAAATTTTATTATGAGGCGCCTTTCAACAGCAAAGCTGCCTTCATCAGATAAACTCGTATGTACGCCTTAAAACCTTAAATCTACCCTAAAAGTATTGACACTACATATGGAAGAAACTAACTTGAAAAAATAACCAATATCGTATACGAGGTTATCTGATGAAGGCAGCTTTGCTGTTGAAAGGCGCCTCATAATAAAATTTTTAAATATTGGTTATTGTTTTCAAATTAGTTTCTTCTTATTAATCCAATATTAGAGCTCACTTTTCAAGACTACATATGGAGTTCATCAGCTTACCTACCTTGGAAAAGTTGAAAAATATGAAAAGTAGAACAGTCAAAAGATAACATCTGCTTTCATAACGCTTAAAATAAGAAATCGATCTAAGTACACAAATCTCAGACACTGTGACATAATAATGAAACCAGAACTAATGTTTGTAGAAAAAACAACCAGAATGTAATTTACTATCTGGTGACACTTATAACACTAAAGTAGTCGGTAAAAAGCTGATAAATTCTAATTGCTGATGAGTGAAAAATAAATAATTTTGTGTCTTTCCCGCTGAAAACCCCCTGACAACATCATCAAAAGCTCCATTTCCCACCATCAACTGGTTGGAAGAGGGCTGTAGAGAGTAGAGGCTACTGTCGTCTTATGTAACCGCTCATAACACGGGGCATTGTCTGCGTTTCGGCCTACAGCCGTTAATTGAATGTTGAATCGTTGACTCAGATACGGCGGCCCGTGTCAAGGTTGCCTTGGCCCCTGGTGCTGGTGCCTTTCCCCATCACTACCTGTGCCTTGCCATCATCCATCCATCCATCATCCATCCATCAGTCATTTCTTTCACTCAACAGCACGTCACATTAGGACAACAGATAGGTACGACAGTCAGCAGAAAAGAGGTTTAGTCCCAGTACGAAAATCTTATAATCTGACCTTGAGGTTTGTCATGATATAAAAATATTTAAAAACTAAACACGTAAAAATCGCCCAAAGTCAACTTTACCGAAGTGAATAGTACAAGAAATATTTAGACAAAACGTTAATTCTCAAGAAAATCTCGTATGTAACCCAATTGCTTTAACGCTAAGTTATTGGGAGAATGTTCTTACTCGGTTTATGTATCAAGCATATAGTTTAAACTAAAATTAGAGAAGTAAATCATATAAAGGGTGTCCCGTAAGTAAAGTGCCAGACTCTGGGAAAAGGTTATGTGGGTCAAAATGAAGAGAAAATTAAGAATAAAAATGTTTCCAAAACCGCTTAGTTAACCAGATATTAGTCATTTTATGTTTTTCACTTATTATTTATAATCTCCCACACCATTTATCGTAAAACTTAACGAAATGTATCTCAAACTTAACATAAATTTGTATCTAAGTAAGACCATTTATGGAAAAAATTACCAGGATGATCTAACTTATCATTATAAAACAATGGATATTTTATGGTAATTTTATGACATTTTTGGCGTTACACCTTGAATAGCGAATAAACGGCGAGTTTAACGATAAAATGTAAATCCTAACGTTTTTAGTGAATTTTATTACCTATCTATTGACATCAAGGTCATAAAGAACTACTGTATTGAGAAACAACGAAGCTTTAGGGGAAACTCTGGCTGAAAACAGACAACTTTCCACCTTATTATCTTGATGTTTGCCACGGTTTCCACTGTAACTTTGTTGATTCTTAATCGATTCTAAGTTTGATTCAAATCTGATAAGTGGTGTGGGAGATAACAAATAATTAGTGACAAAAATAAAATGGCAAATATCTGGTTAACTAAGCGGTTTTGGAAAAAATTTATTTTCTTTTTATTTTGACCCATATAACCTTTTCCTAGAGTCTGGCACTTTACTTATGGGACACTCTGTATAGTGTTCCGGGCGAATAAGATAAAGTTAAACGGGTAAATGTATATACAGGAAGGATAATCGACGTGCTCAGTTTGTCAATGATTATATAATTTATATAAAGTAAACTTGTTTGAGCACGTAGTCCCGATAAAAATTACATCAGAGCAAAATTGTAATTATTATAATATTTCTTATTCGGAAGTAGTGTGATTTATTCTTATTTTTTGTTTGTTTATTCCATGAAATAGGCAAAAATAAAGTTCATACTTATTTTTAACAAGCAAATGGGTTTGATTTGTCTGATTACTCATACTAATTAGTTTACTGTATGACACTACGTTAGTCTTGTCATCTGTAAGCTTAAAGTCAATCCACATAGTTTTAAACATAAATCAACATGGCGCGGCAAGTTCATATTCATTCAAGGTTAATGAACTTTCAATGCCAGTTTACAGTAGAACTATGATATTCCATTGTCAGCGAATTTCCATTAGAAATAGGATTAGTTTCATTCCAATTCATTTTACATCGACACATAAAACGAAACAACACGGAAAGCAGTGTAGAACTTCCCAACACCTCCTAGGTCGAATGGCAAAACTGTATTATCTATCGTATATTTTTATTTAAAAAAGCTACAAAGGAAAAGCCTCTTCATGATTAAAAACTTTGTCAACTATTTACAAATCTTAAAATGTATAGATCTTACCAAAAATTGATTAATATTCCCTCCACCCCAAAGGGCAATTCCAAAATTTACAGGTTTACAAACTTAACGTATATATATTAAACACATTCTTGGGTAAATTCCTAGGATTCACGATAGCGTTAGTAGATACACGAGTTGGCTATGTGTGATGTATTTAGTTTCTATGCAACAAGGAGGCAGGCAAAATATTGGAGATAAAATATGTGCATAAAACCAAAGGAATAACGACACGAAGCCTTCCAACCACTTGCAAGCCAAGTTGTTTCGAGAAGATTCTGGTGTCAAGTAAAACCTCTTTGCTGCGAAATATCCACTGCAAGTAGAACTATAAATAGTAAACAACATACTCTAGGGGTCAATTAGCTTTAGATGTAGATACTGTGATTATTAAATAGACAAAAAAGCAAGTAGGCGGCCTTTCGGAAGCAGGTCACCAGTCTACAAGGGCCTTGGAATCCTTGCCAACCACTGACCGGCGGCCTTAGCAGAAACAAACTAGAAACTCCTGTCTTGACGTAAAAAACAGCATTGAAACTCCAGTCCCTGTGTGTGACTGCTGTACCTACTCATTGATGAAAACCTTCTTCAATCAGAGTTTCATTCCATGTTCTAGATCTCAAGATAACGTGTATACTGTATCGTTGCGTTGCGACCTGCGATGTAGAACCTGAATACACTAATAATTGATATTGCAACATTTTTGAGTTCTTCTCGAATTCCACTCTGAAAATAGCAGTTTTAATAATACTTTCTCTATTTTTAGCAAACTTGCACAATAAATAGAGCTTCTCATTTCTATCGCCACACACAGTAGATTAGTAGAACGAAAGGTTGTACAGGGTGTTTTTTTTAAAACGCAACCCAACTTTCGAACTTTAGTAAGTCATTCTTAACGAGCGCTATAAGGTCGTAAATTGTATCATTGGTTTGTTCACTTCAATACCTATCAGATTGTATGTATTGTTGCAGTAATATAGTGGTTATGATTTGCTAATTTTGTTTTATTGTAAAATAAACGCAATCTTGGTTTTTAACAAATATCAATGAGTGCTTATTTTTGAAGAATACTTAAGAGCGAGATAATATTTTTTGTCAAGATGTGTTTAAGATCAAGTATTCAGGCGTTGGTAGGCTATGTGCTTTTGTTGTTTCAAAATTGTGAAAGATTTTTTAGGAGCATTTTCTAATCCAACCCTTACATTGTCCGTCACTACTTCATTCAGTACAGTCTGCATTCTGATATGTTTTCCGCTCCTTACAGAATCTATTTTGTTGAATTTTTTTACAAATCTATGAACTTTAGATTTTTTTTGAATATTAACACCTGTAAACTTGACCACAAATTCCTCTTGACAAAAAGAAACTATCTTCTTCTTAAGTTAGTGTTCTTTAACAATACGCACTCTTTGAACTTTGCTTAAAACCATGGTTGCGTTTATTGAACAATAACATCCAATTAGCAAATCAAAACCTCTACATTACTGCAACAATACATACCATCTGATAGATATTGAAGTGAACGAACCAATGATACAATTTACGACCTTATAGCGCTGGTAAAGAATGACTTACTAAAGTTTGAAAGTTGGGTTGCGTTTAAAAAAAAACACCCTGTAGAAAGATATGTTTTGCAGCTTTGAGCTCCCCAATGCCTGCTGAGTCAAATGGTAAAACTATTTACGCGTAGATATTTGGGTGGATTTTGTCCGACTTTCACGAAATTTGGTACTCGTACAAATGTTCCTTTACAAGCGAAAGTGGTTTATCAAAAGTGCTCTTTGGAGGGGGGGGGTTTACTCCAAAAATGGGGTTTTAGGCTACAACAATTGTATTTAAGATAGGGTTTAAATTCTAACCCTGGAAATGACTCGTTACATGAACTAAATTATTAATTTAAAACCCTAGAAATAACCTTGAATCAAACAACAACACTACACAAATATCTTGCTTGTTTTTAAAAAATGTCACCTTCAATGATTGCGAATATTTGTTAGGCTTTTGAAGGAACTAGCTGCTAGCTGTTGACCAGCGTGATTCTACTTCCAAACATACATTAGTAGAGTCAACATTTCATGAGACAGGCCTACTTTCCATACAACAAGGACCAAGTGATTCAACATACAACAACCAGGACAAGGTTCCGACTAGATCAATGACGAGCATACATACAACATAGTGGTCTCAAGATTGATCAAATTACGTGTATGTCAACAGTATCAGGAATAATACAGATCTAAATATTGATTCATGAGGAACACCCTATCTCAAAGGAACAGAGCTTGACAGAACACTTTTTTATTTCGGCAGTTCTGGCAATCGCTAAGTTTACAACATCTATATAAATAAAATAAGACTTTTGTCTGTACATTGCAAAGAATCCATCAGTTTTTAATTATTTGGTGTTCATATACTTTGCATAGACCGAAACTGGTGTCAAAAAAATTCCTGTGTGTCTGTCTGTAACGTGTTTAAGGCATCTTGGACCGCTTATAACTCAGAATCGACTGAAGCTATCGCGGTGAAACTTTGTTTAAGGGTTAAGCCTATTGCGCAGTGTGTCTTTAGCTATATTTCATACCCATACAACATCCACAAAATAAATAGCGAGGGACCAATGTAGGCAATTTGCACGTTTTTAAGGCATTTTAGACCGCTTATAACTCGAAATCCGCTGAAGCTATGGCGGTGAAACTTCATTCAAGGGTTAAGCCCATCACGCAGTGTGTTTTAGCTATATTTCATATCCATACAACACCTCAAAATAAATAGCAAGGGACCAAAATGAAATTGTTTAGGCATTTTGGACCGTTTTTAAGTCAAAATCGGCTGAAACTATAGCAATGAAACTTTGTTTGAGGGTTAAGCTAATCACTCAGTGTGTCTTTAGCTACATTTTATATCCATATAACATCCCCAAAAAAACGAACGGGAGTAACTATGACTCTCACATGGTAGCTAACACTTATCTATATAAATAAAACAAGGCTTTTGTCTGTACATTGCAAAGAATCCATCGGTTTTGGTTATTTGGTGTTTATATACTTTGGATAGACCAAAACTGGTGTCAAGAAAATCCTGTCTGTAACGTTTTTAAGGCATAATGGGCTGCTTATTTATAACTCAAAAGTGGACGAAACTATGGCGGTGAAACTTTCTTTAAGGGTTTAGCTCATTACACAGTGTGTCTTTAGCTGTATGTTATACCCATACATCATCCAAAAAATAAATGGCGAGGGTTCAAAGTGGGCACTGAACACGTTTTTTAGGCGTTTCGGACCACTTATAAGTCAAAATTGACTAAAAGTATGGCGGTCAAACTATGTTAAGGGTTAAGCCCACCACCCAGAGTATCTTTAGCTATATTTCATACCCATACAACATCCACAATAAATGGCACACTTATAATGAAAAGATGGTGAACTAAATGGTTTTCTAAGGATTTATAGGAAACTTTTTTGTTTATTTTAAATTTGCAATTTTCTTAAAATATACACACAGGCTCTATGTTAATAAAGCCCCGAGGCGAAGCACGGGTACTCTCAGCTAGTAAGAATATATTTGTGTACATCTCCCAGGATGAGCATTTTCAACGAGTCTTGTTTTATTGTAAGACAAATAACATTCTGTTTAAAATATGATAAGTGATTCCTCACAAATCATATGTACAGTTTTCCATTCAAGTAATATTTCATGATTGACACAGTTGCTTTGCTCATATAAATGAAAGTACTTACTGTTTGAATGTTTTTGCCTAAGCTTTCACTTGCAGATTCAAAAAGTGTATCAACTGCATCAATGGTAATTACATTGTTCTTTTCCAAAACGATATTGGTTTTTGAGGAACTCACTGGGTTGTATTGTAGTGTTGCTTGTATTGTAGTCAGGCCATTTTATAATTAGTCTGTTAGAATTATATATAGTTTATAGAAAACTTTTTTATTTATTTAATTATATACTGTAGTTATAATTAAATATAAAGTCTTGTTTATTAAACAGTGAACTCAATTTTACAGTGGTAACACTTTACTTTTTATAAAATCTTGGGCAAAGGTCTATTGGAAACTATGTAGGTAGTAAGAAGTAGAAGAAACTCATTATTTTACATTTTCAAAGACCAACTCTTTATTATTCTCTATTTTACTAACCCTCATTAATCGGGGCTGGGCTATCCAAGTGTCACATCCGTACATTGCTACTCGATAAGCTTTGACAACTCAGCAGGAGACACAATAATTTTGCATTTTTTAGTATTCATCCCGAGAACATAACTGACCTCTAGATTTCATTTTGACAACAACATGGTTCTATTCAGTTGAACTTTTGTGAAACAGTATTATTTTTCCAAAAACATAATCATACTATAACTCTTGATCCTCACAAAACCTAACAAATGACTACTGTATGCATGGTCCAGTTTCCCTCAGAAATTATTCATTACCCACAATGCAACTCAAGGCAGCAGAGGAACTCACTTCTCAGACAGTGCTAAATTAAGGGCTAAATTTCACTTATATTTTTCAAAAGTAGTTTTACATAAAAGAGGGTTATAAAATCATAACTTCACCATGTAACTATTTTGAATGACTTTTTTGAATGCAGAAGGTGCTCAATATTATAAAATCATATCGAAAGCAACTAATTAAAAATATCAAAAAAGCCAATATTAGATCAGTTTTGTACCAAATTATTGGTATTAATAAATAAATATTTATTGCTATGGACAATAAAATTGTATGAGCAATTACAATGGAATTTAAGAACTAGAAACTAATGTAGTCTTCATAATCTTCCAAATAATCATTGATGGCGTCATGTGTCTTACTAATTAGATAACTTTTTAATTTCTTTCGGAATTTCTTAAAGTTGTCTTCAAATTTAATTTCTTGAGGTAATTTGTTAATAAGTTTGATGGCGTTGCATTTTAAATGTTTTCCGTAAAAGGTTTTGTTATGAAATATATTTTCTAATAAATTTTTCGGTCTGATATTATAGGATTTTAATTTTGTAGTTTCAAGTGTAAAATATTGTGGATTTTCTTTGGCAAATTTTATTGTTTCAAAAATATATATGTCTGGAAAGGTTAATAATTTATTTTGTTTAAATATGTCTTCACAAGATTCTCTAGCTTTTAGATTAAAAATTGCTGTAATAGCTGCTTTCTGCAGAATAAATAAGGTTTTTAAGTTCGAAGTTTTTCCCCAAATGGGTATAGCATATTTCAAATTTGAGATAAATAATTAATGAGTGGTAGACATTCAACAAGATTAAAAACACGGTCACAAGCCAATCTCTACACGTACATGTATATGTTTGCTCAAACAATAATAACTTGATTACGTTGATTTCTCAGTGAAACATAGGCCTCGACGACGTTACGCCACTCATTACTGTCTGCCGTACAAGCACTTTGGCCTGCCTCCATCTATTCTCTAGCTCTTTCTCTGACGTTTCTCCCCATGTGTTCCTGGGTCTGCCTCGCTGCGGATTTCAGTCAAGTGCCTGCCTTGCTATGCAGCGCTGTGGTCTTCTAAGATTGTAAGATATCCATTTCCAGTGTCTCCTGGTTATAAGTTTCCTAATAAGTTTCTGCCTGGCGATTCTCCACAAGTCTTCATTTCTGATGACATTTGGCCACCATTTACCCAATATATATATATATATGTCTAAGGAACCAATTAACATATGCTTGAAGGCTTTGCATTTTTGAAGTGTTTATTTTCAGGTTTCAGAGCAGAGCAGCCAGACGGAAAACACATTTGAGTTGAAAATGCGTATCTTGATTTATTGTTGGATGTCTTGATGCCCAAAAAATGCTTGATGGTTTAAAAATCTATGTTAAGTAATTCAAATTTCTCCATACGTAAAAAAATTTAATAACTACCTTGTAATTATGTTAAAATTAAATCCACTTGACTCGGGTTTACCTTTCAGATTTTACATATATTAACTAACCCTAACCAGCTTGTTTGATGGTTGCAATAGGCTAGTTAAGTCACAGCTGATAACTGTGTATCACTGATGTATAATTTGCATCAACACAGTTTGCAACATCGCTAGTAAAGCTTGGGAATCAAGTCTATTCGCCATTGGGATAGGCTACTTTGTTTTATAGTCTACCAAAAATATAAAGTTAAAAATAAAATTGTGCCTCCTATGTACTTTGAATTACCTTTGTCTTTGACTGGTATTACTTGACATAAACTGTGCCCAAAATGTATTAACTACAAGAGACTTTATTCAAGCACAATTCAAGCAAGAATCGCCGAGAACTGACCCACAATAAATTATTCCCTTCTTTGCCAGAACCAGATTTAAGCATAGACTTCAAAGACGCTAACCTAGGTGCTTGCACAATTATATATTTCATCGCAAATGTATATAGTTATTGTTTTAGAAGCAAATACGTTAGGCTAACCTACGACCATGTATTTATTTGGAACCTGAGTTGAGTCCGCTTGTTTAATATAACATTGTTTAATGCAATACAACTTTGAAACAATTATGAATAACCAAAAGGTCTACAAGTAGAGCATCTTAAGTGAAGCATCTTATATAAGAATCACCACCGCTGCAAAAAATGTGGGTGCCCGCTACACCGCTTGTATCGTAACGTAGGCCTTATTGTAAGAAAAAGTTGTTTAAATCAGAAAATACACACAATACAAAATACATACATGTAATGGCTATAGATACACCACACATCAGGTATTTAAATGTACTACACGTCGTATTTGCTTGCTTTAATATTGAAAATTATACAAATTTTTTTATGAAACTATTATAACTGGATCGTTTATTAAATATTAATAAATTAGTGCTTCCTAACATCTTGTTAGTAGTTTTGTGTAGGGGTGTATATTTTACAATAATTGTAATATGTTTTATGACAACTTATTATTCCTGCCTTTTTGTAACATAAAAAGGGGTCGGAAGTCTATTTTAAAATGTTAATATAGAGGGGGTCAAGTGTAGTAAAGGTTGAGAACCCCTGAGCTAGATGATTTGACAGATATGGTAGGTTCATAAAAAAATTCTTAAGATTATGATTCCAACATTATAACGCTTTTTGGGGGCAGGTTTTAGGCATCACACGTTGAGCCTAGGGGCCCATACTAAATAAATCCAGCTTTGTTCCTTGCACCAAATGTCTAGCCTGGGTCAAGTTCTCGACGAAAGGCATATCCACCCAAGGATGTTAATTATAATGTAATAATTACTCAACCTTTAATGTACTAGGGTAGGCATGGCATCGGTTTTGGTAGGCTCCAGCAGAAAGCTTTTATCCCCGAAAGGACACAAAACCGGCACCCTAGGTTTAAAAATTTACTATCATTAATAAAATCACACTAGTACTTACCTATGAAACTTCTGAATAGTTTGATACACAGCACTAATAAAGATTACTGTAATACTGATAGAAAATCACAGAATTATTAAATTAATAGCTAAATAATACTCTAATTTTTATCTAAATTCAGGGGGTGTCAACTGTCAAATATTTGACAAGAAGAACAAGAACCCGAAAATTTCTACATGGTAGCCAACGTAACTGTTTGAACGTTTCACTAATACCTCTTTGTATTCTTATATACTGTATATTAAAATATTTTTTTTACTATTAATTTTAGTATTTATTATGTTTACTACCTAATTACTCATAGTTTATAACAATTGATTTAAAAAATCAACTGATTTTACGTATAGAGGAAAGAGTACTATCACCTAAAAATTACAAAGCCGGTATAAGTCGTCGATTATTGTCGTTCCTTCGACATTCAGCCGTTCAGCATTTCGTCTTTCTGTCAGTGCAAGGAGAAACCGTCATTATAGAATATCAATAATAATGTAAATATTATCTCGTTCTAAGACAAAAGTCTGACTATGCGAATAGTTGCCAGAACCCCTCCCTTCCTCAATAGAAGTTGTTGACATAATACGGTAAAGGTAAAGTTTTTACTAATTTTCGACCTTTAGGCTAAGGCCACACTTGGCGCTTTCAACGCGGCGTTGAAAACGCCAGCGTTGGCTAGTCGCAAAATAACATGTAGTCTTACGGGAGCCGTCCACACTGGGCGCTCGGCGTTGGCGTCGACGTTTTCAGCGCTGCATGTAGCGCTTTCTCGGCGTGACGCTGAAAGCGTCGAAAGCGCTCGCCATGTTATGATATGGGGCCGGCCACACTCGGCGTTCAAGTCGCTACTATTCTACCCCCACTCCGCTTGTTACCTCAGTTATCACTCTGTTCGGTGCGGTTTTTTCAATACATCAGTATGTTTGATACCGAACAATTTATCAATGAAATTAGTGTTCGTCCCCCTATTTGGAATATAAAATTGAAAGATTATAGTAACCACGATGTGAAGTCCAAGCTGTGGATAGAAGTTGCCTCAACCATGTCAACCACCTCAACCAAGTTGCCTCCGATTGAAAAAGAAACGTAAACGAAGGTTTGGAGTCCTTCCTTTACGTTTCTTTTTCAAATATAATCGTACAGCTAGCGCAAGTAGCAAATCTTCTGTACTCATTGAAGAGATCTTTGCAACTGATGGGCGTTTTGAGCGCCAAGTCTGGCCAGTGTTGATTTCAGTCTGGCGACGTTTTCAACGCCGCGTTGGAAGTGCCAAGTGTGGCCTTAGCTTTAGCGTCACTGTATAGTCACTATATTATTGTGTTCACTGCGGAGATCGAACTCGCGCCACCGGAGTGATTAGCTCCGGAGTCGCGCGCGATACTTAACATTATTGTGTTCATAATATCAACAATAATTGAGACAATGTACTTTGTGTACACCAAAAACTAAACGTTTACAAAGAGTAATAAAGGTCCAGTAAATAGGGAGAGCAATCCTTTTACCAAAGATTATGTTATGGTAGGTAGATTCCACAAGGTGGAAGCAGGAAAATCATAGTTGCGGCAGCCCAAGCTCAGAAAGCGCCGTCTTTCTCCCCCTAGGCATGACATGCTCGAGTTTGTTCGATGACAATGACTTAAACCAGACAAATGTGTCCAAATGGCAAATACAACTGGGTTCACATACATCTTGTTGTTGTTATTTATCGTCTGGTACAGTCTTAAACATGTAAATTATATTTTTCTCGTTATAATTCCATTTACCAAATTCATAGACCAAATCTTATACAAAGTACGGTACGTCTTGTGTGATATTGTTGGTCTTGGAAATTTATTTTCTATACAATAACAAGGTAAAAAGTAGTGCTCCCCCTAAGAAAATCTCAACCAATTGACACTTAGAAGCTACAAAAGAATTTTAATTAATTTTGTTTCTAAAAGTATAGACTAAAACAAGAAAAATACTGTTTGTTTCCATTATAATTCCGTTTGTTTTACAAGACTAAAATGAAGTTTTTGACAAAAAACACATTTTTCATTATAGCACATTAAGGGGTGCGCAAATGATTTTTGAACAGCTTTTTGAAATGGGTTTATATTATCGCTCCTTATTAATTTTTGATGAAAGTTGGCTGGTTTAAGAGATTCCCATTGTGAGCCTAAAATTTGTAACAGGCTGTATATTTATATATACAAGGTGAAAATTATATAATAATTATATAATTTATATATACAAGGTGAGTTTTAAATGACCCCCCACCTTTACTTTTGAAAAAACCCTTTTGGGAATGTTTTCATAGGATCCTAAAGTTTGTTTGACGCACTTTGCATTACCAACTCCCGTAAAAAAACCGCGGTACAAGAAGTCTATGTTTTCTGAATCTGGCCTTGAACCTCAGAGGAGGGCGCCACCCCCCGCCTCTTACCCATACTGTTGGACGCCCATCATCTGACCTGTTGGTTTCTGTTATAATGTAGATACTGGAAGTGGCAGATGTTCAAGTCAAAAATCATGAAAGTCAACGATTACCACTTTTTTGGTGTATTAAATAAAAAAGAATAAAGATCATAGAATATTTATTTGCAGAGTAAAATTATACATTAAAAATGAACATTTAGCCTACTTAAATGGACACAAAAAATAATATAGATTAGACAAAATATTTACAAAATCCATTAACTTGATTATGTTTTTGGTCATAGCATTATAGTAAGCAATTTAAGAGGCACCTATGCAAATATATAAAATACAATTTGCTATACAAATCAATAATCATATCTTGGTAAGATTAAGTTGTATGCTTTTAAATAGTTTTACAATGTAGATTCACAGTTAATATCAAACTATATTACTATCTTGTAAAACTGGCCTTTTAATATTTTGTTGAGTGACACAAGTTGTCCTAAAGTATAAAACGATATTACACCATGTGGACATTTCAATATTTATGTAAAACATCAACAAATGAATTTCTTTGAGTATATACTCTACGCAGTATTTTATTATAGTTAACCAATATAATTTTGAAATTTTCATATACAGCAGCAACTCGATAGTTCGATACCTTCTGGATTCCATGGTAACTTGACAAGAATAAAAATGACAGCCAAAAAAGGTTTCACTTTTCTCATTGAATAAGTAGTACTTAGTGGTATTTCAATTCCTCTTTGTAATAAATCCATTATATACTGGATATTTCAACATTGTGAAAGTTTGATACCCCTTCGATTCACAAATAATCAAACTATCAAGTTTTTACTGTACTTCGGGTTTATAAAAAAAGTAAAACCATTAAAAGCACTGGAAAGTCATGTTACCGACAGCTGGTGTGCAAATCCGAATAGGTACAAACAGAATGTTTACAGTCAATGATAAATCCATGTAGAATCTCAAAATTAGTAAATGCATTCTCTATGATTAAGAATCTGAATTACATTCAAGTCTCGACCTATATTATCTACTGAAACAAAATCTTTACAAGAGGCTTGATTGAACTTGAATCAGATTTGGTCTGAAATCAGCTCGAAATCACAACCTTCATTGCTGTTCGTGACAATCTCTAGACCCCAGTTATCATCCTGAACGAATCACAAATCTTGTTACTGTTTGCAACATCTTTAGAGAAAAAGATAACCTAACTCCCGTTGGCGTATGAAACAAAATTACCAAATTAAAACTTTGGTTACTGCCCAAGATAATATCACGACTTACGTAGGCACCCTTTACCAAATTTCTTGATTCAGGGTGATATTCAAGCATAGATCCTGACTTTTCCCTTTCCCTTAAATAAAAATTCCTAATTTAACCATTTGCTGGAAACACTTTGAAATTAAAAAAAAATTAGACTGAAAAAAGCTAGGCCATTCAATTTTTATTGTCGGAATTAAACATATAACATCTAGTTACCGGTATTAAAAAAATTTGTTTTTGAATATGAACATAAATATTTTTTCTGTGTATTTGACTTTTAAAACCAAAAGGTTTTAATTTAGGCTTGATTTTTGAATGCGAATGGGACACCTAAAAGGTTTGATTTTTGAACCTATTTGCACACCCCTGGTAACTAAAGTTGGATGAAAGTTGTCCCTTTGTAAGTCAACTCTATACTAATCCCTTTAAATCAAAAGATTGTATAGAAAAACATTAAACAAATGTAACTAAACACATTTTTACAATTTGTTATAATTTATTGATTAAAATGTGTAAAACTAAAATGTTTGTGTTATTCTTGGTATTTTAATGTTAAGCACCCTGATGAATAACGAAAACCATCTGAAAGGCCAGAACCATTAGTTAAAGAGTTGAGTTAATACATAGGATATGATTATGTATTCTACATTACAGTGTTTTCAGTCACAGCCAAGTCAAATTATACAATAGATGAATACAAAAATATTTACTATAACAACCCTATAGATTATAATTATTCACTCTATAATAGTTAATTTCAATACACATAAATCTAGTTTTGTCAATCTACAAATGACTTTTTCTGCTGAAAAATCTACTTGGAAAAAGAATTGTATGAAAACGGTATTGTACTGTACCTAGAGTGAATCTAACTGTAGCTCAAACTTTGATAAAATGTGTAAATGATTAAATGTGATAAAATCAAGTTGTGTTAAATCTACAATAATATACATGGTTTACTAAGTGCATTGCATGATAAAACGTTTAAAAATTCATTCACCTTACACTTGTTCAAGAGGCATGTTATAAATAAGTTTGTATCATAAACAGTAAAAAACTTATAGGTAGCCTGATCAATGGATATACACAATTTTTATTTCTTTATAACATTAAACAGAACATTTATATCTTATACATCAAATTTTCACATTGTTTAACATCAATATTTCTATTTTCTTTACATAAAGCCTTTACCATTTTCAGAGAACATCTCTTGAAAAAAGGAAATAAACACATTTAGCAATTTAATTTACATTTTTTAACTGTAACTCAAAACATCAAGGTTACAGATATTTTTACACTTAATTATTCACATTGTATAAATAAACTTTGTATATCTAAAGGGGTAGAAAGAGTTAATTTTTGTATAAGGCCTTTAACTACTTGTGCTAAGATAAGACAGCTTTTCAATCTTAACTAATGGTGTGTTTTGTGATTTGAATTATTGTGCTCAAAAGTTTTGTGTTGCATTAATAGAGATTGTAAAAAATATATTTCCAAACTACTTATAAGCTCTAATTGTACTGTACTTGTTTCTGACGAATGAAGTTTTGAACCAATTTCAACAGTGTCAAGCAAGAGCAGGTTATTTAGGCGGGACCGAGCAAGAAAAAGGAAATTTTTTTATGTATGGGATCGAAATGAGAAATATGTGTTTATAACCAAGTTCTTGTCGTAATCAGATTGTTCCTGATTATTTTCATACCTGTGTAATATTAGTAAGAGCCGATGTTAGTAAGGTCAGATGTTTGATAAATCACCTAAATTGCATGTTTACTTAAGGCTACTGCAGGAATATTTTAGACTTAAACAGTTCTTTTATCACTTATAGTTCAGGATGTAATTTCCTTTAGCAGTAGCATGTAATTCCTTCCATATTGCTGCTAGCACTAGGTATCAGCCGCGGAGCGTCACTTACCATCTAGCTGTGCGCAACATCACATCTGTAAATTTTAAATAGCACTGGCAGGAGTACTGTGACCTACCTCAAGGTTTTTTTTTGTCTTGATTTTTTTGATAGTTATTCATTTCATCTCAAAACCAAGTGGTCTCGCACACCTCTGCATTTCAGCCACCAACTCTTTTAGAGTATTCCTCTAAATTTTTCTGCTAGTAATACTACTTGTAAGTCAAAGCAAATGAATACTTATTTAATTGTCACACAATAGTGTTTTGGAGTGTAAAGGTAACTGTACTTAAAAGCGAGTCAATTGGATTGGTTCAATTATTTTTCCAATACACTATTGCAGAGAGAAAATTAAAAAGAAATAGTATGCTATTCTTAAACCAAAAATTGAGTTTCTTAGCGCAAGAATGGTAACTCACACCCTTTTCAACCTCTTAGGAATAAAGAAACTTCTATTTAAAGTTGACTTCTTCTACCACTATAATATGCTAAAATTAAAGAACTGCATATATTTACAGTTTAATTAATACAAGTACATAAATGTTGTCTTTAAATTGTGATTGGCTTTAGAACGTTAATCAAATGAATAAAATATAAGATAAAACTAGTATCTTTCCTTAAAATTTTGCACTTTCCTGCCTTTAAAGATATTGTCAATATTTCCTGGTTAACTTTGAATGCCTCCACTACTATAACACAAACCTTATAGGACTGATGCTATTGCCAAGTGAGAATGTGTGGAATCAAGTTTGAATGGAACTAGTTTGATTGTATAGTTTCATGATGTAAATTATATTTTTTCGTTTGTTTATTTGTTTTTAGTGTTTGATTGTAACTCGATGTAAATCTCATGTTGATGGATACGAGGTCTGTCCAATAAGTTCGCGAACTGGTTCAATATAGCGGCCTTGAGGCGATGTAATGCTCTGTCCACTCCATGACTACTACTACACGGGCCACTAGACATCCAATGAAGCGACAGTGTTCGTTAGACAGTCAAGCTGTGCATATCAAGCTGTCAGTGTCAGTTTATATTTTACTTGTTTTTGCTGTTCGTCGAAAAATGAAGATTGATGAAATCAAAATAGCCCATCAACATCAAGTTGATCCAGTGATGCCCTCGCATCACCATTTTGAATTTTGGAAAAAGTCACAGGGGGCAGTATTTGGCGAATAGAGTAGGTGGTCAAGGAGGGTGATAGAATTTTCCGCCAAAAATTCACGAACGATCAAAGCAGAATGTGTAGGCGCGTTGGTGAAGGATCCATCCATCGCCTTGACACAAAATCGACCTCACACGATCTTTCAAGCGCATAAGGACCTAAATTAAGTTTGTCTGCAGTCATTCTAACACTTTTCCGACGATCATCAGACACCAGGGCTTGCACACGATCAATGTTTTCATCCAAACACGAGGCTGAAGGTTGTCCCTGTCTTGCATCATCTTAAGCGCCTTAGCAGCCATCTTTTAAACGTTTAATCCACTTGAAAAAGGACTTTTTCTTTAAGGAATCATCTCCGTAAACAGCCCTCAACATATCTGTCATTTCATGAGAGCTTTTCCCTAGTTTTGCTAAAAACTTGATTTTGATTTGTCGTTCAGTGATTTCATCAATCTCCATTTTTGACGAACAGCAAAAACAAGAAAAATATAAACTGAAACTGACAGCTTGATAGGCACAGCTCGACTGTCAAACGAGCACTGACGCTTCATTGGATTTCCAGTAGTCACAAATGTAGTGGGAGCTCTACGTCCCCTCAAGGTCGCTATATTGAACCAGTTCGCGAACTTATTGGACAGACCTCGTGAAAAGGTTTATAAGAGAAACTCTACAAAAGTGTGTTGGTCGTGTATTCATCAGCCCAAACAGCCCCTTACCTCTCAGCCAGACCACAACGCCAGTCTGGCACCGTGATACACTATTACGATTTTTCCTAGATTTCCTCAAATTTCAATGATCACTCTGGCCTGTATTCAGCATAAAACTGTACATGTTGTAATGTTTTTTATATTACAAAATTGAATCTAGAATTTAAGTACAACCAACGGTTTCTAAGGTATGATTTCAATTAATATGCCTGGTCTAGTTGTCTATCACAAATTACAAAATTAATATTGATACCAGTAGTCTATATCTATACTAAATAGATTATCGAAAACTTTTTTCCAATCACACCATACAACCCTAACGTACAAAGATAGTAATGATTTATTTGAATCTATACAAATCAATTCGCTAAGCTTGCATTCTAGGTTAAATTCAAAGTAGAAGTAACTATAATTATTCAATCAGTAAATAGAAACTACTCTTAAAACTGTACAATGTAGTGTATTTAAATGTATATGTATGGAAACTGAAAACATTAGGTATTATTATACACCACTTACTTCTTAAGACAATGAAAATAGGTTTGTCTATACAATATTTTTAAACAAAATCTTTATTTACATACAGTATATATGGAAACGCTTCAGTTATAAAAAAGTAAAGGGGAAACACTTAATAACAGTAAAATCACAGCAAATCACAATCACAACAGTTCTGCAAGACATCCTGTCAATAAATAAATAATGTTTTCATTAATAAATTTTCTGATAATAAGTTGACACAAAATTTGACATTTAAATAATATTACTGTACTAACCAGTCGAGAATAACACTCGTTGACAAAATAAACTTTCCATTTGTAGAGAACAATTAATTTTGTTTAGATAACTTTGGTTTTAAACTCTTTTAATTTAAATGTTAAGCTCAATGCTTAGGTCAAAGAATGCTCAATGCTTAAGGCAAAGAAACATTTTCAGTGATGGGATTAAACTAAGATTTTATACTAAAACCAGCACTAGTGAAGTAAGTTTGTAGCTATAACTAAGACGCTCACACTTAAATCACCTACATCCTGGCCTTGTAACGAAACAAAGTATGGTGTTAGGATATGCAGCTCCTAAAGGATATGAAACTGATATCCTAAAGAGTGTGAATGTTGTCCGTTTCATTCTCAGAGTAGAATTTATTTTATTGCATCTTTATTTATATGGTGCCATAGGAAATAATCAGCAATTTAAATTATTGTATACTAGTTATTATATCAATACAGTAACATAAAGTACTATCCGTCCAAACAAAAGACATAAAAGTTTATTTAGGGACAAATTAGAAAAATGTTTCTGCTTGTAATTTATTCGTAGCTGAACGATTCATAAAACATTGCTGTATGTTGTTACCTGGGTTATTATCTAATTGGACTGCAGTTAAGACATGGTTGGGTTTGTGATCCCAACCTGTATATTAAAAATAACTTTTGAATAAAAAGAACATTTACACTTCTTAAGAATCATTGTAGAAAAGTTATTAATACGCCAGAGAAGAACTTATCAGTTTATAACAAAATGTTTGAACCACTTAAATATACAAGAACACAGTTTTGTTACATTACAATAGTTTGTTTTATAGTTGAGATTGATTTATGCAGAGTTTAATTCCTTATAAATTATAATATAAAGCAAGCTAAAACTAATTTTACTAATAAAATAACCAAAACTGGTATAATTATTTAAAATTTTAAGGGTCACCCAGAAAGTAATGTTTACTAAGACCTACCAAAGTTCATAGTGAGTTAAGATCAGAGTGGTCTGCACTGGCCATAGCAAACGTTCTTGTCTTTCTTGGTGATCCTCGTATAGTACAATGTCAAAAGTTGGTAAATGAAGTGTATTAGTATAAAGGTGTGTAAATAATGCAAATGTGTATTTCCACTTTAGTAATTGGTTAAAAGTAGGTATTTTTGCTACCAAAATCTAAAGTAGATCAATGTGACACAAGTAAGAAAGATGGCTGAATAAAGCCTTTGTAGAATGATGAATATTGGTATACTGTATCTTGTACACAATATTAATCCAACCAATGCATACTGTACATGGTTTACACTTTGGTCTCTGTACAAATATATTTTTCAGTGATTTAATTTGCTCACAGTACAGTAACCAGCAGTATTGCAGTTTAGAGTGCTTTGAATGGTAGTGTAGAAAAATATCCTCAATCAAATACAATTACTTGCACACCCTTATAAAATCACCACTTTTATACTACACTTATACTTATTACTCACATTCAAAATGTTACGTTGTACAGAGTGGCCCAAAAAAAAGGAACTCGACATTTTAAGGTATGTATTTCTTTTATTAGCTACATCAGTTCTAATGGATTGTACTCTTAGAGAATGTTTGGGAATGGTTGCAAACCTGCTAAGACATATGGAATGTGTCTTACTGAATGTAAAAAAATCAAGCATTTAGTTTTAAGATAAAGTAAAAAAAATACCTACCATAAAAGGACAAGTACCTTTTTTTGGCCACACTGTACTATGTGATAAGAGACCCTTCTTTACAAAATTTATGGTTTAAATTAAAATATAAATTGACTTGCCAAAAATGAACTGTCTATGCAAAAATATTTATTCCTACAACTAACTACCAACTTGTCAAAATAAAACACGTTGTTAAGACAAAACTATTACAGAATACCAGAATATTTCTAAAGAGAATGAGGTATTAAAACTGTTGAGCATTTCAAAGTGTCATTGTGACAATGTAAATACTTTCACTCGAAAAAGTTGTTCACTGTGGTAAAGCTACGGTAGGTTAGTGATGTGAGAACATAGGTACTACAGTCTGCAGAGAAGAAGTGTTAGTTATTTACACTAGGCGATGCTAAGAGCTTTGTTCCCTTGGTTTCGTGTCCAGTAGCCAGCGTGCCTTGTCACAGACCTGGACAAACAAAACAATTTACTAATTGCCTCTTGTGCAGTGTGCAGCAACAACACTAGTGGCTCAGTGGGTAGAGTCATGGCTTGCAAAGCGCAAGGTCGCGGGTTCGAGTCCCGGCGCAGGCACAAGGGTTTGGACCGCTTTCCCTAAAAGCGGTTTGTCATGCTCACAAACCACTAGGATAAGAAAAATTAAAATGCCATTGGCGTAGATAAGAAAAAGAAAATTAGAAAATAATAATAATATTACATTAAATTGACACTGCAATACTTGGATACTTTGATTTGAGACGCCGACCACTCTTAGAGGGTATTTTAAGGTGAATATGGAATGAATGGTGAGTGTGATGAGTGTTTTTGATGGATCATGAGGTGTAGTCTTGTTACAAACTAAGGCCGACTGTTCCCCAGATTGGGTCATTAATTAATAGCCCAACGACCAATGGAATGAACCAACGGCTTAACGTGACTTCCGAACCACGGGGAGTGGCCATCGTGAAAAGTTATCACTGCGCCCGGGAATCGAACCCGGGCTAATTTGGTGCGAAGCACACACTGTACCACTGAGCTATGACCACCCCAATAATCCTTCATTGTTAATACAGTATAACCCCGTTGAACCGGACCTCTTTAATCTTCATCTACGATTGATTTTTCAATGAAAATAGTTATTTAAAGGTTTAAATTACAAAATTCGGTTAAAAATTCAAATGGTTGATCAAGACTTGAAACACTAGATGGAAAAGCCAAACGGTTACAGTATGTGCTGCATGTATACTCGATGGCATCAGATGAGAATGCAAGGGAACATTATCCGAGTCACTGAGTAACTGTAACTGAGTCACATATCCTGAGAAACAACAGAAAATGGTTCAAAGACAGTGCTGTGATACCTGTCCACCCCTCAACCTTGCATGTGCATCTTCACTCCCAGTCTCATGCCACATCAGTCAGAAGTCAGAGATATGACTGTGAGTGCTGTTACGCATTTCGTTGTCTTCTAAAAAGATGTGTGTATGTGAGGGGTTTATTATCTCCAATAAAACAGGGTAAGATAAAATTTATTTTTAGTCATCAATTTATACTTGTTTCCTGTACTTTCAGAACTTCGGTTATCTTGCCCGCCTCCAGTCCCAGTTTGTCTGGATAAATGGGGTTCTACTGTAACCAAATGTGATTGGTATTTTTGAAATGTAAGTTTTTAACATGATCATTTGTAAGCCACTCAACTAAAAAGGTTTTGTAGGGTTGGAAACATTTTACAATGCATTAAATGTACTTTGATAAAAAACAAATATATTATAAAAATTTAATAAATTGGATTTATGGATAAAAAAAGCAGTAACATGGTTTTAAATATATTTTCTTTAATAATAACGGGAGATTTTAGTGAAAAAGAGTTGATTGAGGAGAAATGAGAGGATATTGAACACATGGTAAAATTGTGTCCAATGTTACACATTAGTAAACTAAGCATTTATTTTTTATTGAACCAAATGTTCTACATCACTTATAATACTTCTTAAACCCTTACTGTTATGAAAGAAAAACAATTGTAAGTCACTCAAGCCAACTCACAGACTATCAATAAAAATACCGCTAGATTCCATATACTCCAAGTAGATCTGTGACTTAAGGTGGCTTGACCGACAACGAGGGCCTTTAGGGTGTTACCTGGTGTGGTGCGTGGAGCTAGGAGAGTGTGGTCAGTTTAGAGCCATTTGTTGCGAACTACACTACTGAGCCTCCTACCCCACATGAGGTGATATCATACAATTGTGCCCTGCAGGTGCTCTGTAGACGCGGTGGGAGTCGGCACCTGTACACACACACACACACAACTTTTGAACTGAGTTTGAAAAATATTATTGCTAAAATTGATAATGAGGAAGAAGAAAATGACGTTTGGTATCTTCAATTTGATCCCGTCATAGGTGAAAAGTAACCTATGACATTAAAAATGTATCAGCTTAAAATAATCAGCATAACAACTAGTCAAACCCAATGCTGTGTTCTTCTTGTTCACTTACGATGACAAATGTCAACCATTGGGCTGGTGAAACAAGACCCTACTGTAAACACGGGCTAAAGAACTATAACCAGGTAAAGTATAGTAGAAATCATACTAAAGAAGTTTAGCCTAAAAGAGCAGTACTAATTAGATACATATCTTGGCTAACCTGATGAGGGGGAGAGATCAGAAGTCCAGTGTTGCTCGATATTGACGGAGAACTGTTTTCTTCAGGTGGGGTCACCTCTAAACCGATACTTCCGTTCAGTGCAATCTTGATACTTGCACTTTCCGTGGAAATCTGCGTCTGCATCGGCGGAGGAATCGGTTGACTTGGCTGCATCTGCAGGATCACAGCAACCATGTGAGTAGTTAAGTGTGCTTGCTTTAATTGCAGGATGCAAAGTTAATGAAAGCTAAATGGTTAAAGAAAATATTTTGCTTTAAAGAATTTAGGTTTAAATGATAAAACACTGAAAGTGACTTAGAAGTGAGTTCAGTAAAGGATTGCACGCTCCGCAAGAAACAAAATTAAAACAAAGATACTAAGTTCATTGAACTAAAGCCTTTGGCCATCTCACACAATGAAAAAGCACTGAAGATGCAAAAGGGACTGATATACTAGGGTAGATTTGAATGAGAACACTCTAGCAGAAGAAAGGACATAAACCCAACCTTTTAGGTTTCAAAGTACTGTACTTCATAAAAGTAACTTGGTGAGTATATTTACATTTCATAACTTGCATCTATTAAATATACCATAATTATGTGGTCGGTCATATTTACTAGTTTGGCACGGTAATAACATAAACATTCGAATAATTTTTATTTTTGAGTCTGCCCTCAATAAATATTCTAACACCAAAGAAATAATTATTTAGAAACAAGAAAACACTTGTTGTTAAGTTTGTAGTGTTCGTTGAATATCATTGATACCAATGTAGGTTTAAATGCCACCCCAAGAAGGAATGTTATTGGATACTGTGTGTCAACTGTAAATGAAAATACATTGAACAAACTCCTTGTCAAAATCAAAAGTCAAAGTTGTATCAACACTTACATGGTTTAATTGATTAAATTTATACTATTTCAACATTCTGCATTCAATCAGATCTAACATGCATTTGACAAAAGTCAAAACTATTTGGAATCTATAGGTTTCTAGCTTCTACACCATGAAAAGACTACATACCGTACCTAACAAGTCTTAATAGTAACATAGGGAATACAACTACATGACAATAAAAAAAAACTTTCAAAATAATCTTCCCGTTTTTGACAGAATACATGCAAAATAGTGCACAAGAAAGATTTAATCCACCCATACATCAATATAAAACATATCAACCCATAAAAATAAAGTTTTGTTGAACTTCTAAAGTTGCTATTAAAATATTATATTTTCTACCCAAATAAACTAATGTTATGTACGGTGGCTAAAATTTCAGCTTTAAGGAATTAAGTCTACCAATATCAGCTATTGAAGGAGATGGCATAGTTGTGGTGTGGTATATAAAAAAATATTACACTGAGGTTAGGTTAGTTTACAACACCAATCAGGAGTAGTTCCGTAGATTCAGAAAGAATACTTGAGCTTTGAATTGGGGCAGCTGGAAAATGCCTTTTTGGTTTGGTGACACACAAAAGCATCTCCTCGGCGGGGCAGATCATTACACTTTATTAGCAATCAAAGTTCTTTCCAAAAAGCTATTTTACATGAATTTTGTTTGTTTTGGCTCACCTTAAAATTGGCCAGAGTTTGAAGGATCAAAATAAAAAATTAAAAACCCAACAAAATCTAACCTTTGAAATAAAAAAGCTGATAGCAGAATTTGAGTTTTCCTTTTTGAAAGCTCCCTCTCTTGAGTTTGAGCAAACGCTACTTCATATTAATTTGATTTTAGTACATAAATTGGCTATTTTTTAATGATCTGAGGGAGGGAAATGGGTTATCATTTTCTAGCATAATGGATATTGGACCGTTAACAACCAATGCTAGAAGTCGAGCTGAGTGTATAAGCTCATGTGATATCATCGTTAGAGAGGAGTAGAAGGAGGATTGACCAAAATAATTAAAAATGTAAACACAACAAATTGGTAATCTATGGTTGATAAACTTTTTAATATGTACTTTGGATAATTCTAGATAATTTTAAACAAAACCAAGAATGAGTTGTATGGAGCTCCAAAACAACATTAACCTGTTTATTAAGAAGAAATATTAAGAAGAAATAAACCAGGGTTTTTGAAGAAATATTTTGTGTAATAGTTTAATTAATAAAAATCAGAAGGGACAAAATTATACATAATATAACTAGGAGTAATTTGTTTGACTTTCTATGGTCAAATGGTGCTCAGTATTCAGTCAAGAATCATGGGAGGACACGATAGCAGACGACGGTGACATACCATCAACCGGCCAGCTGATCGGCTGGTGGTCAAACAGCTGGTAACATAAGTACCATTGTCGAGTGAGGCACTTTGCGGCACTGCCAGGGTTAGTGTGTTTGTTGAATTATAAAATTGATGGTGATGAATCTGAAAATTATTATCGCATGTATTTAGTCAGATATATGAAGGTGAAGAAAAGCGAAGGTAGGCATATGTTCTGACTTCTGACATAACGTACAAAAAAATAGACAGAGAGAGAGAGAGACATATAAAATGATTGAGCAGTCAATAGATATTTATTAATCAAAATGGATAAAATTGCAAAACACTGTGAACATGTTACTTGAACTCTACCTTCCCTTTTATTTACCTTTAATATTTAAAATGTACTGAAGATATTTTAAATGTATATGAGTTTAATAAGTTTGTGGTTAAAAAGTAGTTAGCACTTTGAAGCCGAAGCCCGAATCCTGCTCAGACCGTCTATTGAAGTAATTACCATGAATACTACTAGTCGAGTGCCAGTGTCCCGCGCAAGCTTACTCAGACGACACCTTCTGCTAGGTGTGAGAATGGTCGCTTGGTCTAAGACGCCAGCAGATGAGACAATCATTATTAAGCTTACTTACGGCTGGTTTAGTGATGGGGAGGGCCCACCTTAAATAAATGGTGACCGGCACGGGTGGAAGTTGACGGCGTAAGGAAGTTGAATAAGGGCTGCTCAATACACCTGTTTTGCTACCTATTTGCTTTAAATAGAGGAGGAGGATACATTTTTCAATGTTTTTGGGTTGATTACATTTCCAATAAGAGATTGTAAAACAGGGAGTCACTGCATAAATAAAATATACAAAAAAGATAGAAAACTGTCATTTAAAAAAAAATTGGGCCAGGCTTCTAAGTGTTAAACAAGTTTTAAAACTTTCAATAGTATAATTATATTTGATTTAAAGTTAATTGTAATTGTATTAGATAGAAAGTAACTGTGCATGTTTTGTTTTACGGTTTCCAAAGTGCTAAATTACTGTGAAGAGTTAAAAATGTGTATTTCTTGTTTGTGAGAACTATAATGAGAAAAAGTTTAAGATTAATAAACTGAACATGCCAATGTCAAATGATTAAAAGCAAAACTAGTTTAAAAATACAAACCACCAGCAGTTAAATTGTAACATGAAAATGCAAGATAAATTCAGCCCTTCTAATAATTATGATCGAAGCATAAGTTCAAGAAAACACAGACATTTTCAAATGCACAATTGTCAGCAATAAATAAACTCCCAACATAAAAAAGCTGATAGTAATCAGAAAGCAAAGAAAACTACACAGTTAGCCACACATCTTACCGGATAGTGCATCCCAATGCCAATCTCTTCAAGACTACTCTTCCTGGTAGCCTGCACGAGACCTTGCCGTAGAGAGTTGGAACGTCGGAGTAGGATATCGTCAACGACTCGCAGTGAGTTTGAGCGACCTCGGAATGTCCCTGCAACTGTTGGACTATCCGGGAGTGAGAGAGAGTTTGCCTTGGTGGTGACCAGGGGTGGGGCACGAGGAGACGGGAACACTACACCAGAGTTTCGCCGTGAGCCGGCAAGGTTGATGGCCTGCGAGCAGAAGCTAATGTTTGACTTCCGTCTGCTGTTGTGCCGCTCAAATGTCTTCTGCGCTGAGAACGGACTGGGTCGTACTAAATATCTGTAAAATAAGTGTAGAGTTTTAATGTTTTCTTTATTGATGTACTAATCAAATAATTTTAAAGTAGAAATGTGATAAAGTAGAGGCAAGTTAATCATCCAAACAATTTCTAGAATACAACTTAGTGAAAAGGAATGTTTCCTTGAAATTAGTTTTGTATTGACAAAAGAAAGTGAGAAAAACTCCATACCGTTAACACCTTTATCACCATACCATTGTTAATATTGTACAGAAAATGTTTACAATAAATTTCTGAATAATAAAAAAAAGTAGGCTCATGTATAAAATTTTAAAATTGTTGGCAAAATCACTTTTTTAAAATAATACTCCAAGAGAAACACTCTTGACAAAAATCACAATGTTTCAGATTTTAATAACAGTTTTACATAGGTTTCCTTTTATAAAGAAAGAAGAATTAAGAATAACAATTGCTCAAAACAATATAAAAGTCCCAATGATATAACTTTTTAAATGAAAAACAAAAAATGGTTTGTTTTTGGCTTTTGCTGAAAAAATTGTAATTACTTGCAAATTTATAATTGAGAGAATTCAATAGTTAGATGTCAGATTGAGAGGATCAAGTGGTTAGGGACTGGTTACTCTTAAGCACGTCTGCCTCGTCTGTTGGGCATATTACGCTACCACCGGAATGAAAGGAAGTCCGGATTCAGGAGAGGAATGGGACTGGGTTCGGCTGACCAGACAATAACAAGAGGGCGTGACAAGCAAGCCCGCTGACAACCACTTAGGGGAGTCCCTAGACATGGAGAACCTTACCAACACTTGGGGGCCTTTCCACCCAAAATTATGGCAGGCCTCTCCTGTGAAGTCGCAGTCTACCCTGCTGCCGCGTCCCCCTAAAATGATATCTGATCCAACCTCCCCTGGTGGGGAACACAGTGTGTTCAACATCCAAACAACTATAAAGCTGCCCGTGCCCAGTAATTTTGTGAACAACTCTTTTTTGATGTACCCCAGTAAAAAGTAATCTGAGCAGGTACTAACCAGACACATACTGCCTAGGGGAATTCAATAGTTGCTTAAGGGTTGTTGTTTGGCTTTATTGAAAATTGTGATGATTAACTCCCCAGAAAGCCTCAGCTTGCTAATCAACATCCTCTTGGTTTGGGATAAATTGTTATCAGTTAAATTATAAAATCAAACATACTTTAATCCAAACATCAAAATAAAAACGTCAAGTACAGAAATAATTTAAGTACATACATAATATCACCCTCTTCCAGCTTCAGGTCACAGCTAGGGTTGATGATGACGTACGACAAACTGGACCGTTTCTCGCTGACATCGTCATAATCTCTCGGAGACAGGTTCAAACTCTCCATCCTGGATCTCACCAAGTTCGCTACTTCTGCCCTTTCAATCATCTCGGCATGGTTGTCCTTGGCCTCATCACCGACGTTTATTGAGTACTGTAAACACAATAATACTTATTTGATGGGAATTTTGACGTGCCTTCTTGCTGGAGGAGGTCTACTCTACTAAATTCCTTGGAAGACACCTCAATCCTTGGTTCAAATGGTGTGTTCACATCACAATGGTGCAGTTGACCTCTGGCATTTATGTCTTGGATTCCTCAGCCAAATACTACCTGCCCCAGCAAGGCAAGTATGACTACAACAATTGGTTTTAGGTGTTCTCTGATGCACAGATATGTGTGGGTAGAAAACAGTTACCAACTTCTCAATTTAATACAGGCGAACTGCAATAAAACTTTAAGCTAAAATGAGATTGAAAATTAATTTATCAAGATTTTTAAACAAGCAGGCTCAGCATTTTTTATTAAAGAACTCCCAAAACTATTGAGATATAAAGTTACAGTATTTTTCTTCATAAAATGCCCTTGTAACAGAGGTATCTTGAAGTTACAAGCGTTGAACTTCTATAACACACACTAGTGACCCCTTCAACCACACAGTATCAACAAGCAGGCTTGAGATGATCCTTTGAGATTACAGGTTACTCTCAAGATTGATTTACAATGGCAAACATATTGTGGAGATTAACAATCGTACGATCTCAAGCTACAGAGGTTTCGACCTTTGATAATAAGTACACTAAACTTGATCTTATCAAAGATATAATTTCTCATAACTTGACTTAACTTACACTCAATGTTAAGGAGGATACAGATTTAAATATTACAGTTATTAAGAGGTTCAAGGTTTTGAGGTATGTTCGATGTACTATTGTACCTACAGTTCTATGATGGAATCTGCTAGTGACTTACCATGGAAGCGGGATCTCGTTCAGAGGAGCCGAGGCAGTTAGTAGGTACAGAGGAGTAGGGAGAGGAGCCTGTTCCCGCCTCAGGCTCTGTCTGCATGCCCAAGCAGCGTTCACACACAAAGCGGTTAGAGGATGGAGTAGTGAAACCAGTAGTACTTGAAAGGGTGGTTAGTAACAGGGGTTTACCAGTTATTCTGTATCACATTACGGTACAAGCACTTTGAGAGTTAATATTGTCAGTGTAGCGGCATTGCACAAGAGTAGAAATGTGGCTTATTGAAAAGCCCTTCTCCTGCTGTTTTCAGACTTATGTTAGATACCTTTTTGTGAAGTTTGGGCTATTTTTGAGTTTTTCTACCACTTTTCATTAGTCTGATGCGGGTTTGTAAATCCTATTAATTGAGTCAGTAGCTGAGTCAAAACATTAAACATCTGGTTCATCAAGATTTTGAATTTAGCTTAAAGGTGTGTCGTGTGTGAGGCCTTTTCTCACTGTTGTACTAAAGGTCTAAAACTTGTGTTCATACTGTGTGCTCTATTATTTCCTGAAAGAATTGAGTCTCATCAAGTACGTAGTTTATTTGAGATATTACAGAGTTTTTAATTGTATCTTTTCCAAGTTTTTTCTATCCCCTCTGACCCTTTAGAATTGTTGCAGGAGGGTCACCTTGAACCCTTCTGACCACCCAGCCTCGCCGTCCATGAAAAACCAAACTGATCAAAAACAATATACATTAATTTTTACACTGCAACGTTGCTAAGGCCAGTTTAAAAGCAAAAAGCTATCTACACCACTAAAAACATGTACAGTGTTATTATGTAATGTCGTAATGAAATAGCTGTTTGTGTATGACTGAAGACTTTCAAAGGTTCCAGAAGATTTTCAACAATGAAATTGTATACAAAGTCTGTTTTTTAAATTTAAAAATAAACCCCAAAAAATTGGTTAGTAAACAAAAGCAAGCAGTAAGCGATTTTACAACGGTCGTTTTTTAGTCAAGAACTCCACTACATCTTTTGAATCCAATTTTAATAGAAGCAGAACTAAAATAATTCAATTTAACTGAGTAAATTAAACCCCTAATAAATAAAAGAGGGCAAAAAACACTTATTTTCCTAAAATGTGTTAAATTTAACAGAATTTTATTAATAAGCTCACAGAAAGCAATTACAGACCACACCTAGAAGCACCGTAATTGCACTATTGGTTTATTAGCTTAGCGGTCAAAAGCAAGTAAGCTTATGTTTGCGCTTATGTTACAGCAAGGTATCTATGCGGTTAGAACACATTAGCCAGGAACTCACATCAAAAAGATAGACGTTCCCCACTTTGTACTCTGGCAACTGGTGTCCAACAGAAACATTTGGTTTTCAGAAAGACAAACAACCTTTTAAGTACTAATTTTTATAAATCATTAATAGTTGAATAATTAAATCAGTATAATATGATACTTTTGTCCAAAAGCCGATTTACTTGTTTGATTGAAATGCTTACTATTCAGTATTACTGAAACTTGTTCAATTATCCATGTATTTCATTTTCCCATGAAAAAAGTTTTATTTAAAATAAAATTTGGCATGACTTGTATTGTTATAACGAAAGTTTTGGATGATTCAACCTCAATGTATAACCACAATAGTGATTTTACAATAAAACAAATTGGTAAATGTACCAATATTTAGGAGGGATGTTTGATAAACAAATAAGCTGATCTCATCACATAGAAAGATTTGAAGAATTTCATTAATTTGTGGACGCCCAAAGTAATTCTGGATGAGAAAAACCTTAAAACTGCTTATTTTGTATAAATACAACCATTACTGGCTTTTGGGAGTATTGAGTGGGAGGTGCTACTAATCCAACCACTATTCGTTGCCCCCAATACGTTATTAAAAAGCATTTGACAAACTTTTGCATTATCCCACCGAACCCCTTGCTCAAGGTACAGCTAGTTGTTTAACTGTGCAAAAACTATTTATAAAAATATTTCTATCCACATATTTTTTATTAAAAATGATATTCTTTTTAGAGTAACAAGTTCTCAAACTATTAGGTTAGAAATATTATAGGTATAGCCATGCCACAACTCTTTAAACTTTAAAGCCTTTTCCAATCAATGGAAATACTGACATGAGGGGAGCCGGTAGTAGTGGTGTCTTGAGTCCTGTAAATGCCGATAGGAATCTCACAAGTCGTCGAGCAGAGTTTCTGGTACAGCCGCCCGTACGTTCTAATCCACATGTCCTCTTTGGTGATTTTCATCTGCAATCATAGGTTGAATACAGTGTTGCACCACTAGTTCAAATATTTTGTACAAATTGATAAGAGGTAAGCTGAACTATTCATTGATGTGAGTATGATTGTAAAAAAAAGTGTCACAAAAGTAATGAAATTTTTTCAACATAGACCAACAAACATAATTTTAGAAATTTATGAAACTTATTAAATAAAGCAAAAGTAGAAACAATTAAATGGATCGACACAATTAAAGATGATTTAAAAGCGACTGTTATCTCACCATCTGACCGTTATGATCGAAACATATTTAGACAAACTGAATAGGATTAAAAGAGTATAAGTGATTAAAAAGAACAAAATAATTTTATAACTATAAAATTCCGTTCGCGGCGATCTCTTGACTCCCGCTAACGCCCGCGGTAAAATCACGACTTCGATACCGTTCGCGGCGATCTCCGACTCCCGCTAACGCCCGCGGTGAATTCACGACTTCGATATCGTTCGCGGCGATCTCTTGACTCCCGCTAACGCCCGCGGTGAATTCACGACTTCGATATCGTTCGCGGCGATCTCTTGACTCCTGCTGCGCCAGCGGTGAATTCACGACTTCGATACCGTTCGCGGCGATCTCCGACCCCGCTAACGCCTGCGGTGAATTCCGCGACCGATATCGTTCGCGGCTATCTCTTGACTCCCGCTAATGCCCGCAGTGAAATCACGACTTCGATACCGTTCGCGGCGATCTCCGACCCCCGCTAACGCCTGCGGTGAATTCACGACCGATACCGTTCGCGGCTATCTCTTGACTCCCGCTAACGCCCGTGGTGAAATCACGACTTCGATTTCGTTCACGGCAAATGACTCGACCAGGTCGAGCCGAGTTCGAGTAGCGGTAAATACTCAAACTCGGACTCAATATATCGAGTACTCGCACACCCCTAACCCCAATGTGTTATTTCGCTATCGGGGCTGGTTCCGGAACCGACTTTGTCAATTTTCGGTTCTCGGTTCCGGTTCTGTCCGAGAACCGGTGGAACCGAGAACCGACTCATCCCTAATAAATAATGTTTCAAACAGCTGTTACTTTAAACATTTTTTTACTTTACAGCTGTTGTCCCAATAAATACAATTTTGAAGAACAAAGTGTACTCACAGAGGTTAAAAAGCCAGAGCCTGGAGCTTGGTCAACTCCAAGTAGAAGCCTGACGAAGGTGATGACATAGTCTTTGACAAATGCTTGGTAGAGCAGGGTGTCCAACATGCTCGCGCTGAACACCGAGCCTGCCGCAAACGGCAGCCGGAACATGTACGATATGTGAGAGCCTCTCTCCTTCTCCCTCTGGGAATCAACAACTCAAATTATACGGAGGAACAATTCATGAACACAACCTAAAACTTACACAAACAGACTGTATCACTCTTCTTTTCTACTGCCAACTTACAGTACATGCCACTTAATTCCCCAACTGGTGAATACTTGTTGGTATAAGCACCAAGCACTTTATGTTATGTAACTTACATACATAATATAAGTATGTTAAAGCAAAACGAAATATAATTGGACAAACCAAAATATAATATTGTAATTTACTACAAATTATTATCTAAATTTTTATGCCAATAACAAAGCAATATTGCCTTCCTGATAGTTGACAGAAAATCAGTTGCCAAACCCGCAAATAATGACCAAATACACAATTTCTTTAGAATAAATTTGTAACAGGGTTGGAGTTGTGTAAAATGTAAATAAATGCTGAAATTGAAAAAAAGATGATACCTATCAAATTATCTGTAAGGTAATTTACAGTAGTTATAGCCATAGAGTTAGCTAAAATGGTCAAGCCACATGCACCTTTATTGAACTTTTAAGTTGTAACAAAGTTTTTTGGATTCATAAACAAATCTTTCTGACTGAGCAGCAAAAAGGTAAAGAGCAGGGGTGTGCAAATAGTACACTCAAATCATACGGCAAAAGTAAGCAGGTTTATTCATCTAAATATTACACATTCGATTTGGCAGTTTTTTTTTAGCTAATATAGGATAAACCATTTCAAGAGTTTTATTTTACTGGATGTTTAGAGCATTTAAAACTTAGGATTAATGCATTAGAAGTACAGTAAGTGTACTGAATACAGTAGTTAAAGCTAGTCTTTCAAAGTCATCTCAGAAGCTGTAAGAAGAGATACTACTTACTTTGTTTATTTAATTCAACTGTGTCTATATTTATTTCACTATAACATTTTATAACTACTGATTAAAACATGTAAATATACAACTGTCACTTAGCCCCTCCTTACTTAGTCGCTAGTCTAATACCTTGATGAAAACAGAAGATTAATTGGCCCATTCATATGGCAAAACATTCAAAAATTCAAAATTCAAAATCTTTATTGCCACAAATGAATATTTGTATGTTATAAGGCATGGTCAAACTTAAATTATTCTAGTTGCTTTGTCACATTCGTTATTCCATAAATAAACTTATAATCTATGAACCAAACAATGGATACTCAATTAAATGCAATACAGTATAGTGTAAAAGTGAATCCAAACATCCAGCATACCAAAGAAAAATCAATCTACTAATCGAACATTTTGAATGCAACCAAGGTTCTTTTCATGTTAGGCCCTCGGCTTACACATAAACCTGTGCACAGTGTTACTCAAACGTTTACATATATTTATTGGGTTTAAATCTAACAAAGTATTATAATTTACTTTACTTACAACAACAAATAAGGTATGTGTGAGCCAAGTGCTAACAATCTGTATTTACTATTTCCAAAAGAAGAAACATGCGTTCTGAAAGAAACCTCAAAAGGAAGTGAGAGGAGTTTTTAAGTACAGTACTGAAATTTTATATTTTCTTACGATTGATTTTTCTTTCTTGTTTTGAGCATCCGAATCCAATACCTTTTCCATTTTGGAGAGATGAAGTGCGTACCGATCATGCTCTCGGAACTGCATGAACCTCATGTTTGATGATTGAGACAACTCAGTGATACTCTTTATACTTGGGAAAAACCTGCAAGCAGAGAATCCAACATCAAATATTGAGATACTTAACTCATGTCATACTTAAGGTTAACTATTATTGAAACTTAAAGATTATAGTCCACTGACTTTGCTTATATTCTCAACTCTCTTCCTGCCATAAGCCTTGAAACGCCAGAGTGGCTGGAGCCCCTTGTCAATCTTACGTCTACAAACCAGCGCTGTATATTGCTGAGCAACTGCTGCAACCTGATGGTTCTTCTTAACCCTTAACTACTATACCCTAACAAACTTACGTAACTACTATACAACGTCTGTCAGACGCCTCCTTTGTTTTGATTTTTTTATGGACAGAATTTATTACATATGGTATATATATTTTATTTAAATACACAACTCTTTATTATTAAATTGATATACTATAAAAAATACCAATTTGTATTTTTACCAAAAAATAAGCATTCCATATTTGTTATCTAAAAAAATAAGTTTAAAAAAAGAATGTTTTAAAAAAAAATTTAAGTAAAAAGTTTTTAATATATTTTTTTTAATAACGTATTAGCAAGCGTTAAAAATATAGTGATGTCAATATTTTGCATCACTACGTTAAAACGCTTTTTTGGAAAATTGTATTTTTATTTGGTTTTAGTCACTAAGAAAGAAAAAAATGACTTTTGACACAGTTACATAAGAATTAAACTGTATATAATTTATATAAAAACTCACACAAACATTTACAAACTAAGTTTCAACAAAAATTGTTCAGTCTTGGTCGGCAAAGCATCTTTCACACAACTTTTTTGTGTACTCCAAGCAAATGGGTGCATTGAAACAAAAAACTTACGTAACAACCATACGGCGTCTGAAAGGCGAAATCGCACAGTTGTTGCCAAACGAACAGCGGTACACTCAGATTACTGTTCACAAGTCAAAGACCTTGACTCGACTGAAAGGTAGACGGCCAGACCGGTTTCTAGAGAGGCGGGAAGGGGTGGTGAATAGGGGAGGAAATATGGAGGTGTCTGGGAGACGCCAGTATAGTAGTTAAGGGTTAAAAATGTTTGCCCTATAAATAGTTAGACTTCTCCCACCTTGTTGGTAATCGACTTCTACCTTGAAACTTACAAACATAAATCAACATGTTGCTGATATGAGATCTGCAATTGCTGCTTTTTGCGAATGTCTCTTTAGTTTCATTCCTGACAACTGTTTATTATTTATAGAATCCATTGACTTGTTGCTTTGTATGAGGGATTTAACTAGAGTCACCTCAATATTGGCCTGACCAGCTAGATTTCTAAATGACAGTTACAATGATCAAGATTCGAGAGTTTGACAGAAGTGAATAAGAGAGTTCTGGACTAGTTGAATATTTTAATCATGAACAAACAAGATAAGATAAATAAAAATTTTAGACAAAAGAGTGTACAGACACATTGAGACTAATTAAAACTTTATGTATAGCAGCTAGAAAATTATAATACTGGATATGTTTTCTTTTAATAAACTTGGGGTGTGAACTTACTTAAACATAGTTTGTACAGCAACAATAGTGTTGCAATCAGCTAAAGTATCTTCTTCGGCAGAATTTGAGAGTTCTTTATTTACAACAACTACATTCTCCGCCAGGCTGATCCCCGCTCGTAATAAGTCATCAAGGCTGCAAACACACAAGAAAACAGTCATTGACACAGGTACAACAACTACATTCTCCGCCAGGCTGATCCCTGCTCGTAATAAGTCATCAAGGCTGCAAACACACAAGACACAGGTACTAATCTGGTACTGTTATCACTGAGTTGGTAAAATAAAAAATGATTGTGTACAAGTTTGATTTTTTAAGGTATATACTAAGTTACCAGGAGAATCTTTAAACCATGTAAGGAAGAGTTAACTATTCAGTGTAGTCTCATTATGTAAGTTTGAAAAGAGAAGAATAAAGGTACCTTCGGCTGTAGCTTCTTTGAATTATCTCTGTTGAAAGTTGACATTGTAATTAAAATATTAAAATAATGTATCATTTGAAAAATGTAAACACAATTTTGCTCTGTTTTGTTCAAAGCAGTAATGCACAGGTAATTAATTATTAAAAGACTAACAATTAGAAATTTCCTTGCACGTCATTGGGTTCATTTTCTATAGCTTGATTATAAAAAGTGATGTCACAGATAATAACTGATTCTTACCAATCTATTGATCCCAACATCCAGTAAATGAGAGGAAAGTAAGACACAGCATCCAGAAAGGCGATATCAGGCCTCCTTTCCAGTAGAAGAATGATAGGATTCAGCGACGTTTTCGTTCTGAAGTGTGCTCTCAGAGGAATTATAAAGTTATAAATACCGTTACTAGCATAATCTGCAGCCAAAATAATGGTTTTATTCTGCCAGTTGTATTCCTTAGCGTTTCTATGAGTACAATGCTCACAAACCTGAAACAAGAAAAAAGCCGATAGGCTCAAATAAATGATGAACTGCTTCAATGTTTAAGAGTGAATGCTTACTTGGTATTTTCTTTTACTTTTAGATTCAGTCAGCATTGTATAAGTATTTTTATTGGCGCTCATAATAGAATGAAGTAAACTATACATGCCTTTAGAAGATTTCAGCCTCAGTGTTTGTCGTGTAATCATGATGTTAATTTGCATATTTGCCTTAGACAGTAGTGCAACCCATCTGTATATTGATGAATGCTCAACAAATTTACTTTAATAGTTTTTCCGATTTTTTCAGAAGTATTTTAACTACACAGTTAGAAATATGTTTCTTACCTGTGCGAGCTGAAGGCAACAAAGTGGTTTTTTCTCCTTAAGAAGGTAACATAAAGTAGGACTGACTCCAATATAAGGTGAGACCGTCGGAAACCCTTTCACAATACTGTAAAAAAACAAAATATTTCAATAAATGTAAACTAATATATGGTATGTAGCCTTGAGACCAATTTTAAATTGATCAATAGTACTATGTACATTCCCATTAGAAGATAGGAGGCAGCCTGATGATGGGTTGCAATTAACCTGAAACTTACTATGCACTTTGAAGAAATACAGTTTAAACAAGTGTAATTATTTTACTTTTAAAATACAACAAACTTTCTAAAAAAACATACTAAATTTTTTTTAAATAAAAAAATTGTATTATTATCATTTACAATAAAAAATTTATTTATACTATATTTATAATATATTATACTATATTTATTTATTTATATTAAAAAAATGAATTATTGAAGAAAATAATACCAAGCTATACCTTTCTTTTTCTTAACTGCCTTGGACAAAAATATATTAAAATAATCTATGGACAAATTATGGTATGCTAAATAGTAATAATCATAAAAATATTATATCAAAAACATTGGTACTAATCATTGCAAAGCAAGATAAATAATTTGTCCAGTTATACACAACCTTAAAGAATTGGTAATGGTGAACATAATAAGTACTTGGCCATTCCCAGTTTATACTTGTTGTTATACAATATTGAAATCCTAAATATATTATGCTATGGAGATGTTTTGCCAACAGACTTACACATAGATAAAATCAAATGGAGACATTTTACAAACGATACAAACTCTTGAATCTTATAAATAAAGATTTAAAAATGGTGACAATATCATATAGTTCCTAAATTGTTCAGGAGTAAGAGCCAATTGGAACCTAATTTGTGTACATCATCTTAAATGTCAAAAATATATTTGCCATGTATACAATATCAATGTTTGGACATGACTTGGTGCCAAATGGTAGTTGGTTCTCACTCGTTAGTCTAATCCGCTGAAAAAGGGTGGTACTGTTTCTCATTTGAGTGAAAATATTATTATTTCTTCCACTTTCATACTAGTATAAATTATTCAAATAATTTTGATATTTTTATTATTTGGTTTTTTGTTGACATAATTTCTCAGCAAAATATCATCTCTGGCACTCTAGGCCACAATTCACACAACCCTTGAGCTAGCCCTGAAGAAAAATTAATTTGTTGCAACAATTGTTAATATTATTTTACTGGTCAGAGTCGATGACTAAGATAGTTGAATTTAAGTATATTATTCTATACCCACATGCTGGCTGATAAACTAGAAGACTAAACTACAAGCAGGTAGGTACAATAATACAGATAAGATGGCACATTCTACAAACATACACTTCAAACTACAAATGCATAAATGGAAGGAATAGGCTGGTGTAGGTGTTGTTTGATGCTCCAAAGTTACAGAAAATCAATCCATGACAAAATTGAAACCCTCACGGGACTTGACAGAAAACTATTCTTGTAGCTAGTCTTATTGGGAAACTGCAGCGAAGTCTTTAGAAGTTTTGTGCAGTACGTACTTATTAATTTAAGTGTTGACATTCATTTTGTTTCTATTCTCCTGAAAACGTCTTATAGTTGAATCTTAAATACAAACTTTATTATCATCACCACCTTTTAATTACACATTTATCTTCCGGTCTATTTTTTTAAGGTATTTAAAAATCTTTTTACATAAGGAAAATTTTTTACAAAGGAGTTTTGGATAATTGCAAAAAGTAATATCTTTACTACAAATAAACATTAAATGAAAATATCATGATTAGTTTACAATAAGCTACAAATTTCAAAGACTAAATTAAAAAACAATTTTCTTCAACAACATATCTAGGAGAAGAGGGATTCAGCGATTCTATTACAAATTTGCAAAATAACCTTCAATCATATCTTCTGCAAATACCACTCAAAATTATTTTCTTATGTGATTTTCGGTGATATTTATTATGAATTTGATCAAACCTATTAGTAGAGTCTTTTAGATGACCTTCCTTTATTTATAAAGATCTTTACAGTATTAACCTATAACTTTAATATGCATTAATTGGGCAAGTTTAGAAAAAGTACATTTGATTAGTTTAAAGCTTCAACACTACCCAACATTTCTCGAAAGATCACTTGTCCACGGTCAGTTTTCAGTGGGGGATAGTTAATGACGGTGATGATACTATCGGTTAGTGGAGGGGGCTGCTAGAATGTCTACTCACTTGGCCCAATCTAGGCGCCATGAGGATTCGGGTCCGGGAGCGAGAGGGTGGTCATCTGCCGCTGAAACAAGGAAGCTGAGGGGCGTGCAACATCAGTACAGGGTGTCTACTTTTTCTATTTAACATTTTAAAACGTGGAAAAGAGGTTCCTACCTCAAAAGTTAATTAAAGGTTTTCCAAAAGGGTTTGATTTTCAAATTTCTGGTTTATTGACGGATCAAAAGATTTTGTAATTTAAAATTTCCTAAAACAACTAAAAGTGTATAAAATTAAGTTTCTTGCAACCACTATTGACAAAGAGAAGCTGCCGATGAAGCTTTTGAGGACAGATACAATGCTGTCCGCACTATAATGAACAATAAATTATTGCTTCGAACTCCATAAGATGGACCCATGTGTTTTAATGAGATTTTACTGCTGAGAAAACATAGCCATTGAGGTTATCGTAAACCAAAGTTTTGCAGAGCAGCTTTTTAGTATACAAGTGCAGATTTCTAAATTCCGTCAAAATATTTACTCTTTTAGGAAAGTTTCCAAAACAATCATATGATTTTTATACTTTTTGACTGGTTCTGACCAGTAGACAGTAGACACCCTGTGAATACAGAAATAGACATGCCAGGAGTCACAAACACACGCTCGGTCATGTCAGAGCGTACAGAACAGAAACACTTACATAGACACTCAGTCTCATAGTGGTGGGGGTGACATTGGGTATGTACAGACAGTTTCAATATGAGAGGATTTCCACTCGGAGAGAGTACCTAAGGTACTAGTGGCTGCTAATTTGAGAATTCTACCCTCAAATCTAAAAATAGTGCTACAAACAAGTTGTCATTAGCTTCTCATGAGAGTTGAATGGAGTCATAATTTGAATGGAGTTTTAAATGGATTTGTATATTCTGTGTAGCTCATGTATAAAGTGTGTTGGATATTTTAATGTTAAATTTATAAACCATATTAGTGGTAATACTTCAGGTTTTCATTTGATTTTAAAACCCCTGTAAACTTATTAAAGTTGATTTTCAAAAACTCTTTTCTTTCAGTCAACTAAAACAAGAACCGAAAAGTAGATGTTTTATTTTTGACTTATGATAATGTCAAGAGTGTGAAATTAGACAAAACACCTTTATAATAATGAAGCAAATTTGTAGTTATCGGAAAAATGTCAAAAGTGATACTGTACAACTGTTTAGTGGGAGTTAATAAAATATTTAAGAAGGTATTGGAAAGCATAATTTTGGAGCCAGTGTTTTCTCTTAACCAATTACCAACTAAATAAAAAAAATGTTTGAAATTATCAGTTTCAACTAGCTTTAATGGTAAAGTAATATATACAAAATTATTCATTTATGCAAAGTTGATAAACTTTTAAATTACAGAAACTAGTTTGGACATTCACTAATAAATACTAAGAAAAAACGGGAAAGCTGTTTGAAAGCAATTAAAGCATTCATATTTTTATCATTCCTAGGTGAATATTTATTCCTGTCTGATTGTCATTTATTCTAAAACTATAATTTGTGTTTTAATAATTTTTAATAACTAACTATAAAAAATAAAAGCAAATTTGGTTTAGGAATTTATGACTTTAACATGACTCTCAATTGCAATATATAACGTTAATCTCAAGAAATTTGAATTTTAACTCTATATATGATTTACATAGCAATCTCAAATAGTACAACTACTGTTTTCATATAAAAAATATAGGCAGCTTAGCAATAATAAAGAAGTATTTTGCGTGGAGTTATTTTATTTTTAAAGAGCATTGTTTTAAGTTGATGTCTTTTAAGACATGAAAAATTTTAGATAATAAACACCATATTAATATTTGGATTTATTAAAAACACTAATAATAACTGGATTATCTACTGAGGTGCAGATAAGATAGAAAGACGTGGAAAGAGAACACAAATATTCGTGAGAGATTTGAAAAACAGTACAGAAGAGTCATGAGTGACATGCGACTTAGCCGGAGGAACGTACGCAATCTTTTCGCTGGGAGATCTCCAGGGCACATCGTCCTCCATCTCATCCTCACTCTCGTCCCCGTCCTCCTGCGGCCCCGCCGAGATGTTGAGTGTGGAACATGTCATCGTGTCCGGCACCGGCAGGATACTCGGCCTGCGACTCCCTGCACATATATCACAAAGTTAAACACAACAACAACGTTGCATCTAGTCTGTTTTGTGTGTTTTAAGTGAGACGACTCTTCCACCACATTAGTCTGTTTAAGTGGAGAGTCTATTGTACTGAAGAATTCATTTTGCACATGGAGTTCACACTCCCACTCAGCTCCACACCCACGGGCTACTCTGCTCTATATCGACAGCACTTTCTGATGAATTCAACAACTATACTTTGACACTCTTTACCTTTTTTATTGGATCTCTGTACACTCTATTCTATGTGGTCCAATCATTTGACTTTTACGGTTTCAAACCCCCTCAATTTTGCATGTAACTTAATAACAAAATAAAATTATAAGTTATAACTAAACAAATATAATATTAATAGTTAATTTTGTCACGTCAGATGCACGTACCTCTTCTTTGGTTTAAAATCTCTGGACTTAAAAAATTAGGATTGGTGTCTGTAGGTTTAGGCACTCCAAGGTGATTCCCTGTCACTCCTAGTTCCGCTCCCTGGAGACCCATGGGGTCTTTTGGTTTGGGGGCAGAGGTTACTGTTTCTTGTGTTTCTGAAAAAAAAACATAGTTCAGGAATTCTTGTTTATGAGTAAAATTGTGGAGGTATTGTGGTGTGTATATTGTGGAGATATATTGTAGCAACAATATATACAACAACATAAACTAATTGCATTTTGTTTTCTATATTAAGAACTTAATTAGTACAGGCTTAATGATGGTTACCTAATCAGTAAGTATCAGTTGACTTGAATAATTTTAAATTAAATAATGGTGAAAAAATTGATTATACTCGTAACACCTGAAAAAGGAAAATATTGATAGTGGTACTTTTGTACTTCAGTGAAATAATCAGGAAAATCAAAACTGGAACGTTTAAGCTAAGTATTTCCTGCAAACAAGCATTTTACATTAGTCACCTCACAAAAAGTCAAGCAAAGAAGCATACAGTACTAACCATCAGTCTTATTATTTGTTCCGTCTTGGTTGGCAGCATTGTTCGCGACAACGAACGCGCTGTTTTCCTCCTTGGTGATGCTCAGATAGTAGCAAGTGTCAGTCTTCTTCATGATATGCCGGGGGCCTGGATTCAGGAGGATTGTGTCTTCGTAAAATTCCGGCAACTCCGCTGGCCTCACCCCCACCAGCGCCACACCATACCTGAGCAGAACAGACAACAGTTTAGTGGTTTTATAATTTAATGCCAAAGACCAGGATAAAAAATTGTTTGGCTTCATATGTGTAATAAATAACTGATTAAGTAATAAGTGTATAAACATTCAGTTTGGAACATGTGTCACAGTTCAAAACATCACATTCTTACTAAAAATTCAAAAGTAGTTAACTTGGTTGTAAAACAGACCCTTTACAAAACAAAACCCTTAACTGTTCCTGCTAGTATGACTAAATGTTTGAACGACAAACCTAGAAAATTTAAAAAATATATTATTGATTACATTTTAGTACAATTCAAACATTTACTTACTTTCTATGTGAATGAAAACTAGCATATGTAAAACTTTTTCCTTCATATTCGCCGAAGAACCTGCTATCTTCTAACAGAATGTGGTAAATTTCATTTCCTGAACATCTGCCATACAGTCGATGCCATTCTTCTGATGATGTTTGTCCTTCTCTGAAAAAGGCAAGATATTTTGGGAAAAAGTATTTTGCAAATGTATCTAACTACACACTATAAAAGAGCTTACACACCTCAAAATTTGTTCTGCTGAAAAGGTTTCTCCTTACTTTGGTAAATAGTTATTCGGTTATCCAATAAAAATTATCTGGCAGAGATCATTATATATTTCTGGAAATGGTTTAACAGATTTGTATGCAAGATATTTGTGAGCATATTATTAAATGTATAAGACTAAAGAGCAAAAAGAAATTGGTCATTAAATAATTTACTTTTTATCATTACCGTTTACAGAACTCCGGAGCTCATCACTCCGGTGGCGCGGGTTTGATCCCCGCAGTCACCACTTACATTTGTAATGTGACTAATACGGTGACGCTAGGTAAAGGTCGAGGTTGAGTGGTAGAGAGGACTGTGTAGTCCTAACTTCGCCCGTTAAACAAGACAAACTTTACCTTTTTTTACCTTTAAATCTATAAAAAAAACATATTTTTATGCTGCAGATCATGAATGAGTACCAATTTTACAATATCACAGAACAAAATTTGGTGAATGAACATTAGACAGCACTTGTTTATTGACCCCTTGTTTCCAGCAATCCTGGTGAACAACTGATAAGAGTATACAACTTACTGTCCTCGGGAGGTATGGAGGAGTAACGTGACGAGTGTGGAGGCTCCGGGACAGGTGCAGTTGTTGGCGAGAAGAGCGTACTTGAGCTCATCTTCGCAGACGACATGCTCGGCGAACTTCACGTGTAGCTTGTTCTCCGGCCTGAATATCTGCACATACTGAGGCACCGACGGCGCAAAATCCTTCACTGCCCATGATCTTAGGATTGTGTGCTCATCCTAAAACCAAAGTATCTTAATTATTGAACTTTAATGTTAATTTTCTTCTAAGCCCTCCTTGCTCTGCGGCAAACCCAAGCAGTAACACCTACTCCACTACGACCTCCACTTTTGCCATCTTCTCACTATGTTTCTACACTTGAAAAAAGAACAAACCATTGTTATTCTATATAATACTTTTAAAAACTTCATATTACTTTAATTTGGTTAACAAGGTATTTTGAAAGCAAAGCTTTTTTGTCAGAGCTGACCATAAAAGTTAAATTAAAAAATAAGTAAATAAACAAACCAAACACCATATGATACTTAATCATCATACATTAACTCACTGAGGGTTACTATAATTATATAACGTATAAAGAAAAGAAACATAGCACCCTGTAAAAAGATTTGTATATTAGCTCGACGGGTTTCGACAATTAAGTCATTATCTCGGAGAGTTACATCAAACAAAATATTTGAGTAAAACCACAAACATATTTACCACGGTATTTCCAAGATTCGGATAACGATTTTGAAAGAGTTTAACTAGCAAGAAGAGAGGTATACATCAGTGATTTGCAGGCCAAAATGGAAACAATGAACGATGCAAGTGATGAGACTATAACAGATTTTAGAAACACAAGTTATTCCACTCTGATTTCCCACTAAAATAATTTGAATAAATTCAATGGCATTATTTTTAGAAAGAGAATAGTTTTTCCTTTATATAAGACACTTACAGCGGCAGTTTTATCAGCGTAATTCCTCGCTGCCAGGACAAAGCACGCCTCAGCTTCATTCATGCGAGCTCTGGCGAGATCCACATCTTTGAGACAGGAGCCCTGGATGTAGATGACTCGCTGTGCCCAGATTGGCACTTGCAGAATCATCCGCATTGTTGTGTCCAGCTCCATCGGCGACAATAGCACCACGTAATAGTCCTGCAGACAAATCATTTATACTTTAATATTTGATATTTGTAGTTGCCAGATACATAGGTGTTCATTCTAAAGCTGTTACTCCGATAATGCCTTGTGCAAAGGAGATAAGCATCTTGAATTGTCAGGTGTGTGTCTTGTGTTGCATGCTCCACAGCTGACTTAAGTAAATGTGACGCTCTCAGTACGTAAAACGCAATATGAGGAAAGCCAACTAACATTTTGTATAACTTATAAAAATATGTTTTGTCATTTTGATTTACACTCCAAAGTTTTAAAACTTTTTTGAGAACCTTGAACCAACTATAGTGCATTGTTAGCCAATACACCATTGATTTTAAAAAAAGAGAAGAGTGTAAAGTATTGCCAATTTGTTTGTGGAATAACAAACTAATATGATTATAGTATGTTACTTTAGAGTGCACTCTTATGTACCTGTAGGAGAGGGTGTGCGTAGAACTCATTGAGAAAATCCATAATGGTGTCTGCATGAAGAGTTGTGCTACAGACGACCACATGTTTCTCAGATTGAGCTCTGTGAGAAGAATATGAACCTCCGAGCTTCTGCCTTTCCATCCATGTGAAAGCCAGCTGCTCAAACTGAAGAAAGAAAAGAAGATTTTTATATGGTTTCAATGTCTAATGCTAACTGAAAACTCTAATGCTAATGAAAGTGAACTCTTAACTAAATCTAATGAAAAAAGTAAGGTAAGGTATTAAGGTAACTTTTCTTAACTATCAACAAGCAATTGAAGAAAGCAAAGAGCTACACATTTTGAACATATACAATTTAACCCTTTGGTTCGTGGGCATGACAAATGTGGTAGCGTGCTAGGACGTAATATGACAGTGGCGTCGCAAATATATATTGGCAGCTACAAGAAGCAGAAAAAGGTATTATAAAGTAGGTACCAACTATGGTTTTTACAAAATAATTAGAAATATAAGGACATAGAAAATCTGTCACTAAATGGAGATTTGTGGCTGGAATTGGATTAAGTGGCTTGAAATGATTGCAACTTAGCAAAGTGTTTAGAAACTAGAAATTGGAGTAAGCTTACTTGAGTGGGAAGGACTATAAGGGCAACACAAATCATGATGACCATCCACAACTGCGAGGGCCAAATGTCAGGCACAAAGTCTCCGTAGCCAACAGTAGAGAACGTAACAACTACATAGTAGGTGGACTGAAACAGATTCAAGTGTCGGTGGCCGGCCCGCTGGAAGTGCTGGATGCCACAAACACTGCAAAAACACAACATACAAGTTAAAACTTATAGGTAGTTTATTTATAGGAAAATGCAAAGCCAGATGTTAGATGTAACTTTGCTAGAATGCTGGTGTAGAAGTAGGCCTTTCCTGATTTAAATCGTGATACATTGAAGTGTCGGTCATCAATAGTTACAAACTTGTGGGTAAAACAACTTTGGTTAATGCCTCTTATACACAAACTCACCTGAGTTACTTACTTGATTGCGTGAGCGCTAGGTTATGTTTTAAGAGAAGAGGGAAAACCGTATAAATTTTCAACTAAGATTCATACTCGTACAGCCTAGCTGCCTTCCGCCTTCTTATCTTTGCAAAGATGATCCGTGTACGTAATCAAAATGGTTCTTAGATTGTGTGTTAAAACCAATATAGATGAAATTGTATTGATAGAGGATACTATTGGACTAGAAGATACAACTGGAAGGAATAATGACGAATCTATGCTTAGAGAAAATTTCAGTTAGGCCTACCTTACAAATCATGTCATTGTTAGCCATTAAAACTACTTCGCTGACAATATTGAACAGAAAATAACTATTTATTGTCATTGCAGTTCACTTAATTTGGGGTCCAATGTGATGGAAAAACATCTAAGTTACAGCTAAAAGATGTCTACAAGATTACATGAGTATTAATTGACTACTAGACTAGGACTAGAAAATTTGTGACATTTTAAATAATCTATAACCCCCGCCTTCTAAATCGATCAGCTGACATCTCTTCTTTTCAGTTGATTAAACTGAAATTGGGTAACGTTTCTCTGTGGCTGAACTATGTAATATTATATCTTAGGTACTCTATGGGCTGAACCATTGACTTTATTATACAAAGTGTCCAGTAATCAGGGGATCAAACTTCCCCAGATGGTTTATCAGCTCATAATAAACAAAAACATTCCTATAACACATAGTCCTATCTCGCTTGTCAACGGGAGCTGACCGAACAAATGTTGTGAGGCGCTGTACAGCACCATACAGCAATTGAGCACGTGCTGGACGCCTCCTCGTTACACATGTTATCGCCACTACGGTAGAAGTACAATAAATCAAGTAAAGAGACTGACTTCTGTTGCATCCCGCACACCGGCAGAGCAATTGAGCAAAACGCTGTACAGCATATTTTGCTTCAGGTGATATGCTGCATCAGTGTGCTCAGCCTTAGTTTTCTGTCTGTCTGTTTTTTCACTCAACAATTTTTATCTCTGAGGTCAATTAATTTATAAACTAAACACTTTGCACACTTTTTAGTATAAATAAACAATATTTAAAAAATAAATGTGACTAATTTTCACTTCCTGTTTAAAAATGGTGGCCATGTTAAATTTCTTAAGCTTGTTAACTGAAAACCCTTAATCTCTATGGTAAATACACAAGGCTAACAATATGTGGCAAATGTATTTACAAACATTTTAAGACCAAGTTTGGTGTCCTGTGTTATATTGTAATAATGGAGAAATATGACTTTTCCTAAGTGCATTCCTCTGTTTACATTAATTTTAAGAAACATAATATGTAAATACAGGAGTGCGCTCAAGAAAACTTAAATTTCTCCGTTAATATTTGTTTCAGAACAACAAAATTGGCCTTAAGATGTTTTTAAATACATTTACCACATACGTATTGTTATTCCTGTGTATTTATCATAAAGATTAAGGGTTTTGAGTTATTAAGCTTAAAATATTTAATACGGCCACCATTTTTAAACCGGAAGTAAAAATTAGTCAAATTGATTTTTGTAATACTGTTTTTAATTATACTAACAAGTGTGCAAAGTTTTTAGTTTATAACTTGATTGACCTCAGAGATAAGAATTATTTAATGAAAAACACAGACAGACTGACAGACAGAAAACTAAGCGAGATAGGACTATGTGTTATAGGAAATTCTTTGTTTATTATGAGCTGATAAACCACCTGGTGAAGTTGGATCCTTCAATTACTGGACACCCTGTATATCCATTTAAAGTCAATGGGCTGAACCACAAATCTTTCGTGATTATACAAAATGTACAATAATTGCAAAATTTTGATATATTGTTCAACAATAATAGCCTAGAGATTGTTCATATATTCTTGTAACGTGTTAAGGGGATGGATATAGCGTCCTCCTTACTGCTATTACTTTTAGTTGTCTCGTTGTCAACAAGTATTGAATTTACTATCGGTAGGTACGTATACCTAGATTCAATAAATAAGGAATTCCAAGCCAGTCCAATCTGAGCCTGAACCCCTGGCTCCGGCCGTGGTTTGTATTGCAATACATCCAACTATATATATATATATATATACTGTACCTCGTAAACACTAGACAGAGAAGTGTGGCTGACAGGATCATCAGCTGCTGGGAGAGTGCGGATTGAGATTTCTGCATCGCTCGATGTAAATCGTTCTGTAAAAGACAATTTGTATTGTATTTAAAAAAATATGTTTTGAATTTTAATTCAAGTTCATAACAGACACTTCTCCAAACCTAAACTTTGGACGGTTGAACATGTTCAACGCGCTTGGTACATGTTTTAAGTGTATCTTGAGTACTATTTGATGCGATCAAGGGGTTTCCCACCCAACCCCAAATTGAGATTGTCGACAGTAAGAATAAAATATCTTATGAGATCCCTCACCGTGTGACCCCTCTAATTTAAAGTCTTAAAATACAAAACCATCGATATCCTCACAGTTCTTCGATAATCAGTTCTCGATTAGTGGCTTAAAATGTAAACGACCTCTTTCTAAGAGGAAATAGCTATTTGTTGTAATAACTGCTAACGGTGTGGTTTGGAAGACATCAGACAAAATGATTTCTTTATACAGGGTGTTTTTTACACCCAAACACCCTGTATAACGAAAATATAATTTGTTCTAACTGTTCACGCAAGTTGTTCTAAGTGGTTTACAAACACACTTCAGGGTAGTTTATGTGGTTTCTACTTTCTCAAGCGCGATAAACAAGTTTTGACCAGCAAATCTCTTCTAACTTTCAACTTCTTGATTGCGACCAAGATTTGGGTTACAAATTTAAACAAGTTTGTTACAATCTCTAAGTAGAACAAAGCGTTGCCGTTTTACTAAATATATAAATACAAGCGTAGTTGTTGTAAATACAAATTTACTACGGTGAAGTGTTATTTGCGTTGATTTTCGTAAGAGCTGAGAACTATAACTAGTTTTGGAAATGTTCTCTGGTCTTATAAAAATGACATTCCATAAAACTCCTAACTCCATCAATGAGCTCTGAAAACCGGTAGCTTTAAAATGATACAATGTCTGAGTAAATTTAAAGTTTTGATTGGAACAAACAAGAAACAAACTTCCAGTACAGTGTATTCCTGGACCTTAGTAAAGCATTCGATTGCTTGGATCACGATCTCATCTTACTTAAGCTTTCGTCACTGGGAATCCGGAAGACAGCGCTGGGATGGTTCTCTATCCTAATGTATATCTAGACCTAATGTTAATGAGAAATAAAACCATACTTACGAACATATTTTCTAAGGACTTTTTTGCTAACCAACAGTTTAGAAAAACAGGAATGAAGAGGTGCCTTAATGGAGGATAGAAAATCTGAAACAAAGATATTGCAAGTTATTGACGGTCTTATAAGATTATGATTAGTTGACATTACTATTTTAACAGTTCTTATTGGCTTTGACCGATTGGGATCTTAGAAAGCAATCTTTTTTAGTTACTTCTGAGTGTTTAAAACAAGATATTTCAACACAAGAATTTAAATCCTGAAGATGTAAGCCACTAAAAATATAAAAATGAACCAAAGAGGAGGAATATTATTTGTGCGTCTTGTAGCTCGGCGGCTCGGCGCTCGCTAGCAATCTGATTACTCGACGGTGTTGCGGGTATAATCTCATAAGATCTGCAGGCGCGAGCGCGTCTCACGCTTATTTAACCCTCTGTCGGCCCACACGAATATTACTTATTCACTTTTATTCTGCGTTAGCGGCTTCGTAAACGTTGTATTTCTCTAGTGAGTGCGTAAAATGGGTGTTTTGTGTTGTTTAAAAAGCAGTTAACATGCACTCGATTGATGAATTTTGTTTCGTGTTGGTTTTTACGATGTTACTGATTAGTTTTTGCCATTTTTGCTTTGAGGACAGCTGTTGTTTTTGACACATGTAATGAGCTGCTTAAGTTACAGGTTCACTCCTAGGGAAATATAGGCCTGTTTTAAAATTTTTAGTCCCTTGGGGAAAATATTACATACATGTTTCATCACTAGGTCCTAAAGTGAAGTGGTTTGATACGAGCTCCCTGCCTACAATTTTCTGAGTTTTCACGTATATATGTGCAAATAAGAAAAGAGGTGATACAACAAATTGTTAGGCAAAAGTAATCCACTATCTAGAACACTGAACACAAAATCAATAAACTCGTGGACTTATATAATACAGTAAATAAGTAATATATAATTCTTAAATATAATAAACAAGCTATAGACAAATCGTTGAGAAATAATGGTTTATAATGACAAAAGGTGGAAGGGTCCAGTTGTCATCAAACACTTTATTATCATTTAAGATAGACATAACAATTCCTTGTCCAAAACGAAATAACGATCGCAACTTAGAACTTTAAACCAAGACTACAATAATTTTACTTCTAATGAATACAATTTTGTACACTTTTCCCGCTAAAAGCCGGGCATTTATTCAGAAGTTACGAACTAACACGAAAAAGAAATTCAACTAGTTGAAAATGATATTAATCTGTCACGTAAAGTAAGTATTTATAGAAAGATGTAGGTAGCAGACAAGTTTCACAGGCTTTAATGCTCGGGTCATGATTAATGGCAAGACTGTCCCCGCACGCGAACAACTTTGGACAAAAGGGATTATTTACAAGTTGTTCAAGAACTAGCAATTTCCTCTTTTATACAGACGCTTTAGAGACCACCTCCTTCTACAGACCACCTGTTCAATAGTGGTTAAGTTTGGATACAATGTATTCTTTGTGAAGTGGAAAATTCGACGCGACTACAATATCATGTCCGATATTAGCGAATTTACAAAAAAGGTCAAATGAGGTGTTACGATTGTACTCATGGTGAGACCTCGGCTTGGGACATGAGTATAAATTCGGTTCAGGACCTCTGAGGCCAAAAAATTGATGATCGTTCACTGTGAAGCTTTCAAGTGTCCACGTGTACAGAATACTATATTATAAAACTATATTTGTTTTTGTACATAAATATACAGGGCGAGTTTTAAATGTCCCCCACCTTAACTGTTCAAAAAGGAAATATTTTTAAACCCTTTGGGGAATGTTTTTATAGGATTCTAAAGTTTGTTTTGACGTACTTTGCGTCACCCACCCCTAGCAAAATTCAGGGGAAGGCCCCTAATTTTTAAATACAAACCCTTTTGTGGCACCTCAAAAGTCAGGGAATTTTAACACAACCTCAATGACGCATAGAACAGCTTTTATCTCGACTCGTTTCGTTTGTTTGGCATTTTAAAGTGCCACATTTCACAAACGAGTACAATTTATTTTTAATGACAACATTTTCTTCAAAATATTAGGGGTTGTGTTATAGGGTTGTGATGATTCCCTCAGAGTATTTTGAAGAAAATGTTGTCATTCAAAATAAATTGTATCTGAATTGTGGCATTTTAAACCTGATTTTGTGTCATCTTTAAATGTGTATAACAAAAATACAAGTCGAGATAAAAAACTTCGTCTGCGTCGTTGAATTTGTGTTAAAATTTCTCTTCTCTTGAGGTGCCACAAGGAGGGGTGTGTATCTAAAAAAAAATTGGGGGCCCCATGTTTATCGTTTAGTGTTGTTTGGGCCTAATGTTTTCCTAACAATTCCTAGTTTTAGTTTACTTCCTGACGAAAGTACACAGGAACTACGCGTCCATAAGTTAACCGAGGCGCAGTCGTGAGAGGGTTGGCAAACTGTCGAGTACCGGAACGTGATGAACGGCTCACCAGATGTCCACTCAGAAACTGAACCCAACAATTTCACACTGTGCCGCTTTCAAGAATCCTCATACTTTAAACACATTAGCTGTTTAATAAAAGAAAATCAAAACTTTGTAACGCCATCAAGTAAAAGACATTTTAACAAATATTTTATTATAGTATACAGGATGTCTCAAGAAGACGTTTACGAGTTTGATGTAATATTTCTCGTGTATTCCTACAGCAATCATAACATTACAGACTTTATACTGAAGGTTAATATTTATGTATAACATACGTGTAAAGTATACTTTGCAGAACTATAGCTAACTTGTTATTAAATAATCTTTGAAGTGTACATTGTTTCCTCCAGGTTATTCTTTACTGTATTTTGAGAAACCAGTAACGGTTTCCAAAATCATGTAACCCAAAAAGTCATTTAACGACATAAAAAGCTAAATATACCTTCACTGAAAGGCAAAACTTATTCTTCTATAGTTTAACAGTCCGAATTGAAGATCTCAAGATGGCCCAAACACTGCAAGTTATTTCATGCAAGCAAGTAAATGAAATTTTAGATACATCTTTGTTGTTAAGGTTAAAATGTTTCATCACTTTGCCTACAATGGTTACTCTCACGAATATCGAAACGAATTCAATACAGTAACGTTCAACTCTCTAAAGTACCGTTCTGTGCCGCCGTGTCATTCTCAACCCGAAATTACGTCTTCCGCCAGAGTGAACACTGACTTCTATACATTCTTGTGTAGGTCTTGTACTGTGGTTCACCAGGACACGGATGCCTGCCCACTTCCCGCAAAAAAAGAATAAATAAAAAAATCTAAAACAGTTGGGCGAATACAAATATACTTTTTTGTAAACAATTTAAAACTTTTAGTAATTCCTACAATATTATTTCCTTCAATAATCCCTTCCTCCTTCACTATATTGAGGTTAAATAGAAGAGAAGACGTTTTAAATCCTAACTTCGTTACCAATATAGACGATTTGCATTTAATCTTACGACATTGACAGGCTTGTCACTAGTATAGTTGTTATTGAGATGTCAAACTGCCTGCATTGAAATAACATTTGTTCTATTGCTACTTTACTAATTTTCATAAAATAGGCCTACCCAATAAATAGGCATGCCGACACGCAGCTAAGCGCTAATTTTCTATAAACGAGATACTGTAACTACGAATATACAATTAGACGAAGTTAAAACAATACAAGAACAAAAGCTATTTTTTACTAAACAAATCCAAACATGTTGAGGGGAACCTTTATTTGTTAAGCCGATATAAACATGGCGGTAATAAACATCACTGGTAAGTCTTCCTCCCAAACAATCCATGTTAGTTGAACAGTGTAAAATGGCAGGGCAAGGTAAACAATTCTAAGTTGTATAAAATATCATTACTAGTTTGACTCTAGAGTTCGAGTCTATTTATCCATGGAGTAGAGCAGAGAGCATGGACTAGTGAAGTAGAAGCTAAAAGCTGAGTTTGGCAATATTTTATTCACAGCTGTTGAATGAGCTGAGACCTCGCTCCTCTCTAGATTCCACTCAGTCACACCCGGTTCTTGACTTTTATTTCCGCTGAGTGAACTATTCAGGCAGATACAAGAGTGTTTGGTTAAAAACATTCATTGGTCAAAGAACTTTAAAGGCGTCTTAAGCTTCTAGGGTAAGACAAACGATATCGGGGTTTCTTTTTATTTGAAAAATATGTTACTTACTATCTTACTTTTGAGGTTAATTATTACAATTGGTTATTACAAAGTAATATACACTCATTTATTACTGTTGAATTTGTACTTTAAAATTAATAACGTTAGTAGTTAGACTGGGACTCGTGGCGTGGTCCTGTAATCCAGCTTCATGGAGGTCAGGTTTTGAGGATGATATAGGTCTAAAGCGGCTCAGATAGTCTCAGTGATCATCTGATGATACCCGCATCAACTCCCACCATCGTTTAGACATATCAGACCATCACCTGCGTGGTTCGGAAGTCACGTTAAGCCGTTGGTCCTTGTATTTCCATTGGTCATTGGGCTATTAATTAATGACCCATTCTAAGGAAGAATCGGCCTTAGTTTGTAACAAGACTACACCTTATAACTCACTCAGGTGCGTGACTGCGTGCTCCGGGACAATTCCTCTCTCACTCCTTATCTTCATCCCTGACTGTGTCTCCTGCGCTGCTCGGCCGTTTCCGGAACTACCCGATCATTTCCTTGAGCTCTCGTGAGGTCTTCCGCCCCTGAACCAAGGTCTCTGCTCTTTGACCTGAGTGGGAGTTTGTAAGGCCTAGGGCAGTGTCCTGTACACTACACTCAGGTGCGTGACTGCGTGCTCCGGGACAATTCCTCTCCCTCACTCCTTATCTCCATCCCTGACTGTGTCTCCTGCGCTGCTCGCGGCCGTTTCCGGAACTACCCGATCATTTCCTTGAGCTCTCGTGAGGTCTTCCACCCCTGAACCAAGGTCTCTGCTCTTTGACCTGAGTGGGAGTTTGTAAGGCCTAGGGCAGTGTCCTGTACACTACACTCAGGTGCGTGACTGCGTGCTCCGGGACAACTCCTCTCCCTCCTCCTTATCTCCATCCCTGACTGTGTCTCCTGCTGCTCGCGGCCGTTTCCGGAACTACCCGATCATTTCCTTGAGCTCTCGTGAGGTCTTCCGCCCCTGAACCAAGGTCTCTGCTCTTTGACCTGAGTGGGAGTTTGTAAGGCCTAGGGCAGTGTCCTGTACACTACACTCAGGTGCGTGACTGCGTGCTCCGGGACAATTCCTCTCTCACTCCTTATCTCCATCCCTGACTGTGTCTCCTGCGCTGCTCGCGGCCGTTTCGGAACTACCCGATCATTTCCTTGAGCTCTCGTGAGGTCTTCCGCCCCTGAACCAAGGTCTCTGCTCTTTGACCTGGTGGGAGTTTGTAAGGCCTAGGGCAGTGTCCTGTACACACACTCAGGTGCGTGCTCCGGGACAATTCCTCTCTCTCACTCCTTATCTCCATCCCTGACTGTGTCTCCTGCGCTGCTCGCGGCCGTTCCGGAACTACCCGATCATTTCCTTGAGCTCTCGTGGTCTTCCGCCCCTGAACCAAGGTCTCTGCTCTTTGACCTGAGTGGGAGTTTGTAAGGCCTAGGGCAGTGTCCTGTACACTACTCAGGTGCGTGACTGCGTGCTCCGGGACAATTCCTCTCTCTCACTCCTTATCTCCATCCCTGACTGTGTCTCCTGCGCTGCTCGCGGCCGTTTCCGGAACTACCCGATCATTTCCTTGAGCTCTCGTGAGGTCTTCCGCCCCTGAACCAAGGTCTCTGCTCTTTGACCTGAGTGGGAGTTTGTAAGGCCTAGGGCAGTGTCCTGTACACTACACTCAGGTGCGTGACTGCGTGCTCCGGGACAATTCCTCTCTCTCACTCCTTATCTCCATCCCTGACTGTGTCTCCTGCGCTGCTCGCGGCCGTTTCCGGAACTACCCGATCATTTCCTTGAGCTCTCGTGAGGTCTTCCGCCCCTGAACCAAGGTCTCTGCTCTTTGACCTGAGTGGGAGTTTGTAAGGCCTAGGGCAGTGTCTGTACACTACACTCAGGTGCGTGACTGCGTGCTCTGGGACAATTCCTCTCTCTCCTCCTTATCTCCATCCCTGACTGTGTCTCCTGCTGCTGCTCGCGGCCGTTTCGGAACTACCCGATCATTTCCTTGAGCTCTCGTGAGGTCTTCCGCCCCTGAACCAAGGTCTCTGCTCTTTGACCTGAGTGGGAGTTTGTAAGGCCTAGGGCAGTGTCCTGTACACTACACTCAGGTGCGTGCTCCGGGACAATTCCTCTCTCTCACTCCTTATCTCCATCCCTGACTGTGTCTCCTGCTGCTCGCGGCCGTTTCCGGAACTACCCGATCATTTCCTTGAGCTCGTGAGGTCTTCCGCCCCTGAACCAAGGTCCCTGCTCTTTGACCTGAGTGGGAGTTTTAACTGTGATGAAGATAGCATCAGCTTTGGATTAAAGGGCTGTAAAATAATTAGAATACGTCAAGGGTTTACCGTTATTAGGCATGTAGGTCGTCTTATATTACAAAATTATTCTCCTTTGTGCTAAAGCGTCAGTCTATGAAAGAAAGTACTTAAATTAGTAATAGTATATTTCATCACTAGGTCCTAAAATGAAACCTTTTGATAAGAGCTCAAGTTTTTTTTTATTAGCCAAAAATACAAAAACTTTTGCGTTGACAAAGAGCTAATAAAGGTAAAAAAAAAACAAACACAACAATAAACAAATATTTAAAATAAAACAAAGTAAACCACTAGTAAGAGTTAAAAACCTAGTTCAATTTATCTTAAAATTTAATTCACATGATTTAAGGCCTGATCTAAAAATTCCCCAACAGAATAGTATGAGCCTTCCAATAGATAAGCTCTTAACCTTCTTTTAAATAAGATAAAACTTTCAGTGGATTTAATGTTTTCGGGGAGTTTGTTAAACAATTTTGCACCTGCCTGTGATGGAAGTTTTCCATAAACGTGTAATCTATGAGAATTTTGTCTAAGTTTATGAATTTGCCTAGTATTGTGTTTGTGAATTTGCTGACCTTGGACTAAATCACTTTTGTCAAACAGAAAAGGATAGTCTCATAGATGTACAAACTAGGCAGGGCTAGAATATCTAAAGTCTTAAATAAATCTCTGCAAGATTCCCGAAAACCCAATTTTGAAATTACTTGCAATGCTTGTTTTAGAGGATAAAATTCTTTTAATTTTGTAATCAGCACATGCCCCCCATATACATATACCATAAGATAAGAAGGGATGAATAAGGCCGAAATAGGCTATTCTGAGTACATGCAATTTACAGTGGGTAGCAAGCTGTCTTAGAAGAAAAATCCCTGAAGATATTCTAGCACATAGGTGATTGATGTGTACAGACCAATTTAAATTGCTATCTAAGTGCAAACCAAGACACTTTGTACAGCTAGTTTGTTTAAGCAAATTAGACCCCACATTTATAATCTTAACTCTTAGGCTTTCGCGGCCGGTGTCATCACTAAGATCTAAGGCTTCCGGTTTACACCGCGTCACAGTTGAAATACAATTACTGCTAGACGTTTCGACCTCGCTGTGGAGAGTCATCCTCAGTAGCTTGACTGGCTGAGACTGTAATGCGGCCGTGGCGTCTTCCTTATATACTTGGTGGGGTGGGGAGGACCTGTCACCTGATTGGCCGAAGTGGGCGAGAGCCTGTTGCTCGTTATTCGAACTGGATTGGCTGGCTTCAATAGGACTTCTGAAGAACTGGCTACTTAAGTTTTTGATAATTTTATGCTGTCTTGTTAAAGTTGTCTTCATGCTTGATTATTTCTATGGTTTCTCTAATTTTCCTGGGATAATAATGTGAAATTTTGGCAAGATTTTGGTTTTTTTTGTCAAAATCAATTCCATCTTTTGTCTTGTAGCTGTGTTCCGCTATTGCCGACTTTTCTATGTCTTTTTTGTTTTGTGTGACATTCCATACGTCAAGGGGACTACAGATAAGGTTGGAAGAAATTCTGAAGAAACATAACATCAAACCATATTCAAGCCGGCCAACAAAATCAGGAACTGTTTACGACCGTGAAAGACAACATTCATCTTTGTACACCTGGAGTTTATGAGATACCTTGCAGTTGTGGCTCAGTCTATTGGTGAAACAAGGCGGCTAATCTCTACACGACTTTGAAACACATACGGCACACAAAACAAAAGGACATAAGTCGGCAATAGCGGAACACAGCTACAAGACAAAGCATGGAATTGATTTTGACAAACCAAAATCTTGGCAAAAATTTCATTATTATCCCAGGAAAATGAAACCATAGAAAAATAATCAAAGCATGGTTACAAAGAAGACAGCATAAAATTATCAAAAACTTGGCAGCCAGTTCTTCCAGAAGTCCTATTGAAGCCAGCCAATCCAGTTCGACAACGAGCAACAGGCTCCGCCCACTTCGGTGGATACTGGGGTATATAAGGAAACGCCACGGCCGGCCAATCCAGTCTCAGCCAGTCAACAAGCTGCGAGGATGACTCTCACAACGAGGTCGACGTCTAGCGGTAATTGTATTTCCTGTGGCGGTTAAACCGGAAGCCTTAGATCCATTTATAGTTGGAGTAATAGTTTCAAATGAAAGTGTATTTAGCTGAAAGTAAATAAAGTTTGACTTATTTAAATTTGTAGCAAGATTTAGGTTTTCAAAATACTGGACACAACTATTTACTTCTGTATTAGACAATATTTCTAAATCTTCAATTTTCTTAGAAGAAAATAATAATGTTGTGTCATCAGCATATTGAACTAAATTGTTTAAATTTATTGTAGCTCCTACGTCATTAATGTATAATAAAAAAAGTACTGGCCCTAAGATGGATCCTTGGGTACTCCAAAATTAATATTAGTTTCTGGTGATAGATACATCCTCTACTGATACTCTTTGAGTTCTACCAAAGGAGCAGCCGAGGAAATAAAATGAGCCGAGCGAGGATCAAAGTCACCTTTATGACGACTGATGAACGATACTTTTTGTCTTGATGCAAATAATTAAAAAAGTTAAAGTGTTTATTATTGTAATAAGAGAAAAGTAAATGATGTTTAGAACTCTGTAGTCGGATTTATAAATAATCATCATTTAGAAGGAACAGCTGTTACACTTGTTTACTGAGCGTAATGTAGCGTTCCTAAGAAACCATAGCTTTAGTGATAATCAAAACATACCTATATTTATCTGGGAATAAAAGTGCAACGTGAGCTCGTCATTACACGTGTCAAGAACAACTGTTTTTAGAACTAACTGATAAAAGGTAGTATTTTAATACCAGACAATTGTGGTTAACCTAAAACTAAAACTGTAGAGATCACGGCAGCAACAGGACTACACGATTAAAGGGCAACCCCCTCAATTCATGCAGTTTTTAACACATATAAGTATTTTAATGCTTCACTAAACCCGTGTAAACAAGTGTATAACACCTTTTCAAAGTTAGGATTGAAACCGGGGGTAAGCAGACAGTCTATGTTGAACAATGGGAGAAATAATGTAGACGATAGGGCGCCTGACTTTGTCTTAGAAAGTCAATGGATTTCATTAAAGAAAGGAAAAAGGTTTTCTAAAACGTTCAGAATATTGGATAAAGTCCAGGTGCAGTGAGACTATTATGGTTGTAATTTCCACTGATGATACCTCGCATTGTGGAATGAAATCGATATTCGATACACTCCATCGGCTATTGCTTCATTATCCTTTCACAGAACTCTACCTTGGTTTCTTTGAATCAAATTTTATTCTATGACGAGGATATAATGAATTAGATTAATTAAATAAATTAGATTGTACTGCTGAAAAATGAGGGTTTCACAAGCATAAATTGTTCAGCCTACATTTAAATTTACCAGCAACGATATATGTAAACATATTAAATGAGGCAAAAACTACTACGAGTTAAAGTTTTAAATAACTGAATCGACAAAATACATACAGAGGGGTGCAGAAGTAGGTATACAGTAATGAAACATTTTTTAGAAAAAGTATAATTATTTATTCATAAAAAACCAAACTCTTCCAAGTTATTTGAAGAGTATTAAGAAACCTAAATTAACTCTTAAAAATTGTGTACTTGACCCAAAAACTCACCCCTTTTGTATTCAAACTGTTTGCCTTCACAGTCAACACACTGCTGTAACCTTGAAGTTACGCTTAAACACTTTTCGGCAAAGTTCTCTTTATTTTCAAGTATGTTTTGGCAAGCTTGGCGAATGAATTCTACCATCTGATTAACATCACGAGGTTTCTTAGGAAACACCTTGTCTTTGCCGACTCCCCAAAAGAAAAAATCCATAGGTGTCAGATCTGGAGATCTTGCTGGCCATTCAGACTGTGAAGGCAAACAGTTTGAATACAAAATTGAGTGAGTGATTTCGTCAAGTACATAATTTTTAAGAGTTAATTTAGGTGTCTTAATACTCTTCAAATAAATTGGAAAAGATTTGTTTTTGTACGAATAAATATACTTTTTCTATAAAATATTTTATTTCTGTATACCTTCTTTTGCACCCCTCTGTATATAAGACTTCACTAAATAATAACTATAACAATATTTATCGATCAAGGAAAATATTGTGTGATAAAGTAGAATATTTTTTCCTTAAGTCAAGAGAGTACAGAGAAGTATTAGTGAAACGTGCTAAAGTTTACTGTCCGAGGTGCAGGCGAGGACGTTAAATGTGCGCGGACTTCGGGACAAGTGAACGATAAATACCTTTTACAATTTTTCAGTTCTAAGATTCAAACAAACTCATTGAACAAACGTTCATGTAAGACCATACCATGAAAAAGACCATTTTGTCTTTGGGAAAATTAATAAAAATCAACAAAACAACTCTTGATTTCCCGAAGAATAAAAGTGAAACCATAGCGTGCCGTTACCATTGATAAAAAACGGTACTTAAAAAAATGACAATAACCAGTTTGAATTTAATTTGTTTAATATACATACTGGAAAATAAAATGAAAACTTTAAAACAAGGAAATTTCTTAATTTAAACTGTACAAAGTTTAATAATAAACCTTTTGTTGGAAATCAGCTGTTTTGAAATAACACCAAACTAGAAGCTGGATATTTAGCGTTATCTGCCTGGGCGGATTGGGCGGATTGGGAGAAGGGCGTCAGATGTGTCGGTTTAGATAAGAGTAGTGAAGAACAGTTAGTAAACACGCTGCTTGCCAACAACTTTACATTGGCACGCTTTCAACCAAATCAGACGTTTAATCAGATACATTGACAACTCAGGTTTGAGAAACGAGTAGTCGAGGATGAGGCTGGTACGCTTTTGGAGTATTTGGTAAATGTTGATGGATCTTTTCAGCAATGCATTCGGACTCTGCATATAGACTAAAACTCAAGATAAAGAGTTTGTTTCGATCTTTACATATACAAACAGTTCCCGAACTATTATAGTGTATTGTTTCCAAGTCCATTACATATACAAATATGCATTTGAAGTTCCATAAAAGTATTTTTATTAGGCTGAGGGATTCTTCACAAAAGAAGGTCATTGACCCTTGAACATGCTACACAAGCGGTTACAAGTAAGTAACATAGAGAGAGAGAATGTAGCCACTTAATGCATAGATCCACTTAATGTATGGAGGGAAGCACACTTGCACCATTCGCCACTCTACATTAGCCGTCACTTAAGTGCCAAAGTGCTCAACATCATGCAGGGACGCTGTCAAAGCGACAACTATTCTACGCTGGTGTATGAATATAATATATGTTTCGAGTCTAAGCAAAAATAACATTAAATACGACTACATCGAGCTAAAATATTTCTTTAGTGGTTTTGTTAAATAGTGTCCTATATCAAGAATAATCACTTCAGAAACAGAAACTTTTATACACCAAGAAGATAAGCATGACTTAATATTGGAAATTTAAAAAGCAGCGTGAAAATCTTTTGACAAAGTATTAATAGTTTTATGCGGGATTTTTCATGTTTTATTCAACACATGCATATTTGTATCTATTTTTATTCATTAAAATATTTAATTTTCCCAGCTATAGTTATATAGATCCTACTGTAGTTTCTTCTTTAGATGTACAACTGAACTGGGGTGTCCCATTGTACCATAATTAAAATGTTTTTAATATAATGCACGTATTATAATAGAGAATGTGTCCGATGATGGGACATTCCAGTACCGAAATTTACATCTAAAAGAAGAAACTACAGTAGGATCTACATGAGCCGAAAAGGTAACTTGTATTTTATCCATACAAGAAGCTATGAGTAAATTGTACTGACAAAAACATTGACAAATGAAGTAGTTATTATTCTAATTGGACCTATAACACAAGTCCCAAACAGTAATTAATTTTACGTAACTACTAAGTTAAAGAAAAAAGTAAACAAAAGCCAACAGACTGACATACTAAAAACTGAAAGGGGAAAAAAGTAACCTTAAAACTATAAAACATTATATATTTCGGTTTGAACCGTCTTCAGTAAAATACCTAGCATAAATGAACAAACAATAATAACTAAACTAAGTTAGAAATAGTAATTGCCTAAAAGAGTATTTATTTTTAGTTTGCTAAGTTACTCAACACAGATTGAACTATACATACAAATGATTACAAGGTTATACTCACAGTTAAAGCGAATGGAATGGTGTTCACCAGTTCTAAGATGAAGTGAAAAGACAGAAGTTGCTGCCATATGTTTCCCTGAAACAAAATCAACATTTAAAACTTATTTTAAGTTAAAGATTCAGAGCGTACGGGAGATTGCTGATTGTCAGTATAGTGTTTAAACGTAGTGCGTAGTGCGTAGGCGTAGTCAGTTTGCGTAGAGCTCGCCGTTGGTCTTGTGTCGTGGGCCCCTTTTAGTTATAGTGACAATATTTTCAGGATCTAAATATAGAAATAGACAAAAATAGAGTATTTTATAATTAGGCCCTTAAAGTAAAGCGTTTTGATATTAGCTTAAGTAAAATATACGAGGCGCAACCCAGGACATTAGACGATCAAGGATCAAAGAAAGATGTTATGTTTTCAATACCTTTTGTCACAAAGAAATAATATTGAGGAATATGTTTCGATTTAAGAGTCAATATTTTTAAACGAGGTTTTAGCTCAGTTGTCTGGTTTTTATTGTTCCGAAAAACATGTATTATAGTGGTTTACTTACGAGTATTAGTGAGTGGTAAGATTAAAACAAATTATTTGAAACAACACTGCTGCTCTTGCAAATTAAAGATCATCAAAGTAATATTTCCTTTAAGGAGTAAATTATCATAAAAGAAAGCCTATCTTTCCTTAGGAATAAAAGTACAACTTAAGTACTCTACTACATGTGTTAAAAACAGCATCTTATAAAAAATGCAAACATCTTTAACTCGAAGGGCATTCAACCTGATCAACGAGTTAATTTGGTAACAGTGTCATGAACCCTGGATACGTTTAAGTCCATAACATTCAAGTACTCTTTATCAGAAATAATCCGTAGTCAGTTTACTTTTGAAGAGAAATCTGTAGAACTAAGATTGTTTCCTTCCAAAACGATTTAACATTTCGTTTTATTATACCCAACCAAAAACACATTTGTGTTTTCAGAGAATTTGCTGTTCACCTTGTGTTCACAGGTAAAAAAAACAAATTCAATATTTTCTGGACAATATTTTACGGCTTTTGAACTCCAATAACTGAAAACCTATGCCCCGGATTAAAACATAAAAAGCATAACCTTTGCTAGGCAATTTATACTTTGATACTTTGATCTCAGACACCGACCACTCCTAGAGGGTATTTTAAGGTGAATATGGGATGAAGGGTGAGTGTAATGAGTGTTTTTGATGGATGATGAGGTGTAGTCTTGTTACAAACTAGGGCCGACTGTTCTAGATTGTCATTAATTAATAGCCCAATAACCAATGGCATGGACCAACGGATTAACGTGACTTCCGAATCACGGGAATGGCCATCGTGAAAAGTTATCACTGCGCCCGGGAATCGAACCGGGCTGATTTGTGCGAAGCACGCACTGTACCACTGAGCTATGACCACCCCATATAAACATCTAGCCATTCCACGATTGCTGCAATCGGTTCAAAAACAACGAAGGTATGACATTGTGACGAACTCGGCGCAAAGCACGGTTAGACACACTTTTTGCCCTGGTTCGCAATACACTGGTTCGTCTAGCCCTTCCTTGATTAGTGACATTTCCCGTCAAACCTGCATTGCTTGCTACATACGTAGTTTGGCCCATTCATGGTTTGGCCAAGTGTCAAAAATATTCCGGTACATCGTCGTGTTAAATGCATTGTTTTGAGCTAATGTCGTACATTATTATATTACCACAATTTTATTTCATTGGCCAAACAATTTAGTTATCTTGCTACAATTTTGTTTTAGTACAAAGATTCTCGTGTAGTTAAAATTGTATACGTTAAGTAGTTGTTAAATAGCATTTAATAAAAAGTGACTGTAGAGATAACTAAAATGACATGGACTATATAAACACGTCTTTCTGTCTTTAGTCGGTCTCGTATGCGACAGAACTGTTGAAACATCCTGTATAAAGAACTTTATTAATAAAGACAGTCCGAGCAGTGAAGAGCCTCAGTCAATGTACACTTAACAGCTGAGCTGAGTGGTGCTCAGTCACTCGACACCTGTCTTGTTCTTGTTCTTCGTATTGATCCACAAAACAACTCAGCGAGCGCAAATACACTAGATAAACACTGGGAGTAATTGCTTCTTTCTGTGAGAAAGTCAAACTTATCGATTACTCTATTTCAATCATGCAGGCTGCAAGGTGATTCGGAAAAGTATAAAATTACCACACCAAAGCCTGGTAAGTAAAGGAAACAAGACAAAATACTATATGATTGAGCTGTTGATACTTAGGCTAATACGTCTCAATATTAGGTTGAGCTAATGAGTCCCAAGGGCCAATCAAGTCCTACAGTATTTTTATTTAAACACTCAAAGTTTCATTTTGTTTGGTATAGTTTCGTTTTGAATACAAGGACAGTAAAATATAGAAGTTTTAAGTAGTTAAAAGTAGAAAACCAAACAGTATTTAAAAATTACTAACGATAATCCAATTTTTTTGGATAGAGTTTGGTTATGTTGAAAGTTGTGTGGGATAATCCAACCCAACCTCGGTAATCATTGCAGTATTGAAATTCGTCCCGAAGGGAAAAGGCTTCATTAAGGTTTGAGGTCGGTGCCATTGGGAAGTAAGTCTGGTCCAAATGACAATCAAATTAAATTGGTGCGTTTGACCTTCCCAAAGGTCCTGATGGAATTCGTTAACGTGCCAAACCACAACTCTGCCTAGAAATTTAAGGTAAAAGTGCCGTTATTCTAGAATTTAGTTTCTTGATGTATCAATATTCAAAGGTCATACCTTGAAAATATAAAATCTTTTTTATAAATATTTTCTTTTAGCTTCTAATTCCTAGCATGTACTTTTAGGGTGAAAATAAAAATAGTGCCTTATGAATGCAACTAACCACCGCTAAGTGTTTAGTTCTAAGTCTAAAACTTAATTCACCATTATCATTAAATAATCTTCAAAAGGAGATATAGGCGGAGTTATGAAATACCGTTTTATAATTTACAACAAAGCCAATGCTGGTTGAATTTGTATTGAACAAGCTCTTGCAACGTGCAAGACGTCATCGTCAGGTTTGCTACATACATTAAACAAAAGTAACATTTATTTCAATTTATTCAAAAAGTATTGTGTTTTAAAGTCACAAAACTCGATTGAGAGAATGCCCACAGTGATGAAGTAATCAAGTAACGCAGATGAAGATAAAGACTGAGATGAAAAGAAGATGTTGTATTAACCTCGCGGGAGGGAAGTAAGTAGAAGTAGAAGGTCCATTGACTCGCTCACCCTGAGTATTCATTGGTCCGGTTGTTCACCTTTCTGCTCAAGGCTGAACTTGACATCTGATTCGCAAGCTTTAGATAAGAAAAGAAAAACCTAAACGTTTAGTTGGAATGTATCTAGATCTACTTGAAAGAAAAATTATTACTTAAAATCTTTTAGTCATTGGAAGATTGACATTGTAAAACAGTTAGGAAATGTGATTAAGTTGTGTATTTTTTCAAAGAAACGTTTAAATGTTTTTTGTAGTTAAATTGGTACGACTTGTTCCATGTCATTGAAATGTATGGGGCCCTGGAGCAGTACACGGCTTGGAGGCATACGCTCTAACCCAAAAAGTGACCCGGGGTCCTCTATCGGAAAAATTCAGAAATATTAATCCGAAAAACAAATTTTGACCGATCCTGGAGATAATATTTATAGTGCTTTTCATTTAATGTAGGTTCAGTAATCTTTTCGTAAAAAAATAGAACATACCAATGACCAATGTTTTACAATTTACTTTGGTTTCAATAAGATAACTGTATCAAGTTATCGTTCAGTCAAAAACTATGGAGATGGACTACACGTTGAGGGTAAAGAAAAGTAAGATTTTCCGTCAGAGTATTCATTAACCTACGTTAAAAGTCAAGCTCTGAAGCCCTGACTGTTGATTACATATTAGACACATACACTGTAATTATTTAAACCTTTCAATAATTTTAACTTATTAGCGATTTTACCCAGAATATATATATTTAACGGCACGACCGAAGGCCTAAAACATTAACAAAAGGAAAACTCATTGAAATAACAAACATGAAGTTAGTTAAACAAAGTTAGCAGATCCTTGAGCATGGACTGGCTACATCCACGGTTGTTCACCTTTACCTCGCAGTTGAAGGCTGAACTCGTGGACCTGGACTTGACATCTTATTTTGCAAACCTTCACTTGTATCCGTCGCGATACACACAACTTTGTTTATGATGGGACCGTTTAGAAAACTAATTACTATATGAAGTGTTTTAAAAGTAGCGATTCTTTGTATTAGTCCATCCGAGGTCATTTGTGGCCATAACTTGGATGTGAGATCCCAAATAGGAGGTTTACCCCCATGTGTTATTATAATGATCCACAAATTCGTAATTAAGTACTGTATTAACTACAACCACGTATACCTATTTATACTTTAGACTAATATTTTCACACAAGTTTATAACTACCACCAACTTACGAGTATACTTTATTATTTTCCAACTTAATAATTATTTAAAGGACAAAGTCAAACTTGTTTCGTTGTCGATTTGTTATTGTATTAGTAAACCGTTTCAGTTGTATGTATCGCTTGTGAAACACGAGTAAGGAATACGAGATAAGAATCTAACCAATAAGGAATGCATGGGATAACCTTTTAACGATTTAAATACACCCTGTACTGGATTAGACCAGCCATTAATTTATGTTGTGTAGTAATTCTATGTCTAATCTCTACAGTACAAACAGATAGCTTTTACAAACACAGACCCATTCTAGCTTATATTATGCGCTACACAAATGCATTGGATTGGAGCAATCGGTTTGAACACACAATGCCATTAGGCTTGGAGCTACTTGTCCACAAACTAATCAACTCGCCGAGATAACTTATTGTTGTGTTGCATCGGTTTAAAGTAGTTATTAATACAGTTTTAATTGATTCAACACAATTTTGGATTACAACTAAAAACCTACGGCGTGTCCTTCTCTTTGGCGAGAGAAATGAATAGCACTATTTCCTGTGGAAATTTGCTAAAACGATGTAGGTGCATTTACCCAAGTCAAAATTTACTCCTCATCTACTTTACATCAAATTTAAAAAAGTATCACAGTGGCCAAAACTACTTACAAAGCTTACTAAAATAAGACTAGTTCTTCCGGACGATACTGCGTCAAAATATTATAATAATTCTTTTTGGATTTAAAGCTTATGTGGTTTGAGATAATTAAAATAAAACTTTTGGATTAACCAAAATGTAAAAAATTAAATATATTTTTACAATTTGGTTAATCCAAAGTTTATTATTAATTATAATAGTTGGTTAAAATACGAGTATATTCGGTTTAGAATTTTATGCTGTTTTGACTCAGTTGCAAACTAGAGGAACTAGATTATAATTTACCAATTAGTTTTCAATCGTAGTTTTACTTGGAGGAACCTTGCTAAACAAACTCTGATGCGTTTGGTGACATAGAATAGTTTGAAGGACAATTTGTAAAATTTACCTGATTAGGACGTACGCAAATAAAACGTACGGTTCAGAAAAATTAAGCTTTTGCGTAATTGAACAGAACAATATGTTTATACAACAAAGTTGTTAGACATCTTGTCTGAGTGTACAGCTTATAGAGATGTATGTTACGTATAGTCTCGTATTTACCATCACATCCAGCTCTGATGATACTCTAGGCCTAGGATCTAATCACATTACAGTCTGCTTTGTCGAATGCAACTCGATACACATAAACAATGGTTTGATAGATCAATGAACTCATGTTCGTCTGCTGTCAGTATTGTACACTGCGCTCCTCTTCAGAAATCCTAACTTCTGTGATGATATTTTGTGAAGTGTACTTCGTAATGATATCTTTTGATTTTTTATTCAGAGGTTGAAATATGTCCGCAACGTAACTTGTGTAGACAGTACATTTTAAAATACCAAATTCTACAGTATCAAATTTAAAATCTGGCTTACTACACGTTCTATTTATACTTTGAGTCAAAATAGTATACTTTATCACTAGGTCCTAAAGTGGCACTTTTTGACAGGAGGTTTTTTGACACGACGTCCGAGTAAAAAAAAACACTTTCGGGCAAGGTGATAAACCTTTTCTCACGAAGCAAATAATAATGAGAAATAAATGTCAATACATGTTTTAATATCATACAGAAGCAATTAAGTATACATTATTTTGAACTGTGCATTCTGGATTACTATAATACTCTTATTTTGAAGAAATAGCTGTTATACTGATTTACTATAAATCAGTGTTGAAATGAAAAACAATCAAAACAAACTCGTTGAACCAGCTGATGCCCATGTCAAAAACAGATCATTAAAATGATATTTTTCTCCCTAGGGATGATATGTGTCTAAAACAGCTGTTTTCCGAGCAGAATGACAATAAAAGTAATTTTGTTTCCATGACTATAAACAAGTTCAATATACAACCTTGAGCTTAATTATATGTTGATATTTGGGAAAAAGTTGAAATTAGGAATAACTCTAAAGAGCTTTGACCACTTTGATAATAGAATATTCTAACCATCGAAACACCGTTGTTCGTCTTAAATTCTATTTCAGAGCACAGTTAAAGAAAAAACTATCCCTTAGCCTGTCATTATGCCAGTTTCTGTTATAATAATCGAATCCAATGTTTAACGACAGATAGTTATATTGTATTGAGTTTATCAGCTCATTAGTCAGAAAGTTTAGAATAGTAGCATTGATTAATCTAGTAATGAAGAAAAGTACTATAATGTAAGTTTACTTGACTATTGATTTTCTCTCCTTTCACTTTGTAGTAGTCGTTTTAAAAGAATGAAAGCATCACTTTGTACTTCAATCACTTAGTTTTATTTCACTTGTCAACGTACAAAGTTACACTTTTCCAATGAACTCGTTTAGAGGGGCCAAAGTTCTGAGAATAATCATCATATAGTATACTATTTGTAGAACCATTTTAAGAGTTCCTAGCAGAAACTAGATTATCATTCAAGCATTTAAATTGTTAAGGCTTAGTTGGTTCTTTTAACGGGTTCAGTAACTAGTCTTAAAAGCATTTTCAGTTTATGCTTAATCTGAGATTAAGAACTAGGCTAGAAACACTGGAAACGGTTAGAAATCAAGTTTTACTTGGGCTGTTTTATTTTTAATTTTAGTGTAAACATGTTTCTAGTATCGTGTTAGTAGTATTTAAGAGTTAAATGTAGTAAAGAACAGACAAATAACAGTACAATTAATTTCAAACTCTTTGATATTCCATAAAATGGCATTGACAGTTGTGTGAAAATGTAAATAACATTGCAATTGTAAACAATTTAACTGGAGATTATTTAATCTCCACCAAACTTTGGAACAGAAAAAAACGGCTTTTACTCCTCGTACTATTAAATATAGACACACAAATCAGACGCTTTGTGTGTACCACACGTCTGATTTTAGAATTACATCAGTGTTTGAACTTGCAAAAACTACTAATAACACAATTTTAAAAAGTGAAAATCCCACTTTTCACCTCCTATTGCTCTCTACTCCCTCTGATGTGATCACGTTGAAATCATCTTAGTTCAAAATCACAATATGATAGTTTGGTTAACAGTGTCAGTCTGTGTACACTGCTTTCCAACTCGCTACTTGAACCAGGGTTGAGTCTCGAGTAGTGGATTACACTAGGTTCAGTGGATCAATGGCACATTACAGCAAAAGCAACACAATTCACAACAATCTATAGTGTTCAAATAAACAATCCGGTTCACGTAACTTAAGAACATAAAACACGATTGAGCGTACAAACAAACGTAAAAAACGTTTAGGACACATATTCTTCAAAATACTTTACGGGATTATGCTATAGGATTGTGATATTTCCCTCAGACGGTATTCAAGAAACATTTGCAATTAAAAGAAATATTTGTGAAATATGGCAGTTTAAACCTGATTTCTTGTACTCAAAAAAACGAGTCGAGATAAAACTTTTTTTGCTCGTTAAATTTGTATTAAAATTCCCTTTCTTTTGAGGTGCCACAAGGGAATTTGTATTTTAAAAGTTTGGGGTACCTCCCCCGTTTAGGGTGGGGATGGGTGACGCAAGTATGTCAAAACAAACTTCAGGATCCAATAAAAATATTCCTTGAAGGGGCTTTAAAAATATTTCCTTTTCAAAAGTTAAGGTGGAAGGGCATTTAAAACTCACTCTGTATATTTGTAAATATACATATATTTTTAACTTTGTGTTTTCGCCAGTCACGGTTTTTCTAGTCGGATTTTGTTGATTTTCGATACACAAGTTGGTTTGGGGTGACTCATCCCTCCATACAGAAACTCGCTTAGCTTTACGCTAGTGCTTGTGGCTGCGTTTGCTGTGTTCTCTACGTGACTTCTTCTAGTTTTATGACCGAACCTGTAGAATTTCGTGGTAACAAACAACTCTAAGAAACGTTCTCAAAAATTTTCCAGCATTATAAATGTACAACATAAAAATATTTACTAAGAAATACTATTACAACACCATCATGTTGTATAAAGAATTGGTCGTAATTATAAAATTTCAAAATCAGCGAAGAGAGTCGTGACAAACTGTCACTTCAAAGCGTCCAATACGAATTATCAATTTCTGCAGCTGAGTCCACAGATATTGTACTGCCAGGTGATATTGACATTTTGTACATACTACATCTGCTATGTAGACGGAAGTGATTGAGTCTGAAATGGGTCAGTAGAATAGTCAATACCTAATATATCCATTTTGTCAACAGTTGTCTGTAAACTAAATGATCCGACAGACTTCACTCGGACAATACTGCAGTTTTTAACATTTAGTGCACCATCATTGTAACCGACATATTGAAGTGTTGCACTCAATATAGCCCAGAACGAACCACTGAAATGGTAACTGAATTCGTCCAGTTTGTCGACAGTTGACGGAGAGATCAAACTGACCTTTGCACAATACAGCCGTCCCAGACTTTGTGTGCACAAACATTGATCCCTGAGTGATATTGACAGGCTGTAAAAATCTGCAATGTAGACAGAAATGGTTGTGTTTAGAAACAGATCACTGGCAGGTGAGTGCTTCCAGAAATTGTGGATGGTTTTGGTTTTCAATAAAAATGATAAAACTAAACCTCACACAATACATTTGTCCACTTGAGTATATTATGTTGCTAGCTTTTCTAAGATTGGTTTGATCCGAAGATGCAAACTTCATGTAAAGATCTTACCAAACCTCAATATTAATGAAGTGGTTGTGTTTTATACAGAATAACTTTTCCACTATAGTCTATTCTGTAACGTTGTCAGGTAAATTATTTTGAATAGTGTTTTCTGCAGTACTATACTTTGATTTCTGTAATTACCTTCTTACTATAAGTTTTTTTTACATTAAGATGTTACAGAACTACATTATTATGTGGCAGTATGGATTGATGTATTAATTTTTATATGTTATTTATATACATCTATATAGCTAATTTATTACTAAAGAAATTTTAAGACAAAATGTGTTGACCGAATCGGGTCTCGAATTTTTAAATTAAATAAGCATGCTACTTCAAAGTATTTTTTAAATACGTGCGTTTACAAGTACTCAATTATGTAAATTACCAGCTGATCCGTCAGACTTTGTCCTGATTTTAAAATATTAAACTGTTTTTGGAAAGGTGAGAGGGTTTGAAAATATAATCATGAGGATATCTTGTTTGTTTAGTGCTCAAAGAGTAAAAAACAATTATTCCATCGAAAGTTTTAAGGAAGATACGAGTACATGCTGTTCCATAAACCCTCTTGGTATTTGCACTTTTGGTCGCACTTTCCAAAAGACTTGATATTTTCAAATTTCGTTACTGCCAAAATGAGGAGAAACAAAAAAACTTTACATTTCTAAAGTCCAAACCCAAAATTCCAACGCTCAATTTAGTACACACCGTGTAGAAAAGTATGAATATTTTCAATTTCAACAAACTCTTAGGGAATCACTTTGTTTCGTTTTTCCACGTAAAAAGGGGGTTTCTCAAACTATAGTGCTTAATTTAGTTCGCCCGGTATAATATATCTTTATATAATTATTCATTCGTTTAAACTGAGGCTATTTTCGTGTGTGAAAATAACGGACAGGAGATAAGAGAGCCACTTATCAGCCTAGTACGCAGCAGAGGTTGACGTCACTAGTGTCAGTGTCTCGTGTGACCTTGACCTCTCTCATAAGATAAGCGTTATCTGTGTCCAGCACACATGATTATATGCATTATCTAGATTGCTAACGCTGTTAGTGGTCCAGTTTGGAAGGACCACTGAAACTTCACTCAATATTGCAGCCTTCGTGTTTCTTGCTAGTTTAATTTTTAAAGGTTTAAACTTTAAGTTTTAAAGTTATATTTTGGAATTACCATCCACAACCTTTGTTTGAAAATTTTTGGTTTTGAGATTTGAGGAATATAAGAGGAACTATCGTTTTAACCTTTTTGTTTAACAGGCTAATTAGTGCTTACAAAAATCCAAGTACAATTTGTTTTAAGCTTCTTGATAAACCATAAATGGAATCCAAGAGGAAACCAGATTCCTTGGTGGTAGAAAACTTGTTTACCTATGATTTGTAATACATATATGTATATCTTGAAATTTATACTATTAAAACTGAAAAAATTTGCTTTAATACAAAAGAATTCAAATTAAACTATGATTCCGGTGATAAAAACTTAGTTAAAAAATGTGATAGTGTTCAAATTTGGCAATTTATACCATGGACTTATATATTGCTGGTGAACTCCATTCGTTAGTACAGAACAACATTTGAAACAATCAAATCTCGTACTTGTTGCGAATTAATTTGTGACTTGAGGTTTCTCTTTGATTCCGCTAAAACCTGTATAGTATATTTAAAAAATAACGCAGTCTCTGTTTACTTGAAATGTTAGGAACTACAAGTGAATTCAAACAACGAATTAAATTTTTTATATGTTGCAACTTGAATTTACCGCCAAATGTTTTAACCTTTGTTGAGTCACCGTGAAGTATCCTAAGAACAATTAAATGGTACATTTTCTATTTGTGGCTTAAGTCAAAATCGCCTTAACGCCTTATTACATGGCACTTTTGTTATGGAACTATCGTAGTCAAATTTCCAAAACCGTAGATGAAAAGTCTGATGTGAAAATACAGTACTTTACAATTAACTTTGAGACAGTTTCGTACATTTTAATGACAATATACAAGACCGTGTAGTTACTGAAGGAACTGCAGCAGTTTGTGTCTCGTTGTTTGATCCCATTAAGTAATGAACTTCCTTTCCCTGACCTTTGTGGTACGTCAAGTAGCTCCAGGGATGCTGTAAAGTGTAAATCTTATTTACTACCCCTTTCTTCTTCCGTAGCCAATCACTTCGTTTCCTTGGTTCGTAACCTTCAAATATTGTTTTTGGATAATCAATCGTTTTACAGTGATTTGTTAGTTTACTAATTGTTAGAATAACATATCTGGAACGAAAACGGAGAGTCAAAATTAGTATCCAAGTACTTGTTGAACTCATATCTAGGTTCTTGTTTTTCAAAGGGCTATAAATGAAGGACTAAAAGACACATTAAACTAAGTGATGTGATGCTCATGGCCACTAAACATTGTGGTTACAATACATAAACAATTAGCCTGTCACGCCTCCCCCTCCACTTCCCCTGCTATGTGGTGGTAAACTTTATGTTCATTATAATGTTGACATCACATGGAACAACGCTCTAATTCATAGACTCGATAAAACACTTGCTTCATCACACTTTGAACATTGTTACGAGTGAATATCACGAGAAACCACGATGCAAGTGATAAAGTGTGTAGTCAGGGAGTTTGAAGAGATTACATTCAAGCCTTTGTGCTGATTTAATTTATTTTACATTCACTACAGCTGTGTGATGTTGGGTATTAATTTTTGCACCGCGATAAGGGGTATTTCATTTTAATAATGAGAGTATTTGCTATAGGTAATTATTTCAAAAGGACTAGTGTTTTAGCGTCAACCCCAGAAGCTTCTGACTGTTTGGTAAATAGAAAACATTATAATGATCAGCTGTCGAATGTAAAGCCAGTGACGAACTTCAGGAAACAAGATGAAACGGCATGAAGCATGACAGTTAGTTGCAAACAAGTTATGGAATTCACTTGTTACTCTAATGTATATTCCTTTTAGACTTGACCACCCAACTGTAACTCTTTGGACGTTTTGTACCTTCATACAATTTCAAATTTACTTGAAATTACCAAGATTTGTTGAATCACGTGATATTTCTTTGGTGGGGACTTTGTAGCTGGGTTTTGAACTGATATACAATAATTGTATACCTATAATATGGCAGCGAGGCTGTTCGATCAAAGATCTGCAGGGTTTCATAATAAATTATGGATATAAGTTCAAAATTGAGTAGACGTTACCCAAGTCAATCTTGAAAAAGTTGAGAAATGTTTTAGAAGCACCTGTAGTAGCTTGGATGAATGAATCCCTTTTGATTCTCTGATTTATGAACAAATAGCTGGGGGGAACAAATTGAAGCTAGGGCAAAACAATTACGTAAGTTTAATTTAACAGAGTTGGTATAAGTCAAGCAAGATACTTCTTTTATCTATTGTACCTTGCTGAGAACTAGAAGAATAATGGACCTGTAGTGATGTTATTATATTCGTGCCACATTCGCTCGAATAGCACAATTTGATACACGTCATAAGACATAATGACATATCAGGCTTCTGACATAAAAGTGACTTATAGACTTTAGTTCTGCAAAGGTCAAGGGGATGAAGATTTGTAGTTCATATGAAAGTAGAACTTATTGCAATATTACGTTGTCATTTTTCTTCTATTGTTTACAGCCCATTTAATCAAACTAAGCTATGCTTAATCTCTCTCTTTAAAATTAGTTTATGGATTATAAGATAGGCATTAGTAGGCAAACAGAACTCTTAATAGGTATTTTAGGTGTACAATCTACCATACAGGCAAAGAAAGCAAATACGAGTACTTCAGGCCAGAAGTTAAAATCTAGTTCTTAAAATATTGTCTATTATCATAATTTTTAGGATGAAGACGATCAAAACTGGAAAAAGAGAACGTAAAACAACCCCTGAACAAGACCTTTTGGTAGATAAATTGGTAGATGTAATTAGTTTACAAACCCACATAATATAGGTAAGTTATTAATTAAATATGAAGCGCTGCAATGGGCAGGGACCGGAGGTAAAATAAATTGAATGTAAACAAGTTGAGAGTTGAAAAATTATGGTAAACAAGCGAAAACATTGGCAGTGGCAGAGAGTTAGAGGAAGCAATCCTCATAATGGGTTAAGTAAAGCGCTTTGGGAGCCAGATAGACGTGGTGGGGGGGGCTAAGTGACGTCACACTGTCTCATCCCTTACCCTGGGGGACAGTTGCATCCGCTCTCTGAGTACAATGCAACTGTAACGCCTCACTTTGTTCCACTGGTACAGCCTTCAATTAAATGAAAATTAAATGCTGGAAATTGAATGCTTAAAACATTCACTGAAAAATATTATGTAGTTTTCTAGATAGTTTTCAAATATGGGATTTTTACTATTACAATTGAAATGTATGATGTCTACACACGTAGAATATACACGCTCAATTTAGAAGAAAAAGCACAGTTTAGAAAAACTGTAAAACCTCGGATTATGTCACAGTCTGATATGTTCGTTAAACATTGGCCAGTACAAAATAAACCTTGACATAACCTTATGGTTGAGATTTTCTTTCAAACCGTTTAGCGTTGTTCAAACAAAGGTTACATATCTTGTGTATAAACAATTTTTAAACACTTCAATTTATATTTTATAGTGTTGTTTAAAAAACTTAAAACAATAAGATGTAACAAACATAACATGAGTATCCTTGAACAAGTTTTAATTTGTGACTTATGACAGGCTCTGTGTAAATAATCCTATTACCTTAGTATTCCTTTCATGTGGTTTCCGAACTACCAAAAAAACAATAACATAAAAAATACGAAATACTTACTTACTTAGCTTAAAAAGATAATATTTGAAATAACGACACGAAATTCCTGTCTTTGAATACTTGGTGAAAATATGTTGAATTTAAATTTTTAGTAATATGTATTTCTATTGTATGATAAACAAATTATTGTTCTGAATGTTATATCCATTGTCCTTGTGGAACTCATTACTGAATAATAAAAGCATAATTGTACTTTTATAACATTTTTAAACACCAATTTAATTTCAAATAAAAATAAACTATTTTAAAATACAAATACGCATTTATTATAAATTATTGTTATTAAAGTTCTTTCAATTAATAATACAATACAGCGTAGTGTGACTTTGACCTAATGTATACGGGAGGCTGTGAGAGACAAAAGAAAGCAGTCAGTGGGGAATCAAACCATCAATATTTGTACAGCTGGGAGACTGACCTACATCTTGTAGTGGAAACATATCTTTGTCAGTGAAATCTTGTAATACAGGGTGTCTCAAAAGTACAATGCCAAACCACTGAAAATGTGTTTAAAGAAATTGTAAAAGAGAACATGAAGACTAACATTTAGCCAAAAACGCGTCGTGCATTAAATTTCCAAATTTCTCACAAATAATTTTTGTCTCAGATACAGTTTAGTTGAGGCTATGTAGCCAAGTTCTTTACTAGCAAACATTACCAACATAATCTTATTCGTATTTAAAATGGCGGTCTCTTAATGTATTATTCAATGGCCCGTGGTTGGTTGGAATTGTGCGTGACTCCTAAGCTCATCCCTCCACTGGCGCGGGTTCAAACCCCACAGTCACCTCTAACAGTTTGTTAAGTGAATATGCGCTAAAGGTTGACGTTTAGTAGTAGAAAGAACTTTGTACGTTTAACTTCGCCTCGTTAAACAAGACAAACTTAAATGTACAATTTTCAAAAAAAAAAACGCTTGAACTAAAATATACTAAAATAGACTGCGATAAGGTTCATAGAGTAATGTTTCAACTAGCATTTTTAACCAATTGAACTACATATAATCCAATAATATAATCGTAAAAACTCGTTAAGCTAAGTTACAGCAGACATGATAAAAACAGAAACAAGTTTTTTTACCATGCTTTATAAGACGTAAGTGTTTCACAACAGGTTTTCACCAGTTACATTTACTAGAGCACTACTATTACATTAGTAGTAAAATTTGTAAAAATATGTTGGAAAACGTATTGTTAGAAATTTAAAGCGTAAAAACATCATAACAATACCATCTACATGAAATTAGATCATGTTAGTAGTTACTAGTTAGTATCTACCGACCTTAACTAGATGCAAAAGAACTAGATTGTACTAAGTTTAAAAAATTGCCCGCTGAAAACCTAAATTATAGAAGAAGTAACAATTTTGCTAAAAATGTATGTTTCAAGCGCTGCAGTGTACGGAATTGCATGACAATACAGTTCACCGACCACTACACACACCTCATTGACTAGAACATGGTCGGAATATAAACTAGTTAAGCCAGAGACAACACAGTCTTCTACCCAGTGTTGCCAACTACCTGGCTACACTGTAATGTTGTTGATCTACACTTTATATGCACCACTGTACATATAATATTATTAGCGAATAGACTGACATTACTACTCAAGCTACGCTCGCGAGTGACGAATTACAAAGCAAAGCTTAAAAGCTTTTAGTGCTTGTTTAATTCATGTGTAACTACGGCACATGTCATTAGCTTCTAAACTTTTGTTCAAATAGTTTTGTTCCTGAGTTTGTTTCAATGGGTTGAACTAATATTTTAAAAAGTACTTTCATAAGTGTGCTTTAATATTACACTGTGTAAAAAATTAAAACACTGATTGTTGTGGTAAGACTCTTTTAATGTTGACAAACTCATATAAAAAAAAATAACACTTTGTTGTGACTTGTGAAGTAGTTTTTCTATTCTATAAACTAAACATTAAAGCAGAAAAGGAAATTCAAAGATCACAGACAAGAGTTTTATAGAGTGGTTGAATATGTACTGGACATAAATACTACGTACTTTTTCTCTCGCTTAGCGAACTGTGTTTATGCATTTTGTAAGTTCACGGTGGAACACGCGTTAGAAAGCTCGTACTAATAAATTTCCAATTTTACCGAAGTAGAAAATTCTGGTGTTCTAATTTCTAACAGACCTATTTAGGAAAATAAGAGCAGTTTAAATGTAAAGTGACACTTAAAAATTAGTTTTAAACATTAGTCTTCCATTAAAGAATATAATTAGGTCAAGTTAAAGTGAAGTGTTAAGCGACGTCCATGTACTCTACCGGAGTACAGTACATACAACACACTTGTATGTACGAGTAACACAACAGTTATGCGAGGAATCTCAGCTAATAACGTGCTGTACGATGCACCTCCGCTTGACATATGAACTGTCATGTCAGACAGCAAATTGTATCTCAGTCTGACATTGATTTGACACGGTGTAACATATCGCTGTCACCCAATAGAGGAATGTTAACATACTGTAGCTGTACAATGATACCCAGGACTGCTGGGTAACTCGTTCAATATATTGTTAAAATTACAATAATTGAAAAATAGGAATGACATGATTTTATTCTTAGCAATGTTTTCTACTCAAACTCAAGTGTTTTTAATATATTTTAACAAATTCAAACCTTATATTTATGTTGTCAGGCTTGCTAACAATTTTCCGCCGATTTAGTTAAGCCACCAAAAGGCTGGCATTTTAAAACAAGAAATTGGATGGGGATAATATTTCTTGACCTATAAGGACACAGCCAGAAACAAAAGCATAAGGTTTTCCAAACTGAGTTAAGAACCAGTTTAAATTAAATTAACTTTTAGACAACATTACAGTTTTGCCGAATTTAAGTTTCTTTACCAAGAACTGTGTTTATGGAATCGAACACAGTTCAGTGGTCCGTGTGTCTAAGCTAGAACAATGACCACTACAACACCTCATTGACTAGAACATGGTCAGAATATAAACTAGTTAAGCCAGAGACAACACAGTGTAGCCAACTACCCGGCATCACAATGTTGTTAATCAACATTTTATATGCACTTGTGTACATGTATTATTAGCAAATTTCCTGACGTTGTCACTCAGTGTTTAAATGACTGATAAATTATGAAACGAAGCTTAAAAGCTTTTAGTGAATGTTTTATTCATGATTAACTATGGCACATGTCATTAGCTCCTCAACTTTTGTTACAATATAGTTTTATTCCTGTGTTTGTGTAGATGCTGAAATTTAATCTAATTTGTAATATACATTCGTGCGTACGCATCAATATTAGACTTGCATAACAAATAAATATCACAATTTTCTTAGTGAGACACTTTTAATTTTTTAAGACCGCTGCAGAAAATAAACATAATTATAATACTTTTCATAAACTGTAGCATATAAATGAAGTTATTGAAGAAGCTAAAACTAAGTTTATAATTTTCATTTTGAAAGTTCCATTTCCTGATTTCGTTTGCATATTTCATTTCATTTCCATTCATTAGTCATTCACTTTGTACCATCATAATGTAATGAAACACATAGGATACACAAGGGTAACTGGCCATGCAGTTAGCTTTGAGTAACGTACTACCGTAACTGTGCAACCACCAATTCAATGTTTAGTGTTCACTGTAGCTGTCAGACTTTGAATGGAAGTGTACGCCGACTTGGTTTATTTTGTTTTACCAGATTTTTAGTAGTCTTTGATACACTCAATTAAGATGTCCTTTTGTATAGTTTAATGGCTCTACATAGATTTCTTGTGTAGAAAGTTACAGGTTTATTAGAAATAACTATCTTGGAAAGTAGTATTGTGGATGGTTTACTTAAAGTGAATGGTTTTTGTTGGCATGAGCTAGACAGTGAACTGATGAAATTAAACCCTTGCAAATAGCATATGTAACATGGTCTAGAAGAAATTATTTCAGTGACAAATAACTCATATGTTCTATTCAATCAACATATAAACACAATAATAACGTAACTTTGGATGTTGGTGAGCCAACATTATCTGTTCAAAAAGAGGTGAAACATACGGTTGAATAGGAGCGACCTTTCAAACTACTCAATGTTTGTGCAGTTATTCAAATGTAAGTCATTGACCGGCGAATGAATTGTGGTGTCACAACCCAACGTGTATTGTAAATTACTCTGTTTGTAGTTGAGGCTTTTACGTTATGATGTGACATATAAGGCTCATAGCCAAACCAAGTTTAGTAGCTAAAATGTTCCATACGTTCTGACATTGACACCACATTCAACATGCATACATTTGTTCCCATTTACTCTTTCCCATTCAAATAATTTCACTTTAGCCTTGTGGTCGGTCAGCGAGTTCCATCTACTCGTAATATTCTCGTAACAGTATTTAGGGTTAGTAAATCAGGCATATTAACTAGGTTCATGGCAACTGAGGCTGACCTGTTGGCCATAGTGGTCAGAAATTGCTTTATCGATCACACATCCTTTTGTCAGTCAGTTTGTTAACAACTTTGTCTGTATCATATACGGAACCAACGTTAAACCCTTTAAAATACTGTTTTCAAAGATGGTAACACAAGTTTCAGATCACACACACACACACACACACACACTGTTGTAATAATTACGCTCGAGTGTGTATGTTACAGCAGCTGTATTCACAGCTATGAGCGATAGTTAATTACTCTCAAGCTGCCGTGAAGCTCATTAATAATGCAGTGTTGATTGATGTGTGTATTGTACAAGCTCTGATATCAACACTTGATTAAATCAGCATTTAACAAAGCTGATAACGTGTAAACGATCTTTATATTTGACGTGTTAATTATTGTTTAAGCATTTAAAACATATAACTTACAGATTTAACGGTAAATTGACTAGACTTTGGAACATGTGGAGTCTAATTTGGCCTTGAGAAAAATGTCTAACATAGTTTAAGGAATGGCTAATCAATAATAGTAATACCTTTTAATTTTGACAATCTTTTAATTAACTGAGTATTGATTTTTTAAGAGCAAGAGTTATTTTTTAAGATATGCTATTAAATGGGCTTTATTGAACACAAGTTGACGTTTTATGTACCTCATTAATATGAGTTATTTTTAATGTCAATAAATAAAAGGTCCAAAAGTTTTGCATTAAAAAATAGGGGGTTTCTATAAAATTTCTAAGTTGGCCACCATATAGGAAAATAGCGGTTGGTTTTCAAATTTTCAAATTCATATCTTTTAATGATTGGGAAAAATGAGATGAAATCCTTTACTTCAATAATTCTGAACAACTCATAGTACACAAGAAACCAACGGCGGCAAGTTAAAATAAAGTACTTGGTGACTGTGATGTAAGTGGACTGACCTTGTAGCCGAGGTAGGCTAGCAGTAAGGCCTCGGTGAGACTGACGCTCGCCAGCATGAACTGGATGAACCACAGCACGAAGATTCGGTCCACCCACACTATAGCGTCCCAGTTGATGATGGGGTGCTCCTGGAACCACTCCTCTGTCTGGTTGTACGCGTACTCGAATTCTGACTTGTTCCCCGGCACGCAGCCGTAGCTGAAATACAAATGGTGATTATTAGTGCGCTTTTTTTTGGTTGTTGTTTTCTTTTGCTATTTGATTACTTTGCGACACTGGCCACTCTTAGAGGATATTTTAAGGTAAATATGAGATGAATGATCAGTGTGATGAGTGTTTTAATGGCTGATAAGGTGTAGTCTTTTACTAACTACGCCCGAATTTTACCTAATTGGTTCATTACTTATTAGCCCATCAACGACCAATAGAATGGACCAACGGCTTAACGTGACTTCCAACCAGGTGGGAGTGGCATCGTGAAAAGTTGTTACTGAAGCGCTGGGAATTGAACCCGGGCCGATTTGGTGCTTTACATTTTTAGAAGAACTACTAAGGTCCAATAAATGATTAGAACAAGGATTATTGTTATGCTATGTCTATGTACATAAATAAACAAAAATAGAGCCACCAGTAACAGCGCCGTAATATTATACATAGTGATTCTATGATAGGACAGTAAACTATTTGTAGGGATTATTAGACTACGTCTGTAAATGATAAACATTTTTAATTTAGTTATTACATAAGTAGCCCAACAATGCCTACAAATAATTATAATCCGTCTGTACACAATTTTAAAACTTTAACTAAGGACACTATGTAAAAAAAGGAAAATGTATAAACAAACCATAATTTGAATAATAGATTAAAATCGAGGACGATATTTGTCCAAATATTTAAGGAGTCGTAGATGCCTTGGTACCTTGAAACAAGCAGAGCAAAGGTCTTTTCTTTACCAAAAAGCCTGAAAAAATGCCTCTACTTATGAGTAGCCAACCTCTGTAAAGATGTCAAGGCTACTAACAGATTCTCTCTCTTCTTCTTTAATTAAGTCTCACAGGTGCGCCAGTTAATTTAAGAATCACAGAAGCTATTCAAGTTTAGAACCTCGGCTTTGACACTTTCCTCTCCTCTACCTGGTCTTTATTCTCTCTAGAGTTCATCCAGCTCTGCTCGTTATAATTTCGTTTTGATCAATAGTTATTTCTTAAGACTTTCTTATGCCAGAGAGGGACGATATCACAGGCCCAGTGTTTTTACTCCCAAATAACTTATTAGTCGTTGCTTGATTCATTGTCTCCATTAGTTTAGAACAGAAACTCGTCACCCAAGATTCTCCGGTTTGGAGCAAACCATTAATTTGCTTCCATCCAACCACTGCTGACCCAATTATTTACTTTTCTAGGTCTCGCTCTTAACAGCCTCCAAACACTTCTCTTGAGCATTTTATTTAGATTTCATAATATTACATGACATAATTTACTGTCTTGGTTATTTGGTTTATTTTGAAATACTTTTAAGGTTACTATTATACTGAAATAATAAGATTCGTGCCATATGGCCCTGAGTTGAACTATTGAACGATTTCATTAGGTTAATAGCTCCTCAGACAGTTAAAACATAGTTGTGCCCTTCTCTAGAGTAATATTGTTAACCAAAAACCATCGTTTGGCTACTAAAGATCGTCTGAAAAATGCACTATTCATGCCAGACTTTATATGAAAGAGAAATTAAAAAGAAATTTAATATGACTGCAATATTTCGATGTAAAAACACGTAATCGTGAATGGGCAGTTTAAGAAATTCACCTCTGAGCACAGTTACAACTATTATAATCGATTGTTGGTGTTAATTTTCAATTGCGCGTCTAACGATGATATCTTTGCATTGAAACCCACCGAAGGTATGTAACTACTTGATACTTTAGTGCATATGTATAATGATGAATAAAATTGCACGCCTATTTAATTGTCAAAAGATGTTTAAGTGCGGAGTTTTATTAAACTCAAACATGCTTTACGTTTTTATTTTAGTCACCTGTTGAGTATGCTTTATAGACAATGCGATTTTAACACATTTTTGAAGATTGTATGGCATTTTGAGTCTAGTTAATTAACTTTATTTTTTTCAACAAAAAAAGGTATAAAGTTAAAAAACGGAAGCGGGTCCAACAGTGCAGAGCGTGGATGTGGGTTGTTAAACAAGTCTAGTAAATAATACAGTTCCGAGTCAGTAAGCGTGAATTCATGACACGTTAACTGTGCATTCGTGCTGTAGTTCTGTTTAGTGGGGTCAGTGACGCTGTTGATAGTTAATCAAGAACATATACATAATTATATAAGGTGAGTTTTAAACGCCCCCCACCCTTAACTTTTGAAAAAGGAAATCTTTTGAAAAACCCTTTGTAGAATATTTGTATAGGATCCTAAGGTTTGTTTTGATGTATTTTGCGTCACCCCCAAACTGGGTGAGACCCCCAAATGTGTTAACTATAAACCCTCTTCTTGTGGGACCTAACAAAAAGGGAATTTCAACACAAACTCAACGAAGTTAAGAAAAACCTGTAATCTCAAATCTTTTTTATGCCCTTTTGAAGATGAGAAGATATTAATTTTAAATGCCAAATTTCGCGTATAATTTGTTTTGAAAGACAAATTTAGCTTAAAAATCCTCTGAGCGAAACAACAACCCGATTACATTATCACATTGAATATTTTGAAGACAAATTTATCATTTAAAATAAATTGTGTGTGAAATGTGGCATTTTAAACCTGATTTATTGTAACCTTTAAATGGTTATTACAAAAAACGAGCGGAGAAATTATTTTTTGCTTCATTGATTTTGTGTTGAAATTTCTTTTCTTTTGAGATGCCACAAGTGGGGGTTGTATTTAAACAATTGGGGGCCTTTCCCCGATTTTGGGTAGGGAGTGGGTGACGCAAAGTTCGCCAAAACAAACTTTAGAATCCTATAAAAACCATTCCCAAAAACACTTTTCAAAATTATGGTCCGGGGGCATTTAAAACTCACCTTGTATCTAGCTTACAAACACAGCTTAGGTGGCTATACTGAGAGCTTTGTTGATACAAACAGTTACGCATTTAAAAACATCTTTTAGATGACCTTTGAAGCCTAGTTTCCCATCTGTTTTTATGAACTTTGTGCTAGTGATTAAATCAACATTTATCCGTTTTACAAGGTTATTTTCTCTCTAGTGAAAGACTTATAATAAGCATAAAAACATATGGGAAACCGGGCCTTAAACGCCCAAAATTTATTCTGCTCTAAATTCAAGATATCCTTAGATTACACTAAACTGTACGTTGATTGATTGGCTCACAAAGAAAAATTTACCGCGAGATGTTTACTTAAGGAAGGAGGGAATAGTTTGCGTTTAAGAACTACATACCATCAGGTGATAAATCTAAATATCAACTTTTACTAGATCATTTATCAAGAATGTAATTTACGATCGAGTATTCAATACCAAAAGTACGAGTTTGTAATGGTCTTTCAAATGTTAAAATAAAATAACATGCTTTGACAGTTATACTGACCAACAAGCTTTGATTGGAACGTTGTCTGTGACCACTCTTAGGATGTAGAGGAAGCATGTTAGCAGTTTGAAGAAAAGGTTGGCGATACGTATTCGAAGGCCTGAAACACAAAACAGCTGTCAGAAACCCACTTCAGCGTAGTACAGTTATTTATGCACGAAAACTTGATCTATCGTCCATTTCTTTAAAAGAGATGGATCATGTGTTTGTTTCTTGTTTCTAAGGTTTCACATCATTCCAAATGCTAGACTACCATGTGTCTCAATTTAGAATGTATTTAATTTGGGATTTGTTTTATAAATGTAAATTTAATCGACTTATATAATTAATGATTACTGCAAAGTTGTTAGAATATAACATCGAAAAATAAAACACACATTAATGAAACATCATCAAGATATTCGTGGGCGATGTTGGCGTCTTACATCTAAAGCTCACCAAATCAACTTGACTCTATTGCCAAGTACTGTACGTTAAATACGTAAATGTACCAATGCTTTATTAGTCAGGTTTAGAGGGTTGTTTAATTTTAACGTTAGCGAAAAATATTCTGTTACAAGGAAATTATTATTATTCAGTGCAGGAGTTTTTAGAAGATCATTTAAAGCCTGGCCAAATACAAAGATCGGTTTTAAATTTTGATAGGCTTATCCCGAATAATTTAGGTTAGATTGCCATGTTTAATATTTAATTTAAATTCTACTTTGGTATTATAATAATTATACTTTCAAATAATTTTGTTTGGTTTGATTATTTTGTTTATTATGTTTTCTTTGTGTGTTTTGTGTGATTTTTATTATTTTGCTTTGTTTTTTTTTACTCTGTGTTGCTTATAAAATTACTTTTTGTTTGCAATAAAACTTTATTTATGTATATAGTTCATGAAAATAAAATGTCCAAGTAATTATTATTATTGTTAAACCTGTAATCATGGGTTTGAATATAGCATAGACCTTCGTGCTTTTAGCCTTAATTTAATCTATCAATATGATCATGTCATAAATACTGGTAACACAGGTACACAAAGATAAATGTATATAATGGAATATTAAAATATGGATTACATTTCAATGCATTTGATGTACAGGAAATACGAAAATGGCTTATAATTTTAACGTTACAGAAAATTAATTAGAAATATTTTTTGTTACAAAACTTTTGAAGGTACTAGTAAATATAAACATATTTCTTTATTTATAACTTTACCACAGACAAGATAGTAAAATATACGATGTATATTAGAAAATCAAAATAGAAGCAACATTCCTTCAGAAAGCCCATACCATTGTAGAAAATGGTTTTAAAATATAGGGCCCACTAGATCCTCGTTTATTACAGTATTCATAAATCACTAAATCACTATTTGAGATACCGACCACTCTCATGAGGGTATTTTAAGGCAAATATGTGGTGAAGGATGAGTGTGATGAGTGGTAGTAATGAGTTATGAGGTGTAGTCTTGTTACAAACTAAGGCCGACTCTTCCTTAGAATGGGTCATTAATTAATAGCCCAATGACCAATGGAAATACAAGGACCAACGGCTTAACGTGACGTCCGAACCACGCAGGTGATGGTCTGATATGTCTAAACGATGGTGGGAGTTGATGCGGGTATCATCAGATAATCACTGAGACTATCTGAGCCGCTTTAGACATATATCATCCTCAAAAAGCCTATATCATACGGATTAGCTTCGATATAAACCTTTGCCGACGATATTGTTGTCGACACACAGTATATCGCTGTTACCTGTACAGTATTTGTTCCTGCAAAACACGACACGGAAAATACCAAAGAGAAATCCAATATTTTTGTAGCAAACAAAAACTTGCTACACAAGGATCTTCCTGGAATTGACTGGGTTGCAATATAGAGAACCTCTAGCGAGTTTGTTTTCTACATCGGGATTTTCACAAAAAGAGAACATTTTCGTAAAATATATTGTTAACTTAAGTCTTTTATTATTGTCTATATCATAAATTCAGTTTTATGTATTTTATAAATACGCACAATGGAATAACTTGTGTTACGTTGTGTAAAATAATTACATTAAAAGTAAATTTCAAACAAAACACGTCTCCCAATATTTCAAACCATTGAGAGTAACCTATACTCAGTTCTTTTCTTAACTTGCTGCGAATTGCAGTTAAATGCAGTTACGAATGCAGTATGTAACCAAAGAAACTTACTGGAGCGTTGGTTTTTGATGAAATAAAGTTGCAGTCTTTCCTTGAATGTGTTCTCGTTCACATAGTACTCTACTCTGACCCTGCAACAAACATTACATAACTGTAGTTAACACTTAAATATTCCGCAGTTTCTAATACAAACTGTTAAATGAAGGTTAATTTTAAGGAAAGCCCGGCGAACAGTTTGACGGTTGTACCGGTGCGTGTGAGTATCACCTTCTGATAACGTCGGAGAAATTGCTAACCTATTTATCTCACCAATCATAAGTTTTCATTTTCTCGTTTTTTCTCGGAAATTTACAAGTGGTTAAATCTTTTCCTGCTTGGAAAATTTTACATATCGAAACAAAACTTTCAATATTTCATAGAACTTCGTCTAATTAACAAGGTGTTTTAATATAATTATGTGTGTTCTATAGCCTAATAATACTTTTTCACTAGGTCATACAACTTCATAGCCTTTCATAGCTTTAATTTTATGTTAGTTGTTTTTTCAAGGTCAGTTTGATATAACACTGGAGTTTCTGTCAAGTCACCAGTGATTGTGTAGAAATGGAGACGAGAAGATAAGTTTTATGTTATCTACTGAAATGTATAAAAGACAACCTGTAATACCTTTGTACACTTTGGAAAATAAATATATTCTTATTCTTAATTAGTTATTAAATGTGTTGAATACATATTGCAACTACTTGGTTACGAGTTTTGGTAGTACAGTATAGGCTACAACTGGACGTTGCGCAGGTTGAGAAACAAGCACACTGAGACGACGTAGCTAAAGTTGTCTAACTCTACCAAACCATTTCCCAGAGCACCTGAGGGTCCTGGCAACTCCTGAGTACTCTTCCACTTCCTTACACAACTTATACTTCACTTCGCTACTAATTGTTCAACCAAGTTAGTTGGACCAAGTTTATCATTTTCTTAAGTGCTTGCAAATTGATACAGCCCGTAATTATGACATTGAGAAAGTTTGTTGTTAAATATTTACAAGGAAAGTTAGTGATTCTACCTTTACTTTAACTTCACAGCTGATCTTTAAAATGTGTTATATACTTATTTAAAATGTTGATGATTGGAGATACGGAATATCTCACTGAAATAAGTGATTTCTCGAAGAATATTTTCAGTTATTGTTTCGGGGGTAAAGACGAATCTAAATATAAAATTAAAATTCCCGAATAACTAACGATACCCGTTCAGCCGCCATTTTGTTTTTGGGGTTTATTTCATCTTTGGCCATCTTTCACATAGCTTTACGTGTGGAGGTAAGCTTTTGCATACACTTTTATAACACGCGAACAAAGTTAAGAAAACAAACTTAAAACATTCCAAGTGCCAAAACGTAATATATTTTGCGAATAAAAAAGTGTTCTGTTCATGGAAACAGAAAGCAGGACAAAAAAGCAAGGTATAGCGTATTTCCAAAAATTGAAAATTCTGCAGGGTTTCTTATGTGCTCTAGTGGCGTAAATATTCGCCGCAGAAAAAGGTGTCAAATATAAAACTTGTGGTAAAATTTGTCCCCTTTAATTTAATATTGGGCAATTTTTCAATAAAATGCATGTTTGCTGAGATTTAAACCAAAAACTAAAACAAGTACAAAATTTTCACTGTTTTTGCAAAAAACAATGTTCCGGCCAAAATATCTGTCAGCAAACCTCAAATTCGTATTCAGCGACCTCGAAAACATAGATATAAAAAAGAATTAGGACTGTACCTAAACTTTCCTCTAACTTTGCTAATTTGACTAGCCTTATACGTCAATATTAGTGAAGGCAAGTTGTTTTTCAGAAGGTCCCCGTATACATAATTAAGTAGCGTTTTAATATTAAACGTTGATTTATACTTTAATATTCCCGAAATCAGTTTGAGACTACCCTGAGCTGCTTAACATGGTTAGGGGTTGGTGGTGCGCATACATATTTCAATTAGGATATTAAACATTTTCAAAGCTGCATTTGTCAAGTTTTATAGAGCTGCGGATATTTTTCGTCAGTTAATATATATTTTAATCACACAGAAATAAGGAACTACTTAGGTTAGAAAGCAAGTTGTAATTATTATTTACCAAAGGTTAAGTGAAATACATTTGGTGAGGTCATGTACACTAAGTTACACGTAAAGGAAATTCAAACTATAAGTTTTTTATTAGAAGGTTGACCGCGTTGCCCATTTTTGAAAAGTACCAGGTGACGTTGGCTGCCATTTAAATTTTAAAAGGAGTTTAGTAAATATAAAAAGAACTTAAAAACAAGTCTATTTATTGAAAAAGCGAGACCTAACTGTCTGATAATTTATAATAAAAGAATAAAATCAACCCAAAACATTTTCTTAAAGTAAAATAAAAGGAATAGTTCTAAAAGATTTCACACAAATGCCAAGTTAAAGTTACAAAGCAAAGTTTGTCCCAAAGAGGTTTCCACTTCAAGATGTAGGCCACTCTCCAGCAGTAAAATACTGATGACTTTGTTGTCTACTGACAATTTTGCGCCTTTGACAACAACCGACATAAACTTGCATTTAACGCAAATAATCCAACTCTAATTCTAAAAATTTCAAAATATGTTTCAAATTTGCAGTTTTAACAGTAAATACCGTCAGTACATTTATGTCGAAATGTTTGGATTGAACCAGCTGATCTGCCACAAAAATGATTAAAATGATTACTTTTCTTAGTGAGAAAAATATCATACTTTATTTACCTGAATGATTTGAAGTTGAAGGGATGTTGTACTTAAATTTTCGATTACAAAATATCTTTTGTCATTCTGTTCTGAAAACAGCTGTTGCTTTAGACACATGCATTGGCAGTGCTAAAGTGTCACCTTTTCACCCAGGTAAATAAAGTATTGTTTTGATGACATTTTACTCTATAGGGAGAAAAAGATCATTTTAAAACTGACTTATAGTAAATCAGTGTAACAGCTGTTTCTTCAAAACAATATGCTTCAGAGTTCAAAACAATGTTTACTTAATTAATTCTTTATAATATTAAACATTTATTGACATTTATTTCTCATTATTACTTCCATCGTGACAAAAAGTATCATTCATCACTCGGGCCGAAAAGTGTCACTTTAGGACCTAGTGATGAAATATACTATTACCAAGGGCGTTTTTTCTGTTTCATATTAATTTTTATTTATTTAACTGGTTTTAAAAGTGACACTTAGCACGCCAATACATGTTTTAAAGCAGCTGTTTTGGAGCAAAATTACAAAAACTTATTTCGAGTATTTTTGACCCCTAAGAAAGTTGTAGAGTTGTAAGAAAGCACCATCCATACGGAAAGCTACAAATCTTCATCCCCCTTGACCTTTATAGGAGTGTAATTCACTTTTACACCAGATCTCAAAGTAGTAACCTGATATGTGTACCTTTATATCTTGTATCATAGTTACTTACAATAAGTTTTCCCTTTACTAAAGGTACCTATAATACTGCTTGAACAGGTATTATAGTTATTATTTTTTTAGTAAAAATGAACATCATTGTCATCAATGTTATATTTTACTAGCACGATAGGAATAGGCTATACTTACTTTACGTTTAGGCCTTAATATAGATCCACTTTATATAGATTCATTTTGGTTTTAAACTGCACGTGTACAGTGTCTAAACATTCAATTGAAGTTTAATAAAACGTGAAAAGATGTGTGTTAAATAAATATAAAATAATTTGTAATAATTTGTGGTAGCGTTTTTACAGACTTCCTAAGCAAGGAGGAGGTGATTTAATCGGTCTGAGACGTATTTTTTTTGAATTTTATTACTTTGCAAACACGAAATATTTTGGTAACACAGATTATCAGTTGAATCATTAATGCATTATGAACAAAGAATTTGAAGATCAATTTGTAACCGTAGTTTGATCACACATCGTGTGTGGTAGAGTAAAAACGTGATATTGTGCCACAAAAATTATTGTTCCCTTTTTAAAACATTAGCCTTTTATTGAAACATTTTTTGAAGTCGTTTAGTTATGTTGAATTAAACAATGTCTATTATTTTAACAGTTAAACATATCAATTCATACTGAAGTGAGTGTTATATCGGGCCTGTGAATTAACGTATGCAAGAGTTACAGCTTTGTTTCATGCAATGTCAACATTACAATAAACATAAAGTTTACCACCACACAAAGGGCGGTGAGAGGGGGAGGAGGGTCGCACTAATTGTGTAATGTGTATGTAATTATAACCGCAATGTTTCCTAGCCATGACCATACTGCATGCTCATTGGCTTAATGTGCCTTTTGATGTGTCTTCACCAACCATATTTTGTTCAGAATTTTAGTGGCCCTCTAAAGGGAAACGTAGAGAAACATTGACAAAATCTGACTAAAATATGTATGAGACTTATTCAGTTTATACTACCTAATTTGTTCTTATTTAAAAGGCTGAGTTAACTTTTTGCATGTAACCAAAACTTAGCAAGTACCGTTACATTTATCATACGTTAAACGTTTCAAATAATTAGCTTTTTTTATTAATAATTCTTCAGAAAACTAAGTAAACGAAGAAAATCCGTAGATTATAGTGATAAGTTTGGGGGAAGCAAGGGAGTTAACCGGATTGGCTGTAAATGGGTTTACAGCATCCCAGGCCACTTGATGTGTTCAAAGGTCAGAGACAAGTTCATTACTTAGATTACATTGAAAGAAACAGACTTGATTCCAGTGGACAGCATTTTGGAACAAACCAAAGTACTGAATTGCTGCGTAAGATATCATGGCTAAATAGCACATACATTCGCAATATTTAACTGGTAGTTTGGCAAAGAGTCCTGCAAACATTAGACCTCGCGGCCATTATTTAAATAATCTAAATACGTATATTTTAAGAATTTTGTGCGAACATTGACTTCTATAGGCTTATTTCAAAATATAAAAAACCGTCAAAACAAAAGTAGAGTCCGTGCGTTTCTTCGTGGCGCTTGGTGAGGGAAGTGAGGGGACAGAGTGGGGGAACAAATCGATGTTTTCAAAAAGTACTGTAATAGCCTTTCCTCACAGTACGAGTGCCATGGAAAGACTGAACAGTTGGTTACCCTTACCCTCGAAAACCCAGTTATAACTGGTTTTAGTCGTCAAGGTCAAGCGCCACGAAGAAACGCACGGACTCTAAGAAGAACATCACTTAGAAACCGCCTACAAGTACATCATTCGGTTGTTATGAAATGCTTATCTGAGAAAGGTACTAATATACGATAATGAGACACCTCTACCTAATTTTTATCGACCTCTTTATGACCTATCTTTGTCAAAAATACAGTTTACGTACATAAAAAAAGAAATGATAACCGAGTGTTAAAAGAATTGACTGTCATAGAGTGGCTAGCGTGCGGCGGGCACGACCACGTGTACGTTCTCGTTAGATAAATGTTATCTTACTTCTTAGCCTTTGGTGTCAGTGAATAATATTATAGGCTCATTTGTGTAGGACATTAATCATCCTGCTTCGATTGTTAGGTAGAATATTGTAATTTTGGATTTAAAAACTTCCAACTTTAATTTGAAACTCATTTCAAAATTCCTTACACTTACGACATTCTGTATAGGTACGAGATTAAAATGTATCCCACATTATATGAACATTGGAATAATTGGTGAATAAATTGCGGATGAAACTACGTTAAAAATAGAAAAAAACCAAGCGTTCCAAATTGTGAAGTTGAATGAGAGACGTTTGCTTTGCTTGGTTGATTATAAAATTAAAAGCCTCAAAATACCATTTATTTGGAAAACAGAAAAACACGATTTGTACAGCCAATAAAGTGCTAATAAGTAGTTTCACACACGCGAGGAAATAAGAACATAAGTCGGCTTACATTGAATAAAAAATGTCTATAGAAAAGATTACCACAATAATAAATATTTAGACTTCGTTGTTATACCGTACACAGTAATACCACTGTTAGCAATCTAGATAATACACGTAGTCGTGTGTACTTCATACTGATAAGGCTTATCTCGTGACAGTCAAGGTCACACGAGACACCGGTGACGTCGTCCTCTTTATAAATGACTACTCCCACTTAACCCACAGCTAACAATCGCTGTCATCTTGAATAGGGTCGTCTGATGTTTTTGATTTTTAGTGTACACGTTCATTACAGTATTAAAAATGCGTATACTTAGTTCCATTGAAATCGTAAATTATCCTTCCATCGTCATTAGAAATTAGCTAAGATTTTCGGTTGCGCTTGGGACCAAGCGTAATACAAGTTTACGTATAACTTATTAAATATATCTGACAAAACGTCCAACAATACTTCTAGCTCTTACCATATTATCTAATAGTATAAAATTAGGACTTTTAGTGTTTATTTTGTAATTTAATTTATTGAAAACAAATTTTTTGCCGAACAAGGCACTATCAGTTGAACAATAATGGTCATATTATACGAGCATGGAATGAAACATATTTCTTGTAGAGCTAGATAGACCTACAAAGTAAGATTGAACACGATTGAATATGCTTTCACTAAAGTTGGAATACGATCCGTAGCAAATAGGGACAAAATAAACAACTTTCCTCGAGTACAGAAAGTTTGGGACGGCTGTATTGTGTAAAGGTCAGTTGGATCATTTGGTATTGAAAACTGTTGACAAAATAGACATATTGACCCTTCCACTGACCTCATTTCGACCAGACTCAATCATTCCTGTCTACATTGCAGATTTGCTCAACATGTCAATACCACATGGGCACAATGTCAGTACAATGTCGGCGTAGTGGCCAGTTCAATATCCGTGGACTCAGTTGCAGAAATGAATCAATCATATTTGTCAATCGGTCAGACAAAGGCACAAATGATACCTACGTTATCTGGTCTTCTCTGTTGTCTTTATATGTTTTTACGAATTTCAAAAATAACAATATTTTGCCCCTTTGACCACTTCAGTTTTCATTTAAATAGAAGTTTTAAATTAATTACCAGTTTATGGATTGTGAAACATTACATGGATTCAGACGTACGTTGACTAAGACGAAAAGCTTCTTACTAATGCGTTGTTGAAAAGTACAGTAACAGAAATACTCGAATATAAAGTGTAGCAAAAAACCATGTCGCCTGGTGTTCTAACCTTCTTCCTTGGCGTATATATGACAATACAGACTTTTATTGTTAATTAGCATATATGTGTGTTCATCATAGTTATATGTTATTTTTATCCCTCGGCCTTCGGCCTCGGTACGTCTTCTTATCATATTTACGTATTATTGTTTTCTTCCTTGACCTTTGGCTTCGAACCTCAGTTTTCACTCGGTCTGCAGCCTCGGCAGTTCATCCTTCATTCATTCGCAACTTATTGTTCCTATCCAGTGGCCTCGGTACGTGGTTATGCCACATTATTGCTAAATCTTCCCCTTGTCTATTAGCATTGGTATTTCAACCCTTATTTACATCTTGTTGCTGTTTCCTCAAGGACTTGGCCTCGGCATTTCACCCAATTACTACAGTTTATTCTTCTCTTTGTCAGCTTCGGTATTTCGTCCTGTAACTATTTGTATATTTTCTATAACCATATTCAATGACGATAAACGGGCCTTTAATATGATTTTGGAAAACCACCATTGGTACAACGAAACGCAAAACAAGAAAACCACAAACACGGCCAACATTTGGAATATATGTCTTTGTTTGCCAGACGACAAAGTTTAATGCAGGTCTTGTTTTTATACAGGTTTTCTGAGATTTTTGTTGATACAGTTAACCTTCTGGTTAATAAGTTAACTGGTACGAAAGATGCACGTAAAATTATTAATACTTATATTAAGGGCAGCTTTTTCAATTGCAACTTCAACTGGTGGTTATTTTCCCACCATTGTACAGTCTACAATAATTATACATTTTTACACAACATTTGAAACACTGTCATGAATGATTGGAGATTGTTAATTCAGTAAATGTTTCTTTTTCTATTCTTTATAAATTTAACATGCATTCATTTAGCCGAATCAGTTATATATAAACTGTGTTGTATACAACTGCAAAAATGCAAAATCCAAACAAACTAAGTAAAACTTAACCTCAATATCTCCTGCTTTCCTATCGTTTAGCTGTCGGTTAAATTTTAACCACAGGTTAAGCTTGAATTGAACAAAAACGGCCCTAAGTCTCTACCATAACACACTTCTGTTAACCCCGTCACCAAAACGAATGCACCGGTCACCAACTAAGCTGTCAGAATGGCAGCAAATCTGGGCTTAGCGTTGGAAATGAAACGCTGTCGCTCTTCGAGCATTGATATTCCTAAAGCATTGTAGAATCTGACACAACAAAACTGTCGCTTTGCATAGTAGATGTGATCATCTGTGTAAAGCTTGTTTGCAAGAAGATTTCCCGCAGATCAACAGACTGTAGCATGTGCCAGCTGAGCGTGCATTTTTAAAACACGTATCTGTTATACGACTGTACTGGTGAGCTAGGAAGCTTAGCTTTCATTATCACTGCGGAAATACTATTTATAGTGTATCTAATCCTTTTCCAAATAGAAGAAAAGTTAACTAACTTAAAGTTTTGAAGGGTTCAACAAAAACCAGTATGGATCATTCTGCTCATAACTTTAACGCGCGTAAGAGCTGTTCGCAAGTTGTCTCTAGAATATAATTTGGCTTTTTGATACAAAACGGCGTGGTGACTGTTTTGGTAGTGCACGAGAATGAGGATACGAGGATACGAAGCTTGCAGGTTCGAGTCCCACCTCAGCCAACGGGTCGGTATAGTTCACTTGCCATTAAAGTAGAAGATTTTAGAAAAGATTGTCACTCAACAAATTGTAGACTTTATTGAAAAGGAGAAGATCCTTCCAAAACTCAATCAGGTTTTAGGAGAAATCATAGTACTTGTTCGGCTTTAGTGAACTTGTTTAGCGACTTGATTGACTCAAAGGATGCCGGAAAATGTAGTTCATTGGTACTACTTGATTTCTCGCAAGCTTTCGATGCGATTAACCACAAGTTGCTGATTGCAAAAATGAAGTCCTACAACTTTGGTGACAGCGTTCTTGAATGGGTGAAATCTTACATGAATGGAAGAAGCCAGGTGACAAAGCTGGGAAGTGAGATTTCTTCGCCGCTTTTCAAGCGACGTGGAGTGCCTCAGGGCAGTTGCCTTGGTCCGGTATTGTTCAATTTGTACACTTCTGATTTTCATAGCAGTGTGCAAAATTGTAACGTGCACATGTACGCCGACGATTTTCAGCTGCACTTGTCCTATGAGTCTTTATTTGCTGACGACGCATTCTCTCAGATCAATGCTGACCTGGAGGAAATCCTTGCCTGGTCATTTGCAAATGGCTTGAAACTGAACATAGACAAGTGCAGCGTTATGCACATAGCACCACGTGATCTTGTAGAGGCCCTGAAAGTGAGGGGTGTGGGTGTTGTGGTCGGGGGCGCGAGCTTGCAGGTTTGCGACAGAGTGAAAACACTTGGTGTCGTTCTTGACCGTGAGCTCTCTTTCTCTGATCATGTCACGCATGCTACTCAACGTGCTCTTGGGAGACTGCGGGGTCTCTATAGATTCAGATCACTATTACCAGAGACTGCAAAGTTGCAGATTGTGATATCTTTAGTGCTGTCAGTGTTCTACTACTGTTACCCGGCGTATGGGAACAGCATCTCGAGGGGGGATGCTGCCAGAGTCCAGCGAGTTCAAAACTCTGCTGTTCGTTTTGTCTTTTGCCTCCGCAAATTTGACCATGTATCCCTACATCGTGATGCTGCAAACATGATGCCTATGGATGCAGTTTGTGGGGTACTGACTGCATGTATGGTCCACAAGATCCTTACCCTTGAGGAGCCCCAATACCTCAGGAAAAGACTGCTGTATCGGGATCAAGTGTCACAAAGACCCTCCCGACACGGAAGAGGTCTTCACCTCCCTAGAGTTAGTCTAGAGCTCGGGAGAAGAAGTTTCTCCTATTTCGGGCCAAAAGTGTACAATGACCTTCCTGATAAACTCAAAAATATACTTAATTCAAATACTTTTAGGAAACAGCTTAGTGAGGTATAGATAGTGTTAGTTTTGTAAATGATTGATGTTTAAGTTATTTAAGTTTGTAGGCATTAAGAATAGTTATTAGACGTGAGTTGTTCTGTAAAACAGTTGTAATCCTGAGAAACGCTTGAATAAAAGGCATTTTATTTATTTATTTATTTAAAGTCACCGAGTGTTAGCAAAGCTCTCTATGTCTTGGGGGTTAGAGTCACTTGAGTGGTTGTCAGTGTCCTTGCTTGTCACTTCCTCTCATGGTTGTCTGGTTAGCCGAACCCAGTCCCATTCCTCTCCTGAGTCCAGACTTCCTTTTATTCCGGTGGTAGCGCATTATGCCCAACAGACGAATATACAGTGGCAGACGTGCATATAAGTAACCAGTCAACAACTTGATCCCTTCAATCTACATCTAAGGTCACCGTACAGGATGATAGGTCCATAAAAAGGTTTGTCTTTTGTCCAGTGACTTTCCAAAACAACTGATAAAAGTTTATATTATGTATAGGAGAAAATGTATTCGAATTCTAAAACATTGTTTTGAACAAAATCAAGCAAACAATGTTTCTACGAAATGAAATGATAACACACCTCGAGATAAATGCACTAACTAAGCTGGCTGAATCCTTAAACACTGAGCATACAAGCTACAGATAAAATATTGAAGTTGCGCATACGATATCTTCAATAGTAGCGTAACCTGACGTAGTATTAAAACCAACAGTAACGTGGTGCGTATTAAGTTTTATCTGTATTATAAGTTGGCGTTATTTATTAAGCTGTTTATAGTAGACAACTATAGCTTTCGTTCAAAAACCCAAAAAAGTCAAAGCCGTTTCACTGAAACAACCAAATATTATGAACTAGAAGTGTTTCATGCCGTAATTTGATTTTAAACTCAAGGAGTCTCGAGATTATGACTAAGATTACCTAGCGAAAATACCTATAGTTCGTTAGAGATCAGGAGGCACTTCCACAATCATGATGAAGTTGTATGGGTTTTATAATCAGTGTTTTAAAATTTCCCTCTTCTACTTTAACTTTGGAACAGCCGAATACTTCCAAAAACGCTTTAACACATATTATTAGCTTACAGTAAAGTAACTTTTGACATTATCGGTGGTGTTGCCTCAACATGAAATGGGTGTTTAAAGGGATAGGTTTAAAATGTCTTACAAGAACCTGTAGCTTGCGCCTTTTCATTTTAAAAGCCATAAACGTATAGAGCTAAGGACCCTATAAGAATGTCTAACGATTTATTCTCGATTAGTGGCTTAAAAAGTGTACAACCTTTGGGCAGTGAAAAGGCTGCCATTGGTTTAGTTTTACATTTCGGATTCACAAAACATATCGTCCAGTAATTGGATAACGGTTAAAAACTATTTAAACAAAAGTATAGAATCCTAACTGGTTGCACCTTGTCTTAGAGTTGTAGAGCACCTTCTTGTGCTCTTCGTACCCTAAAAATAATAATAAAATCGGTGTTTTGATATTTTGCAAACTAACCCGTTGAAAGCCGCAAACTAACCCATTTATCCATGCGAAAAGTCGGGCATTTTTAAGTTACCGATCCAGAACGGAGCGTCGAAAACCTTTTGAAGATATCGTTGGTATTTCTCAGGCCTTTTAAGCAAGGGTTCGCAAGCTAGATGTCCTCATAAGAAACTTTGGACTTTTCCCTCAAAACCTCCCTTTTAAGGTGAGAGGCAAAACCACCGATTATGTCACAAACTTACTTTAGCAAGTTACTTACTTACTACTTAAATATTTCAGTATATTCTAATAACATGTGCACAAGCAAAACTGGATATCTTTGTGGCCGTTCAACAGTTAGGATGGTTAGGGAGGTAACTTTTAACACACTGTATATTACCCAATGCCATTTCACGTGTGCATTTTTGTTTTGATTTCTTTTCAAAAGAAGGGTGGACTTATACAGAAATCATTTGTATTTCATACATTTGAATTCAATCAATACTGATAGCGTAACGAGTTGCGAGAACATGTTAACATTATTTTATACGGAACCTATTTGTTATATTTTTCCTCTTCAGCGACCATCCATTCATGCCATTGATAGTCGGTTCGAATTCCTCAACGACCCCAGCTTGTCGCTAAGATAGACAGTAAAGAAGGGCACATTTGGGGTTTGATGACAAAGCGAGGGTTAAACATAAATCCGTATTCATGAGCCTAGCGACGCATCTGTGTCAAAGCCCTTCTACGCCCCTGTAAACCCAACCCCCTCCACGCGATAAACAAACCCCTTTTTTCAAGGCTCGCGTCTTCTTTGGAAGCGTAAAATTTACCGTGGTATCCTTTTATATGTTAGCCTCTATTTCAGCACCAGGAAATGTGCCAGTTGACCGCTTAGCTGTCCATGGCGGGGAAAGAAGATGTTGTTTTATTTGTTATTCAGATGACAAATTTCGCACCGTTGAGACACTCAAAGTCAAAGTCAAGATTTTATTACCAAAAATCAACTGCATAGACAAACTCACAAGCCGGCAACTTTTGTCAACGAGAAGTTTGTTTTTTGGGGAAAGATTATAACAAAAGAATTTTCTTAACTCTTCACGGCCGGTGTCATCACTAAGATCTAAAGCTTCCGGTATACACCGCGTCATAGTTGAAACCTCACTGTGAAGCGTCATCCTCAGTAGCTGATTTCAGCCGAAAAGGAATTTTAAAGTCAACGGCACCTTCAGTACTGAAACCGCTCTTGAATCACTCAACCGAAAATACAAACTATTTGATCACTCTAGAGACTCATTTCTTCAACACGTGTTTTGAAAAAGTTGCCCTTTGCGTAGGTGCAGGTCTCTCTGAACACGGTAGGAATACAACTTGAATCTCGGTGGAATTGCAGAACTGATGCAAACTCAAGGAAACAAACTGTGTTACAAGTTTTTCAATAACCAGAAGTGCCTGAACAGAGTTAGTAGCAGCTGACTTCAGGAGTTGTAGCATTAGAATATTCAAGTGCTTTGTAAAAGTACTCAAACAATCTTATTTATGTACGTTTTGTCAATCTTATCCTCACAGATTCTCTTAACTTACTTCTCGTTTGAGGGTTTTGTGGTCATTACACAACGAGATTATGGATAAAGACCTCATGCCTGGACCCATGACCTTCGTTAGTGGCAGTACATAAAATGCCTAATAGGCATAATAAACCTGAATAAAACGTATATTACACAAAGTCACCTTGAAAGGTACAAGAGTCCAATTTGTAGTTGTTTTAGACTTTCGCCTTTGAAAGTGACAATACATAAATAAAATAGGTTTTATTGCATGCACAATTTATATTGGTATGTGATTGAAATTAATCATCTCCCTATTATGTTGGAAACGCTTTGCTTAGCTGTAAAACGCTTCTGCGACCAAAGCGGATTTTAATCGCACTTTAAATACCTTTGACATTTTGGCACTCTTAGATCAAGTTTGGTAAATTGCGACGACAAATATTCATAGACTATCGTTCTGTGTCGTTCAATTCGGTAGTCATCCTTGCCTCCAGCAGTGACATACGAGTATATATCATTATCTGACATAATTTCGCAATTTGGTAAAAAACCAATTCTAAAATGCTGAGAATTTCTAAAGTATCAACAACGTGAGGTTTTTAACCGACTTCAGAGAAACAAGGAGTTTATACAAGTTGACCTGTGGCGATGTTTTGAAAACTGGCTTGCACGACACTCTTAGTTGTAGTTTTGCAATGGTTGATATTGCACTTTTTGAGCGTAAACTCTTGAAAAATGTGTTTTTGCGCAATCTTTTCATAGTGTTATGTGTTAAGTTAAACATTATTTAACTCCTCAGCAACCCTCAATTTTAAAGTTCATTTTGTTGTATTTTTCGTATCCTTGTATCCTTTAATCCTTGTAAATCTCTAAGAAAGCCAGCCCAAACCGAATGTTTTACACCTACATTAACAAGCTTACACGTTTACGTTTCCAACTCGGGCCAGTGGTGAGTAAACCCAACTTTATAGCAGGCTTCCGTCTAAGTCTCAGCTTTCCGTCACTGAGTGAGCATCGGACTGTTTCCTTTCCATTTCAACAAAGAGAAAGTATTGAATGTCTTCTTAAAATTAACTTAAAGTAATAAAATACTGAAAACAGGATTTTCTACATTTTACAACGGGAAAAGTCAACGTCTATGTAACGATTTTTACAAGAAATTTTTTTTCTAACAGAGAAGGTTAGTTGAACACTTTCGTGGTACAAACATTGGTATTTTTTGTTCAATACGTTGATACATTTTTGTACAAAGTCACTTTAGGAATATTTTTATTGAGGAAACTCGTATCATGTCACAGCGTATCGTCCCTTATATTGGATTGATATAAACCCACATTTTTATGGTATCATGTTTTGGAGCAACTGTGCAGAAATACAAATGTTGAGTAATAGGATTTCAGTCGTTATTTGGTTTATATTTTGATAACATTGGATTTTTCAATATTTACTTAGAACTGTCATTCACTAGTTTGCTGAGTGTCATAGACTGATATTTCGTGTCGAACACAAGCAAAATCACAAATAAAAAATAAATATGACAATAAAATAACTACATATTTTAACTAGTACACCCAAAGTCACAAGTTTGTTGACAAGAGGACTTTTTATGAGTTTTCAGTCAATTTCTATTAATTTCTAAATCAACAGTTTCCTTAAAGTGACATTAATAACCCAGCTACCGTGAGTGAACTTTTTATCCTTTGAAAACCTGCGATTACTACCACAAAAATACAAATATAGAGAATCCCGCCTTGTTGCAAATAATTCACCTGGAATACTGACGGTAGAGGCATTTGATTTTTGACAATAAGCGTATGAAAAATAACACTCGAAATGAAAGCTGCACAAAACTTGATGTGTACAAGTCACTTCACCTGAACCCTTGGCTCTAAGAACCTGTCTATACTATACACAGTGTTAAGGACCAGATAGTTGGTTAGGTTTTTTGAATAATGTGTAATGTTAAAGAATTTGTATGTGCACGGATGGTTTCCGAAACAACGATATCCCTGCTGGTGACGATAATTCTTTAAATCATTCAAATCTATAACACTCAATTCTGAAATGATCTCCGATCATGTGCCATGACTACAAGTCTCATTGTCAGAATATCAGTTAATGATCTCCAATCAAGAAATGGGATATTGATGGTCACCTTGTGTACAAGAGCTTGGCTAATGGTAACACCGCTAGCCTTACAAAGGATCAAAGGTCCATCAAATCTATCAAAGCTGTCATCCATTGATGATAGATAATCCGTCATATTCACTCGTATAGGATTACTGCTATTCATATTCATATTGTAAAGCTATGACAGACTTTTGAGTTAAGCCTTCTTATCCTGTAGCCTTCTCTTTGTCGTCAGATTTTTCCAGTGGTTTGATTGATATAAGAGGAACACGGGAGACAAACCATTCAGAAAACCTGCCTGCTTCATGTAAAGGCACGTTTCGAACATTTACTGGGAACACCTGTGGAAACGAGAGACAACGTACGACCTGTTCTTAAGTACTAAATAATTTACATCTATAATTTTTATTTATGTTTTGACAGATGAAGATACCAAAATTTAGGTTTCGAAATATTGTTTTTAAAATTTCCAATCTTTTATTAACAGACGTAGCCTACAAATGTCATTTAATAATAAGAACCTAGATTGTATTTTGCTTGAAGTTCCAGGTTTCCTTTTTTTTCTCTTTCTTGGCTACCCACTGAACCTTGCCCGTGGCGGGTTGGAATCGTGCGCGACTCCGGAGCTGATCACTCCGCTGGCGGGGTTCGATCCCCGAAGTCACTTACATTAATGTGACTATACGGCAACGATATATAAAGGTCGAGGTTGAGTGGTAGAGAGGACAACTAAAAATAGTTAAAAAAATAGTTAAAACTACAAATAGTTTTAACTTGCCTCGATAAACAAGACAAACTTTTACCTTTTTTTGTTAACAAATGCCATTTACAGACAATATAACCGTACTATTTGATAGTGTGTATCGCAAATTGCTTTCGCTGCAGACGCAGTATTTTAAACCCTCATATCGTATAACATTTCTAAAATATTAATCCTCACTCTATTAATTCATCTTATATCAACAATTAAAATAACAATTAGGTTTTAAACAATTAGAATATAAACTTAATCAACACGAAGAATGTCCTATGTATATGACAAAACTCCTACTATTATAAGAGTTTTTAAATCATATATAGATCTATCATATCGGAATTAGTTATTACTTAAATAGTTCAAAAGATTTGGAAAATGTTAAATATTTAAACTATGTGTGAGTGAATTTATAAGGACACGTCTGATTTGTACGTTTAAAATCCGCTGCGAGAACTAAATCTTGTTGAGCATCCAGTTGTTATTTCTGAGCAAGAATAATATTGGCATTTAGAAAGAACCGGCTCTTTCCTGAAGTTAATTAACAGGAACATAAGAAGTTACGATCTTTAGAATCTTTACTTTGCAACTTTAGCCTGCTGAAAAACTTGCCACATTCAAGCTGGTTTATTTCCACGTGAGAGGAAGTTTTGAATATGTACTTTCGTGGCAAGTCTTCTTTTACGTTGTTTTGTTTGCTATAGCACAGAGCATACATCACAAACATAATTAAAGGAATAGCCAATAGAAAGTGCTAAAAATTCAGGAAATAGTTATTCAGTTTATCATACCGGTAACACAGCCGTGAGCTCGATTAAGTAATAGCTTATACTTGAATTTGAAGAACACCTTTACGAAGAACGCCTATGTATTTAATTAGAATACACCTTCAGAAAACTATCACCTTTTTTAAAGCTAGGTTGTAATATTGTTTTGGCTCAACAAGCTTTTTACAATTTACATGGATTACTGGAAGGATGTTACAGTATTATTATCATCGTTTCTACAAGTCAATTAGTGTTGATTATACCTTAGTTCTAAAAATGGTATCAAGTATATAATACATATTAAGTTTTGTTAAACATTTCATTTTCGTGTGTGTCACACCAATATATGTTGTTTCGAAGGTTAAAATAAAATATTCTATTGTTTATGAATTGAATAAAATACATACACACCGTATAATAATTAATTACATACTTTTTAGTTAATTATTGTTTTATGTAAAGTCAGCCAATACGGTACAACTCATGTCGAATTCAAGATCAAGCCATGTTATTTACACTAAGAAAGGCCGTCTTATTTGCTTATAAATAACCTACGTGAACTCAATTCTGATACCATCTTGTTTTGCATCTCTCAGGAGTCGAAGAAACAGAGTGACGCTTCTTAAACATCTCAGAAACAGCTGGAATAAAATAAATAAATGGAAACAGTCTGGTTTTTGTTGTACTAATTTTGAACTTAGGACAAAAATCATTGTGACTTTGGCAACTTATCCTTTAGCAGTACAGAAAACTAGATCATTCTGGATTTTACGTTCAAAATCAATTGTTTAAAGTCTTTGCTAAGCTTAGAAGATTTATCGTACGAATAAATTGTCAGTACTTTATAGTAGTTTCGAAATATGCGGTCCGATTAATTAAATAGTTTTATTTGACTCGCACAGTTGGTACTTTGATGCTTTTAACATGTCAACTCCATGCACGTTGCGAGCAAAGAAAAAAATATGTTTAAGACGGCCAAGGACTTAAAAAAAATTCAACGTTATCACGAGTGTAATTAATTGAAGGTAATATTGTGTTATATCAATTCATGACTAAAAAAACGAAATAACAAGTAACTATGAATGTATCAAATTTTGAAGGTGCCAGAAGTCTAACTCTATTGCACAAGCTGCGACACCGTACAGCATAAATGCGAATCATCCCAAAAAATTCCCACTATTCCCCAGAGCTTTGCATTACTGTCGATTGACAATTAAATTTTCTTTAAAAACAAAAGATGTTGTTTTGCGTTACATCAATTCTCTTTAATTTATTAAATAACGCTGCCATTTTTCAGCGGACCCGTGGCGGAATGATATCGCGCATGACTCAGAAGATCTTTCTCCGAAGGCGCGAGTTCGATCCCTGCAGTAACCACTGACGATTCCGGTCAAGTGAATCTGCGGTAACGCTAGGTAAAGGTCAAGGTTGAGTGAAAGAGAAGACTTTGTAGTCCTTATTTAACCTCGTTAACTAGACAACTTTTAGTTTTAACCTCTGATTATGTTTGTTTGTTACAACATATTATCGAATAGTACCGAGGGTAGAATACTCGTATGCTGGAGGTATTGATAGTACAGTGGTTTGTAAGGGCTGTTGAGATACTTTGCTTGGATAATGATACCTCAGTTGTATTGATAAGTATCAATACTGCTGTGTGTTTGTGTCAATACAAGAGCAAATATCAACAAACCATTTGAATGTCTTGAAATGGTCGGTTTTCATCAAAACAAGATGATAAGCATATTAAAGAAACCCTCGGAAAGGACGCAACGGTAGTGATAAGTCATGTTAAATAGGGCTTACCTCTTTGTAAATGTAGCTTTAAGCTTACAATGTCAGATTAGCCTGTAATGAATGTCCTAGATAAAAGGATTGTTTTGCAAACCTATAGGATTTGTAAAATAAAGTATACATATCTAACGGAACTTATGGCCAATTAGTGAAACACCTTTTTTCAAGTGTCGAAAATAAGTGTCGAACTACTTAAATATTTGAAATGATAGTTTGAACGATGTAGTTGTTCGTACTCACAGCAGTTGAAGCTTGGTCTGCTTGTATTACCTGAAACAAAATGATAATAATAAATAAACAAAATTGAATACATGGTAAATTGAAAAGAGGCTAACGGTTTGGGCATTTTGCTTGCAAGAAGACGATTTCTTTTGTTTAGTTATTACTACGCATTGCGTATGTATTTTTCTACTTATGAAATAACAGTTTAAACATAAATAAATTAAATAAACAAATAAACTACTATCGTATGTTATTCATGTAACTAACTGTGCTAGACTTAATTTGTCCTTGACAACCATGGATAGAATATTTGTCAACACTAGGTCCTGAAGGAAAGTCTTTTGTGATACGTGTCAAAGTGTGATCCACAGCCAAGGATCCGCAGTTACATTAACATACTTTACTTTGACTTGAGCCACCGACCACTCATAGAAGGTATCTCAAGGTGAATATGAAGGCTGAGTGTGTTTGATGGATGAGGTGTAGTCTTGTTACAAACTAGGGCCGACTGTTCCCTACATTGGGTCATTAGTTAATAGCCCAACGACCAATGAAATGGACCAACGGCTTAACGTGACTTCCGAACCACAGGATCTGAGGACATTTGAATTAACAATTCTGATAAAACAGCACCTAGAAACAGCTAATCAAAACTATCTTTTACTCCCTAGAAATAGAACGACCATGACAACAAACCCTTTATTACAAGGAAATAAAAGTGCAACTTTGGCATAACATTCCATGTGTCAAAACAGTGGGCTTAGAGCAAAATTATACACGTTAAAGAATTGAAGCTAGTTGAAAGTATTAGTTGATTTGCAATAACTCATTCAGTACGCTAATGATACTACATTTGAATTTCAGCAACCAAACAGTTGAACAACTCGAAATCAAATGTTTACTGCCAGAACTGGCTTTATTCAAAAGGAAACTAAAAGAATATTTGTTGATTAAGGCTCCTTATTATGTAACATAGTTTATTACAGAACCTGCTAACTTTCCACAATATAGTATATTTAACATAGTTATATTTGAAAGGACGAGTTCACTATAAAGGGTTACTTGTTAAATTATTAGAATTCACAATAAAACATAGAAGTACCCTGAAACATATTTTTTAATTTTACACGACTAGTTTCAGAAGTTATTCCATTTTCAAGTGTGTTAATTTGGCCTAGAACTACGATGTATAAATAAACAAATATATATATTTGTTTATTTATACATCGTAGTTCTAGGCCAAATATATATATAATATATATATTATACAATATATATATATATATATATATATATATATATATATATATATTATATATTATACAATATATATATTTGTTTATTTATACATCGTAGTTCTAGGCCAAATTAACACACTTGAAAATGGAATAACTTCTGAAACTAGTCGTGTAAAATTAAAAAATATGTTCAGGGTACTTCTATGTTTTATTGTGAATTCTAATTAACATAGTTAATATAGTAATTTCAAAATAAAGTTAGCCACTCAAACTACAATATCTAAATTAAAATAAGAAAGACAAAATTATACGACGTATATAGACATTATTTTACCTTATTTACCAGTGGCTTAAGCCCATTCTGGCATTTTAAATTGTCATTTACCTCTCACTCTCAATTCACCAATTTTGTATCATCTCCATTTCATAAAAGTCAACACAAACCATATTTGTACATTGACATAATAAATTATTATTATACAGACGTTGTCTCTTAGAACAAATATTGATGAAGTAAATTTCATAACACACATAACATTTTAAATCACACAGATTTACTTAAAAAACTATCCTTTTGGTTTCAACAGGCAGTTTTATATTGAATATTGAGTATCGTGAAATAATAGTTTATAACAAGAACAAACCGATTGTATGTGAATAATGCACACATAGACCCAGTTTCACACAGTAATCTCTTATGAAGCCTTGTGTATTAATGGGCTTGCGTGCACGAAATAAGGACACCAGGAAAGGTCGATACAGCGCGTAGGGCACTTTGCTAGGACGAAAGTAATTTCTTAAACTCTACGGAAGGTAAAGCTTCCAGACACGAAATAACTGTTTAAATATCATAACTGTTGAAATTATCCACTTTTATAAACAAAACGCAAGAGGGAAATTTGTGTAATATTTCATATAAATGGGCTGTTTGTTTCAAAGGTTAGCTTATCCCTGTGTATTGTTTTAGTGATACAACTTCAACGAAGTGTTTAGACCATTTAGTTTCCCATTATGAGCTTCTGTCAGTGAAAATAACACAGATAGTCGAGTGTTATAAGTTTAACCTTATGAACAAACCAATAGACATTGATATAAATAACGTTCAAAATGGTCACAAAAGCATGAACAATAATGAAGGCTGTACGCTGAGAAATAAACATCTACGGTTTTATTCTAACGTAGGTCACATGAACTTATCTAGTATGGTATGAATATATACACCACATAATCCTGACTAGTAGTCAAGGTCATAGACTGATAAAAATCTTAGAAAATGATAAATACCCGAGGCCAAAGGCCAAGGAGCTTTATGGTAACCAAACATATCGATAAGCCTGTTCGTGAACTGCACCACTGGTGGAACAGTTTTTATTTCATCAATTGGATTTCTGGTAGGATTTAGTTCATTTTTCGTTGATTTACGGCGAGATAATATATGTGCACAATACAAAGGTTTATTAACATCGGATAGTAAATGCAGTTTTAGAACAAAAAATCTCTATTGCAGAAGAGTTTGTTATTATTAAGACGGAGCGTTTAGCTACATAGATGGTTGTTATACCTAACACGTCCCACCCTGTATACAACTGAGATCTGTTGTTTGGTTCTAGATCAGTCAATGCAATCAGCAACTGATATTCTAGCTACGCAATAATATCTTTGGTGAATTAAAATTAAAATTACATTTTGAAGAGGTATCTAGTTCTAGTCTCATGCAGTTTTGAAGTGGAATTAGAGCATATGACTACACAGCAAGCATCAAAGTTGTTGCAAGTTCAACTGTTGCTGGTTACAATGCACAAATGACGAGTTATTTGTGAAAACGGGTTTATGTACAATGCACGCTCACTGAAATCAATCTAGATTTCGTATTTATTAACATTGTCTCGAAGTAGTCATCAGACCTATCTACGGCTGAAGAGACTAGACAAAGTCAAAACAACATGGAACACACTTCTATTCCTGAAAAATGTAAATGTAATTTAAAAAATGAAAAATAAGGAAAATGTAATTTTAATTAATCAAAGATATTATTGCGCATCTAGCATATCAGTTGCAGATTGCAGTGACTGATCTAGCACCAGACAACAGATCTCAGTTGTCTACAGGGTGGGACGTATTAGGTATAACAACTATCTATGTAGCCAAAAATCCATTTTGGGGTAAATTATCCCTTTGGGGTTCACAGTTGCACTTGTGCTCCGTGTCAGATGTGTATTCTTCTAAGTCTTTTCTTATGTATTAAGGTTCGGCCAATCACTTATACAATAACTAAACAAACCAGATACTTTTCCAATGTTGCAATAACCTGATCACTACATCAGAAGCACTTTACCTGTGAACCACCCTGCCTACCCACACTGCCCAACTCTACATATTACCCTCTCACTTGGACGAGATTTGTGCTGAAATGAATGCCAGTGCACGTCGTTTGGCCAACATGTCTGAGGCTACATTTAATGAAGCCACTTGGGTTCTCTCTCTAGAGTGCCCTCACTCCAGGCTTAACTTTAACCTTTCTCGTCTTTACTTGTGTTACTTGTCAGCTATCCTGCCACATCCTTAGCTAATCTGTGTTTTCTATCTTGGATAATTAAACTCAACGTGTTACGCTTTGGTACCATATGTTATTCTGAAAATGGAACGCTTTCAAGGTTAAGCGATAAAGTTTATTTTTTATACGGTGATATTTTAACCTGATTAAATACATTTCACGTAGTTTGTATATGATTGTTAACGTGTAAAATGTAATAAATAACGCGTTTAGTTTCGGATTGTTAAGGTAAAAGTATTGAAAGAAGTAACACAGATAAAAGAAGCGAATTATAGACGCTTGCTAAAGACTAAAGTAAACACTTTGGCAGACGTCGTTTATTTAATGACTCGTTTATTAATATTCTTTTTAAAACCTATCAATCCAACAAGGTTTCTAACCCCGAGTTCACAAGCTATGGTTCCTAAAAAGATGAATAAACAGTGTCATTTGAACTAAGTCGTTTGTCCATAATTGATCGATTCAGTAGTGCTACTTCAAATCGACAAATCAACCTAGTTTTCAAACATATTTGCTAACATAGATTTTTAAAGTTGCAAAACGAGCTTAATTTTCTAGTTGAATCGAGATTTAATTTCAGTTTTAAGTTGCCGTTATAAACCATTTATTTCTCTAAGCTACTATTGTACCACGGTTACAGTGTGCGCATGTAATCCATTCATCACATAAGATTCAGTAACGTTCTGAAGTTACAATTGCAACGAGTAGCTAATGGGAATGATAATGTTTTTAGCGATTACTTGACACCAAAGGTTGGCAAGAACCTGATTCATTGTACGTTTTCAAATATACCATACTTTCTGACGAGAACATTTGTAACGATGGCAGTTTTAAAAATAAACAGTTTTAGGAATGAGACAGTTTCTAAGGTATTTTCAAACCTTACCTTATTTTCAAACCATTTGCATAACCGAAATTAGTGACTTTATAAGATACATAAATAGATAGCAGTGATTATCCGAAATTCTCACATTTACGGCTGTTTACTGGAAACGGCTTTTAACATTTCACATAATGTGTTTATAGAAAAATCCGAAATTAAATAGCACAATGTACCATTACATGCTAAGTGCTTTCGGTACACCCTGGATAGTAAGGAAGCTCAATAATATTTTTCCCCCTTTGCGAATTAATGAGGCCCTGTTTGTTTAAAAGTTTAAAAATTAATGTATTTTTCGTAATCCAGTTAGAACACCCAGGTGAATTCACTCTGTAAAAAAGATGAACTATGCAGATAGGTTGACATGAGTGCAATTATCAAAGGGATTATAAATATAGTTTGCATGACTGAACCCTCCACGTGCCACTGTTGCACACTATATCCTGTATTATTCATGTGTTTGTGGGTTTCCACGCACCGACAACACTTTGTTCACCTTACTCTCTCTCTCTGTAGTCTGTTGTATGGAGAAATGTACTAATCTGGAGATACTAGAGTTACATTTAGCTCTACGTTTAGTTTTTAAAATTAACGATTTTAGTGCGTACGTAGTACACTGAATAACTTCTCTTTAGTTCAATATTATCTTGAATCCAGGCTCTTGGATACATTTATTCTGCATATATTATATCATACATATACCACTAACTAACTTCAGTTTCACTGTCAGGCCAGAAGAGTTGGGTTTCAATCAGCACTGTAAACACGAGACAAGCAGTGCCGACGTAAACTATTGTAAAACAACTCTATAGCCATACTGAAATTTAACACATAGAAAAAAGTGACACTGAAGTTAAGTTGGGTATAAGTCATAATATAGATGTGTTGTTTTAAAACAATTAAATACTTCACATTTTAAAATTTAATTGGAAACGTAGTGATGCAATTTGTATACGAGTATTATGAGATTTTAATTTGATTCTTTCATATTGAGCGTCTAAAATCGCAATGTCTCACTAAGTATAGTGAACTTGTTAACACGATTCTCATTACTAACCTTTGTCAGAGAATTGGTAATGTTTATTAAAATAGTGTTCGCCACGGCATGGGAATTTATAAACAAGCTTTCATTAGGCTATTAGTTCATACTTCTCAATATTATGAGTTTTAAAGTAGGGACGTAGACAACAATATTGTTTTCATCTTTACCCCATTTTAGTATAATATGTCGTATTAGATGACTTTTCAATTAAATCTAGTTTTTCTTAGCAATTCCAAAAAGAGGTCCTTCAAAGTTGTGTTCAATGGTACACCTTCACTATTTTTAGTATATTTTGGTCTGCGAGCAGTTGCTGATGACACTAGCCCCTGGACTGATAGTTCCACTGCTCAACATCCCGCTGAGGGAAACACCTGGGTCACGTGACAAATGAGCAGAGCACACAGATTAATCCATCTTCATGCATTATTCCTGTGTTCGTGCAAAGTTGGTTTATAGTTGTCTAATTGTAGTGTGTAGGCTTCGCGCCACGGGTAAAACTGGCTCGTTATCTGATTGGCGTGGTCGGAAATAGACGTGCCTCACGAACATTGTACGTGGTGTTAGTGACTTTATGACTTGAGGTGAAAGAATTGGTGAAAGTGTTTTGGGTAATGGCTCCTATCATTAGCTAAGTACGACATACAAATTAAGCTAAGTTACACAGAATCCAAATTGCAGAGTGTGAATTCTCAAATCTCAAATTAAGACAGATAAGAACACAACGGAAACATACTCTTTGTTTTTCCTTACAAACCTCCACTTGTACGTTGCATACAGTTTTGATTGTTCAACTCTCTCATTTGTTATTTGACAGAACGTTGAAAGATTTAGTTTACACACATCTGTGGATATTAATACTTTATGAGAATATTTACAACACAAATACTAAGCCACATTCTACAAAGCCCACTCAAAAAGAGTTCATCTAAATTATCATCCAAAGATAAATTGCAACCAGCACCTCAACTTCATTTCACATTGTACCTAAAAAACCAAACGGAAATTTGCGAAATTTTAAACAAGAGAGGAGGGTAGGTCACCGTTCAAAAGTTTGAAACTGTTTGCCAATTTCGATTAAAATTGCATGAACGCCGAAGGCGTCCAGAACTAAGTACGTGGAAAACACTGACTGACAAAAAGGCTATAGTAGATAAGTTGAACGAATGGGAATGAGTGAATGACCGAGAATATGACCAGGTTGTGAATGAGGAGTGTATGTACGTTTGATAAGATCCCGCGGCCAGTTTGATTGTGCGTTAGAGCAGGATTTCAGAAAATATGGCACATTTTAGATATTGAAAAGTTGACGATTGCATTTTATGCAAATGTTACCGCAAAACATTATTTATTTGATTAACTTCTTGTTTAGATTTACGCATGAGTTTTAAATTCTAGAGCTCTTCGATACTCTCGCGCATTGCAGTCTCTAAGCCATTATTGTCTATTCGTTACACTTGAATGTACACGGACAATTTCCTTCGAGAAACATCGATCACAATGTTTTTGGGTCAATGCCTAAATACGCATGATTACAGTTTGTCGAAGTTATCCGATGTATGATAGTTTGACCAGTGTTTATGGACTGAGTTAACATAGAAAATGTCACAGAGTAGAACGTCTCGGACGTGACGGCGGGGACAGCTGTTTCCGTGAATAATGTAACACTTGCCAATCGATCAGCTGACTTGCACATCACAGATAATAACGTCGCCTTCATAACCCAATAAACACTATGTATTATGTAGCCAATCCAGTAGGACCTTCAAGCAACGCGCACGAACATGTGATCTCATTTTTAAACCATCTGTACTATTTGTTTTTAATTTGCTTATAAATCTGTTATGTTGTTTTAGCATAACCGCCCGGCAAGCGGGATACCCGGGTTCAAGTCCCGGTTCGGTCCAAACATTTTTGTCTTCAAATTTCTTTAGTAATAATTTGCTTATAAAAAGTGGTTTCAGTTAGAGCCTAGATTTTGTAAAGATAGTGTTTTGAACATTTTGGTATGTACAGTAATTCACAAAATGTTACTAATCATACTTAGAGTGATTAAATACCAAGTAAGGTTAGTTCTCAAGATAATAATGAGGAAGACCGATAATGTCTGAATAAACAAACCGAATATACAACTCAAACGTGTTTCGCGAAGAAATGTTATGAAAGTAAACCTGAAGCTGTGAATCAACCAAAGTATCAAAGTCAAAATGTTACTTTTGTTACGAATGTGCAAAGCCAAACAGTTTACGTTCAGCTTGAAAACTTTTGTCGTACATTAGGTTATAACTTTACAGTTTCCTTCAGGCAATTTTGCATTTCAAATTTTGTAGCTAATGCAAAGAAGCGCTTTTCACAACACTGCACACTTGTTTAATCATTTATACAAAACGAGTAAGAATTTGAATCTTCAGTTGGTTGACAATGTCTTCCACTCAAAGTAATTTTATGAAATACAAGTTTAAAGATCATTTTAGTCAACATAGTTATAGTATAAACAATCTTTGGGACGAATTACTTATACCAAATTTTACATAGTTTTAGTTTACATCATATGGTTTTAAGTTTTGTTTTTCAAGTAAAAAATTGTTTATTGTATTGATCTGAAGAAGCCTAATGTTATTAGGTGAAATATATTCATTTTCAAATTAAACTATTGTTTTAATGGTTTTGTGGAAGACATTGTCAACCAACTGAAGATTCAAAGAAGTTAATATGTCTTCATCTTTTAGAAATCAACTGAGAGTAAGAATAAATCATTATTTAACGTTATGATTAAAAATTATTTCTAAGAGAGATAAGCCACAAAAATATTAAACGGTTTACTAATAGAAAAGGTATGATTAGTCAACCTTTAGATATGTCATCCTCAGAGATAGTGCAAAGGATGGTTGATCCATCCTCTCTAGATGCAAATCCGTCCTCCCAAACTTAGCAAATCAGGTAACCTGTTATGTATGGAATATAATATTTGTAAAACGGTTTATTGCTCTACATTATCGAACCCACGGTAAGCCCATGTTAATGTATTTAAAAAAATGATGCCTAATTTATGCTCGTCAATATTTTGAACTAAAAAAAGCCATAAAGTAAGTTTTATAAAACTTTTTAATTTATCATATGTTAATTAATTTGCCTATCATTATTTTAATAATTTACCTATTCACCATACGTAATAGTGGATCTTTTAATTTTCATGTGCAAGTAATGTTGTCTGTTGTTTTGGTTTAAGGAAAACAAAACCGTGCGGCACAATCAAAGGAAAGCGTTCGCCAATAAAACGTGAGGGAGTTTTAGACATCCAATCTCTCTCTCGGGCAGGTTTTTGTCAATCGAGATCCTTGCAAGTAATGGAAAAAATTCTTTAGTCTCTTGAACACCTGAACCTACGAGCAAATAAGTAAAATACGTGCTAAAGAATTAAGAGAATACAAGCAAAGCTACCTTTGAAACCCTAAGTACTTTCCGTGGTTATTTTATCAAAATAACAGCCATTAAAAGGAAATACATTTTCAAAGAATAGTGGGTTCACGAATTTGAGAATAACACTATTTTAGTCATCTACTAAAATCTCACTTTTTGATAAAAAGTTTTGACATAAACAATATGCCTAATGATTAGCTATTTGCAGTAACACATTTAAGGTATTGATGGTTGGCAAGACTTTTAGTTGTTACCTTTATTAACAATAAAAATACATTGATAGTTGTCAGAAATATAAATTTAACGTTAATTCGTTGGACAAATTACCTGAATGAGTACGAGGAGGAAACTATGGACATACGATGGGGTAAGGCCGGGATGCCACTATGATGGGGCTTTGGTCTCTCCATGACTGCCTAAGTACACTCACATGAGTGAACGTAGAATATAAATAGACACACTTCTCTCGCCGCGCACTATACAATCACACCTAGCTGCTACAAGTAACACCTTTGATAATTTGTGATAATTGAACTACATGCTCCATTCTTCAATACTATTTATAACGATCATTAACTCAGATTAGATATCTTATCACGTGGTCGATAAACCCAATGAGTACAGTATGAATGCTTTTTTCTAAACAGCCGCACTGTTTGTGTGCCCTTTAGCTAATTACCTAACCTAGCTAAACTTAGCTGAAATGTTCTTATTAAAAGATATCTTCAGCTTTTAGGTATGATGTGGGTGTTTAATAGCCTATATTAATGAAATGAATTTAAAAGTACCTTAAATTACGGTTTATTTGACAGAATTTGACCTTAGTCAAGAAGAAAACTTTCATAAGTAAATATATGACGTTTTCTAAGCTACGACATATTATTATGTACATTACAGATACATTTCAATGTTATTTACTACAATATTCACTATGGTGTTAAAAGCCCCTACGGTGAAGATGCAGCACATGCGTGTAAAATGTGAATTTAATCATCATAAGGAACTCATAGACCAAAAGTTACCTGTAGTTACGCTGATTGTAGCGTACTTATAAAAAGTATATAATTATTAGAATATTGTAAAATAAATAAGATAGATAAAACCCGGCTAGAAAAATAGTCTCCTTTAAAGCATTCCGTAACATTTTGAGTTCAAATTATAACTTGCGTACGTAAACTTCACGTGAATTTGACCTTCACGAGGAAATATGCAAGAAGAACACGTTCAAAAGAACTATATGAAGTTTTATAAGCAACGACATATATCACTATGTACATTACAGATACATTTCAATGTTATTTACTACAGTTTCTTGCTTGTTTAGTATTTAAATTATCCGTACGGCATTTAAACTCATAGAATAAAAGTTAATAAAAAAAGGTCCTGTGACTGCTTTAATAATATATATTTCAACTTAAATTTCTACTTTGTAAAAACAAAACAAAATAAAACATGCCTTGAAATATAATAACTCAATATGGATCAAACGGTAGCCAGAAAATAGTTCTCTTTCAAAGTATTTAACAAAAATGTCATATTAAATTACAACTTGAGTATGTGATTTATGAATAGGCCGAGGAAAGAAGAATTCTCTTCACTGAGGTTAATCAGCGTAAACTACAAACTTCCTCTCCAGAGCTGAAATCTCTTCAATAATACTTCCGCCTGCAATGTAAGCTATAATCAAAATACAGAAAACTACTGCCCATGCAATTAAGCCCTTTGCAACAGTAGTAACAGTGAACTGATTGGTTGTTAATAATAGTTTAACTATGGCAATTGAAAAGAAAATTGAGTCGCACTGACATAAGCAGTACTTAGTACAGGGAGTGAAGTATTTCAGGTATTTTACGAGAAATGACTATTAGCTTTCAAAAGGTAGAAGTGGTAAAGTAGTTTCAACCTACTTAGGAGAAGGAGATGATCTGAGCAATTTCCTTGTGGTTGAGCTGGAAAGAGAGCAATCATTTGAAACACAACCTTTCGATTCCGTCTCACCCGTATTCGTTACAACGATCCCATTTCAGAGTCAAACACATAAAGCAAAAAGGTATAACTATGTGTTTTGTGTTATTATAATATAACATTCTCATCTTTTTCATTTAGTTTAGTAAGAAACCAAATGATTGTTTTTAAATTTAGACTGGTCTTGACCACAATACTGGTGCTCACGACTTTTAATAGCGCATGTTTAAGTAAAAATAGTAATCGTACACATCCTTTTAATTGTGCCAAGAGAAAACTGTTCCCTGCAATTTGCGTTATTTGGAAACCACGAATGCTCACGTATTTAGAGCGAAAAATATATATTCATATTGTTGAAAATCGAAACATTTTAAACGCTTTAAAAGAAAAGAAAAAGATAAACAAACAAAAGAATGTGAACTGTATGACCCATCAGAAAATCTCGGATTACTTCCATCCACTTTTTTATTAAGACTACCTCGTAATTCCTTCTTTCAATAAATCTGGGTGCAAGACCAGAAAGACAAGTTTTAAAGATACAGAAAATTGCATTTGATTGTGTTGTGAATGTGGAAGGGAATAACACTTTCATCACATGTCAACAATGTCCCAATTTCAAAATATTTTTAATTTTGGCAGCAGTTAAATAAATAAAATAGCTAAGAGAGAGAGGTAAGTGGGGCAGGCGTTGAGTTTCCAGAACTTATCAGATTACCACCACCTAGCTTTATTTGATATTTGCTCCTCAAGATTACCCTCGCGTCTACTCACGGAATATTATTATTTTTAACAAAAAGTGACACTAGTCAGTAATACACTAAAAAGGATTTCTTTATAAGAAAAACTAAGAACCAACTAAGAGTAAAACAGAGTGTAGATTACACTGTGCGTCTAGTAAAAACTACAGAGAAACGAAATACATTTAGAACCCCTTCAGCAGGTGCACAGAATGAATACTACAGAAATATGACTTGTAGATTGTAGCAGTTCATTAATTATTCAGATGTAGTTGAATGGTTGATTAATGAACTCATTACCAGTAGTTATTCTCTCCAAATGTCATCGTCTCAATCAACGATGAGAACGTTTCACAGCTATATGAACCCATATACAGGTATGTAGGAAAGCGAGGATAGGCGAAAACTGTGTGGTCGGTAGCTGTGGTCGTTAAAATTTATTTATTCCAAAACTGGCAAAAAATTTGATTGCTAGCTTACTATTGGAAATGATTGCTAATGTTTGTACATTTGTTTATATTCGTGTTACTTTTATAACTGCTATACGGTTTACTTTCATATCAAAATAAAATATAATTTATTGCTACTTTTTTAGATTTACTGTAAAGAAGGAAAATGTGATTACACATCCCCAAAAACATTACAAAACATAATAGGAGCCATACAATATGTAGATAATTGTTAAATGAAGGGGAATCTAAAAGGCACTTTTGGGACGAACACTTTGATTCTCTGATCATCCAATAGGCTATCGTTCCGTAAGTTTTATGACAAATTCTGGTGTGGCAAGCTCTTTTGGCGTCCTGAACGATCGGCGTCACTTGTGTTGGTGTAACTACAACGAAACTCAGAAAAACAATTGTTGTCAACATTAATATTGACGGTGCAGAGTACCCATAGTACTTATCAAGTCTGTCCGACATGTCAGTAATGCTTTTTGCGAAGAGTTTAATGTTTAAGAATGTTTCATCAACACAAATATCACTTTTTTTCCATTTTAGTTTAAATTAACAAGACTGCACAATTTTAAATGATTGTCGAACACAAATTAATCGACACAGCTTGCTAAAGATTTCACGTTATGTACTAGTAAAAATATATGATAGGGGCATTGTTACATTTTAAGTTACTGCTGTAGAAACAATCAAAGTCTTATCAAACAACCCTCGTAAATGTCATTACTTGGTCTTAAAATGAAAACTGTTATAACGAGCTGAAGTTTAACGTCCGTGTAGCAACATTTGTGTGCATATATCTGGCCTAAAACAATAAAAATAAAATGCCCTACCAAAAAAATGGGTTATTCAACCCGTTCACAAGGCTCGTGTTTCGGCTTTTTTTCTTTTAGTAAGTATTACTTTGTCAAAAAAACACTGAATTAAAACTGTAAACATGTTGACAAGTAGGTTAAATAAAGTTTTTTTTAGAAAAAAAAGTTATTCGAAAACTAAATTAAAATATGAACAAAATAACGAACTATGTTAAAAGAAACGTCATGCTCTAAGTATTCTAGACGTATATTGTACAGCGTACAGGTCTGACGCAAGGGCTAGCGTGAGCTCAATTATATCAGTAGCTCTGTTTCCAGTCAGCTGTTCTCAAGAGTAGTCTCTTTTCAGATGCCAATTAACTACGTCTTCATACGCGTCTATCTCATCTTGGCCTTTCTTAGCATTGAAATATAATTTAAACATCTTTACAGCACATGTAACAATTGAACAAAGTAAACGAATTAAGTGCAGGATAATCTCTTAATTATACCTCTCATTAAGGTATCTCTCAATTGTTGTTACACAGGAATAATTCAGCTTTTACATACATTAGATTAATATCATAATCATTCCGGATTCTATTGAAAAATCTCATAGTTTTTGTATTATTAGAACCTGTATTAAATGAGTTCAAACCCGTATATTTTCCTAACCACTGTAAAAATAGCAAAACTTCTAAAAAATTATATACTTGGTATTTACAAAATTCTACTAGGGGTGGTTTAATGTTTGTGAGTTTGTTTGTAACGTTTAAACGTTACTTTTTGGATTAAACTTTACCTTTAGAGGTCTTTTTGTGGCATTTCATTCTACCTAGAAATGCCTTACTTATGTAGTACTCAATTAAAAGTTAAACAATATTTTGGTTAAACTTAAATTAACAATACACTAACATAAGAACCAAAATTAACAGAAATTAATGTCACGAATCCGACCTTAAACGGTTTGTTCTAGTCTAAATAGCATAGTTATTACATTACAAAGTTTCAATCTTTAATCTGCCGCCATTTCGTTTAAAACCAAGTTTTCAACTTACGGAATAGCACTCTACTTACTAAGACCTTCAACTTGTTGTCATTGTACTATGCTTTTAATTGAAACCTACTTTCTACAGAATATCCTTCAAAACGAACATTATTTCAGTTAAAACAGACAAACAAAAAAAAAACACCAAACATGTTACGTTACAATGTGTTACGTTAATTTTAAAGGAAGCACTATTTGTACCATTTGAATTACAACCTCCGTTACGTTTCTGTAAGTGTAAACTTTCAGCTAGAATTTCTTAAGTTGTGAAACAAAAAATTAAAGTACTAATTTTGAAATGAGTTAGCTATTCACTTTTGGTTATGAACCTTAAATATTGAAGAGCGAACACAAACACAAATACAGTGCGTTTTGTACACTCGCCTGTCTCTTCAGTAATCCTGACAGCTGAGTTGAGGCCGTTGCTGTGCAGGTAGATGTGGCTTGTGTGTGAGGGGTTGATGGTGGGGGGAGGGGTTGAAGCGAAACATGACGTGTGTCAAAATCACGCCTGTTTCGAATCTGTAGCTCTTCCACTTTGTTTTTATGGAAGAAAATAGTTAAAAGGTATCTAGGTTTGCAAAATTACCACATGTTTGTAGATTTAATAAATGCTCTTCTTAATTCTAATAGTTAAAGTTCAAACATATTTGGTAATGTCAAAAGCAATATTTAATAATCAAACCGAAGATAAAAGGGTTTGGGATATATAGATATAGTATTAATAGTCTCATTGATAGTCTCATACCAAAAACTAATTGATTCAAAAGATCAGTTTACCTACCAAAAATATTAATTGCGCGAAACATTAATTACAAAAAGTTATTTAATGTTACTTTAAAAATGAACGAGGTTTTGGATTTCAATGCTTTACTAAGACTTCATGGGTTGCAGGAATGGCAGGTCCTGCTTTTGCAATAATATTTTTTTTATTTACAAGTAATACCTTAACATACCTTAAACGACTTTAATATTGTTTTATATAGCTATCCAAGTTGAGCTTAAAAGACATTGTAACCTATCCTGCAAAATAGCTAGCACTAATCCAATGGGACTATACGGTTTCGAAAAATGCCAGCCAAAATATAAACTAGCTAACGTATAGCTACAAACAGCTATTCACTGTTTGCGATAGGTAAACAAACAAATACACATTTAGTTACAATTCGTAATAGATTTTTGGAAACAAACATCTGGCAAGTAAAAATCTCATACGATATTTATTTTATTCTTCTGAACAAAGCATAATGCTTGATTAATCACGAACAGCATGAAAACGCTAAGCAAGCATTTTCGTTGCAAGCGAAAACGAGGGAGGGAGAGAACGTGGCAATTCTGTGTGTCATTTATCTTTTGTATTGGAGGTAATCAATTACCTGTAGAGACGTTTTATTGCAGCTGATTTGTAGCGTGAATCTTTCAACCGGAACAAACTGCGGTACATAGAAGTACGTAGGTTGTATAGTACGGAAAAGTCGGAAGAACATGACACTGAACGTCGAGAAAAAGTGTTAAAATTCGCATTTGTAATTGTACATGTCAAATATATTTTTCAGTATTGAAATAGTCAATTTAATCAATAATACCTCAATAAAAGCGTCCGATAGGAGTTGAGCGAGGATTTAACAGGCACGTTTGGGACAAGTGATAATCGATACTTTTTGTCATGATGATAATATTAAAAAATAAATTACAAATTAAATTTTATTGTATTAAAAGTGTCAAAGTAAACAATGTTTTGAACACAGTAGTTGAATTTATTTTATTTATTAATAATCAGTACCAGGATAAAAAAAAACACCGCTGGCATGAGTGAAGAGAGTTTAAATGCACATCATACAGGAAAACGTATAGGTATGTAGTTCAAATGACAGTAATATTGGACTGCTCATTTTACTAAAAGCCTGTTGAATCAACGACCCTGGAATTTGAAGAGCATAAAAGTTGGCTTATTCTCCTAGAGAAAAATACCATCAAAACCAATCTTGACTTCCTTTATGATAAAAGTGCAATTTTAGAACACCCTTAAACGAGTCTTAAACAAGTGTTTTTGAGCAAAAAAGACTAAATTGAATTCAACTTTAACCGGTGGTAAGCTAACCATTTGATTAAGTTGTTTACAGTCTGTAATGTTCACATTTTACCCAACGTTCAGAACCTTTCGGCTTTCAATGAATAATTGAAGATTATTCATCCAATGAAGGTATTATTTTTCATTCATTGTTAAATTTAACACGTACACCTTATGCTAAAAGTAACACTAAAATGCAAAATAAACTGAGACAAAGTAACCTCATAAGATATCCAGCTTTCCTATTGGTTAGCTGCCAGTTAAAATCTATTCGCTGTTAAGGCCGAATTGAAAAACAGCCCTAAATTGTGAAATGTTCAAAAACAAAATAACTCGTTTGAACCAGCCTATCTTTACTTTTTGCCTTTGCCGTGATTGTTTGAAAATAATGAAACATACCTTGTGTATGCTAAAATTTACCAGACATAAAAATTATTTATTTATATGATCAAGCCGTCAAAATTAAATGGGTTCATAAAATCGATGCAAACTTTAAGCCAAAACCAAAGCCTATATGCAATAAATACCTTGTAGTGTCGACGCCAGAGTCGGGTTTCTTGTCCGACGAACCCATCGATCAATACTTAGATAATACACGGAGCAAAACAAAATTTAAACCCAATTCAACGAACGTCCATTTATGAAAACACTGTTGACCGTTACTGTCGGTCGGTGAGGCAAATGTGATTACTTATGCCTTTGAAGAGAGCAAGCACACAGCCACACGAGTAGCTAGCCTGTAGCTCTGTGCTCTGTATATGTTGTGCATGGTCATTTCATTATTCATAACAACATTAGCAGGCTCTCACCAACTGCACATGTCGTAACATAGGCTATGTTTGTCAATCGTGTGTCTCCTTTATACATATATATATATTTGAACAATACATATAATTTAACATAGTAAATTATCATTCACATATTTAGAAGTATGGTTATATAGTTATACTCCTTAATTGCTCCAATTTTATTTCGATGTATAATTCTAGAAAGCTAAAAAGTTCTTTGTTTGTCAACTCTATGCAAAATTTAGCAGTGAAAAGGTAAAAGAAACTCTAGTGTAATTCCTCACGTTTTTATTTATTTTTTCATGTGTTTGTAGAAAGAAATGAACATATCAATTGGTAATTGTGTTAAGTTTCAAGCGCCAAAATAAAGCTGTCATGGATTATTTTTGAAAGCATTAAATTTCATGTACAATGTTAATAAATGCATTTAGGGTGTCCTTATCTCACAATCACAATTGTCTCTTAAAACTGTCAAGACTACGAATTTTATAATTCGCATAGTCACGGCAGTAGTGCAATTTCTGGCTCAGAGTCTGGTAGAGTTAAGAGGAAAGGAGAGTTGGTCACGTACTTCATTGTTAAAACTTTGCCCAAGAAGTTCTAATTAACTCCTCACAATGGTAGGATTGAGAATCAGTAACCTTTAAAATCTGCAGTATTGCAACTACCTTTTCATTGCATGTATTATTTTGTTTTACTCCCGATTAGTAATTAGGTTGATTCAGAATCAGATAACAATGTTGAACAATTCACATACATAAACTTTCTAAAATACAATATGTTAAACAACAAACTTCTTATGTAAAGCTTAAAACGAAAACTTCGTATTTTTGAGAATTGTAGAACCATTGTGAGCAGAAACGTGTAGTAACTGCACTATACAAAAACATAGTGATTGGCGTTTGAAGAAATAATTGTGTCAATGTGGGAGGCCCCCTTTCTTAAAGGTAAGCCAAAACCGTAAGGTAAGCTCATTTTCTCATACTTCTTCGACCTTGTAGACGTAAAGGCTGTTTTTGTTTTCTGTTTTTTTGCCCGAAACGGTAGTTTGGGATGGCTTCAAAATTAATGTGTTTTGTCATGTTCCGTGAAAAAGTTAGTTTGATGAAGACTAAATAATAAAACAAAAACACAAAATTTATATTATAAAAAACATCCGATGCATATTTACCAGAATTACTAGCATTTTATTGTTATCGAAGGGCATTTAAAAAAGCCATTTACTTCCTGTAGAAAACTTTTAAGTGAAAGTTGGTCATATATGAGAACAGTTATATGAAACTGTGGCCTTTTTCAACCGAAGACAGACAAAAGTGAACCTTCATCGCGTGTTAATGCAGAGTTCCATCCACTCTGACTCATCAATCTTCATTCATTATTCACACCACATTCAGGATATGAGTTTATTTCCAGGGAAACACTGGGTTTATTGTCTGTAATGTTGTCACCACTTGTGCCATGTGAGTTCGATCCATGTCAAGTGTCAAGGCTTTCATTTCTTTTTCACTTAAGTATCAAGTTTTACACGTTAGAAGTCAGTATATAAAATAAGAGTTCTCATAATGGGCTATCAAAATTTGCTGAGACGTTTTGAAAGTGTGGGAGTCAAAAGAGCCTGAACGATCTCTGTTAGCGACCCAGCGTGAAATGGTTTGGGAGTGTGGAGAGTTTTCAGGACTTTTGGGGGAGATGGAAAAGAGGTTTTCACAAATACTCGTATTACTAAGCTATTACGATTACGAGCTTATTACTAAAACGTTTACTAGCACATAAAGTTATATTTTTTGAAGTTGATTTGAGGACCGTTTCTATGCATCGTGGACTACTGACCTCTCCTAGCTTTAATTATGAAAAATATATGATTTTTTGAAATAAATGTGGTGATACATAAATGTGTTTTTAAGACAGCTTCAAAAAGCTAAGACAAGTTCATAAATTCATTGAATTTAAAACCACTACACCCTACTCTGAATCTCGAGAACTACCTCGTAGCTTCAAGTTTCTAAAAAGTCACTGAACCAAAATGAAAACTTAAATTTAAAACTGAAATGTGCTCTACCATAACCTGCAAGAGCCAAATATCCTCTTGCCAATTGTTATAACCAAGTTGGTCATATCTCGGAAGCAGAAAATACGCTTGATTTCTTCGGAATTTAAATTTAATGAGAATATTGCCCGTAAGGATGACAACGTGAAAAGATCTATCTATATGTTCAAAACAATGTAGTGTAATGTCTACGGATATACGGAACTAAAACACGTAGAAAAAGAGAAAAGTACACAACTGAATAGTTTAAGGTAAAGACGCACAGACATGAATTTCATTCCGACTAAAAGCAGCTTACGTTTTGTTTTTTATGAAAACTCATCTTGAAGACTGAGTGTTCTGCTGCAGTATGAAAATATGTAAGAGGATGAAGCAGAAAACGAGATAGGTCTCTTGGCTCTAGTGATGTAACTCATTAAAGTTTTTACACTACTCACTGCCTTCACTCATCCTCTTAGTGAGAGTGGAAAATATGCGCTTGAAGATTTCAAAGTATGATAGTGTAGAATATTGTAATACTGAATTGTAATACATATCGTCTTATATATGTATTATGACTTGGACTCGTGGCGTGGTCCTGTAATCCAGCTTCATGGAGGTTAGGTTTTGAGGATGATATAGGTCTAAAGTGGCTCAGATAGTCTCAGTGATCATCTGATGGTACCCGCATCAACTCTCACCATCGTTTAGACATATCAGACCATCATCTGCGTGGTTCGGAAGTCACGTTAAGCCGTTGGTCCTTGTATTTCCATTGGTCATTGGGCTATTAATTAATGACCCATTCTAAGAAAGAGTCGGCCTTAGTTTGTAACAAGACTACACCTCATAACTCATTACTACCACTCATCACACTCATCCTTCACCACACATTTGCCTTAAAATACCCTCATGAGAGTGGTCGGCATCTCGAATAGTGATTTAGTGATTACATGTTTGAATATACGAACATCTTCGATGGATAAAATATCTTCGATATTCCTGGGTAAGAACGTGCAATGATGGGTTAACTGTAAGATTATGGTCATAAAATAAACGTATATTTTACATGGTTACAACATGCTTTTTCTATTCTTAGTTTCAAAATTAAATATCTTTGTCCATTTACATGTTAAATGTCATACATGTTAAGAAAGGTTTGTTCCACCGAAAGGTATTTTCTTTTTTTATCTGAATATTCTAAAAGTTTAAAGATAATATGTTAGCCTAATTTGGTTACAAATACTGGTGTACTTACTTATCTACTTGTACTTATCCACTTGTAGTTGTACTTTCATATTGTACATATAAGTACTATACAAACAACAACGTAGTACTGAACACACATATTACAAAACGTACTGCTCTACAATGATAATCCAGGTAAAGTAAACTCTACTGTTTACCAGCACGGTAAAATAGTACATTTTCATGGTTTGTTTGAAGCCTTTTTTGATAAATAAAATGGTATTAAGAAATTCGGTCTTCTGGTTTATGAAAGCGTTTGCCGACTCCTCATCAGCGGAACGCCTAGGGTGAGGATATCAAGGAAGTATTCATAGCAAAGAAGGCAAAGGTATGTAATGTTCATCTTGTTGTTTGAGGTGTAGCTAGGACTACACAGTCCTTTCTACTACTCAACCTCGACCTTTACCTTGCGTTACCGTATTGTCACTTCACAAATTGGCTGCGGGGATCAGACCCGCGATAGCGGAGTTAGAACTCTGGAGTCGTGCATGATTCCACCCCGCCACGAGTCCGCTAACAATGGTGATAGTGGAAACATAATTTAAAACCTACTTACTAGATTAGTAACGTATGCTTTCTGTACTCATTTCCTTTTGATGCAACTGAAATTATCATACATTGCTCATTGATTTTAATGATTGTAAAATTAATGTCTTCAAATCTTTAGTTTGCTTCAGTTTGAAACAACTAAATATAGTAGTGTAAATTTCAAATCGAACAGGACACGTCTTTGAATGATTTTACTACTTAGACAATATATGTACTGTATTTACATGTCCATACGTTTATCTATCCATACATTTGTTTTTAGTGCTATCAGTCCAGAAAGTTTGCAACTTTGTTAACAAAAAATTAAGTTTAAAACGTTTATTTTTACACTTATTATTTGCTTTCATATGTCTGAGATTCTACAAGAGTGTTTCATAACCGCAATACTTAACGAGAATGCATTGAAAAATACTAAGAAACAATTCAACCCCTTAACAATTACATAAACTAATTACGTCCACGGCAGCCCCTCCCACCTGTAGAATCAGTTCAGAAAACAATAACATTGTTTCCGTTTAACATTATTTGAAAAGACAAGAAAGTATGTACCTGGGTATCCTGTCATAGCTGTCCCAGCTTGTTAGACAGTTGTATGAAGAGTAGCGGCTTGAGGACCCCATATGTGGACTACATGGCGAGTACGGCTCGCGCACTGGCTTACTCACTACTGAGCCGCTAGAGGGCGCGACGTCACCCCTGCGCCACCCCCTGCGCGCTCTAGCGGCTAACGCTACAACTACGTCCACGTAACGCACGCTGTTTTATGCATATTGTTCAACTAAGTGGGTTTCATATGTTGTTTATGGTATGAAGTTATTTACGAGGTTGGTGTTTAAAGAGACGAGGCAAATAAATTTACTAAATATTATGTTGTATAACTGATCAAGAAAGCCGTCGAGTTCGGAGAGAAGAGAATAACTACCAAGTATATTTGTAAGTCCTATCGTAACGTTATGTCAAGTTTCGTAGAAAAATACTTTTTAGGCGTACGATATTTTGTTGAACCTACTTAAGCGGTTCAAAATATGTATTTCTAGTGTAATTAGTGTAAATAGTGTATTTCTCATGTATTGATCTTGTTGTTCTTCTAATATCTCCTCTGAAGTACAGGAAAAGGTGTTAAATGCCACCTTATTGTGTTTCGGTACACGGGCTGTAGGATAAGTTCTCAGCAAGGAACTGTAGGCCAAGTAAAAAGGCCAAGTAGGCTAGCTTCCCTTAAGTTGCTCTTTTGATATACAACGCTTTGCTACGATATTTTAAGAACTTAGCCAACCCTAAGTTCAAAGGCAGCATCAAGAGTTGGTTACTCACTTGACCTATCTACTCACTGAGTGAATTTTCTGACACGCAAACCTTTCATGTGGCTTGCCGCCGGATGTTTTGTATAATAGTAGTAAATAAGTTCACGCCCTCTACCCAGCTGAACTGGTCAAGGATCCAGCGAGAGGTAATCAAGGTAAAGTAATCAAGTAACTACTAACAATTTATTAAGCGTCCACCTCAGTGCTCACCTCGGAGACAGGCTGAATTCGTCTGCCCTAGGAACACACGACACCGTGCACGTAACAACTGGCTAAACAACCTTCTTTCAACTGATGCAACCTTCTTTCTAACTTCTTTCTAACCAACCTTCTTTCAACTGATGCAGCCTTCTTTCTAACTTCTTTCTAACCAACCTTCTTTCAACTGATGCAGCCTTCTTTCTAACCGACCTTCTTTAAACCGACCTTTTTTAAACCGACCTTCTTTAAACCGACCTTCTTTAAACCGACCTTCTTTAAACCGACCTTGTTTTAAACCGACCTTCTTTTAACCGACCTTCTTTAAACTGACCTTCTTTTAACCGACCTTCTTTTAACCGACCTTCTTTCAACTGATGCAGCCTTCTTTCTAACCGACCTTCTTTTAACCGACCTTCTTTAAACCGACCTTCTTTTAACTGACCCTTCTTTTAACTTCTTTTAACCGACCTTCTTTCAACTGATGCAGCCTTCTTTCTAACCAACCTTCTTTCAACTGACACCTTCTTTCTAACTTCTTTCTAACCAACCTTCTTTCAACTGATGCAGCCTTCTTTCTAACTTCTTTTAAACCGACCTTCTTTAAACTGACCTTCTTTTAACTTCTTTTAACCGACCTTCTTTCAACTGATGCAGCCTTCTTTCTAACCGACCTTCTTTAAACCAACCTTGTTTTAAACCGACCTTCTTTTAACCGACCTTCTTTTAACTGACCCTTCTTTTAACCGACCTTCTTTTAACCGACCTTCTTTTAACCGACCTTCTTTTAAACCAACCTTGTTTTAAACCGACCTTGTTTTAACTTCTTTTAACCGACCTTCTTTTAAACTGACCTTGTTTTAAACCGACCTTCTTTTAACCGACCTTGTTTTAAACCAACACTTGCAATGGTTTACGGTGGTCCGTTTTCACCTTTAAAAATAGTTTTAAACTGAAAACAACCTTTAAACCAAATATATTTGGAGACTAGAGGGGTTTCTGACACGTGTGCATACTTTAAACGTATAATAAAACGCTCGATACGCGTGTCGAAAACCTCTATTTTTTCCAAACATATCGTGCTTGTTAGTTTGAAAATTACTTTAAAAGGAGAAAAATGGGTCGCCGTAAACCTTTGCATCCAAGCCTCGCCGCGCAGCTGAGGCGGACCCTTATGTGACTTTGTGGTAACGCTAGGTAAAGGCCGAGTTTGAGCCGTAGAGAGCACGTTGTAGTCCTAGCTTTGTCTAGTTAAACAAGGAAACTTTAATTATTTGTACCAAATGGTAAAAAATATTAAATAAATCCATACATAGAATGTGATAGAAGGTTACCAAACAAATCATTACGCTATAGTTGCATATTCTCAATGGTAGCTGGCCCACTAAAACATTCACAGCATGCAATCGTGCATATATGTTCTCCTTTAACTAACAATAGAGTCAACGCTATTCGACATATTCTCAAAGGACAAAAGAGTAAAACAGAAACACGAGTGATGTACTAATGTTGTTTCCATTGTTTGTGTTACATCGTGAATAATAATGGACACATGATTCATTTTAAATTTGATAATTAAGGCTATCTTTGTCTCTATTTCATATTCCGTGGCCTTTCATTAATGTATTTACACTATTTTTAATGGGTACACCGAGGTGTATGGAACAATATACGTTGGAAAACCTTCCTAGTTGTTTATACCCTGTGTGATTTGTCAAAACATTGCATACATATATAATTATGTATTTACCATTTTATATGAAACCAGAGCGTGTTTTTTTTAATTTACTAGGGTTTTCACGTTAAGTTGTGAATACAATTTTGAAATGTAATGTCAATATGTTTTTAAAGTTCAGTATTGTTCTATGTGAAAGTGTACACAAAAAGCATATCAATAAAAAACTTTTGCGAAGTTTAAAATCTTAGTTAATTTTCCTATGCAGTGTTGACTTTATTTTCTGTATTTTCTTTGCAAAGTTATCATTCATTCTTTTGATACTAACTCGATAGAATATATACCTTTGGTAAATATCTTCTGAAATGTAACGAAATCCACGTCCGACCATCTGTTGTAATACTTATGCATTGATAATCCGCCGTCTGTAAAACAGCTGAGTTTTACTGAGGCGCTTGAAAGTTTCAGTAAACCAGAGCAACCGGAGCGTTAAATGTTGCATCCGCCGCATGACGTACCGTACACTGAACATATGTAAACCCTGCTGCTGGAATTAAACTCCGCATTTCGCTATTTTTGCACCGTTATAACAATATCCGCTTTCATGCTTGCGTTTTTGTTTAAAATTATCTCAATTTATTTTTGTATCGCGATAGATGAAGGCATCTTTTACAGCTAAATTAAAAAGGTGGCCTATTAAATTGAAACGCTTTGTTAAACTTTGTTTTGAGATTGTTATTTTTACATTAAAAGGACGTTTAATTAGACTAACTATTTAGGGAAGATTCAATAAAATAATTGCAAAATTTAAAATGTTACAGGTATTAACACATAGAATTTCTCTTTGAGGCTATTTATTTTCAAACTGTTGTACGTAAAGTCCAGGGTTACAACGAACGCCTCTTTAGTCGAACTACCTGTCAACTCTTTCAATAAATTGTTGCACTGGGTAAAAGTTAATAATTTTTTAATAATAAAAATACAGTATGGATAATTGCAATCCAACGCAGCAGAGTCGTGCAGACGAGCTTTGAAAATGTTAAAACTATGAAGTAAACTGCAGTTTCATTCATCAACATAATTTAACATTCAATTAAGAGCTAGGGCATTGGTGTCAAAGGTATTAAACACTTTTCTCAAAACATATTGATTGCGGAAGCCTCTTTAATCTTTCAGAAGAATTTCAGGGGGTGGCCATAGCTCAGTGCTATAGTGCGTGCTTTGCACCATATCGTCCAGCGGCGCAGTGATAACTTTTCACGATGGCCACTCCCCGTCGTTCGGAAGTCACATTAAGCCGTTGGTTCATTTCATTGGTCGTTGGTTTATTGATTAGTGATCCATTCTGGAGAACAGTCAATCCTGGTTTGTAACAAGACTACATATTACCCTGCCTCTACCTTTTGGAAACTTGCCTTTTTTTCAGACAAAAATGCGACCCCGTAAGAGGGAGTGATATCCCACTCTTACGTAACCAGGGGCGGAGAACTACCGAACTGGGATACACAGGACGGTAGCTCATGAACGTTTGCCTTCACAGGCAGGAGTTCAACTAGTCAACAGACTCCCAAATTCGATTAAAAGTGCACCAATGCCAAAGGCATTCAAAACTCGCTTGAAAAAATTTTGGTCGCAGAAGCATTCTATAATATAAACGAGTTTATGGCACACGACTGGGGCACCGCGTAAACAGACCACGGACCAAGGGGCTAGAGTGGATCAAATTCGAGTGAATGGGAATTGGGTGAATGCAAATACTGTATGTTTGAATGGGATTTCGATGTGTGCGAATGCAAAATTTTAGATACTTAACACTATGACGGTTGCATAACATGTATATGTTTAACGCAATAAAATATTTATTTATTTATTTATCATCAATCAAATCACTCATCACACTCATCATCATCCCATTCATCATTCACCTTAAAATACCCTTTGAGAGAGATAAAGGGTCGGTGCCTCAAGTAGCAAAAGTATCAAAGTGGGACGCAGTCGTGGGGCTCACGACTGGGAAACCCATTGACCGACTAGGAAAGAGTTAGAGCGAAAATATTCGAGCGTATGTTCCACAAATTTAAAAGCCGAATTTTAATAATTACATTCATTGTTTCTTATCAACGACGATTATTTACTGGTTTGCTTCATATGAAAACGCATTCGGTGTAGCCCTTTGTTTGACGCTACTGTGGCTCGCGGAAGTGGGTCACGTCAACGTCACAGCCTCTAGAATCACTTAGATGGACAGGAGCTCGTGTTTGATGCAGTATTTCACATCTAGGTGGCGGTGGTGGTGAATGTGAAGTTTTGTATGTATCAAGGCATCAGTGGCTGCGACTGTCACAATGCCACTCCAACTTCCTGACGCTTTTCATCCGCACCGGTGTACGGATTTCGAAATGTACGGATCTAAAAACTGTGAGATATTCTCTGCAGGTTTTTGTCTTGAAAGGTATTCCACATGCTTTTACGTTGTTTTATGCATTTATTTATATCTTAGAGTATTTTGAAGAACGTAAACTAGTTTTATGTAATGATACAACTATTTTTTTAGTTCAAAGTATTTTAAGCAAACATTTGCCTGAAAAGTTTTGTTTCTGTAGAGTTTGAATTGTTGATTAAACCAATGCTTCATAATCAAACTATTGAGGTTGTTTTATACCGACTAGTGAATTAAGCTTGTTTAAACTGACATATCAATGACTTTTGTGAGACTTTGATAAATAGTGCACTTTGTCTGGTCCGGTGTGTTAGAAAGTTTATGTTATTGTCCTTTTGTTTGAAATATACTTTGTGGATAAGATGTGTGGACAACCAAACAAGTTATTTCTTACTGAACCTAAAAGCAGCAGAGATGTGATTGGTGGATAAGCAAAAGAAGATTTATGTAATATGATTGAGTGATGGAATACATTGAGTCCCTGTGGGGCAGAGCAATCATATCACAGAGAGCAACAAAAAGTCAAACAATATTTTGTGCAATTTTTCACCAAGAAAACACATTAGAAACTCGATTTCGTCTTCATTTGAGGGTCTGGCAGAAATTATGCAGAGTGTTATACATATTAAATTTGATTATACTTAGAGTTTTTAATAACATTACTATTAGTGAATACGCGAAGAAAACATGTTCAATCAAATTTAATTATAGTCTAATATTTCATGAAGGAACATTGCAAAATAGCAATATAACACACAACTGCATCTATTAGAAGGGCTTTCCCTTCTCCAGTTAAAGCCCTTAAACTCCTTAAGTTTAAAAGAAACATAATTTTTAATGCACAAAAAATATACGATTGTTTTGTTGTATCAGTACTTAATATCACAAAAATTCAAGTGAAAAGGGTTGGGCAAAGGCCCTATTGTATAATTAAGCACTTAATCTAAAATCCGCATTTCACAAAGAAAAATCATGTAAACTGTATAAAAAATAAATCATATTTACAAGAATGAGGCATTTTTAAACATAAAAACTTAAATAAGATTGGTTTTTACAATGAGTTTTTTTAAACAGTTTTGTCATTTGGAATTAACACCGTTAAAATATCAGTACTTTATTCGTAGATAAGGTAAACCGTTTGACATTAACCTGTAGAAAGAGCCATTTAGATAACACACTATATGCGAGGGTCGCTTAATGTTCATGTGTTGTTCTTTGTATGTACGTAGTTAGAAATTACCCGTATATTTACGAAGTGAACTACGACTATTTGATCAACACACGTGACCGCAAAAATGGAACATAAATTAGGGGATAAATACAGGGTGTCCAGTAATTAAGAGATCAAACTTCACCAGGTAGTTTACCAGCTCATAATAAACCAAAAATGTCCTATAACACATAGTCCTATCTCGCTTAGTTTTCTGTCTGTCTGTCTGTCTCTGTTTTTCACTAAATAACTTTTATCTCCGAGATCAATTAAGTTATGATTGTTAGTATAATGAAAACCAATATTTAAAAAATAACTTTGACTAATTTTCACTTCCGGTTTAAAAATGGTTGCCATATAAAATGTTTTAAGCTTGATAACTCAAAACCTTAATCTTTATGGTAAATACACAAAAACAACAATATGTGGCAAATGTATTTACACACATTTTAAGACCAATTTTGTTTTCCTGTGTGAAATAACAATGGAGAACGATAAGGTTTTCTGAGCGCACTCCTTAGTTTACATTTAAGAAACATATGTAAATACAGGAGTGCGCTCAGGAAAACTTCAATTTCTCCGTTATTAATTGTCTCAAAACAACAAACTTAGTCTTAAAGTGTTTGTAAATACATTTGCCACATAGCCTATTATTATTCGTGTGTATTTATCATAAAGGTTAAGGATTTTGAGTTACTAAGCTTAGAAAATTTAACATGGCCATCATTTTAAAACCGAAAGTGAAAATTAGTCAAATTTATTTTTTAAATATTGGTTTTAATTATACTAACAAGCGTGCAAAGCTTTTAGTTCATAACCCAATTGACCTCGGAGATAAAAGTTATTTAGTGAAAGACACAGACAGACAAAAAACTAAATGAGATAGGTTTATGTGTTATGGAACATTTTTTGTTTATTATGAGCTGATAAACGACCTAGGGAAGTTTCATCCCCCAACTACTGGACACCCTGTATATGATAATAACAAATAGATTTTAACATAGTTTTAAGAGAACCAGTGTACGTTGTTGTATTACACTATTTAGGAAACAATTATTGTAGTAAATTATGTATAGTCAAACGTGCCTGAGCAGTAATAATCATAATTTAAATAAATATTTAAAAATGTTATCTTGACAACCCATTGTTTATCGTTTTTTTGGCAAATTATTCATACAGTTTAAAATTTTCCCTTAACAAGCAGAAGCCAAATTTGTAATAGACTGCGTGACATTTTTAAACCCATTCAACTAATTACACTTTTCAAAACCAGCCTGGATCTAGACAGACTAATTCACAATTGATGAATTTATGGACCAGTGACTAAAATATCACTGTATAACAACACACACTTTGCTTTTTCTTAATATGAAAACATGTTATCATTGTGAACAAAACATTCAATTTTCAACAACAACTGACAAATTAACAACTGAAGATGCCTTAGCCGGCGAAAGCTAGCTCTTTCAATTAAAATTCAGTGAAAAGTTTAATAATGTCTAATTAATAATTCCATCCACTTTTCACCAAGCATACACAGAAGAAAACTTTACAGGCAGTCAATGGTACACCGTTCTTTTATGAAAACCCTGTATTGTTACTGTAATTTTTTAAGTGTAATAATTCTAATTCGCTACCCTCACAGCCTCGCTCCCCCCTTCGGTCATACCTTTATTACTGGGTTTTCATTTCTCTCATTGTTAAGGGATGATACAACGCCACCATTTTAACGGTGTTTACTGTATTTTCTAATGCCTCATTTTTAAAACTAAAACTGCGGAAGTTCTCCAAAGTTAAACCATTTTATATAAATTCCAATAACCAAATTTACATTTAAAATCGGCTTTAGTTTTAACTCAAGATATCTTCTTCTAAACATTTGTAAATTTTACTATACAGTATGTAAACTGTATGTACAGTATGGTTTTATATTTTCAAAACCATTTTGTTGTACTGTATTTGATAAATCTGTAAAACCTAGAAAACTCTCTTTAATTAGCACAGAGTGAGCGTAGATCCTGTGACTGTCGTGATGGTGAAACAAGGCACTATTGAGAGCCAGAACTGCAAATCACAGATCACCCATCATACATCACCTTCTCTGTCATCATGGCCTTGAGATCAAACAGACACCCACACAGAACACTGAGATCCACTTAGTCAAGGCAACAGTGAAAGTGGTAGTTAGCTAAGTGAGGATGTTCTAGGCCCACATGATCGAACTACTGTAGGTTGTCACAAATAGGTATCAGTTAGACAGTTACTATCAGTTTTTAGTTAATTTTGTGTATAAATTGACGAATTCTAACATCGCCAAATAATATAATAATTTATTTAGACCCCCATTTTAACTAGGCTACCATTAGGCACTCGTTAGCTAGCAAATTAAGGCAAAGTTCAAGGGGGGTAATACCATAAGTTAATGTATGTAGTTGTAACATTATATATCGATTATATAAAGTAATATTTATGAAAAAATTAGCGATTTACGATTTTGCAAGCTGCTTTTGAAATTGTGTGCGTACATTTCATCCTTTGCTATAGTAGTATCCTGTATTTTGTTTCTATTTAACTTGAATATTACTTGACTATACACATTTGCTTCAACCAACACACGCACAATTGCAGTTTTTCTTTTCTTAATCACTAATCTTGCACAGATTCCTTCACCTATTGTTTTAATGTAACTTAGTTGTAGATTTGTAGCCTACGTTGTAACACAGTAGGGCAGCGACTAAAACATATTTTACGTGTGAGTTTTTCTTCTTACTACTTTATGATTAGTCTAGCCGCTCGATGTGTTTCAGTTGAAATCTAGGCATTTACACGTTATAACAGTAAAAGTTGCTGTGCCAGCAAACATAGTCAATACTGATAATATCTACTCCGTCACGTCTGGATATGAGAAACTTCTAAACGACGTTTCCTCTCAGTAAAGCGAAGCGTATTTCTCTTCAACAGCAAATGGGTTTCCGTTGCTACAATTTACCCTGTCATTCTAACACTGACATTCACGACACATACTGATCCATTCCCATGAAAGACCAAATGTTTACCATTTTCACATTTCAAATTAGCATTGAATCGTTTTATCAGGATTTTCTACGGTCGGTGATTCCTTACAACAGTCATTCGTGCTGTAGTAATGTGATAAATTGTGTATTTTGCTATCCTTCTAATTTCGTGTTGTGATAAATTGTATGTTCTCACATTAGCGCTAATAATCCGTTTTAAAACGTTAAAACTTACGTACAATTTTATATCATAAAGTTTTATTTGACCTCATTTCAATGTGCTTTAAAATTTCTGTTTCCGGTCGGCAAATGAAAATTAAAATAAAACAGAAGCGTAGCCGCAAGTTCTACCGTGAATCCTTGCGAATTTTCAATAACAAATTTACCTTAAAATTGGTTTTATGCTCTAAATCTGCATTTTAGCTTATGATCTATTTTAATGACACGTTACATGCACAGTTATGTCACCGTAATGACACGTGTTCTTAAAATCACCACAATTCGGTTAGCCAAACCCAAGGTGGCGGTGAAATTCAGTCAATGAATTAGGATTTATATTGTGTGTAAAATTAATACTGTGTTATTATTATGAGAACTACTTACCAAACGTACAAAACAGCGCTTAAAACCTCGTGAAGTTATTTGATTTACCTGAAAAGAAACGCAAACTATTAGTTTACTATAAATAAAATTAATTAGAGCTATTTATAAATGCAATGCATTACTCATAAAACACTACAAACAAATAAGTGTATTAAATAATTAAATCACCTCCCTGTCAATTTGTAGTTTAGGCATATAGGGGAAAACTGCGTTTTAAGCATATGGATAATGTGTTGCAATATTTTGTATAATCTGGATTTGCACCAGCTTCCCATCATAGGTACTGCTTTTGAAGGCTCAGTTATCATGTTGTCATAGGATGTTAGAAGACATAAACAAGCTACGATGCTAGCCAGTTTCCAGCCAATAATAGATTCCTGGTAATTGATCATTTTTTATTTAAGTTGTTTAAAACGTACTGGAAAGTTGTTTAACACGTAATGTTATGTTATTGTTGAGTAATATTTTTAATTTGTTTTATTTGCAAATTTTCTTTTGTGATTCTAGTTTTAAACAGGTTTGTAAATAATTTCTGAAATGGAGATAGATATTATCTAAATATGGAATATAATAGTATAATACTTATTCGTGCTGACGCTGGAATTGTTACATAGGTCATCGTACTAATATATACAGTTGTTAACAATACTGTATTTTATTTTTCATTTACAACTGTATATAACATAATTTTTGATTATTTTATTTTCATGTAACAAGTTTTGCTCGACGATGACAGCATTGCTGTCGAAAGCGCTGTGAACAAAAATATTGTAATTAAATATTTTACATTAATTAAGAATTGTGTACTTTGAACCACATTAATTGTTAAATGTACATGAATGTCCAACGTTGAACATGTCAAAGTTGAACAGAGACATCCATGTTCAAAAGTACAAAATGCTTTCATTTTATAGTAATGAATACCTCAAAGTAAATGGAATTAACATCAAGAATATTCTAATTTATTATTTACACTACTTGTATAGGCCTATGTAGGCTAAGTGTAAACTATTTTGCTGTGAACGGGATACAATTTTGTTGACAACCTTTTCCTAATGGGGAGTAGGGACTGACTTGACCTCAAAGTAAATGGAAATAACATCAAAACATATTCGAATTAAATTGTTCATACTATTTTACAGGACTATGTAGGCTAAGTGTAAACTATTTTGCTGTGAACGGGATACAATTTTGTTGACAACCTTCTCCTAATGGAGAGTAGGGACTGACTTGACCTCAAAGTAAATGGAAATAACATCAAATATATTCTAATTAAATTGTTCATACTATTTTATAGTACTATGTAGGCTAAGTGTAAACCACTTTGCTCTGAACGGGATACAATTTTGTTGACAACCCTTCCCTAATGGATATTAACTGACTTTTCTATAAAGTTACTTATTTAAGATGTACTTTTATAACTCGCATATTTACTGTAATAGGTAATTATTTAAATAGGTAATAGCACGTCCATTTAATTCGATAACAACTGTAAAAGACTCAAACTAATGACTTTATGAATACGTAAAAGGGGATCAATTCTTCACATAATAATAGGCCCTGACTACTATTCAACGAAACTCTTCGATTTTGACTACCTACTGTTTGAAACGTATAATTTTACTATTATTAAATATACAACAAGCATGTGTGTGTTTCTCTAAATGTTTAGTTGCAGCAGAAGCAGTCGACTCTGTCCTGACATACATTGTGTGTATACCCATACAACAAGGCAAGTGCATAGTGCTGTATCAGCTCTCGATATCAATAATTAAATCACTCTCCCTGTCAATTTGTAGCTTGTATGTGTCATTTAGGGGGAAAACTGCGTTTTAAGCGGCTATGGATGAAAATATTGTGTTGTAACCTTTTTGAATAATCTGGATTTGCACCAGCTTCCCATCATAGGTATCGTTTTTTGAAGGCTCAGTTATTATGTTGTCATAAGATGTTAGAAGACATTAAACAAGCTATGATGCTAGCCAGTCTTTCCCAGCCAATAATAGATTCCTTAATTGATCATTTTATTTAAGTTGTTTGATACGTACTTGGTGTTTAACACGTAATGTTATGTTATTATGAGCAACATTTTTTAATTTGTTTACTGCAATCTTTTCTTTTGTGATTCTAGTTTCTTTTAAACAGGTTAATGTTTGATGTTTAAACAAAGGTCTACCTTGCACGTTTTCCTAACATTTGTCAGCGGTTAGCAACCACTCACATGTGGTCTGAGGTAACGAACAAGTAGATGAATAAACGTCACAGCGCAAAAAACACTACATAAGCTCAACAAGTAGTTAGTTTTAGTTAAGTTACCGCTAAGTTATCCTCAGCTCAGTCTAACTAAGACTATTTATCCTCTGAGATGTTTTAGGAAATTACGCTGAATATATTTTAGTTCCGTAAATAGTTGGAACAATTTTATTACTATAACTGATACTTTTCCCCACCATAATTTATTTAATCAGGTTTTGATGACTCTTAAAGCGAAAACTCCTGTCAACACTTTTTTGTTACATATTTCTAGTGTACGGTGAAGACTACACGACTAAAAACATATCTAAGGAAATCTTTAATCCAACAAAGAGCTTCAACGTCAGGTATTTATGAAGATTTCTTGTAAGGATCAAGTCAAATTTATTAACTGTAACGTAAAATTTATACTATGAAATTGGAGTAAAATATGGTCAAAGTAAAGTACATAGATTGAAATCAATCTTTCAAGTTAATCACACAAAATGATTAACCTAGAAATTATCTCAAAAATCTTGTAGTTAAATAAACCCTCACAATTGTATTTAAGTTTAAACAACCTCATTAATAGAGCCTAGTAAGGTAGTTATATTATGATACATAAATAATACACGAATATCTTCCTTTACAGGTGAGGAGCTGGTGGGTGTATGTCAGTCTGTATTAAAGTATGTTCAATTTCGCATGTACAGTTTTACTGAAAAGCGTATGAATAACTTATAATTTTACAGGGTGTTTTTTTTTAAAGCAACCCATTTTCTATAATAAGCCTTTTTTTACAAGTGCCATATGGTCATGAATTGTATAAATTGGTTTGTCCATGATACAAGGGTTCATTGGTTTCGTTCACCAGATGGTATGCTTTTAATAGAATTTGAAAGTCTGTTGACTAATAGAAGGCAAACGTTGATGAGTTACCGTCCTGTGTCTCCCAGTTCGGTAATCATCCCTGCCTCTCGTTACGTAAGAGTGTATGTCTCTACCTCTTACGTGCTCGCACTTGGATCAAAAAAGAGACATGTTTCAAGGATATAGAGGCAAGGTAGTGTCAACACCCAAAATAGCGAAATTTCACTCTTTGTAAGTGGCCTTCACTCCTTTTTTAGTGCAATGATACAATTTATGACCATATAGTGCTCGTAAAGAGTGATTTACTAAAGTTTTAAAATTTGGATGCCTTATAAAAACACCTTGTACAACTTATTTAAGCTTTGAACTTGACAATAGGGTTATCTTTGCTAATATAGCTATAACGTAGCTATTTTGTAAAGCTATAGTGAATTGTGTCTCATCTGATCAACTGCGTTTTAGGTGTGCCTGGAGCAAGAAACGAAGTCAATCTGAGCAAAGACGAGCCTGAAGTGAGGACATCCATTGTTAGAGAGATACCTCACATTTTCTGTCAATGTTCGTTGGCTCGTTATACTTCTGACCAGTTCTCACTGGATAGTTAATGGTTCCTTCCAAGATCACACCCTTACCTCTCCTGGAGGCTGATTGGACAACCCAATGGTCGTTTTCAATTACGAGTATAACGATAAGAAATTAAACGCATCTGCGCATGGGTACTTCTAAGAGGGGTATTTAGTAATGTAGGGATACGTTATTTTTCTTTCAAGTTTTTTTATGACGGAGTATTTTGGAGTTTGAAATATTGTTGTTTTCCATGGAAAAAAACACGTCGCTTTGGACAATCTAATCAGCTTACGTTGATTACTTTAAGCTGGTTCAAATTCTAATACTTTGTGTCAAGTTTTATGTTACCTTTCTCCTGAAAACGGAATCAGATTTCAGATCTAGAAACCTCGTGATCTTTTGTTCACTAACTATGGACTACATATGCAATAATATTTCAAACTTTGACACGTCATTATGAATCACTTAGATTAGGTGTGAACAAACTACTGTTATTTACGCATGTACAGTTTTACTGAAAAGCGTATGAATAACTTATAATTTTACAGGGTGTTTTTTTTTTAAAGCAACCCAATTTTCAAACTATAATAAGCCTTTTTTTACAAGTGCCATATGGTCATGAATTGTATAAATTGGTTTGTCCATGATACAAGGGTTCATTGGTTTCGTTCACCAGATGGTATGCTTTTAATAGAATTTGAAAGTCTGTTGACTAATAGAACTCCTGCCTGAGAAGGCAAACGTTGATGAGTTACCGTCCTGTGTCTCCCAGTTCGGTAATCATCCCTGCCTCTCGTTACGTAAGAGTGTATGTCTCTACCTCTTACGTGCTCGCACTTGGATCTAAAAGAGAGACATGTTTCAAGGATATAGAGGCAAGGTAGTGTCAACACCCAAAATAGCGAAATTTCACTCTTTGTAAGTGGCCTTCTCCTTCATTTTTACAGTGCAATGATACAATTTATGACCATATAGTGCTCGTAAAGAGTGATTTACTAAAGTTTAAAAATTTGGATGCCTTATAAAAAACACCTTGTACAACTTATTTAAGCTTTGAACTTGACAATAGGGTTATCTTTGCTAATATAGCTATAACGTAGCTATTTTGTAAAGCTATAGTGAATTGTGTCTCATCTGATCAACTGCGTTTCCGAGGTGTGCCTGGAGCAAGAAACGAAGTCAATCTGAGCAAAGACGAGCCTGAAGTGAGGACATCCATTGTTAGAGAGATACCTCACATTTTCTGTCAATGTTCAAGTTGGCTTCGTTATACTTCTGACCAGTTCTCACTGGATAGTTACTGGTTCCTTCCAAGATCACACCCTTACCTCTCCTGGAGGCTGATTGGACAACCCAATGGTCGTTTTCAATTACGAGTATAACGATAAGAAATTAAACGCATCTGCGCATGGGTACTTCTAAGAGGGGTATTTAGTAATGTAGGGATACGTTATTTTTTCTTTCAAGTTTTTTTATGACGGTTGGAGTATTTTGGAGTTTGAAATATTGTTGTTTTCCATGGAAAAAAAACACGTCGCTTTGGGATTTGCAATCTAATCAGCTTACGTTGATTACTTTAAGCTGGTTCAAATTCTAATACTTTGTGTCAAGTTTTATGTTACCTTTCTCCTGAAAACGGAATCAGATTTCAGATCTAGAAACCTCGTGATCTTTTTGTTCACTAACTATGGACTACATATGCAATAATATTTCAAACTTTGACACGTCATTATGAATCACTTAGATTAGGTGTGAACAAACTACTGTTATTTACGCTTTTTACAGTTTACCCTAAATCATTAAAGGTTTTAAATAGCCTCTTGCCATCCGTCTTGTCATATTTTTCTTCTTATTGAGCCAGTGTTTCAAAAACGACTCTTGGCTCTTAACCTAGTTAAATAGTTTGCAGGTTCAAATGTTAAGAGGCGGCCAGATAGGGGCCACTCGGGATAGGAAGTTTAACATAGGAACATTTTTGCAACAAGGTTTTAAGTTAACTAATGTACTAAAATGGGAAACATGCTTAAATAGAACCATTGATGTTGCAACATATAAAAGCAAACACGTAAAATCTCCTTTCCAAACAAAATATTTATTACGACGATTCTAGTTCTTAAATAGGACTTCCGGTAACTTTTTAACGGAAAATTAAGTGATAAATAACCTGATAAGGCATTTTTGATGAACGTACAAGGCAGCAGCCTCATTAGCTCAATGATTTTAGTGGAAAGGAATTTTGATTTAAGCACATCGGTTTGCAGTATTTTTTCCATGTTACAAGCGGTACCCAGATTGGGCCCCGTAGCTGCTCTATCCGGCCCCCTCTTAAAAACATTACGAACCTTAAACCTACATTGATCTACAAAGTCTCAGTAGAAAATACGATACTTAGTTTACCTTTTTCAGCTGTACTTAATAGTAGTACTAAAGGTTAAATGTTTAACAATGAAAGTATAATGTATTCTATTTTAAACAAGTTATGAATTGTATGTATTTTAAAGGTTAAATCAGACGATAAAGCATTTCATACGTGCAAACTGTAGGAAACATGCAGTTAAGCAGAACACAGTTTTGTATTTACGACTGAGGCTGTCAGCTAACTGCATTGTGGCTGGTTAGTTTATGATTGGTTGTAATCGGTTCACCAGCTGACCGCATGACCAGGCAATTATGTCTCACTTCCATATCCATGTTTTGTAAATGAGACACAGCTAACTGAGTTTGTAAATGAACGTTTAATTTGTGTCATAACATTTCTACCAGTTAACCAGATTGGGTGTCCACTTTGATCGCAGCATGTCAAACTAGATTTTGATTTTATTGTGGTTACTGAAAATGAGTTTCTTTTGTAAATAACCTTTTCCGGGTGTATGATTAATGAATAAATAAGACTTAAACATGTTAAAGAGGGTTGAACGGAAGAAGGGTAGAAAGGAAGAAAACTTAACAATTTAAAGAACGGCGATAGCAGAGTTTGTCAACTACGAAGAGAGAAGATAACCTAAGAAGACGATAAGAAAAGAAGACAAATAAGAAAGTCAAATAAGAAAAATAAATAAGAAAGGCAAATAAGAAGAGAAATGAGACACATTAGAAGACTAAGGGGAACACTACACTTGCAGTTTCGCTTCAGCCTTCGGCTAAGCTTGACAGAAAACATGAATACACGAATATAGGTTAGTTAGTACGAATAGTTGGAACACTAACAAAGCGAGGACGTATAATTTGTGGATCAAATCTTGATGCACAGCAAACTTTTGTTAGCATAATTATTTGCTTAAGACAAGCAAGTGTATGAACAAGCAGTCTTTAATTAAATAAACTATTGTAAACATCATTTCCCAGTAATTACACATATAAAATAAAAACTCTGATAAAACAAAATGGATATTCTCTTAAAAAAACTTGAGACTGAGGGTAACTGTTCAACATTTCACCCGAATCCGTCAATATTACGAGATATCTCTTGAACTGCGTAGGAATACTGTCTCAGTGCAGGCGCGAATAAAACACCTTTTTATCCCAAAGGTAGGATTTTCCTGTCACCCGATCCAATTACGATACTTTTAGTAAGTTTATTGTATTTCACAAATGTAAGCAGGATGTGGAAACACAATCAATAAAACTGTACTAAAATAAGGCAATGTATCTACTTAGTGGTTAGTGGTTACTTAAGGTTCTTAGTGTTTTTATTGCAGAAATTTTCAGAGAAAACCTACTCGACAAACATTTGGTAAGGCCTCGTAAGTGTATTTGGTGTGTAATGATGAGGAGACTTAAAAAGATTTGAAATAGTAATACATGCCATAAAAATAATCAAAAAAGACTAGAATGAAAACAAAATAATAAACCTTAACGTTATGACCAACCGTGACGCAACCCAATAATTAGGTTTGTTAATTTTGGATTTCAAACAAATCACATTTGGTCTCTTTGTACAACAATCTGGATATACAAAGTTAAGTTGTAAGTTTGTTAGTTGTGTAATGCAGTTTTAACTGTAGCTGTCACATTTCTGCCACAAATTGACTGGGATTGGTCGCGGGCAGTTTTCAGGGCTATGCACTTATCTAACAATGTGTATTGGTACTGGTATTGGCTTTATAATTCACCACTACTATCGACCTGAGTACAATCTGACTATTTTGACAACGTATTTTAATACTTGACTCTTATTTATGTACTTATTTAGTTTAATCTGAAATGAATACCACTCAAATAATTGGGAAAGCTAAATATTTTTACTTTACTGATATTTTTATCAAGCTGTTGAATAATGTTAGTTTCAACTATTAAGAGTGATGTGTTTTAATATATTTGAGGACATACTTAATATGTTTTATATTTTGAAAAAAACTGTTCACAAATAAAGTTATTGTCTAAAATTTTGTTTAAAAGTTGTGTAGTTAGAATATGGGGTGGAGGGGGGGTGAAGCGTGTCTGAGATGAATTAGCCTTGTTATCATGTCTGGAGAACAATGATAGGCCTAAGGGGTGACTACAACAATAGTAGAGAGGTCTCCTAATTAAGTTTAGAGTCCTCCAACTCTCAAATGGTTCTTCAACTCTGCCCAACAACTAACACAGTGAGACTGGCATTGCCACACCATATCCACCTTACTTGTTCATGTAAAACTACGACAAACAGATTATATATTTTTTAAAGGAAGCTACTTAAAACCCACTTTTCTTTGAAAGCGTCCTTTAAGAATTTGATTTTCCTTTTGCATGACCACACTATAGTTGGAGTACTGTTCTAATCAATTGAACCGTTAGTTAGGCATATTGACCTAATAAATAATGACCTAATCAGGGAAACTGTCGGCCCTAGTTCATTATAACAAGACATCTCACCATCTATAAACACACTCATCACACTTATCATTAATTCCATTCAATACCCTCTAAAAGAAATAATAATAATAAGTATGTAAGTAAAAGGAATTAAACATTGGATGTAAAATATGTTTTTATTGTAAGCTAATTAATATATAACGTATCAATACTTCAGTAGTATTACTTTCGCCTTTATTTTTATTTAAGGTAAACAATAAGTTTGCCAAATATTCCGTGAGAGCCGTTTACAGTGATACAAGGTGACTACAAATAAATAAAACATATAAAAAGAGGTAAATTGAACTTTCCTATAATCTACTAGCGTCAACGTTATAGTGTGTTACCTGTAGCTAAGAACATTATTACTTTTAATCTTAATTTCTTGTTATCCTGAATCTTAAGTTATTGCTAAAGAATTTTAAAGACAAAATGTTTGGACCGAACCGGGACTTGAACCCGGGTCTCCCGCTTGCCGGGCGGTTATGCTGACCACTTACATCATCCGGCCCAACTATTTATGCTTTCAACTCCAGAGAAGTACTTATTTATTATTACTTTTAGTTATTACAAAGAGACTATGTATTTTTAAAGTTATGTACTTAATTTTAGTTTGTATTTGGAAGGAACATTTTGACCTAAAGGGTATAATCTAACGATTATTATCTATTTGACCATCGCAACTGAAGTTCATATCGACCTAAAGCGAGTTTCCGTACAAATGTTGTTTCCTGGATAAATAATCAGGTTAATAATAACCAGGAGTAAGCAAAGCTCTTGTCCTTAATTAGAGCTAACGAAGTTCTTGAAGACAGACTGCAACCTGGAGATAGCGGACTAGACGCAAGGACTGTTCGCAAGACTACTTTCAGTACATGAGAGTGCACTAGACATAATTGCAATTAACATACTGTAATGTTATGTTAAATATTAACAACAACACAACAAGGGCATATTTTTTAGATTTGATCGGATTTATTCTTACGTATGTGTGTGACTCATATTTACAAGTTTTTGTATAATTGTAGACGTAAAGAGTTTGCTGCAAATACAAGAACTTTAAATTGCAAAATTTTTCTATTTGTCAATTCAAAATGTTGAACCGATCAGTGTCATAAAGCAAATACTGTTTTGGAAAATGTGTGTATTAACTTTTAGGTCTAAAAGTTTCGACTCATTGTGAATGTGATGATGGGGATAATTTTTATGGTTTAAACAAATCAGCTTGTAACATGAGCATTCACCTACACTACTTGACCTAGATAGACAATACCTGTGTTTCGTGAGTACTATCTTGTCCGAGGGGGTGAGTGGTGTTCGCTCGAACAGTCTGCTGGGGGGCTAGGGCCAGGATGTATCTCATCCTATACCTACACTACATGACATAGATGGACAGTACCTTGGTATCTTGAGTGCTATCTCATCTAGACTGTCCGAGGGGGTGAGTGGTGTTCACTCGTACAGTCTGCTGGGGGGCTAGGGCCAGGATGTATCTCATCCTATACCTACACTACATGACATAGATGGACAGTACCTTGGTATCTTGAGTGCTATCTCATCTAGACTGTCCGAGGGGGTGAGTGGTGTTCACTCGTACAGTCTGCTGGGGGGCTAGGGCCAGGATGTATCTCATCCTATACCTACACTACTTGATATAGATAGACAGTACCTTGGTATCTTGAGTGCTATCTCGTCTAGGCTGTCCGAGGGGGTGAGTGGTGTTCACTCGTACAGTCTGCTGGGGGGCTAGGGCCAGGATGTATCTCATCCTATACCTACACTACTTGATATAGATAGACAGTACCTTGGTATCTTGAGTGCTATCTCGTCTAGGCTGTCCGAGGGGGTGAGTGGTGTTCACTCGTACAGTCTGCTGGGGGGCTAGGGTCAGGTTGTATCTCATCCTACACCTACACTACTTGACAAAGATGGACGTTACCTTAGTATCTTGAGTGCTATCTCATCTAGGCTGTCCGAGGGGGTGAGTGGTGTTCGCTCGAACAGTCTGCTGGGGGGCTAGGGTCAGGTTGTATCTCATCCTACACCTACACTACATGATATAGATGGACAGTACCTTGGTATCTTGAGTGCTATCTCGTCTAGGCTGTCCGAGGGGGTGAGTGGTGTTCACTCGTACAGTCTGCTGGGGGGCTAGGGTCAGGATGTATCTCATCCTACACCTACACTACATGATATAGATGGACAGTACCTTGGTATCTTGAGTGCTATCTCATCTAGGCTGTCCGAGGGGTGAGTGGTGTCTCCTCGAACAGTCTGCTGGGGGGCTAGGGTCAGGTTGTATCTCATCCTACACCTACACTACATGATATAGATGGACAGTACCTTGGTATCTTGAGTGCTATCTCGTCTAGGCTGTCCGAGGGGGTGAGTGGTGTTCACTCGTACAGTCTGCTGGGGGGCTAGGGCCAGGATGTATCTCATCCTACACCTACACTACATGATATAGATGGACAGTACCTTGGTATCTTGAGTGCTATCTCGTCTAGACTGTCCGAGGGGTTCGGTGGTGTTCACTCGAACAGTCTGCTGGGGGACTAGGGTCAGGTTGTATCTCATCCTATACCTATACTACATGATATAGATGGACAGTGCCTTGGTATCTTGAGTGCTATCTCGTCTAGGCTGTCGAGGGGGTGAGTGGTGTTCACTCGAACAGTCTGCTGGGGGACTAGGGTCAGGTTGTATCTCATCCTATACCTACACTACATGATATAGATGGACAGTACCTTGGTATCTTGAGTGCTATCTCGTCTAGGCTGTTCGAGGGGGTGAGTGGTGTTCACTCGAACAGTCTGCTTGGGGGCTAGGGTCAGGTTGTATCTCATCCTACACCTACACTACTTGATATAGATGGACAGTACCTTGGTATCTTGAGTGCTATTTCGTCAGGCTGTCCAAGGGGGTGAGTGTTGTCAACTCGAACAGTCTGCTGGGGGCTAGGGTCAGGTTGTATCTCATCCTACACCTACACTACTTGATATAGATGGACAGTACCTTGGTATCTTGAGTGCTATTTCGTCAGGCTGTCCAAGGGGGTGAGTGTCAACTCGAACAGTCTGCTGGGGGCTAGGGTCTGGGTTGTATCCCACACCTACACTACTTGATATAGATGGACAGTACCTTGGTATCTTGAGTGCTATTCGTCAGGCTGTCCAAGGGGTGAGTGTTGTCACTCGAACAGTCTGCTGGGGGCTAGGGTCAGATTGTATCTCATCTTACACCTACACTACTTGATATGGATGGACAGTACCTTGGTATCTTGAGTGCTATCTCGTCTAGACTGTCCGAGGGGGTGAGTGGTGTTCACTCGTACAGTCTGCTGGGGGGCTAGGGTCAGGTTGTATCTCTTCCTACACCTACACTACTTGATATAGATGGACAGTACCTTGGTATCTTGAGTGCTATCTCGTCTAGACTGTCCGAGGGGGTGAGTGGTGTTCACTCGTACAGTCTGATGGGAGTAGGGTCAGGTTGTATCTCTTCCTACACCTACACTACTTGATATGGATGGACAGTACCTTGGTATCTTGAGTGCTATCTCGTCTAGACTGTCCGAGGGGGTGAGTGGTGTTCACTCGTACAGTCTGCTGGGGGCTAGGGTCAGGTTGTATCTCTTCCTACACCTACACTACTTGATATAGATGGACAGTACCTTGGTATCTTGAGTGCTATCTCGTCTAGGCTATCCGAGGATGTCAGTGGTGTTCACTCAAACAGTCTGCTGCGGGGCTATGGTCTGGTTGTATCTCATCCTATACCTACACTACTTGATATAGATGGACAGTACCTTGGTATCTTGAGTGCTATCTCGTCTAGGCTGTCCGAGGGGGTGAGTGGTGTTCGCTCGAACAGCCTGCTGGGGGCTAGGGTCAGATTGGACCGCAACATGCCGCATCCCGTCCCGCGCTTGTTTCTGACTCTTCGTTTTCTATTCTCTTCTTCACGCCGCAAGTTGTGAAGTCGGAAGAAGAACACTGACATTCTACCAGAAAAATTAAACAACTTCACTACACACATAAACATAGAAAGCCATCATCTCTCATGCAAGTCTATAGTTTTAAGCAAGTTCTATTACAGTCTAGACTACCTTTTTATCTACTAGGGAAATGCCAAGCATCTACGTTCCATCAACTAATAAACTCACTAGACAGCTCAAACCCCAGGAGTTTACATCAAAATCATTCAAGCATGCCTTTTTTGATAACAGTACAGCAATCAAAACTAATTGTTCAATGTCTGCACTTTTCTGTAACCATTTGACTGTTGTATTGTGTTGGTAAAACTAAGTGACATTAGGATGAAGTTAGTCTATCCATTATTAAAAAAGACAACAATTTTAAGAAGTAACATTTGATTTTTTTACACTTTATTATGTTTCACCGTAGCTAGCAAAATAGAGGGAAGATTCGTGAATTTATAACTTTTGAACAATGATCTTTGCCTTAAAATCTTAGTCTTAAAATTTAATGGAAATAGCTAGAACGTCTCTTGGTTGTCAGTTCTGAACGGTCCTGATTGATTCCTAGAAAAGTTTAATTGGATTTTCCCCTATTTTCCGAAGTTTAGTATATCTCGCCATTAGATTTCGCTGTTTTCGGCTTTTTGGAATCGTACGCGACTCCGGAGCTCACCTCTTTGCTGGCCTCTTCAGAATTGACTAACTGTATTTCATAAACAAACTTTTAATACTAAACATATCCAAATGTGCTTTACTTGCACGGTTGGAAAAGTTTCTTATTACCAAGATGCACGGTTCAATAATTTATTTTTACGTACTAGTGATCAAGTGTGAAACAAATGTATTTTTAATCACTAAATCACTATTAGAGATGCCGACCACTCTCATGAGGGTATTTTAAGGCAAATATGTGGTGAGGGATGAGTGTGATGAGTGATAGTAATGAGTTATGAGGTGTAGTCTTGTTACAAACTAAGGCCGACTCTTCCTTAGAATGGGTCATTAATTAATAGCCCAATGACCAATGGAAATACAAGGACCAACGGCTTAACGTGACTTCCGAACCACCCAGGTGATGGTCTGATATGTCTAAACGATGGTAGGAGTTGATGCGGGTATCATCAGATGATCACTGAGACTATCTATTTCAAGTATAAATTGTAAAATAATAAATCAAGAAAATAAAGACATTCTTATTCTTAATTTTGAAAACACACATATAATTTATACTACCATTATATTTTATTTGAGTTATTCGATGCAACATACTCAATTTGTCTTTCAGTTTGGTGTTTTAATTATTAAGTATGTTGAATTAGGTTATTTTTCTTTAATACAATGAGTACGCACGGTAGACATCATGGTTGGTTTTCAAAAAAAAAACGAGTAATAGGTCTATATAATATAGCAATATATATTCGTTAAATAATTTGAAACGTACTGAATATTACTTTTCCTTCAGACTAGGAAAGTCTGTTATTACATCCCAGTTATTGCATTCCAGTGTCTAGTATATTTTTGCTCTGCAGTAATATAAGCCAATACCTTTCGGTTCATAAAAGTCAAGTGGTTTATGACATAGCAAAGACAAGGTAGGGATCCAGAGCGCGTTCATCAAAGGTTTGACTTGTACAATTTTACACGTATACTGAAAATGATTGAACCATTGAATCGGTGAACCGATGTGTTCAGAAAGGAGAGATGAACGAGATTTCTTGAAACGAGTCAACCAAACCTCATTACCCTTCTGATTTATGTTTGTATATTTTCTTCTCAGACTTGCAAAACGAAATGTGACAGCTTTATTTACGTTTCTTTGATGAAATGTAATACTTAGAGGGATCAAATCTGTATTTCTCATTTCAAAAGGCTTCATAGACTTCGATTCGTATAATAGTGCAGATAGATTTCAAATGGTAGAATAGAGTATATAATATTGGATTTGGCAATGAAATATACTAATTTAAAAATAAGAAATCCCAATATTTAATAACATTTTAGACGAGGTTTTTCAATTTCAAAGCTATTTTGATCAAATCTGTAATTCTCATTTCAAATGTCTTCATATACTTCGATTCGTATAATCGTGCAGATATATTTCAAATTGTAGAATAGAGTATATAATCTTGGATTTAGCAATGAAATAAACTAATTTAAAAATAAGAAAGCCTAATATTTAATAAATTTTTAGACGAGACCTTTCAATATCAAAGCTATTATCTTCTGTTTATGTCCTCAACATAAACAAAAAGTAAACATCTGAACTTACAGTAGACATATGGTACAACAAATTTAAAAATACTATATAACATTTCTTACAGACTCAATTTTGAACAAATGAGAATTTTGAACTGGGCCATTTTCGTTATTCATGAGGTTATTTTCTTTTTGTAAACTTATGTAGTATATTTCCCAAGCATTTAAAAGTTTTAGTTTTACGATTACTTTTAATATTTTCAAATTTTATTCCAATACTGTATGTCCAGTAGAGACGCAATGGTTGGCGACTGCATATCAAAATATAGATCTGTTTGAGTTTGAAATTACCGATAAAGGTACTTTTCATCATACCACTCCCGATTGGTAGTAGGTAGGTATTTTGTAAACACTAAATATTCGTACACTTAAAATTGTTAAAACACTTATGTTCTGATGTTTATAACCAAATGTTTGTTGATGCCTTAACGAGGAAATTTACCGTTATTATGTTACATTACTAGTACTGAAAATTGGTTATGAATGATTTAATTGTTAACAGAAAAACAAAAATACAAATCAGCTAAAGGTTTGAAATAAAACACGAGCAATATCAGTTGAGTCTTAAGTTTCAATACTGAACTTTGGTCAAAGTTAACCGAGAAATACACAACCTAGACATAATTAAAAGCAGTTTTATCTTTCCCTTCTCGACCAGATACAAATATCTTCTTTCAACTGCGACTTGCAATGCAAGGCACAAGTTTCAAATTACCCCGAGGTGAATTGACTGTCAACTTTCTTCCGACAAGTTTAAATTAAACTCAGCCTTGTTTTTATCCTTTAGGGAGTTGTTGCAGTCTTAAATATTATATCTTCCTCCAATAGATCTTAACTTGTATAAACGCTAAATAGCTAATTTATTACTAAAGAAATTTTAAAGACAAAAATTTGAACCGAACAAGGATTTGAACCCGGGTCTCTCACTTGCTAGACGACATGTTTAGGATAAACATTCAGATTTAAGTGCTTTTCTAAATTTGAAGGTATAAATATATAGTTGGGCCGGATGGTGTAGTGGTCAGCATAATCGTTCGACATGCGAGAGTCCCGGTTCGGTTCAAACATTTTTGTCTTCCCATTTCTTTAGTAATAAATAATGTTCCTATAATACTTCTAGATATTATGTTGTATTTCTTGCGATGTACTAGCTCATTGTTTTGTTGACAAGTACGCTTGCAGAAAGACAATGCATTGGATAATAAGATAGAACTAGTTTATGGATTAGCCGGCTGGCCTCTAGTATTTTACTACAGTTCAAATTCATATTAACTGGCTGAGCTTGGAGTGTTTAGATAAAATCACTAAATCACTATTTGAGATGCCGACCACTCTCATGAGGGTATTTTAAGGCAAATATGTGGTGAAGAATGAGTGTGATGAGTGGTAGTAATGAGTTATGAGGTGTAGTCTTGTTGCAAACTAAGGCCGACTCTTCCTTAGAATGGGTCATTAATTAATAGCCCAATGGCCAATGGAAATACAAGCACCAACAGCTTAACGTGTCTTTCGAACCACGCAGGTGATGGTCTAATATGTCTAAAAGATGGTGGGAGTTGATGCGGGTATCATCAGATGATCACTGAGACTGTCTGAGCTGCTTTATATGTATAGCATCCTCAAAACCTGACCTCCATGGAGCTAGATTACAGGACCACGCCACGAGTCCCAGTCGAATCCTAAAAGCTTAAGTGTTTCAGTTAAAGGTTATGTTCTATTGTCAAGTATTTTAATTGCTACCTTTATTTACATTTATTCCTATTGTAAAGATAACAGTTTCACTTTAAGAAACATTGAACTGCCTTTAGTATAACAATTGTATACTCATCATTATATCAATAAGGAGTTCTATTTTAGCTTTCATTTTAAAGATTGAGGTTACGTTGTGGATTCATTAACCATATTTCAATTGAAACTATTTTGAAATATTCAATCCAGCAGCCGTTTCTTTAAGTGTAACAATGGCTTAGTTCTGTATTAAATTTATATTTTGATTTTTAAGTGTAAATATTTTTACAAAGAATGTACAGTAAAGATCGAAAGTTGGTTCTGTAAATGAATGAGATCTGAAATGGTTGAATGATAAACTAAATATACCATTGCTATAAAATCGTAACGCTGAAGTTTACTGTACGTTTTCAATGTTAAATCTTTCACTATCGTTATTGAACGTTATTTGGCTGTACACCTTCTTTTTAAATTAAAAATAACTATTTTAAATTTAAGTGCTACATTTTCTTTTAGTAACTATTATTTCAACACTGCCAACTGCGCTGTGACAACAGTGATAGTGCCTTTGACGTAAAGTGACTGGAAAGTAGTGTTTACAGTGTATAATAATGTTTTGAAGTTCCCTTTAGATAAACAGTGAACTACCCCAGACGATGAAACATTTTGTTCCGAAATCTACATCGGCAGCATAATACATTTCACAACGTCTACGGGCAATTCAATACTTAATGTTTGAAGAAATATTATTGATACATATACAAGAAAATGTACGAGTGGATATCTGGATTGGGCACGGTGCGGACAAGCGGTAGGCGGCGAGCAAGTATTCAGTATTCACCTGTCCCATGGGTTCTCTCCGTTGTAAACCCTGTCCTGATTTATCCTGCAGTATTTTCAATAAGAAGTGATTTATCTCCAGGTACGCAGAATAACGGTTTTCTTGCCAGGCCAACTTTCTTGCAAGTTCGGACAACTTTATAAACCTGTCAAACCTCAAGTACAGCAAGCGAGACAATTGTTAATGGATATCCTGTACTGAAACAAAACATGTATACACGGGGCTGAAAGGTAACTATCAGCCCCTCCTAATAGTTTTGAGTAATTAAAATGTGGCTTTTGTCTGTGGGCTTTGAAGGTAAGGGCCATTAGTTTTACATTTATTCATTCATCTCATAATTATAATTTAGACTCCGAAGGCCTTTGGTTAGGGGAAATATGGTTATTATTTTGCCATTCTTTAGATGTAGCACCCAATGTGCTCGGTTGTCCACCCTATTTATGTGAAACGTTTTTCCCACATTTTGAAGGAGATTGATACAGTCGTCTTTTAATCCAGTATCTCAATCTTTATTTTTAGTCTTATTCCTTAAAGGAATTAGCTAAAGTTTTCGAACACGTTTTAGATAATATGTCTTCAACAGTTATGTGACGGCCAACATGGTCAGTAGTGACACTAATATTTCGACTGAGGTTAAATAAGAATAAATTTGATGATTTCGGTTAGACACGACGGTCTCAAGTGAGAACCCATTGTTCAAATTTGGAGTCTCAGGAAGCTAGACCGGGATCAGGTACATGACAATTGTCAGTTATGAAGATGAAAGTTAACATTTTCAAATTAATGGAAAGCTGGAATGGTAAAAATAAATGAACTCAATTTACAAAAAAAGTTCTGCCTACAAGACTTATGCAACCCTTGCAAACAAAATATAAAAACTGGTCAACTTCACTGGATTTTAATATTTTTCTTAAGTGTATTTAGCTCTTGTAAGCCGACATGTCTACTTAAGAAAACACATGAACGTATCTAACCCATGTACGAGATACACAAGCTATTCAACTTTTGGGACAACATTGCAATGCATGACGGGAACTAGACCATCGCACTCCTAAGATATGCGGAAGCTGTCCGAGGTCTCTCTAGGGACAGCACATAACTTCCGTCACTGTCGTCATATGTCCTGCCTTGTGCAATCTTGTATATGAAATGTTAGTTTCCGACACTCTCAGTGAAAAGTTAGTACATGAAACACATATACCATCTAAATAACTTCAGATTTGAACACACACAAATTATGTATACAACTAATTTTTACACGAGCAACTAAAATATAACGTTTAAAAGTTATTTTAATCCTTATTCTATAAGCAAAACATGTTTAAATCAAAATAATAATTATAACTCAATGTTATTATTGAATTTCCTTTGGAAAAATGAGATATACATGCCGTCAGTATGGCAAGATCCAGGCTCGGGACCATGAAATGAGCACCAATACTGACCCCCAGAACTCGTTTTGAGCATTTTTTCAAAACTTTATAACATATGTGAAATTATCTATCTGTACAAGTCGCATTTTTCGTTCGACTTCCCCCAAACTTGGTACTAATGTTTCTTTTGTAAATATCTCGGTCGAGTTCGTTAACCAGCAAAATCTAACTACAGGAACCTCCTTATGGGAGGAATTTTACCGAAAGGGGGTTTTAATGATTCAAAAATAGTAAATTTCGTCCGATTTTAATGAAATTTAAAATAAATATGTATACTTTGTTATTATATATTTTATAGAATTCGTATTAATGTTCAACTAATTATTGCTACAAGATTCTTCTGAAACTTTCTGACATAGACTATTTAGTTAATGTATTGGGAACGTCTACTTAATTAGAAAACTTTTGATAAAAATAAATCCAACCGGTTAAGTTTTTAGTAAAATTACTAAATAATTGCAAAGGTCTAGAGAGTGGCAATCAGACTCGATGGAGATGTCTGGGATCTGATTAGATTCAAATCCAGCCATCAACCTCTTGCCATTTCTGAATCTTATCTGAACCGAGAATCTTATCTGAATGATTATACATAATTTTTATGACGAAAAGTTCCAACCTTTTTGTAAATTTGTGCTAGAGGATGTCAGTTTACTTGTAAAAAGGTTATTGAAAATCTCCATTCATCAGCTGTTGTAGTCTCAACTAAGTAAGATAATGTCCCTCGAACTGTGTTTTGTTTTAATGATTAAGGCGGGGCTCAAACCTATGAGCTACGAAGTTGAATTTTGTTGCACTACTGACTCTGCTACCACGCTTACATTTTCTGGTTGGTAATCGACAAAATCATCGTATGGAAAATTCCATATTTTGAAATAAATTTTATATCGGGATTTACCTTTGTTTTTAAAAAGCATGAGGAATCAACTCATTTATGATATGTATTAATGTACTTTATATTCTAAATTAGAAAAAAATACTTTTAAGCATTGGCTCATGTTTTATTTTCTCTAATTTTAAATTTATTCCAATACTATGGCTCAAGTTCTCTATGTACTTTATATTTTATATTAAAACTCAAGACTTGTTTCATTCTAATATGACATCAACAGTAAATACGAAATATAATCAAACATTATTTGTATTTAAACTGATGATGTTTAGCATTATCTCTATATATTAACGATTGTTGTGTTCAATGTCAATGTACCATCTTAATTTAATCTCTGCGAAGCTTTTCATTTGGAAAAACTTGAAATGTATGCTCCAGATTTCTCAGCTTCAATACTTTTGTTTTCATCTGGTTGTTTCCAACTCCTTCCAGATTTTTGTTCAAAGCTGTACCTTGGCTTTATAGGAATGTGACAAAATAAATTAATTTTGAAATATCACAATAAAAGTATATTGATGTAACCCAAAGGTGAAAGGTAAATATTCAGTTGCTAAGGGATCACCACCTTTTTTCATCCAGCAGTTACAAAAATCCAACGGTATCACCATTGAAAAATAGTTTTAAATTGTCAACATTCGAAAGTTTAACGCATAGTATAAAAACTGGTTAACTTATGGTACATAATAACTGTGAAATGTAATATACAGTTCTGGGTCTAATGAATATACGAGTACACATCAAATATGAAGGACAGCAATTCAGAAAAGATAGATGATGGGAATTGCAGCAGATTACTGTGTATATGAATGATGGATGAGTGGAAAAGTATCCAGGTGTGTATTTGTAGATCACGGAAACAGATGACTGCAAAACTGGAACAGTGGAGTGTTGAAAAAAAGAAAAGGAAAATTATGATAAAGAACTATATTTCAATGGAAAAATATAGTCTATAACAAGGTGGTTAAGGAGGTTTTGGCAATGTATAATGTGTAAATGGCTTTTTGGCCTATATTTTTGTAAATTAAAAGTGACAAATACAAATTATAATATTAATAAATATAAAATGACCGAGCAACACACAATTTTACCACGATAATTGATCTCATGTTTATTACTTTTATTGGAAAGATCGTAGTCTTCTTCCATAGTTTAATCCAGGATCAAGTGAGATAAAGTCGAAAGGACTAGCAGGATTGAATCATGTACGTACATAGATAGTTAAAAGGGAACACTAAAAGCCATCAGGAACTCAAAACTTGATTATCGGTAGCTGTAGTGCCCTATCACTGACAATGGAAAAGTTACTTCTACCTTTCAATTCTGTATCGGTGTCATCATCAACGAAATAAAAGCTTTATTGTTATGTTTCGTTCAACTGCAAAACCTCACACAGTAGTTTGTATAGTACATCGAACTTACTTATGTACAGAATTTATGTACTGTTAAGTCAAGACTAATAATACCAATTTCTAAACAACAACGATATTAGAAAGCGTACGTTTATAAACTATTTAAGTATTGGCGATTTTTTGTCAGTTTGCTTTACAAAACAGCTGATTTTAGCACATGTAGTCGTAGTTGCACTTTTATTCCAAGGAAAATAAAGGTTCGTTTTTACTATCCTTTACTATTTAGGGAGAAAAAGATAATATTAATGATCAATTTATGGCAAGGACATAAATTCCTGCCATTAATGTACCCTCGACCGTGCTGTTATAATTTTTTTTTATCTGAATGGTTAGTTCAACTATTGTATAGTAGTTGACTGTGCAGGAAACTCAAACTGCCCTCATTTAATGTCATCATCGGTGTCTTCGTCCTGTAACCTTCGCTCGCACCAAAAAGCTTCACTCAAGGACTCAGTGATGAAATATACTATTTCCTAGAAGATATAAAATTTTGAAGGTTACAAACTAAATTTCCCGACCAAATGCTAAAAGCCATGTAGCTTTAAAGACACAAACCATCTAGGGCCACCTTGTCCCTAACATTTGACGAATTATCTATTTTTTTAATAGGCTTTCATCTTTGACCAGCTTAAATCAGGCTAATCACGATAAAAAGGTTTTACTCCGGTTTACCTCCAACATGAATGCATAGTCTATCTAGTATGACTGTTCAAAGTCTTGCAAGTAAAGTGATAAACTTTCATGATGAAATAAAACAATATAACAGTTTAAGGTTTGTGAAAACCAAAAGATATATTTGATGTTGCGTTTCAAAATGTCGGTTATTATTTACAAATTGCTAAATATAGACGTCCGACAAACATGCAAAGACAGTGGCTGTTGTGGTTGGGCTTGATAAATATTCCAGTGGACATTTGCGTAAGAGAGCAAGGTTGCTACATTGCAGTAAAGTGCTCTGGGGAAATAACCTCCAGCAAATATTAGCACTTAAACATAGCGCACTCATATGAACCTGTTGCAGTAGAACTAACAAAGCTATATAACACGTAAAATATACCAGACGTAGTAATCGACAAAGGTTTCAATTTCCATCACCGACAATTGGTTTCAGAGAATTAGTCATCAGTTTCAAATGATAGACATTGTATCGTTTGAAAATGATCAGTAATTTTTAATTAGAAAAACGGACTTTTCCTTCCATTTCAGGAAGAAAACTACTCCTTACGTTTCGGGCAGTTGGGAAGCTCCACCCGATCTGAAGGGCCTAATCTAACCTTAACCTAAGAGGACAAAATAGATCTCTTAGCCTCTTAGGTTAAGGTTGGGCTATTATCTACAATGTAGCGTAGGCTCTTGAGAACGGGTGGAGTTTCCCAACTGCCCGAAACGTAGGGAGTAGTTTTCTTCCTGAAGTAGCCGGAAAAGTTCGTTTTTCTAATTAAATTGATCTCCGCCACTATTATGAATTTTAAATCTAACATTGATCAGTAATGGTTCCGAAACGGTAGTAGAAACTAAAACTTTTACTAACTACTAAGTCTGGAATGTTATTTTTTACTTTTATACACAGTATTTAGTAATATTTGGTTAAAAATGAAATAACAAAGATATAACTAAATACTAGTGAATGGCTCCTAACCTAAAAAGACGAATTCCAAAGCGTCACCCAGATAGAAGCGAATGGCCTATAAGCAAACATTTTGCTATGAGCGGAGAATGTTCTTGAGCGAGTTAAAATACCTCTTTATCGAAATAATTGGAATAGCTTATAAACATATCTTGAAATGCTTGGTTTAAGAGGAAGTTCGGGAACAGAAGAGGTTTATTTGGATCACAATACAGACAGCTTTGAACATATGATTTCAGTGTCCATGACAACAGAATGCAGCTGTGGTTGTTTACAAAGTGATTGGTGTGCGATTTATTTTATTTCAAAATAATTATTTTAATTAGCCGCTTGGTTGACTATGATTTGACAAAAGAAGTCTTTTACGATAAAACATTTTTTTATATGAGTTCTGCACAATTTTACGGTTGTAGATATGTATGATATTTATTGATTGGATAAACCCATCCAATCATTAACAAGACGTGAAATTTAATCTAATGCCAAAAATAAGTATCTGGAGCCTAATGACACGTATAAGATGTACTTGGTCGGCAGAGTAAATAGACGCAGTCACATAAAATGCAGAACACAACAGTTGTAGAGTGTGCACTATCAGACTTAACAAAGTTTATGGTGGTGAAGAAAATGCAGTGTGTCAGAGTGAAACATGAGAGCTGCATAGAGACAATTTACATCACCACAGTCATGGCCAAGTGAAACCTGACATTTTCAGCTTTTGGGAGTGCAATACAGCAAAACCTAATATTGAATATTCAAGCACTTTAGTTAGGACAATAACTTATCAGGCATTTCTATACATCTGGAAAAGAAGAGCACAAGTTAAATTAAGTGGCTGTATTTAAATTTTGATTATATTATTTCCAACTTGTTAATTTAACAGCTATTAACAGTACATATTTTGGGTAAACACTGAGATTGAAGTACTTCTAAATTTGAAGACATAAATAGGTGGGTCGGATGGTGTCATTGGTAGCGATCTCGCACGGCAAGTCAGAGATCCGGGTTCAAGTTCCGGCTCGGTCCAGAAATGTGTTCTTCAAATTTCTTAAGTAATAATATTAGTATATATTTTGTCCTGTAATTGTAGCTATTTTCCAGCAAAGCAATTTGCGAAATTTAAGCTTCAAAAAATATATTAAGCTGAACTTGTTTTTTTAATCCGTTAATATGTGTATCTATATATATTTTTATACCGAACTATTATCGACCAAACCATATAGATGGATAGATGGTTGTTATAACCAAAAGTAAATGTCGGCAGATAAATAAACTTAAAACAACCAATTAGCCATACATTACAAATTCAACGTGTTCATTTTGCCTCGTCCAAATTTAAGGGACGATTAATTTTTAAATGTCTTCCAGTTTAAGTGAATGCAGTGCAAACTGTTTAATAGCGAAACCTCCAGCTGTTTATCGCGCACGATCACAGAGTGCAGCACAAACTGTGTCGAAGTAGTGAAATGTTTAAGCCGAGTTGCAGAGTTTGGACGCTGTTGCTAAAAGATGTATAAACTAACAATGTTGCCGCACCACGTACTGCGACTGGGACACAACTTTGCACAACTGCCGCACTCTGCACACATGGTGGAAGTGTGCACTGCCGCAGTTGTGCTGCTTGCTGGAACAAACTTGGAACTAGCGTATGATATTTATTTGGCAAAATATTAATTTTGTATTGGACAATTTAAAATTTGATGTTTCGTAAGAACATAGAACTCAACATTTCGTAATAAATCTCCATTTGGAAAGAAGATTTTTCGTCTTTACTGGAAGCTCTATGCTTCCAGAGAAAAGTCTTTCCCATATTGGTACATCAATACATTCAAAACACCATTTACAAACTTTCAAAATGATACATTCCTTATCTGCCAAAGCGCCATTTATCCGGCCAACTCTTAAGTTTAGAACATTATTAATTGAAGATTACAAATATACAGATGTAATTTAAAAACTATTACTGTTTTGACGAAATAGAAGACATTCGTTACAAAACTTTAGTAAAGTAAATTGTAAAAAAAAACGGATCTTCATATTTTATCACAGTAAATGAAGTAAAATGAATGATGGGTCTTATTATTACTAAGATAGTCATTCTGTACTAAAATAGAGTTGGATTATCTAATGTAGGAAGCCAAATCCAGCAATTAAAAGCTATAGAATCTTTCCAAACTATTTAATTACATTTTAGTTATCAAATTCGTATTCAATTGTCAGAGAAATTATTATCTGACAGTTCAATTTACGTAATAAATACGTAGACTCTTCGCATTTTAATGACACTTCTAAACGCTTTTAACCTTTTAATGGCTTTTGTAGGTTTCCTTGAATTGACAATCAAACTGTCATCCAATGAAGTGCGTTTTGGAATACAATGGATGGAAAAACTACGTTAAGTTTAGAGCTGGATATGTTCAGGTTATCTTGGCTGACAGCCTTAACTAACTCTTTTAAGAACTTTTAAAACCCAAACTAACATTTTACAAAGTGTTCACAATATTTTTAGCTAGAAACTTAATCTAAGAATGTATAATCAGACAAATCTATAGAGTACACATAGTAAGCGAGTTCTTATAGTGTTTAGTATTCACATATCTAAGCCAACGAATAAAAAATCTGACGAAAGAAATGACCAACTAAACATGGTTTAAAAGTGTGCATTTTAAAAACATATGTAGATAGCGTTCGCTCTATTCCTATAGATAGAAGTATACATTTGTATTGTATTTGTTGATAACTCTTTATTTTACGTTACTTAGTAAAATGGGTGTAAAGGTAAAAAAAGGAAAGTTTGTCTTGTTTAACGAGGCGAAGTTAGGACTACAAAGTCCTCTCTACCACTCAACCTCGACCTTTACCTAGCGTCACCGTATTAGTCACATTACAAATGTAAGTGGTGACTGCGGGGATCGAACCCGCGCCATCGGAGTGATGAGCTCCGGAGTCGCGTGCGATACCAATCCGCCACGGATCCACTGGGTGTCATTTAATTATACCCAATTCCTTTTAGCTTGAAGAAGGTTCTGTCATGTAGAACTTTTAGTTAGTGCAAGGTATTTAGTATTCACATTGATTTTCACCAATATCATTAAATTATGGATACAACTGTAATTAGTTTATAATGCACAGTAGTTGGAAACAGTTGAATGTTACACTTTAATGATAGGTCCATTTCCCTCTAGAGTAGAATAATGTATACGTTGAAGTAATAACAAGTAATTGTAGGCTCATCTCTCATTTTGGTGTTGCACTTTTGAGCTATTTTAATGGAAATAGATTTGTACAAACAACTTATAAACAGGTAGTGGACATAAACAATGTTGTTGACATACTGAGGCACGATAATATTGGATAAACCTGTGCTCTTTGTTGAAGAGGTAAAGCCTTCAATACCAATAAATAACAACTCTGCACTCTTCTAGATTTATTTGATTTCCGGACAACACTTTTGAGATTACATTGCGAGTGAGGCGTTTATTTAATATTGGAGGTAAATGTGATTTTCATTGATAGAATATCTTCAAAATTTGCAACCATGGAAAGGGTTTGTGAAAGTGTTTAAAGTTTTTTAGCTGTAGTTTAATAAAAAACCATAGCTGCAAGTTTACGAGTTGTTTTAGTTCCTGCATTCTTACTTCGTTAAAAAGAACAGGTTACTTGTTCCGATGAGCAGATTTAAGTGGCTTGAAAACTATGATACTCGTACTCAAGTATGGAGTTCTTAGTTAGTACACACAGTTTTACTGAAGTATCTAGCACAGTGCTGTTTTGGTACTGGGTTCCAAGTATTTCTGAGCGTCCCATTACTTTCTGTTAGAGTGTACGTAATTTTGTTTTGAGAGTTAAAGAGGCACATTAGAGATTACAAACATATTCTCAACAAGGATTTAAAAGACCATTAGGCTAGCGCCTAGAGCAGTGATATCTGTTTGCCATGGAACTGAAAAATAAATACAAAAATGAACGTTTTGGTATTTTTAGAAATTTTTTATCAATTGTTTACAAACTATTTTTTCCCTTTTTTTACTGAATTTGAAAAGTGTTTTAATTGCAAGTGTATTGTCCGCGTATTTGTCAGATATTATAATTACAGTGAAAGTGCACCAACATGTAGGAAAACCAAAATGTATAAAATTTGAATACAAATAATTAACTGAACCATTTGGACATATAATTTTCAATTTCAATCAAGTTTCCCCGATTCTCTTACAATTAGTATATTTCATTTCATAAGATAAGATATACCAGGCCAAGGAAATAATAAAACTTCCCTTATTAGAACATAAAACGTGGATATAAACAAATATCTTTAGTTGAACAGTAAACTGTACGAAAACTAGTTAACTTACGGAAGCCTTCAGTTCAATTTCTAATCACAGTAAATTAAATTTTTTTTAATAACTTAGTCCTTTTTTATAAGTATTCTACTAAGTAGGCCTAGTAGTAAGGAGTCTCTGAAGTAGTCTACCCTTAAAGTGAAATAAGATGAACTGTATATGCGTATCAAATCGTCCAAAGCAAAAGAGGACAAAAACTAAATCGGCTTATAAGATCCAATCTGAGAACGTAACTCAGACCTTACTACCTTCTTGTGCTTTGACACACGTTACATTTTCTACTAGAATGTTTGACTTGTTACAAGTTATAACATTTATAATAGGACTAGTGGTTGAACGTGAAAAAAGTCAAATTGCAAACATTATGTCTGTATGTCAGGTTTTACTTTTATACAGGCTCATACACGGTGATATACAAGTTACTGGACATAGGAATTTCTTACTACAACCCTTTCAAAACAATTTAATTTATGCCACAGAAGTTGTATCTTTAATTGATGTTTCCCTGATGACATATTATTATTTTTTCTAACTAACTTTAAACTTTAACATGGTCGGGGAAATACAATCTTACGTTATACATAATCTTATGGCGATGTTGTAGGAATAGCTTAGTCTGAATTACGATACATTTTACTGCATAAAGAATTGCTAATGGAAGAGAAAACTGACAAAATCCACCATTATGATTGATGGCCACTGCTGCCGGCTAGAGCATCAACAATATCTCTCACGTTTAATTTCTAAAACACAGTCTGACGTAGACCAATCCGGCTCAAAGCCTACAACAGAACCTACATAAATTCACTAATTTGAAATTCAATTACACTTTTGGAATGTACCAAAGATTTGTGGTTGATGATTTTAATACTTATTTAAATTAAAGGAATGGAAACTTTGTAATTTAGACAAACTGTTTTAGAATTTAAGCATGTTGAACCAACATTTTAGAAATAATAACCATTTATAGACAGGTTCATTACCTTTTAAGATAGTATATTATTCAACTCGTTTAGTGTAACTGTTACGAGTAGACCTGTTTTTGAGCTATAGTTATTTGCTTACGACTAAACTTTATAGCCAAACTAAACTCCTTTGAAAGACAATTGAGTTCAATAGAACCTACCATTTCTAATCCCACAATAAATGTTACTATTCATGAGGACACAGCACAGACCAGAGAATAGTTAATAGGTGGTATTGTAGCAAAGCTTCTCCAGGGAAATACATCGGTCCAAACATTGGCAGTTTAACAAGCAACCGTCATGGCTACGTTGTAGGAATAGCTTAGGTTAACATTCTTTACTACTTGCATATTGTATACTACTTTAGTATATTGTCAAAAAAACAATACTTATATTGTAAAAAAATTGACATTAAACTAATTGTTATTGCAAACCCTAGAATGGACAAAAGCATATTGTCGATAAAATAGTGGATCGAATATTGAGCCATTTTAAAGAGGATTAACTTTTCAAAGGAAGAGTGAATCTGTAATAACTTTGTTAAACTTGAATCGCAACGCACGTCCATTTCTTCAAACACTACGGATAATATTCAGATTGGTTTTCATGAATCGCTCGATCAAGTTAAGACTTTGGTGGAGGGTTTAAGTTAATGCAGTGGTTAAAATTTAATCATAATCGTTGTGTGGCTTTTTAGTAACTTTAAAGCGTGGTTAAATACACTTGAAACTGGTTGGTTCGTACTGTTTTGAGACGTAACTGGAAGTTGTACACCTTTTCTAGGAATTTTAACTTTATATTGATTACCATCGAATCGTTTTTGATATTATTAACTTTGCAAACCTCTGTAGAGTTGAATCTCAAAAAGTAGCTCAAGAGTTATTTAACTGGCACGTATATCCTTAATGCGATTTGATTTGAATGAATTTCTTTCACTTTCCAAAAATCGAAATCAAACATTTAATAATGACCTTCGGTTTACTGTTTAGGTTTCTATTCCAAAATAATATTATTAGAAACAATATTGATTTAGAAGTTCTATAGAAACCATTGCTTATTTCGATTTATGTAGATCGAAGCACACACAACGCTCAGAAAATAATTCCGATTATTATTCCCCTCCAATACTACACAATATGGTTTAGTTGTCTTTATCATGGTAGGCTCATTTTCAAACAGGAACGTAAGCTAATATCTCGCTTTGAATTCGTCAATTATTCCAATTACACGGTACATCATAATTGACAAACTCCAACGAGCTTTTGAGCTTCCTTTTCCGCTTGAAAATAAGCCAAGAAGCGCTTGAAACTTAAGCTCAGAACTAAATATCGGTAACTTTGGACAGAAATCAAGATTATTTAACCATTTCTGATTAATGGTTTAATGCGATCAGTCAACTTGGAAATAATGCATCCAAAATGGTCTTGCTATAATTTTCAAGCCGGACAATATCATTAGCCATTGCAAGCTTAGTGCACATTTCAAGCTTAGTTATTGATTGATAAATGGTGTCTGTGACATTTCTAAAGTTTGTGAAAGAGAAACATTAACAAAGGAGAAACAGCTGATTGATGGCTTCTGATGAAGCAGATCATTTGATCCACTGATCATTGGGAATCCAACCTACCTGTCCCAATCTGTCCTACTTTATTTTAGAGTTCCATAAATATAGGTCATTATATTCATAGACTTTATGGATGTGCTGAAATAATTGTATTTGAGAAGCATGTTTTACGTAGGGGACATTAAGTTAAGATAACGGACTTTTAAAATAATGTAAAGTAGAGTTACGAGAAGTTTATGATTATAGAAATTAGCCCGGGAAGTTCAAGAGTTTGTACTACTATTTTCCAAGTATACGGAATAGTTTATTTAAGTGTTTTAGTACGTCAAAACACGCCCGCCATAGTTGAAACTCCAAGCACTCTTCGTGGATAGGTAAACACAATTAGCTTGTTTAGTTGCGTCTTACATAAAATTACAATTATTATTTTAAATTATCTTAACGTAGGGGTTAAGAATTTTCAAACTTACTATATTCCAGTCTTCTTGAGCTAGATTATCTCCAAGCTAGATAGTTTCATAGAACTTAACTTTACTAACTAAATAATTTAGTTATCTTCATTTAAAGCCCAAGAAACGATTGCCTCGCCAAAGTTAACTCAAATAAAATTTGAATTAGTTTTCAGAACTATTTACTGGATTTTTAAGTTCAAAACCTAATTTAATCTAACAGTTTAATCTAACAATCCACTTACGTTTTTAAAAATTAACTATCGATCATTAGTTGTTTTAACAAATTTTGATGAAACGTTACTTATTTCTCTGCGATATTCAAAAATGTTCAATTGATTTGAGTTGGTGAACATTGCTTGAAGCACGAGAGGTTCCTCAGGGGTTCAACTTTAGCTAACTCTGCTCGACTTGGTACTAACATTGTACACACACACAGCTTAACAGAGAATTCATTGCTTAAACGAACCAATAGCTTCCTCTGGTATGTTTGTTTGTACTTGTACAAGTGCAATTTGTTTGTTTCTAGCTCACCGTGAAGTTAATTTGAACGAATCAAAGTTAAAATTGCATAAATAGTTATGTTTTTGATACCATTATTGATAGGATAAAAACAAAAACAGAATTACCATTTATGCAAACTTAATTTAAATGATTTATTTTTCAACGAGCTAGAAGAAAATATATACTAGTACAAGTAGTAAAGGATAACACGTCAGAGGAAGTTATTGGTTCATTAAGGGATTTAAGTAAAACTCACATAAATAACCGAGTAATATACAGTGTAGTTTTTACACCTTTTCTTTTTACTCAAACTTATTTTAATTTTTAGTAGATTCTGTTATTTTCGTTTGAGGTTAGTTTAAACCCGGTTATGAGTTTTTTGATGAAGGTAAGTTTAAAAGCGTTTAAAGGTCATTGTACTCGTATATCTACCTCTAATGTTTGAGTCCCTATTTGTATCACACCATCATGAGTGGTAAAACGAGGTTTAAACCGTTTTGCAGCTGTTGCTTTTTAGTTCTAACATTCCAATTATAAACTTACTTTATTTGTATAAGCCCGAGGGCCCGTATAATGACGTTATGTTTCCAAACGGCAAGAAGTTGCGTCATCAATCAGAACTAAGATTGACTTTGTCTGCTTATTCTCCTATCCATCATCACTTTTCTTTGTTGTGGCCTCCTTCATCAAGTTACTCTATAGTCTTGTAGATTATATAGCGGTAGTTGTTTATGCATTAAACAAAGGTTACAGGTGAATTAGGAGCTGTGATTCACAAATCACGTAACTACATACATATACCATGTTTGTGTTCTTATAAAAGTACTATTTATGTAATTTGCAATCGAATATGTATCTTTTTGGTACAATTTTATGGACTTGTAATAACTTAATTATTGAAAAATATTTTTACAGTTTCTCTATTGGTAAAAAAATAAATGTCTTCCCAATATACTACAATATTGTGACCCGACATCTTAACCTAAAATAATAAGCTTATTCTATGTAAATAATTTATTCAATCGCCGTTTATTGTTTTTTAAAATTGTGATTTTATTCTTAATCAGTATGTCAAACGTAATAGTTAAGAATTGTGTTGTATTATTATGTGAGTTAGTTACTTGACTACATGGACAATCCGTACTGTATCTTAGTCCTACATTGTAATTAGAATATATTCTGTAATGTATAATTTGAAAATACATAAATTGGAGTACCTATACATAAAAGTAATAAAGCCCAAATCTAATTTAAAATAGTTTACACCGGAAAATTGCTTTATACTTGTTTAACATGCTTTCTCTTAACAAGGAAATACAAAATATATCATTTAAAAAGTTGACTTTCTGTTACCAAGTGACAATACTACCTATTGAACCAATTACTATACCAAGCAATCAGCTGACAAATATTTTTTCATCCCATACGTTTTTATTTAGGTAAACATATGCTAATGTTCAACTGATCTCAGGGACATTGTTTTATGGTTCATATTATTATGAGTGTGAAAACAATCGCCCAAAGTTTGATTGTCATTAATTTGGCTGATTTTAAACCTTTTGTGGTACATTCTAGGTTTAAATACTACAAACACTTTCTTGGCAAATGGTACATAAAGATACCTTACTATCAATCTAACGAGTAAAATTACCGAAAAGATTAAATTATATACTATTGCATCAGGTACCCAACTTGTAGGCTAAATTGATAAACTTAAGAAACATAGTTTACAAGAACCATGTCTAATAATAGTTCGGTATGACCAGTCTTAACTTCCTCTAGTTAAAGGTCGTGGTGTATCTATGTGTGTGTAAATAAGGGTGGGGTTGATGTTAGGATCAGGTTTCCATAATGGATCCTTCCAGCCGTTCTAATGGTTTGGGTTTGCTCATTTTGTCTTTCACGTATCTGGTATTTAGGAACATTCTTTGAAAATTAATTATACATATAATAATTATAATTATATCTTCGAATCGTAATTAGAGTCCGAACGGTAACTAATCAAACTTATACCTTAGGTTCATTAAATGTGTGTAATTAATTTATCTTTACTGAAAAAATAGTTTTGTCGCTTTGCTCTAAAACAGCTGTTTTGGGCACATGTATTGAAATGCTCAAAAATCACTTATAAACCCAGGTAAATAAAGAATCAGTTTGATGATTTTGTTCTCCCTAGGAAAATAAATATCATTTAGTAATCTTTTGAGGCATGGACATCGGCTGTTGAACGAGTTTGTTTTGAATTTTAACACTCAATTAAGCTATGGTTTCCTAGAAAAAGTTCACCGCTATACTACGGCCGTAATATAGCGCGTATTTTGCAGAAAAATGGTCCAGGTTTACAACAACACGTTTAATGTCAAAACTTGTACAGTAAAATTGTGTTTTTTATAGTAATAAAACATACTATATACCACAAGTAAGACCTCGAATAATGGCTTAAATAATGTAAGCTTAAATAATGGCTTTGCAATAACAGTTATCTCGAAGCCTCCTCACGTGGTTCAGAAGTCACGTTAAGTCGTAAGTCCATTCCAATTGGTCATTTGGGCTAATGATCCTATTTAGTTAACAGTCAGCCATAATTTGTAACAAGAGTAACCTCTAGTCTCAACTAAGGTATCATCTCTTAGGTTTCTTTAGGTATCTCAGGTATCATCTCACTGTCTTCATATTGTCATAAGTTTGCAAACGTTGAAATGTCAAATGTGAACAAAGATATAAGCATTGATTCATGAAGGCTTGATCCATGGTACTTCAAAGATTTAGACGACATTGCTTTGTTTCAATCTTTAAGTATCTAGAGTATGAATTATCGTAAACAAATCAACACATTTTCTGACGGCTTAACCTGATATGCAATAAGCATACTTATTACTTATTGCATTACTTATTTTCTGAATGTTTTGTAACAAAGAAAAGATATTTCAGTAACTAAGACAAGAACAGTGAAAAGAAATGTGAAGGTGTAAGCCTGGCTTCTTGATTCTTGAAGAGGTTGACACTCAATTCCAAGAGCTAAGGTCGTGGATTTTTACTTGGTTTTCTATTCTCAACCAAATGTTGCTCAACATTGAAAACAAAACATGAACAATGAACTACGTGCTGTTGGAGAAAACAAAACATTGATTGGAATATAGAACATAATTAAGTTACTTAAAATTTGAAAAGTGGAAACTCATATCAGTAGTTTATTTTGTGTTCACACTTATTATTCGAATGATTTCCAGGATAACAAAAACAATTGAAGCGCAGAAGCACTTGGATAACAGAAAATAGAAAACAAGACGTCGTATCGTTCTGACATCTCTTAAAATAAACTACGATATCTTCAGATGTATTCTGTGTACATTTGTACTTCAAACAACTCAAACCTGTTGATGGACCGGAGGATACTCCCTCATCCTTAGATTTATATTGTAGAAGTATATACTAAAACGTAACTTTATTATTGCATCAACATTTTCAAAACATCGGGCAAAACGGTCCCTTTACATATTGTGAAACCCAGTCGAATGAAAAAAGGTTTTATATGAAGGAAAGTAAGCAGTGTGAATGGCAGCTGGTGCATATTGCTAAATAAACAACCGCAACGCTTTCTGTCTAGAAATCACGTTCTGTCTACACAGGAGGGTTAGTAACAACAAAGACAATGCTATGGTAGGTAAACAGCGCAAAGATGTCGAATGACTGAAGCAGGATACTCAACATAGTTCAGGCAGCCCACGCACAGAATGCGGTACGAAGGAATTCTCAAGTAGAGTCACTGACGCACGTGCAAGTTCAGCTGTTCTCGAAAATCAAACGATGTGGTCACATATAACCAAAGAGTACATAGAATAGTTTATGGTAAGTCGATTGTGCATAGATTATGCATAGAAATGGCTGAGGCAGGAATCTGAACATAGTTGCGACAACCCACGCACAGAATGCGCTGCAAGCGAATGCTTTATAAGACTCAAGTAGAGCCACTGAAGCACGCGCAAGTTCGGTTCTTCCCCAAAAAGCGCCATTTCGTCAGATTTAAGTCATCACAATTTGACAAACTTGACCAGTTGAAGAGGGGGAGAGAGACGGTGAGAGATGATAGCGCTCGCAGCGCATTCTGTGCGTGGGCTGCCTAACTACGTATGTTGAGTTTTCTGTCTCAGCCATATGGCACCTTAGCGCTATTAATCTAACATAAAATTTCTTTTGGTTTTACTATTTGAATGACCATTTAATACAGAAAATGCTGTATTTAAAGTTGCAAGTTGTGTAAAACAGTGCATTTAAAAATAAATATTTAAGCTTGTTAATAATTTAACGTTAACTAAAAGCGTAGAATTGGTTTGATAGTAGTTATCTGTTTTAGAGATACAAGTACATAGAATAGTTTATGTTTAACAAATACTTAAATTTTAACAAGTCATGATTTAACGACGGCGTGATAAAATATTTCAGAACTTCCGAAATTCCCCAACTATTTCAAAATGGTTTGAGCAATTCATAAAACAAAATTGAAGAAGGTTGAAATAACCAAGGAGTTTATTACTGCATAGTTAATTACAATGACAAATTTATTATTACCTCTAGAGAGTTGTAAGCTTTATTTAGCTAAGAAGTTCATTGAATTAGCGTCTCTGCAAGATGTTTAACGTGTAATTGCGAAGGTTGTGAGTAAACTCTTCGGTTTTCGCGGCCGGTGTTGCAACTAGAATCTAGTTCTTCCAGTTCACACCTCGTCAACACAACATGGCTTTGAGTGATTGATTTTGTGGAACTGAGCGAAGAGAAGGTTTTTATAGTGTTTTACTTTTTGTATGTACTGTATGCCGACTAATATGTACTGCTGTTAAATACCATTGATTGTTTTAGAAACATGCATGTTATATTGCATTAAATTTCTAAATATTATTCAACATTTTTGTTGAAATTAACACTTTGATTGTTTTATTTGTTTACTTTATGGCCTGGGAAAACACGTTAGCGCTGTTAATAGAAATTACACATCATTGTAGTTTGAACGTTTAATAAGAGCTTCTTCAATCATGTAGCCCAACCAATATAAATATTACTAGAGCAAAATAAATTAGTTTGAAACGTCGTTTTCTTTACGAAGTTTTTCTTCTCGTTATTTCAGACTTCACCACAGAATTTGAAGGCTTTCCTAAAACGAATTTGTATATGATCTGTATAGTTTGTATATGATCTGTATATAATCTGTATAGTTTGTATATGATCTGTATAGTTTGTATATAATCTGTATAGTTTGTATATGATCTGTATAGTTTGTATATAATCTGTATAGTTTGTATATGATCTGTATAGTCTGTATATAATCTGTATAGTTTGTATATGATCTGTATAATCTGTATATAATCTTATATTTTGTATATGATCTGTATAGTTTGTATATGATCTTATAGTTTGTATAATATCTGTATAGTTTCTATATAATCTGTATAGTTGTATTGCATGGTTACGTAGTTTAGTACTAACCATCTTTAAAATAAGAACAATAATATTAGCTGCTTAGTAAAAGGTGCTTTGTATTTAAGCTAGTTTTGCTTTAGGTGACAAAGGGTAACCATATGGGCTAGAAAAATTCACTAGAACCCCAGAAGACCTAGATTAGTTAATTTATAAAATTTCCAAAAACTAGTTAGTATTATACGTTTTAGTGAGCTTAAAAATAACAAAACTCAAATCGGTTATAGGTTTGACTGATAAAGCTAAGACAGGTATAGTTAAAACCCTAGTAGTTAAGTTGGTAGTCTAATTAAAATAACCTCATTAATACAACATGTTTTAAGTGATAAAATAGTTACAGAAATATCAATCCTCAATAATGAAACAACCCAATCTCAGCCCATATGCAAAACTTAACGTGTTTACCAAATTACTTGAGCGAAAACATGTAATGTCCCCAGTGTGATAAAATGTATTATAAATGGTAAAACGGAGAAGATTTTGACGACGACAAAGCAACATTTCCCCGGAGGTTGTTCCCAAAACGTGATCCACAGGTTTAATAACCTTATTCTCTTCACGACACATTTCTTGTAGCACTACTCTTTAACAGCTTTGTTGCAACTTGGCTTTGGTTTCCTTTCACCGCATTTATGTTACTGCTAGGTTCTAAAGCTGCACTCTTTAAAAATGTTCTATGAAAAGTAATAATTAAATGAAATGGTATATTTCATCACTAGGTCCTAAAGTAACACTTTTTATACGAGCTCAAGCTAACGTCCGAGATTTTAAATGAGCGAGATCAAAAAGACACTTTTGGTGAACGATAATTTTGGTCACAATGTAAATAATATCAAGAAATAAATACCAAGAAATGTTTTCGATATTTATTATTTTACGAACGAAGTTTCTGTACAATATAATAAGTAAACAGTGATTTGAATCAGCAGTCTGATTTATATTGTTTTGAAGAAACAACTGTTTAACTGATATCATGTATAGCTATGGTTTCCTAGAAAAAGTTCACCGCTATATTACGGCCGTTATGTAGCGGTAACCGTGACGGTGGACGCAAGTCGCAACACAATATTTAAACAGATGTTGACAAAAACAACTTTTGACATGTTGTTTATTTTAGTTGTCAAATCTGATTTACGTATATAATAATGGATAAGCTAGACTTTTGTTTACAAAACAATATGTGTCACCTGGCGAGAAAACCCTTAACTAGTTTTCACCGCTACTTTTACGTCCACCGTTTTCTAGGAAACCACTCTCATCTGATAACATTGAAAACAAAACTCACCGTCATATTACGCAAGGTTAGCATATTACGGCCGTAATGTAGCGGTCACCGCTTTCTAGGAAACCATAGCTTTAGTCTGGTGTTGAAATCAAAATATAATCGCACAAAACAGTTGATGTACATACCACAAAAAATCATTTAAATTCTTAGAGAGAAACAGACCATCAAAACAATCCTTTATTTAACTGGGTTTAAAGGTGACACTTTAGCGTGCAATACATGTGTCTAAAGCAGCTGGTTTCGGAGCAAAACGACAAAAAAGACTTTTAAATTAAATTAACAAAATTATCTCGTGATACTGTACTGCTCCTATTTTCCCTTTAAAAACACAATTTTTAAGAAACCACCACTATTTTTAGAAAACACGCTCATCAAAGGTGGCATAAGATTCACACGTTACAAGTAAATACTAAAGACATTAAAATCTACGCGGACTTTACTTACGAAACTAATTTAACTAAGTAGTATTTTAATTACTTAACTAACTAACTTCTGTAGCATTTCAGAACTCACAGCTGATAACTTATACAGCTGTTAAAAAAACCAATAGTTATTATTCAACAAAAATTACCAGTGGTAATAATCAACACAATTTTATTGTAAAAATCACTACGTTTGAATAAAAATAAACTCAATCGTCAAAATAAACGAGGCAATGGGCAGCTGCGTTTTTGTAATGAACAACCTTGAACTGAGCCAAAATTGAAACAAAATGATTAACATTTGTTCATAACATTCACATGCAACCGAAGCTTCTGAAAAGCTGATCAGCTGACTGAACAAAACAGCTGACACCGGACTGGAAACCATCTGTATTGTATGGAGAACAGGTAAGCCAACTTGACAGCTAGTAAGTAGCTCGTAAACCTCACATATTTCATTGTTATCTGTATCTGAGCCCCGCCCCCTTCACGCTATGAATAATGTGCCTCGATAAGGTCTTCGGGTAGATTTGTCATTTTTGGCAACTTATCACTTTGTGGTCTGAATGTGTAAAGAGATTTTTGTCACTATTATAAGATTTAACTTTTATCACGTTTACTTTCTATTTCATTCTATGTTTAGTTTCGTAATTTACAAAGAACAAAATAAATATTATAATACTGTATGTTGCTAGTGCAATTTTAAATTTCCTTAGAAATTAATTCACCCATGACCTGGAATAAAAAGAAAACTACCAAACGTGAAGTTTTATTATTCTCTGAAGCATGAAAGCCGTAAAAACACTATGTTTTTATACATAATATAAATAATGCAATTTTATATTAATTTCAAATTTAATTTTAGTCTAATGTGGGTGTTAGGATTAAACATCAAAACCATTTAAACGAACCCATTGTATGTTTGTATCTAATTGGAAAGATATTACTACTTGATCTAGCTCCTTGTCCAATAACTGAGCAACAAACAACACACTATATAACATAGCCAAACATGTCATCACATATCCCTCTACTGTCTGCTACATGTTTGGGTGAAGTAGACTGCTTTGACATGTTAATGTATTCTGATTATACTCTCTACAGTAACACTCTCACAGACTAAGAGGGCGCTACAAAAAACTGCGCTTTCAGTACAGTTTGGCAAAAACTTGCGACGACTGGTTTTAATAACGGCGACAAAGTCTATTTAATCGACCTACGCGAACCTTGAAACATTGTAAACGTATACTGACTATGATTTATTTTTAATGTGTTTATTTTAAAAGTAAACAGAAAAAGAAAATTCGACTTATTTAGTCATCACATCAATGATGTATTTTGTATTTCGAATTTTACGTTGTAAGCGATGAACATCCTGACTGATAAGAGTGATACATCTGAGTTGTAATAAGATATGATCGACGTTATTACTTAACCACGTTTAGGTTGTATAAAAAAGTACAAAGAAAAAGTACAGGGTGGCCCAAAAAAGGTACTTGTTCTTTTATGGTACCTAAGTGTTTATTTCATTAGCTATATTAAACTGACTTTATCTTAAATCTAAGTGCTTGACTTTTTTGCCATTCAGTATGAAACATTTCATATGTATTAGCATGTTTGCAATAATTTCTGAACATTTTCTAAGAGTGGAATCCATTAAAACTGATGTTATGTTTTGCTTCAGATTTTGAATACTTTGAGTTGTGGTCTGAAACTAATGTATCTGGTTCAACTGACTTCTCATACCCAACAAGAGGTCTTGATCTTTCACTTTGCAATGCTTTGTTGTGGGGAAGACTAAAGAAAAGAGTTTAAGGCCTCCGCCTCAAAGTATTTAATATCTGAAGAAAAACATAAGATTAGTTGTAATGGATTACACCTAAATGTTCGAATTCATAGAATTATTGCAGAACCAATTCCCCATCTTTGAAATAATATCATCTATCAGGAATCGGGTAGTGGTCGTCTTTGATTACTGTTCAGAGTCACTTTGTAGTCAGCGCATAGCCTGACTGAACCGTTTGGTTTGACGACCGGCACTATGGGTGTACCCCAATCTGATGAATCGACCTGAGTGATTATACCTAAGTTCTCTAGTCGTTCTAGTTCCTTTTCTACTCTCTCTTTCAATGCGTAAGGCATGTGTCTAGGTTTGATGGTGCAAGCTCGAGACTACACAAAAGGACAACCTAAATGGTGTTTGGGGCAAGTTCAATCAAAGAGAGTGTCAATTATACCGTGAGGCTTGATGATGGACGTTCGTGGAAAGAATGTGTCGACCAACTCATTGGATGAAATACCACCAGGAACCAAATAGTGGGGAGGTGTTACTCTATGTTCTTTAACCATATGTTTTATTGTTTATTAATTAATATGATGGGATAGAATGTTTTGTTTTGTGTTGTATGTTTACAAATGAATACAATAGTATTGAAATTAGATTGCAACGAATTAATTATTACTTTAATTAGAATTTAACATCAGGAAAGGTTGCAAACATGCTAAGACATATGAAATGTGTCAAACTGAAGGGCAAAAAAGGTCAAGCACTTGGATTAAATTTTTTACACAAATTACAATTTTCTTTAGTGCTAGTACTTTTATCTGGGATTGGAAAAAGCAGAGCAAATTAAAAACTGTATATAACGTGCTGTAGTTGTTGCTAACTAGTAGTTCTATTAGTATATGGTTTCATTAGAAAGCCACCTAGTTTTAATGTAATCACATAGATCCGGCCAATGTTCTCTAAGAAAACTTCTTCATGTGGTCACTGAACACAAAATGTTTATTATTATATTGCCGCTTTAAATAGCTCTCACCGCCTTCTGAGGGACCACAACTTTAGAACAGTAAAATCCTTCACAAGCTTCTGTTCAGCCAACACAACTATGCTTGAATAGATTTGTGTTTTGTGTATTAAATAATTGTATTTTCAAATAAACAAAAAATTATTCATCCTACGGCAAAACCTAACCATCTAGTTATCATATTAAATCTGTAAGTACAGATTCTGACCAAGTTGAGAGTATGGGAGCTCACAGTGACGTCACATCCCGGGGGTGGACGTGTATGACGTCATGTCAGTCACGTTTCTGTATCATTGCACTCCCTACTGACTGTGTCTAGCAGGAAACCTACAGTACAGAGAATGTTTGGTACCTAGATTTTCTGCGAGCTTGTAAACTAAAACTCAAATTTGTTTTAAGCTTGCCAATGAAAAGTCCTAACAACTAAAAACGTTCTTTAAATAAGTTTAATTTTACGAGAACCTTCTGTTTAATAGGAGATGGAGGTTAATAAATATTCAAATTAAGTTAAATTGTAGAAAAAAGATAATAGATATTGTTGTTTGATAGTACGTATTAGGCATTCATCTTAGCTGTCCTATCATAAAGCACAATCATAAATAAATAACTGTTTTCCAAAACAGTTTAGCTCAGTTTTGGCCAATAAACTTGTCGTTATTTAAAATATTTTATTTACTTTAAAAGTAAAAAATCTCTCTGTTAAACGTTTTCTTTGCGGTACGCACGTTAAGTGGCTGTGTATATTTGTCAGAATCAAAATGAAAAATATATTATACATTCATATTATATGCTATATAATAAAATGTATTTTATCAGTTTATTTATTGTATTGAGCATAAAAAGATACGAGGATTCAGATGGGATACTCTCTATAAAGGGGGACAGGTGTGGTGAGAACATTGGACTATGATTGGGAAATATCGAGCACCTGACAAACTATGTAACGACAAACAATACATCTTTTAGAAACACTTCGTTTTAAACAAAGTGACTGATGTAAAGGTATTGTTTTGAACAATTAATACACATTTCTGTCAATAGAAAGTTATTATATAATTAGTTTTCAGGATCAAATGTTTACTTATTGTTATCGTACATAATTTGTTTACGTAAAAAAACAATGTATCACAGAATTCTGAAGATTTTTGAAAGACGTGAGTTGTTAGATTTTGATCTATGAATATAAACTCTTGCAGCCAGCTTTTAGCAACTGTGTAAGCTCCAAGCGTTCAGAAGAGCCATAAATATTCAGAACATGGAATTCCATTCATGTTCGTGGTTTCCAACAATCCTTCTGTGGTTTACTCGTTAAATCTTTAATTTATATCTTATCCATACCATCAAAATATTCAGTTATCCATGAATTTAAATAGGTGAATTCAATAGTCTTTCAGTAGTCCTTAACTTCCTTAACATTAAAATCTGACCCCCAATGAAAATAAACATTGATCGACTAAAATCTATAAAAGCACTAAATAATTCCAACTCCGTAATTACCAAAACACAATAATTTTGTAATTTATTAATGTATCTGAATGTTTTAGAAGAGGAGATGAAAAGAAGTAGACATAACTTAGGTAGATATACGAGTAACTGCTAGGCGCCAAAAAACAGGACAACTTAGGGGACAGAATAGAAGTGTGTGAAAAATTCCCATGTCTAGTTGAACATAAAACTAAAGCAGTATGTTAGTAAAATAAAACGCAGAGAGTAGATCGAACCTGTCGTTTGGTGGTTTGAAGTTTTAAAATTGTAAACTTCAAAACGCTACATTCAGTAATAGAATAAACCTTTTGAGGTTGAGCTTGTGTCATCAACTAGAACACTAGGTCCTCTAGAATACAATGTATTTAGAACACTAAATTCATATAAAGTGAATAGACTTTGTCACAAAAGAATTCCATGAGTGGTTTTGAAGATATTTATTTCCAGTTTTATTTTGATAATTTAATATAAAACTCAACATGCCTTTTAATTTTTACGGAACCTTAAGTGACTTCTTACCATAAAATCTCCGTATGTTCGTATCTATCCAATTTCGTTACACTTGTTTAGGTTATCTCAAAAAAGCTTTAGTGAATAAATCAACTATCAAATTTTTATTAAACTTCAAATATGATTATTCTTCCCAAGGTATAACGTGTGCTAAGAAGTCTGTATCGTACGCAACAAGCTAGGTCACCATGGAGTATCAGACTTGAGATCAATGGTAGATACGTGAGCCCGAGATGTGAAAGAGAATACGAAATCACTGCTGCAGTGAGGAACACTTTGATGCAGGTTTACTTCCCTTGTGTGTCATGTTTGTATCGTACGCAACAAGCTAGGTCACCCATGGAGTATCAGACTTGAGATCAATGGTAGATACGTGAGCCCGAGATGTGAAAGAGAATACGAAATCACTGCTGCAGTGAGGAACACTTTGATGCAGGTTTACTTCCCTTGTGTGTCATGTTTGTATCGTACGCAACAAGCTAGGTCACCCATGGAGTATCAGACTTGAGATCAATGGTAGATACGTGAGCCCGAGATGTGAAAGAGAATACGAAATCACTGCTGCAGTGAGGAACACTTTGATGCAGGTTTACTTCTATTGTGTGTCATGTTTGTATCGTACGCAACAAGCTAGGTCACCCATGGAGTATCAGACTTGAGATCAATGGTAGATACGTGAGCCCGAGATGTGAAAGAGAATACGAAATCACTGCTGCAGTGAGGAACACTTTGATGCAGGTTGACTTCCCTTGTGTGTCATGTTTGTATCGTACGCAACAAGCTAGGTCACCCATGGAGTATCAGACTTGAGATCAATGGTAGATACGTGAGCCCGAGATGTGAAAGAGAATACGAAATCACTGCTGCAGTGAGGAACACTTTGATGCAGGTTTACTTCCCTTGTGTGTCATGTTTGTATCGTACGCAACAAGCTAGGTCCCATGGAGTATCAGACTTGAGATCAATGGTAGATACGTGAGCCCGAGATGTGAAAGAGAATACGAAATCACTGCTGCAGTGAGGAACACTTTGATGCAGGTTTACTTCCCTTGTGTGTCATGTTTGTATCGTACGCAACAAGCTAGGTCACCCATGGAGTATCAGACTTGAGATCAATGGTAGATACGTAGCCGAGATGAAAGAGAATACGAAATCACTGCAGTGAGGAACACTTTGATGCAGGTTTACTTCCTTGTGTGTCATGTTTGTATCGTACGCAACAAGCTAGGTCACCATGGAGTATCAGACTTGAGATCAATGGATGTGAATTTGAGATGTGAAAGAGAATACGAAATCACTGCTGCAGTGAGGAACACTTTGATGCAGGTTTACTTCTTGTGTGTCATGTTTGTATCGTACGCAACAAGCTAGTCACCCATGGAGTATCAGACTTGAGATCAATGGTAGATACGTGAGCCCGAGATGTGAAAGAGAATACGAAATCACTGCTGCAGTGAGGAACACTTTGATGCAGGTTGACTCTGTGTGTCATGTTTGAACGCTTTCTCGGCTGTTGTCTATTTTAAATCTTTCACTTCAAACCAAGACTGGTACAAATGAGTGGTGGGACATGAGCACAATAAGTTGCATTTCTAGTTTTGTATAGCTTTAGCTGAACACTAATAAACGCCTCTTGAAATTCTTCCCGATAAAGGGACATTATACAGCCAATATGGAGGAGTATGAGCAACATATAAAAAGAGAATTATTGATTTTACATCTCTTTGGGATAATACAAATAAATCTAACCATTGATGAATTTAATATTCTCACTTCTTTTTCTTAAAGTATAAACTTCAAACCTTCACTTTAAGTATTTTTTAAACTTTCTCGTAAAAAAAACTTTCTCGATAGACGAACGTAGAGAAGGTATACTCGGGAGTACGGGGGAGGCCAAGGCCCCCTGGCCTTTGAGCTAGATTATTTTTCCGTTTCACAATGAAACCAAAGTTATATGAATTGTATTACCAATTTTAATATTTGTTATATGAATTTCAATTAAGTAAATCTTTTTTCCATATCTCCTGACCCCCGGTATACAATTCCCTATGAGTATCAGACACTTAAACCACTTATTTAAGATGTTAAATTGCGTCCCCAAACGTCAAGCGCTGATAGCTTCATTACATTAACAAAGGATACTTATCTACGAGTTGTATGAAAATAACAACACTGAAATGAAGTGTGAATTGCGCAACAGTTAGTTCAATGGAACCAGTACAGTGGCAATAACGTGACTGGAACGAACCTGTCACTGGTTGCCTTTAGATACATTCCAGCTTTATCTCAAATATGTTTTGCTTTGTATTACAAACATAACTGCTGACTATTAACTTTGTTTGCAGCATTGTTCAAGGTCGGAGGCCAGGGATGTTTAAAAATATTTTAACCCTTTTGAAGTACAGGTTAATGGGTATTTTTATTTAAGTTGAGTTGATAAGCCGGTCAGTATTTTGGTTTTGGATTTTACGAACTGAAAATATTTTTTAAGGTGACTCGAAGTAGTCCATTGGGATATTAACTTAGTTCAGTATGTGACCACATAAGTAAAATCTGCTTGCAATCAGTATCCATCTACAGCTAACCTCTTCCGTTTTAACTGCTAAAGGTGTTATAGATAACACATGTAATGATATTACGTTATAAACTTTACAAAAAGTTTGACTGCAATAAGTTTGACCTGACCACTAAACAAGTGGATCTTTTAAAGCCTTAAAAGTTCTCAACCGATAGAAGATTGATGAACTAGATTTAATCATGGACTGAACTGATTAACTAACCCAGAATACAGTTATTAAATAATTTTGAAACAATATTTGAAAATAAAAATAAAATTTAAATTAGACCTTTAGAGTTGCATATTTTATATTTTTAAGGTTTAATTATTTGATTTGTTTTTGTTTGATTAGCTAAAGGGAAACAAGACACAGATTAATACTTATACTTAATATGTATGAGTAAACATTGAAATAACTAAATGAGAACGAAGCTTAAGCGGCCGTCACCGCGACTATCATCCATGGCTTCCGGTACAGACTGCATCAATAAACTCGTAGAGGGCCAACAGTTTCTCTCGTTTTGCAATCGAGCATCCTCAGTAGACTTGCTGAGATCAGGGGAAGCCTTAGATGATAAAACTAATTATTAACAAAAGGAAAACCAGCGAAGGATGTATTAACTATTTTAGAAGGTACGTGATGGTTTGAAAGTCTCAAAGATTTGTAACTAAGAAGGTATAATTTATTTAAATAATTTGTATCAAAACAAATTAATTTAACACCAATGTTTTTAAACTACCGTCTACACAAAGTAAAGAAGCAGTATCGATGTTGAAGGGTTGTAACGATAACATCAGCTGACTCAGTCCAGAATAAAGGGGGAAATATTCAGTCAGAGAGGGAGGGAGCTTCCTACTGAGTAGGTCACTCAGCCGTATGATTTTAACACACTTTACCTTCCATTAAAAGTAAACTGACTTAATTTTGTGTAAACAGCTTTGAGAGAATAAAAAATCAAAGTTGAGTGTATCTTCACTTAAAGCATACTATTGTGCTAATGAAATAAAAAACTCATTTTGAATATTAAAAACCCAATATTGTAAAGTTTTATTTAGGACGAGGCTTTTCAAAGGCAACCAATATGTTAGACTTTGATATTTAATATTAGTTTTCATTATTATATCCAATATTGAGTATCTCCTGCCTTCAATATTATTTGATTGTAGCCAACAAAAGGTTTGATGAACTAAATGACTTATTTCAATTATGTCGACTGAGCCAATGCGGCCACAAATGTTAGTTTTGAAAGTGGTCATAATTGAAAGTTTTAGTTGGCTTGAACATGAATTTTAAATGTATACACGTAACTATAATGTATTGTAACAAACTTCTCTCATTATTGCTCGACAAACATTAACTCGAATAAGAACTATAACGCAAACACAACACTCGTATGGTAAATTTGCCAAACTCTTTTATAGTTCATCCAAAACGAGCACATATTTTGATTATCCACGTGAAAACGGAAACGATCTCACTAATCCACCAATATTCAAGGTAAGCTATCTCCACGCTCATCCCTTTGATGTGTCAGATTTTCAGATTTTCCACCTCATTAACACAAACGCAAGGATTACCCAACATTGAAGGATCATCACCACTCTAGCATTGTACTAGGCTTTGGCTGTATTGCTTTGAGAGGACTTAAACATGAAACAGAATCAGTAAACAATCAGCTAATCTAACCGTACAGGCAAAAACGAATGTACTTAGATCATTAAAGAGCTGTGAATTTATAGCTTTATTATCATTACAATCAAAGGTTCTTTATAAGGGATTATTATTAATTTTTAAAGCTAGCCCCACTCACCAAAACACTGATGTTTGATAGCTCGTAATCTGTCAGGTTTGATTAAAATTTAATTGTCTGCAGTGAATGGATTTATTTGATCGGAATATTTTGGAAAACCACTGTTACGGAAGAATACATCATCTGGGATCTAGAGTAGGCCTTCCGGTTGTCATGCAGTTTAAGATATAAATATTTTGTAGTTATTTGATAAATTATAGAAAGTTGATACCGAGAAAACTATGTACGAATATACAGTATGTTGTTAACAAAATAATTTACTTAGTTACACTTTTAAAAGCTCAAACTATAGATCATTGTTTACCGCCCGGTAGTAAAACTGATTTTGAAAAAATAATTTTGCAACGAATCGTTGTTACTTGTATATAAATGTTGACGAACTATTTTAAAATTTAAAACAATAGTATTCAACTAAACAAACACATTAAAAATACATGCAACAGTCCTAGTCTTCTGTACTGCAGTACTGATTTCGTATTCCCTTTCAGAACCAAGACACACATCTAGCATTGATCTGAAGTACGATACTCGAGATACATACTGCATACTTTGCCATACTTTGTATTTCTTACTCGGTCATACTTAAGATAATATAGGCAACGCGTAGCCATAAGGACTATCCTTTATCCTAGTGAATTTCCTTCACGGGTAAACATTTAACAAAAAATAATAATATATAGCCGATAAAATGGTTGACCTTACAGACTCAACGATGTAAAGTTTTCTTGCTGAGAGGAATGCAGTTTCAGATTGAAAAGGTTTGTCAGAACAGAGATGTATTGTTAGTTGTTATGTACCGGCCCCGTCATTCCATTGATACTACCCAATCACAGCCGAACATTCAGACACCTGTTCTCCTAACTGTCACAAATGTTCTACCTATATCCACTTGCAAAAACGTAGAGTTGGTTATACAAGTTCTAGTGGTTTGAGCATTGTAATTAATTGTGTAATGAAAGTAAGTACCGTAAAGGGATTTCATTCACATACTATTTAACTATGATATATGTCTACCTACTCTGCCTGAATTTCACAAATCACTGGACATATTTTGCTTGAATGTATCCAAATGTTCAAGTCACTAAGTGTTACCGTATATCAGGAGCAAGTTATTTTGTACGTACGTTTTCCAATTATAAGGGCAATACTAAAAAATATTACAAAATGGTTTTGTTAAGAACTCTGTTTCAAAATATTACATCCGGCAAACTCTTGGTATCGATTAGCCTTAACCCGTTTTCAACTTTCACGTGCACCAACTTTTTCCCCAGTAAACGTTACCAGTAGACCAGTAAAGTTGGTAATTTTCAAAATCATAAGCTGTTATATTCTTTCGTTTAAATCAACGAACAATCCTATTTAATGTTGACAATAATATTTTAAACTCATAGCGTTATGAAAGTTTGATTCTACCCTATCAAGATTTGCTGCCACGAGCTTAGGTTGCAGTCTATTTTAAAAATGTATTGCTTTCTAGTTAAAATTTAAACATAATACAAATCTGCTTCAAAGTAAATAATCTTCCTGAATTTTCATACCGTTCCAAATCCGTTTCATCACCATTTAAGTACACTTACTTTATAGAAGCCACAAATGAAAAAATCCTACACTGTATATAGAAGCAACATTGAGTGTACATGTACTTCCGGTTCAGTTCCACTGTAAGCTCTACTAAGCGTGTACACAGTTACAGCTCATCAGCTTACAATACACAAACTGTTCCTGTGTCATCTGTGTTGACATAAAGAACTATTGTAAATGACAATACACATGACAACAATACTTGCATGTTAATATTTCAGAAATACGGGGTTACCGCAGGTTCACCTTATACATATAAGCATAGGTTACTATGGTGCACACGAAAGAAATAACTGTGTCCCATAAGTAAAGTGCCAGACTCTGGGAAAATATAAAATGGCGAATATCTGGTTAACTAAGCGTTTTCGGAAAAACTTTTATTCTTAATTTTCTTTTGATTTTGAACCATATAACCTTTTCCTAGAGTCTGGTACTTTACTTATGGGACACTCTGTATAATCGTATTTTAAATAACACCTTAAACATACTATATTTTAACTTCTCAGTTTTTTGTGATCATCATTATCCAGGAAGTGTTTGCAGATCTCGAGCAAAACTAATCTTATGCTGTTTGTTATCTCCCACACCACTTATCGGATTTGACTCAAAATTAGTATAAATTTGTATTTAAATAAGACCATTCATGGACAGAATTACCAGCATGATCTAACTTACCATTTTAAAACGGTGGCTATGTTATGGTACTTTTAGGGAATTTTTGGAGTTACACCTTAAATAGCGGATAAACGGTGAGTTTTACAATAAAATGTAATGAATACCGTTTTGTAGCAAATTTTACTACCTATCTATTGACACCAAGGAAAAAATCGATTAAGTATCAACAAAGTAACAGTGGAAACCGTGGCGAATATCAAGATAATAAGGTGGAAAGTTGACTGTTTTCATACAGAGTTTCGTTTGAAAATTTGAAAGTGGCTGGGTTAATTTGAGATAGTGGAAGCAAATCGAATAATAAATTTTAAATATTTCAAGATAAACGGAACTAAAACCGTTTCATAAATTTATACGCATGGCCTACTTACTTATACCTGATAAAGCGTTAGTAAGTTCTAAGCATTTTATACAAGTTAACGAATACAAATGAGTTATTAGTGTTAACACTCACGGTGTGCTTAATGAAGTTACAAACACTCTTTAAAAGTCGGCAGGCAAACAAGCAGTAAATGTACCGGCCATTTAACGACTTAACAATGTTCAGGTAACTGCGAATAGATTTTGTACTGGAGCGATAAAAGTTTATAGCCAATGAAATATCACTTGGTCAATCTCTGGTCTGCTACAACACTCACGTGTTCACCCTTACCCTTAGGGGTTTAAACAATTAAAACAAATACGGGAATACTTTTTGCAACAAGTTTCCTTGATGTATTAATGCACTAGGTTGAAGATTCAGTTTTATTTAAATAGTATTGCCCATATTCATATGCTTAACAAAAGGCCGTTTTTTGGAATTTATTGTACAATTTGGGGTAACGTGTTAGTTGTTTAACAGTATCTAATAGCTTAAATAGATATTAATGTGTAAAAACGCTAAAAGCTAATTAATACTAAATAAATTAGTACTAAATAAATTAGTATTAGTATTAGGGGGAGACCCGGGTTCAAATCCCGGTTCGGTCCAAATATTTTTGTCTTCAAATTTATTTAGTATTAGTAGCTTAAATAAAAATCTTACAAATATTAATGATATGTATTGAATATGTATTGAATGCAAATAGAGAAGACCAGTGGGTTATTTCCGAATAAATGGGTGTTAACAGCTAATAGGCATTATTAAGGTTAATCCATTGTGTAGATAGTGTCATCAGCTAACCTCGTAACCTATTTCTTAGTGTGAATTAATATATTTTTTGCATGACAATTTACAGGACAATTTCCTTTTATACTAATTGCACCGCGTTATGTGTAGGTGAAAATAGTTTGATGCATTTCTGGTGAGATAAGAGTGCATTGCAATTGGTCGATGAAATTGTTTATTGATTGATTAGAAGCATAATGATGACTTCAAGTGTATACATTGAGGTGCTGACTGTCAACCGTTGAAGTCCTTTGATCACTTGTCTGTAACCTTCACGAGGATGTTACCTTGTATTATTAGCCATTTCGGAATGAGATAACTCACTGAAGATAAGTTTGAGATAGAATTCTCCAAAGCTATAAGCTGTATTTTAAGTCTAGATTCAAATAACACGTGATAGGTCATTTTTATCAATAGTTGTGGTTGTGTTAGTTCTTTTAAGAACATATTATAGTAGAATTGAGTTTTTTTCAGATGAAACCAACATAAGATTTCCAACAATGAGTTGGAAAATATATACATAACGTTTTCATTGCAAGCTTCTTTTTCTGTTTACGAATACCGTGTGTAACGTGTATTAAACCTATGTACCATTATTAACTTTATTATACTTTCATCAGAACTTGAGAACTGGCACAGCACTTATTTTCAATACAGAATGCAGTTCACGATATGTTCGCCTCGAAGCCTGTCTCGTATGTATATTAACGATGTTATTACATTATTATCGAATACCTAAGATAACAATGTAGAGATGGAAGTGCCTTCAGGCTAATGTAATACAGGTGCGTCTCAAATTGAGTCACCTGTTAGCTTAAAGCGGCATCTTAAAGCTATTTCTACAGCTTATTTGATATTGAAATTGCCTTCAATACATTAATCAAATAGCATTCATGGTCCTACTCCCGACATGTATTACATTTTTATTACTATTAACCTTTTCACTTAAAATCTTTGAAGTAGCATCTATTTGTTAATTTAGAAATATCCATCAAACTATTTTAAATTGTGTATATACGCGTATGAGTCATAATTTATGCAGTTTTGTATAGTGAAACTTGTATTTACTCTTATGATATATTTTGGACGATTCCTATTTTTTATTGCATACATAAAGCCATTCTGTAACTCTTTTCGATATACCCCGAGTTAAAGGCAACCAAGGAAACAATCTTTATGATGTTTGTGATTTGCTACTCGTTACGGTAGATCAAGATTTAGTGAATGATTCGGCGTTTTGCTTATCTGCAGAATGGAACAGCTCATAGTTTTCCATTTTCATTGACATAAAAATCATTTATATTGTACTATCAAAATAATTATACAGTTTCAAACAAATGAATGCGAAATAAAACATGTGTCTCACTTAACAACAAGGTTATATGGATATATTACAGTTACATAAAACTGCCGATTTATTCTTTTTTAACTTGGAGACTTGACCTAATACTATAAATATTGCAGATGCAAAATGAGTGCAAGTGAAAACCCCTGTAGGCGCTGTTCAAAGGTTCAACATTGAGCTCATTGTAGAAGAGAGATACCTGATATCTCTTCTGGAAAATAGATTCTACTTTGCCACGACTTGGTTCAGACTTTGATGTTTTATCTTAATATCGTATAATCCAATACTGAGAATATTGAGGAATAAGTAACACATCTTATAATAAAACATAGCCGACGCGCGCTAGCGTGAATCCTAGCGAATTTCCTATAACGGGGGATAGTTTACACCGAGCATGTCCTATGAGGGAAGGTGCGGGCTTTTCCCCAAAAATGGGGTTATGCTCTTAAGAATATTACATTTGATGAAACTTGGTATAAACATATACATGCCATACATATAAAATCCAAACCCGGTGGAAAGCGATCTTAAATTGGCTGAACCGATTTTATGAACATTTGATACACATGTTTTGTACAGTAACATATTCACGTAAAAGGCAAAGGTAAGGCTTGTCTTGTTTAACGAGGCGATGTTAGGACTACAAAGTCCTCTCTACCACTCAACCTCGAAACAAGGAGTATAAGCCTATATTTTCAATTCACGCTATTCGTTCACAAGGGACATGGTCCTGACTTATACACTTTCATAAGACACTGTTCGGAACTTGCTGGCTGGTACCTTTCGGGTGTATAAGCTGATCAAACCGACGTGAAAATTTGGAAAGTATCAATGGAAGGCAGATTGATGACGTATATGGAACCTTCTTAGTAAGCAATAAGACGTGTCAGTCATCGACAACTCTAGATCCCTGGAGTGCCACTAGTCTCGACCTACAAAAGATGTATCTGCCGACACTGGTGACCGTAACGTAACAGTAATTATGCATTGATAGAGAGATAGTTAATATTAACAAAAAGTGTATACGACCGTTTCCTTATTTTTATTGTTAAATAAAAACTTATGTAACGGACCTATTATCATGAACTTGTTCCGTAACTATAAATATTGTACATTGTGAGAGTAAACTATCAATGCAATGGTGAGTCATACATAATGTGAAAATTAATATTTATAACCTTTGAAGTCAATAAAGATCTACTGACCATACACACGTCATATGAAAACATAGCTTCATTATGAATCACCCGTTCTGCCCTTTGATGCTCTGACGGGAATCCATCGAAAACGCATTTTTGCACCATTGAATGCAGCACAAAATTTAATTTTCTATGAGGTAAAATATTAAATGCTGTCGTTTTATTTGTAAACATTACTCCACAGATTGAAAACTAGTATGAATAATTTGATAGCTGTACATGCAATTGTACTGTAGTAATCAACATTATAATTTTCATTCGGTAAGTCATTGGTAAAAATATATAAATATAAAAATGACGTTACTTATAAAATAGTAACCATATTATGACATAGCTAACAATGAGTGATGATTAGATTTAAGTATTTAAAATTGGGAACAATCCAATTGACGCTTAAACAATGTATAGTTTTACGTTAAAAAATGAAAATCTAGAATGAAAGCTAAAAGATTTCTTTTCTCCGACATGAATGATATCTCAATAGTCATCATTAGTGATCGAACACTCACTCAATTATGGGAACAAGAGAAGTCTGATTTCTATCTATATTCATGCGATTGAAACGATTGGAAGTACTATTAGTTGGATATGAAAGTAGTGAATATTGTAAAACTATACAAACTCGGCAGTTTGAAAAAGATGGATAGGAAATGGGAAAAATTGTCAATAATAAGGCAGCTTTCTATAAATTTAAGTTAGAAAAAAAATACATGTTTGGCACAAACAAAAATGTTGTTTGCTTTTAAACTTATGTAACTTTCTATAATTTACGTGTATTATTCCTGCATGTACTATTTAATATTTAGTCTATATACACGGTTTTAAAGGCAACCCAATTTTCAAACTTTCATTATTAACTTTTATTACTGCTATATGGTCATAAATTTGTATCATTGGTTTGGTCACCTCAATATCTATCATATATGGTGTGTATTGTTGCAGTAATATAGTGGTTTTGATTTCCTAATTTGATGTTATTGTGAAATAAATGTAATTATGGTTTTGAGCAAATATCAAAGAGTGTGTATTGTTAAAAAATACTTAAGAACAAGATAATTTTCTGTGTAAAGAGGCGTTTAGGGTCAAGTTTACAGCTGTTAGTAATTCAAACAAATCTAAAATTCACAGATTTGTTGAAAAGTTTAACGAAACAGGTTCTGTAAGGAACAGAAAACATAACAGAAGGCGGACTGTACTGAATGAAGAAGTGATGGAGGATCTTAGGGTTAGTTTAGAACATTCTCCTAAAACATCTGTAAAATCTTGAAACAACAAAATCAAATAGCATATTCACGTTTAAAAACTTTATCTCAAACGCCTCTTCACAAAACAAATTAACTTACTCTTAAGCACTATTTAACCGTAAATGTTCTTTAATATTTGCTAAAAGCCATGGTCGCGTTTATTTCACCACCAAATTAGGAAATCAAGCCCGCTACATTACTGCAAATTACACACCATATAAGATATATATTGAGGTGACCAAACCAATGATACAAATTTATGACCATATAGCGGTAATAAATAATGAAAGTTTGAAAATTGGGTTGCGTTTAAAAACACCGTGTATTTATAAACATTAAACTAACACGTTTTTCACCGATGTATTCTTGTTCTCTTTACATTGGTCTTCGCAATTCAATGTGTTTTTTTTTCAATTACCTGTGTTTAATTAAACATATAAAATTATATAACACCTTGGGCTATTTTTTTACTTTGTGTCATTTTAATGTGTTGATGTAATGGTGGACGTTATCTGTTTTACACCGTTACCAATTAATATAAATAATTGTTTCGTCGTCGTTTTTGTTAGTAGAGTTTTCGAAACACATTATGTAATTTTGCTTGTCAAGTCAAAACAAATGTATGACTGTTAGCTTCTTGTATTGGCCAGATTCACGACTAACCAGGCCCCAAAACTTAAAACATTAAAAAACGCCAAAAGTAATGGTAAAGTGTCAAAGCCTTATACATAATCACATTCAAGCAGCAGTTATGAATGTTTAACATGACAACATTGGAGTGTGGCGTCCGGGATATGAATAATGTAGTAATGTTTTGCCGGTCTACTCATGAGTATGGTCAGAGGCTTCATGTTTATACAGGGGGGGTAATAACTGTTTGTCAACCATGTTCTGCTGCAAACCACTTGCATGGCTTAGTGCAAAGAGAATATTAACTGCTTTACATGAATCTAGCTACTATGACGACTTGCCATGTCGTATTAATTGAGGCATTTTAATTTTATCAAAGTTACATTCATAACCGTAGTTTTAAAATCAGTTTAGCCAAATCCACAGAGTTGTTTAGTACCTTGAGAATTTTGTCTAGGTTAGGTTAATGTAAATTTATTAGATAAGCAATGTTTATCAATTTTAAATTCCAAACTAATTTTTCATAGCACATGTTGTGTTTAAACAATGTTAATTTAAGTACACATAACTCAGATAAACAAACCACTATTGTATTTATAAAGTCAAAACAAATTAATTTTATTGATTGTCCCAGATTTCTTCTGGTTATAATTTAGAATATGCGTTGAGAGACTATACGGACAGGATATCCCTATTTTGTCTCTACACACATTAACCGTTTGTCTATGTAAGCCAGAGGTAACGTATGTGAGTTTATCAAAGAGAAAGATACATTTGGTGTGTGTGTGGTAGTAAAGTTCATAGCATGGTTGTTGCATATCTATAGTATTGTAAAGAATGTCTGATGCAAAGAATTCATTATTTACTTGATGAATTCAATAAAATGTCATAAAACTTTCTTTTTTTACAAGGATCAATTAAAGATAAGATCAATAACTGCACCTGTACGAAACCACTTTCTCAAACTGAAATGGACATTTGGAGAAATTAGCATGAAGGACTACTTTTAGTATAATACATAGAAGGAAGTTAACGGTGAAGTACCCTGAATTAAAATTATCTTACACAACTAGTCCTTATTCCTAATTTTTGTTATCTTCCTAATCTTTGTTCCTAATGTCTTGTTATCAAAATATCCTTATTTTCATATCTTGTTTATACGCTTAATAATGCCCGCAGCCCTGAAACTAGTTGTGCAGTACAATTACATTTCAAAGTACTTAATCGTTTACTTGTTTATTAGTATGAAATTACATTTATTTGTACCTTACGATGGTTGAGATACATGTCCTGTAATCATGTTCATTCAATAAAACAAGATTTATTTACCTGAAGTAATAAACTAAAATCATCTGAATATTAAAGTTTGATGTATGATGTTGTCAGTGAACGTGGATAAACTTGTTTAGAGGCAGCACGAGAAAGCTAGAAGCTCCGAGCCAATTTGAATCAAGTAAATTGTATCTCGTCAGATCCCGTTACTGTTTAAGCTGAGTTAAGCGGATTCAATTCTGACCCGATATACCGCTAATACACCGCTAAATGTGTGATTTTGGTAATGCAATGATGTTTATAGAGTTATAGGAGAATGTTCAGAGTTGAAGGTGAATAAATCTATTTTTAAAAGCAATCCTCAGTTATAGATTGATGGTAAGTTTTGTTCTATATCAGCAAATCAAATAATTTAAATAACTTTTTGTTTCCAAAATTAAAGTTTTCAGCACTGCTCGAACAATGTATAAATTTTTTTCTGTATTACAAAACAACCTTACAGTAGTAATTTTCAGATTTGCAACTTAACTTTCATCAGGACCTGACCTTGGTGCATGCAATGCGTGTAACAGCCTGTTATCTGTAAGCCTACTGATAAAATGCAGTGTGTGGACTAGGGTTATACTGAGAGGAGCAGCTCAACAATAGTGTCAGTACTGGACTTGAAATAATCTGTGTTTTACAGTAATAACCTGGCCACACTATTTGTAAAAGTGGTCAGTTTGTTCCGGCAAATGTATTAAGTGCAAGTGACTCTATTATTGTTTGAATGATGCTTCATTTACTTATATGCATTGTGGTAATTGCCGAAAGAATCGCCTAACATTGTAATGACGAGCACACTGCTTGTGAACTAGTCTTGCACACTTTCATAAAGATTCATACGGTTTATGCATCTCAACACAAAAAAATACAAGATCTTTGGGCTGCAAAAATTAAATGTTAACACATTTCAAATGGCTGTAATTAAACTGACTTAAGCCGATTGCTTGCATATGTGTACATACTTATAATTTTTCTATTTATGCTAAAGCCGACGATGGTAAAATGTAACTGATAACATTGTTTAAAATATTTAAAAGCGTCTAATTGTTTTCCACTAAAATAGTATTAACAGGTTGAAACCTATAAAACTGTATAAAAGACTATATTTATCTTGTTCGACCTTTTGAAATGAGTCTTCTAGGGTAGTTTTAATATTGTGAGTCTTATGGAATTATTCAAATGAATATTCACCAAACAAACGTTACTGAAATCAAATCAGCTGTAGTTGCTTTACAATCAGCTGTGTTTAGCTGATTGTTGCCACGTCTTCATGTTCGTTATTTCTTTCGTATCTAGGTTAGCTTTTGATGACTTTGTGCTAACTGCTGCAGAGAAGGTTTTATCGTATAGCGTTATTTTTGCTCTGACGGAAACCACGAGCAGGTGGGCCAAGCTAGGTGAGCTGAATGCACCTTCCACTGTGTGGACCTTCAAGAAAGCTGCCTGTTTTTTGAGTGTTGAACAACATTAAGTGTTTTGTGAAAATAATCCTGAAAACGTAATGCTGTATGTAGCAAACTTGACCTACTCGCGCCTAAAATGCTTTATGAGCAAAAATAATACCGGTACGATACCACTTTCTCTACAATAGTTAGCGGCATGTCAGCAAAAGCTTAGAAATAAACAATACACACGTTTTGTTTAAGTACGGTTTATTTTGGCTCCTACTTTTATTAAACTAATAAAAAAATACTAATTTTAACGAGTTTCTAACTGGGAATTAAAATCAAACACACATGATTTGATGACGCAAAGCCTATTACACTGGTAGATGTATTACATGTAATATTGGCGCTGTAAGACAGTGTTAGTTACCTTGCTTCAATGAAGGTGTTGATGGGGTGTACAGATTACCAAGATGGCCGCTTACTTACACGCGTCGATCACTGTTATATCATCAGCAACACCTAACATTATACTAAAGACATAGCTGCCTTGAATTTACAATATTCACAACTTTTTATGTATACCTATATTATTGAAACACAATAAATTATAAGTTCAAAAGGTTAAATAGTCAAATTTTGGATAAGCAAATTACAAATCAAGGTTATCGCAGATTTTCCCAAAAGGCATTTGCTATTGAAGACTAAACATTATTAAAATATTGATTTATCCACTGTTTTTAATGCAATTGATAATTTAAATAAATACAAATCTGATTGCATAAACCGTGATTAAATGTATAACAATCCTAACTTGTTTATGAAGAAGAAACTGAAATTGTTCATTGATTCTAACACCAAGGTCCCATACACTCCAATACTTCCATTCTTAGCTCTTATGTGCAATACGTGTATGTTACGCGTTCTCCCAGCTGTGAGTCAGGAGCTCGTTCAATTCAGGTGCTACGTGAGTCAAATTTTAAACTATTTTATAAGTTCATTTATTCCAAACTAGTCCCTATTGTTCAAACGCAGAAACGAAGTTTACGGAATTAAGTTGTAGTACGTTTAAACAGATTTTTAATTAATTTAAAGGATATAGAAATTTGAGCCATGCATAATTTCTTGTCGGAATCTAATTAGCAGGTCCAGAAAGTAATGATGTGGGAGCGATAATGATTGTTACTGAAAACCAGAGAGTATTCAATCTTTAATGTGAGGTGCACATTAACCAGTTAACGTAAGAAAATGAATTCGAAGTTAGTGAAAAAGTATTTAGTTACGTGGCAAAGTTAGGTATGCAGTCTTCTCTAACCCTAAAGAGGATTAGTCAACCAAGCAAGAACCCATGTTTACCACTGAAATAACGGAGTATTAATCATTTCTCTCCGGTGGACGAGGGTAAGTGGAATTCCGTTTATCTTCTGTTTCAAAAACATCGGCTCTAGTAGGGTTGTCTTGTCTGGCTCAGTTCTTTGAAGAGTCACGCGTGCCGCCGACCTTGCCAGTCAAGAGAAATGGTAGTAGCGATATTCCAACTTTGCTCCGCTCACTCAAACATGGTTCGTAGTTCTCTGTTTTCGACGCCTGATGAACCGAAACGTACAAATGCGGGTTTGTATGTTAGGGTAGGAGTTCTATGTTCCTAAGCACGAAAAGGCCAAAAATCTCTTGTGAACAAATTAAAGCACTTTAAAAAACCTATTTTTGACCAACTTTAACAATTTATTTGCTAATTTTGGCGTAAGATTTCTTTTGCCGTAAGTCCAGGCTATACAAACCTAGAGACTTTCGAGAGCATGGAAAAATACTTATTTCTGCACTAAAAACGAGCGTCCTAAACGGGTGACTACGAGAGCATGTTTTGAGCCACCTTTTCTGAGGTGATCAATCCTCTTAACCACTACATTGTTTTTGACTATGTATTTTAGGATGGCAATAAAGTAATTAAACCAGCTGACAGTTTGAGGTTTATTAAAATAGTCAAAACAAAAGTACAAAAATAGGGTGTAAAGAGGTTGTGGTAGGGGTGAATCAATGCGGACCTTGTGCGGATGAATTGTTTATGTGAAGAGTGCAGCATTAGAGTTGGACATGACAGTCAGTAACTGCTGACCAACCCGCACAGAGTTTAGTTAGCCTTTTACTCTAGATTGTGTCTCTGATAATTCACAAGTCTACGTAAGCCCTTCCTTTGTAGAACTGGTAGAAGAACTTTGAACATCCGGATAAAGCCCAGCGTTAAATAGCCCGTTAAAAACTAAATTACAAACAAAACTAATGTAGTGACACCAGATCACAACTTAAATGTAGTTTGGTACTTCTAGCGTGAGTCACACTTAATTTTAAAAAACAGCTAGTACATATAAGTATCAAAGCTCAAATTCTTTACTTTACCTTTGCTTCGTTTTCTTCTTTTGAACAAATGTTAAAAATATACTTGTATGATGTCTGAAGAGGTTAAACATTCTTCAAGTGTTTATTGGTTATAGTTTTGGTTATTTGGGGTCAAAAGGTATTAAATTACAAACTAAAACCATCGTACTACGAATTAAGGCACACCCATCTTCAACAAATTTTTAGTTATTAACTGGTTAACATCTAGAGAGTAGGGTTATTTGATGGTCAGGATTGTTAAACTGTTAAAGCTAATGTAGCACGCAACCAGTTCTCAATAATAGCTTAACGTCAATATTTCACCAGTATTTTAATGTAACGACAATTGTGATACATTTAATTAAAAATGTCTTTCGAATAAACTTGTTAATTATGCATTTAATATTAGTTTTTGGTTTGTTTTATTGTAGGTTTTTTGGGCCCGTTGGAATCGTGTCTGTAGAAAAAGCTTTGAGAGAAGAGAGGGACCACACAGAGAAGATCCCTTGTGACCATCACTGTTGATAACTTAGGGTCGGAACAATTAGCAGGTCCAGAAAGTAATGATGTGGGAGCGATAATGATTGTTACTGAAAACCAGAGAGTATTCAATCTTTAATGTGAGGTGCACATTAACCAGTTAACGTAAGAAAATGAATTCGAAGTTAGTGAAAAAGTATTTAGTTACGTGGCAAAGTTAGGTATGCAGTCTTCTCTAACCTAAGAGGATTAGTGAACCAAGCAAGAACCCATGTTTACCACTGAAATAACGGAGTATTAATCATTTCTCTCCGGTGGACGAGGGGTAAGTGGAATTCCAAGTTTATCTTCTGTTTCAAAAACATCGGCTCTAGTAGGGTTGTCTTGTCTGGCTCAGTTCTTTGAAGAGTCACGCGTGCCGCCGACCTTGCCAGTCAAGAGAAATGGTAGTAGCGATATTCCAACTTTGCTCCGCTCACTCAATCATGGTTCGTAGTTCTCTGTTTTCGGCCTTTTGATGAACCGAAACGTACAAATGCGGGTTTGTATGTTAGGGTAGGAGTGGTTCTATGTTCCTTAAGTACGAAAAAGGCAAAAATCTCTTGTGAACAAATTAAACACTTTAAAAAAAACCTATTTTTGACCAACTTTAACAATTTATTTGCTAATTTTGGCGTAAGATTTCTTTTGCCGTAAGTCCAGGCTATACAAACCTAGAGACTTTCGAGAGCATGGAAAAATACTTTTCTAATTTTACACTAAAAACGAGCGTCCTAAACGGGTGACTACGAGAGCATGTTTTGAGCAACCTTATCTGAGATGATCAATCCTCTTAACCACTACATTGTTTTTTAACTATGTATTTTAGGATGGCAATAAAGTAATTAAACCAGCTGACAGTTTGAGGTTTATTAAAATATTCAAAACAAAAGTACAAAAATAGGGTGTAAAGAGGTTGTGGTAGGGGTGAATCAATGCGGACCTTGTGCGGATGAATTGTTTATGTGAAGAGTGCAGCATTAGAGTTGGACATGACAGTCAGTAACTGCTGACCAACCCGCACAGAGTTTAGTTAGCCTTTTACTCTAGATTGTGTCTCTGATAATTCACAAGTCTACGTAAGCCCTTCCTTTGTAGAACTGGTAGAAGAACTTTGAACATCCGGATAAAGCCCAGCGTTAAATAGCCCGTTAAAAACTAAATTACAAACAAAACTAATGTAGTGACACCAGATCACAACTTAAATGTAGTTTGGTACTTCTAGCATGAGTCTCACTTAATTTTAAAAACAGCTAGTACATATAAGTATCAAAGCTCAAATTCTTTACTTTACCTTTGCTTCGTTTTCTTCTTTTGAACAAATGTTAAAAATATGTATGATGTCTGAAGAGGTTAAACATTCTTCAAGTGTTTATTGGTTATAGTTTTGGTTATTTGGGGTCAAAAGTATTAAATTACAAACTAAAACCATCGTACTACGAATTAAGGCACACCATCTTCAACAAATTTTTAGTTATTAACTGGTTAACATCTAGAGAGTAGGGTTATTTGATGGTCAGGATTGTTAAACTGTTAAAGCTAATGTAACGCAACCAGTTCTCAATAATAGCTTAACGTCAATATTTCACCAGTATTTTAATGTAACGACAATTGTGATACATTTAATTAAAAATGTCTTTCGAATAAACTTGTTAATTATGCATTTAATATTAGTTTTTGGTTTGTTTTATTGTAGGTTTTTTGGGCCCGTTGGAATCGTGTCTGTAGAAAAAGCTTTGAGAGAAGAGAGGGACCACACAGAGAAGATCCCTTGTGACCATCACTGTTGATAACTTAGGGTTGGTATAATTAGATGCGCTTCCGCAGTAGAGCTTTTACCTTATCCTTGGGGAGGAGCTGTTACTGATAAAAACAACACATCTTCCTGCGTGATAAGAACAGGTTTGAATTAACAATGATAACGAAACAGTACTGACAACAGAGAGATTATGCCAAACTCAGGTTTTCACTGAGTAGACAATTAGGATTATATTTTGGTTTTGATTAAAAAATTAGAACACTGGAGGTGTGTTAAGGTGTATCAGTAGATAAATACATACCGAAAAGCCCCTTAAAAACTTTTCCACTACAAATATTTCAGTAGAAAGAAATTTCAACTGACATTTTTTTAAAAAATAATAAAGAATTAACCAACAGTGTTTTTGTTACGAATCTATTTATTTAGTTTGGATTATATTGTTATCAAAATTACCAAAACGAACTAATGTGATTTCCTTTCTTGATATGTATAGTACAACTTCGAATGAAAAAACCAGAAAATCTGAGAGGCCAGAACAGGATTTGAGAAGCGTAGTGAACAGCCTCTTAACACTCATTGTAACAGAACTGAAAAAATCTGAGGCCGAAGCGAGGATTTGAGCGTAGTGAACAGCCTCTTAACACTCATTGTAACAGAACTGAAAAAATCTGAGGCCGAAGGCTGGAGCGAAGCTGTGAGCGTAGCGAATTAGAGTAACAAGTTGCAAAAGAAGTTCGATTCATTCATGCCAGCAGTGCTTTAGCCCAATTGTTAAATCAAATAAGTAGTCTTCAGTCATTTTTACACAATTCTTAATAAAGACTACTGCACATCGTAAAACACCGAAGATAGTAAACCTTAATAGTTCAAACCTAATAAATCACAATCTATTCTAAATACGTCACTTCACTTTTCACTTAAGACGTTCATCACATCACGGTTTTGTGAGGATTAACGAAAAATAACAAGTTTATGTTGGCAGTGACACGATTAACCGTCCATATACTCGCTCAGGATCAAACTGTGGTTTCATGCATACAGAGTGCAGCACATGAGCTGGGCAATTATAGAGAGTAGATGTAGAGAGCAGCAACCCCCTGTGTGTACAACAACAAGCCTACTTGTCGTGCTACTGTACAAGCTACAGATTAATACTAAGTGTTCACCAGATCACAACTAGCAATGTTTAATAACGGAAATTGTCTCACAATTTATTTTAAGGTATAATAGCTAGCGTTTACTTTCTAAGACATCTTTAGTGGTTGCGCAGTACTAGTGTCAAACAGACAATGTAGACTAGGGTGAGTGGTTCGCTGGCTTCAAAGTCACTGCGGTGTAAAGCCCAACGTTTTCGAGTGACTTGAAACTACGAAACGTCGCGCCCAATTTTGTACAAGCGCCTTTTAGTGGGATTGTACTCCAAGTGTGTGTGTGTGTGTGTATTGTGCCATCAATGTTTTATTATGTCAAAAAGGCATGGAGAAAAGGCACATGTATGACTAAATGGCTAATATTTGCGTAATAAATGAAATTTTCACGGTTACTTGTATCATACGCAAAAATAATGATTTTTATTTTTTACTAATTTGTATCTAGGGTGGATTGGATCACCTTTTTGACAGTCCGTGTTAAAACTGTGGTTCTCAGAGCCCTAAAAGTACTGTATTTTTTAATTTAAAAGTGTGTTTAATACTTTTGTTTGAAAATAAAATAAAGTTTCAAAAATATTCTTATAATCCTTTTTAAATAATTACCTTTTAAGGTTTTAATCACTGTAACACTTTTTGAACATCAGTGTTTTTACTGCAACTTCTGCATAATAACCTTAGGCATTCTTACCATTTGTGTTTTTTAGAAAGTAATTGGACATGAGTAGACCTAAGTCTAGAACTACTGTCATAGCTTTTCCGTAAATGATCTAGATGGTTTAACTCTGCCCTCGCGGTCCTGAAACCATTATAACTGTAACATTTAAATATTGTTTATGTACCAGAAAAGCAATGTCACTACCGATAATACCAGTTAGGAACGTGATAAAGACTTTTCATGTTGAGTTGATTATCTTAGCTATTGGAAGGTAAATGTCAGTGAGCATCACATACCGGCTGCGGTAACTTCAATAAACTTTCCCGACAGGAAATGCTTGTAATTACGTTCTTTTACTTTACTTGATAGAGAAGAAGTAATGTTATAAAGCGTGTAAAGTTAAAGTCAGAACAGTTACTGTGGTAACTGACATTTCGTTTTTTTTCCTAAGGTCCATTTCATTTATAGTATAACGTTTGAAAATCATTATTCTGTATTAAGAACGAACACAGTTCTTAACAATTTATCAATGCCAAAATATGCTTTTGCGGTAAATTAAAAAACATGTACGGGGGTACCCAAAAATAACGGGAATTTCATTATAAAAACCATATTTTATTATTTTTTTACAAATTTACATGTATACCTTCAGTATACTCCCACTTAGTGTAATGCATTTGTTCATTCGATGCTCCCATGGCTTTAAGCACCCCTCATACCCCTTAGTCTGAATGGCTGCACGCTCCATCCTTGTTTGCCTTTTCACTTCTTAATTTTCGTCATAACGGTGACCTTTTATGTAACTTTTCACCATGGGGAACATAAAAAAGTTGCGTGGGGCAAGATTTGGTGAGTATGGGTCGTGGGGAAGGGTGGTCATGCTGGTATTGGCCAAAATGTAGCGCACTGAGATGGCTACATGGGCAGGCACATTGTCATGATGAAAGAACCAGTCTCCATATCGCCAAAATTTAGGTCTGGAGTGTGTTGAAATTAGCTAAACTAAATTTCAGACAGCAAAGAAGCATTCCCAATGGTCCTCCGATGGTCTTCTTGCAATTTTGACGTTTTTTCTGAACAATTTCACCAGTCCGAGAATGTGATGGTCGTCCGTGACGAGGCTTGTCTTCAATCGAGGGCGCCATCTTGAATTTGAGAAAATTACTCGTTTCATTCTGGTTTTGCTCAAAACATCGTCTTTGTAAGCTTTGTTAAAAATTACAACCGTTTCTGACGCGTTCTTGCCGAGAAAAACGCAAAAAGCTCACTGATGAACTTTGTCCATTTAATTAAACCATCAAAACAAAATGAGGCAGAACAAAAACTACTTTTAGAAAAACGCACACAGCTCCTCTTCACATTCTCTCAGACTGGCCACACCGAGTGCACTGAACTCAGGAAGAGCTGCGCTTTCATCCCCTATCGGCCAAAATGTGAACTATGCGCTCCCCACCTCGCCATCGACCGATTCCCGATACTTTTGGGTACCCTTCGTATTTTACTAACCACAGTAAAACCGAATTTGCAATACTAAAACATAGCCCCTACTCGTAAAGGGTTTCAGGATATAAAACCATATATCCTGGTCCGATGTTGATGAAGTTCGGCAATTTCCACCGCCAACTTAGTCTGGATCAAGGGAGATTGTTGAATTTTCTTACACATGTTAACTACGGTAACAGTAGTGTTTAGGCCAGGTATCATTAAAATCACATTCTAATAACGCGTTTTAAAACTTACATCATATTTTTGGAGGAACGCTCTCCCAAAAAACTAGCTTTTGGTTAACTGACTTAACTGGTTAACGAACTTTGCCTAGATATTTGAAAACCTAATATTATTTGTACCAAAACTCTTGACAATCGGATAAGCATGTGAGTAGTAGAGTGATCACACAGATTTAGACACACGATTTATACGAGTATATACAGGGTGATTCAAAAATAGGACGCCAAATTTCTGGGGTGGGTTCCTTATGCAAAAACAATGGAAAAGTCCCTATAAACATGGGTCCTAAAATTTTGTTACCCGGTAGCCGCCATTTTGTATTTTTACTTAAAAAATTTATAACTCCAGAACGGTTTGACCGATTACATTCAAACTTGGTATGGTGTTTATGTGTTCCAAGGGCAATTAAAAAAAATTATGTCTTCAAACTATACAGAAACAAAATGGCGGCTGTTTAAATTTTTCAAATTGAAATACCATTAAATTGGTAAATGTACCAGTTGTAAAAAACGTAAAACATGAAAAATACTAATGTAAAATTTAAAAAGAGGTTGTATCTATGTATACTTACAAAATACAACTTTTTTCTGTAAAATTTTGTATCATGCGCCAATTTGAAAAATTTAAACAGCCGCCATTTTGTTTCTGTGGGTTTTATGAAATAATTTTTTCTTAAACTTATATGACACATACACCCTACCAAGTTTGAATGCAATCGGTCAACGCGTTCTGGAATATAGATTTTAAGTAAAAATACAAATGGCGGCTACCGGGGTAACGAAGAATTTTAAACCCATGTTTATAGGAACTTTTTTCATTTTTTTTGCATAAGGAACCCTCTTCTGAAATTTGGCGCCCTATTTTTGAATCACCCTGTATACTGTATGTAAGGTTTTGCCATTTGACTTAGTAGGTGTTGGGAAGCCTACGACATTTCGTTCTATAGGCTAGTATAAATGAATAGATCGCTGATACCGGATTCAGTAACAATTTCCATGTAGCAATATCTCACGTAAACTGTACTAAAGTTGAACAAGGTTTGCAACGTAACAATGGCAGAGCTGGTACTATAATGACAGGCTATAATACATACATACATCCAGCTCCGCTTCACACTATCCTCAGCCGTGAAAACAATGTACTCGTATATTGAAGGAGGAAGAGTTGATAAAGGGAACTAAAAGTACATTTTACCTACACACAAATATCAAGAACAACCAAAGCTTATCTGTTCAACTGGTGAGAACATTGCCTGCATTACATCCTTTCAAAGCCTAATTTTTCTAAAACACCTCTTGTGGTTTAACTCTGCAGATATGCATTACACAAGTGACCAGAACAATATTGTGGCCAACAGAAGGACATGGGAAGTTTGTGAATGTTTTATGAATGAGAATAATATTTTTTACATTAATTATATAAACTACTTTCAAGTTACCGATTAACCTATTGGCGTCATAACTACTAGTTTAATTAAAATGCTGAGTGAATAAATTCCACAGTTTGTAAAAAATTTCAATTTTAACGTTCGTTTCTGATCAGTAATCTACGGAAATTATTTCCTGATCAAGATAAACTTAATGGGATTGGGAGTTTTCATCGAGACATTTTGTTTGACAGCCTCTAGGCTAATGAGTTTTTAAAATAGGCGGATGCTTCAGGCGGATGCAAGCCTGGAATATTGGTTTTGAACTTCATTCAAAAATTACGCGATGATAAAATATATCCTTCATTTACTCACTTTGTCAAGATTAGTACGACTATAACACTTTAATAATAAATAATAATAACAAATAATTTATTTCCAATTGATATTTACAGTAAAGTTTTTAAAACTAGTATTATAAATTAATATAGCCTAATTACATTGTTTTAAATTTATGAATATGGAAATAGCCTCCCTCATGGGTAAAATTACCTGTGTGAGGGATGGTTTGTCAGTCTGTATTCAAATATAATTATGTAATTTTGATTGTGCAATTATTTCCTAAGGTTTCTAAATAAATAATTAGATTTGGATTTGGATTAATTAGTACAATTTGGATTTAACAAAAAAGTTATACATGCGAAGCTATACATTACATTTTGGATATTAAATTTTAAATCAAGAGTATAAGTAGATCGAATTAATATAATCATTGATAGTGTGTATGTCAACTTGTAATAACCATTGATTGATTTTCATTTTGTAAAGCTGAGGCCTTATATTGTGGGTGTTTTTTAGATCGGTTGGTAGTTTGTTGTATAAATGATGAGCAATGTAAAATGACTTTCATTAGGTCATTGGTTATATACTTATCACAGTATCTTTTATATTTTACTATTTTCCAGCCTTAAAATAAAAAACAGCCTTTAAATAACTTATACAAAATCAGTGCTGGTTTACTTACTTATGTTTAGCCACTATCAGATTATGTTATAAATAAAATGTTTGATCGAATAACACGCGTTTAATAGGTCATTATAGCTCTATTATTTTCTTGTTAATGTTTTCCTGTCAAGGGGAAATGAGTGGTTTTAATTTTAATGCAATTTAACTTTAGTTTCACAAGTTTATTAAAACCTGGATATTGGTATGGTACCTTAGATTGTTTATGGGGAGTTGAAAAAGTGTCAACTTCAAATTCAGCAAGAGTTCGCTTCAAAGATTGACGTGATCGTTAAAAGTGAGAAACCTGTCGAGAAGGAACGATGTAAAGGATTCGGAATGTTTACAAAACCGAACCAAACGTGTCGTTACGCTGTGGGTTTTGTTTGATTCTACAAATATGTACTACGCTTATTTTTTCTAGTTTTCAATAGTTTATTCGTACATATTTTGGAAAAATTCCAGTTTGGCAGGAATATTGATAATGGCTTTGACATCTCTTGGATAAGTGTTAGCAAGGTGGTTGAGTAGGCAGGTTCGAGCCTGCCTCAGGGAACATTTGCTAGTTAGTTCGTCGCCAAGGTCATTGCACAGGCTGCCCCATAGACCCATAGTGACTGAAGAATTAACCAACAATAAACAACAAAGTGAGCAAATGTATTTACACTATATCAAGTCAAGAAAATAAAACGATTTAAAACTAAATAGTAAAAAAGTTGACAGCAAAAATCTGATGGTTGCTTTCAGAAAAGAAATTAGTTCTGATACTCAACTGCAGTAATTCATATCTTGCGAAATAATAGAAATATGATTTTAGCACGACCTACGTGGCATTATACCTGCTCGTGTTTATACAGAGTACGATTATATTTTGTCAGGAATAACCTCAAAGAAGCTTGAGACGTCAAACCAAATTAAAGCCATTGAAGCTTGTGCGAAAGTTAGGAGGATTCCTGAAGCTTTCATCTTCGTAATTGACTTATCAAAGTAACAACGAACCGAGACAGTGTGGGGGATACAGTTATAAGGGTATAAGGCTTGTAATACTTTATGGATTATTATACGTTTATAAAGGTATTAAGCGAGTTGATAACTGATACCTAGTTATTTAATTATAGCTTAGTAGTGAAAGTTAGCTGTACATACTAAAATTTTATTTTACTGTAAATAGGAAAAAAGTTAAAAGTTTTCCAGTTGTTAGGTGATTGTTTGTTTTCATTTAATGCGGTTTCTTAGATGAACTGTCTTTAGCTTGATCCCATCTGACAGCACTAATGTAGAATATATGTACACTTACGCATAACAAGGCTTTTGCTATTTTGCTCCTACGTGTAAAATGCAGTTTTGATTAAAACTGCTTTTATTACCATTTAAAATTACGAGTTATGCAGTGAATTTGATTGTAAAGCTATCTCCCGTGTGTACGTCTGCAAGTAAGCTACGAATTTCATTCATATAACGTTTTATTAAACTAGAGCAAGAACTATCAGATAACAACAGCACTATATTGAGACTGTAATGACTGGCCATGATGACCCCTTCTGCCATTCCCTGTCCTTTGCCTTCTGACCAAGGCCCTTTAATAAGGTCTGTGCGTCACTGATCTCCCAGGATACACACTACCATCACCTCCATCCCTTCCGCCAGTGTCGTTGCTGGCAACACACTTAAATAACAGTGTTAATCTCATGACGTTGAAGCAACGTTCCTCTGAGAGCACAAAATGTCAAAATGCTAACAAAATGCTATGTCAAAATGTTAAAATGCTATGTAGATGTGTGAAGATTAAATCGTGCCTAACGATGAATCTGCTGACTTCGGATGGTAAAGTTCACTCTTACCAAAAAACATTACCTAAAAATACTAAAGCAAAGCCAATGTTCTCTTAGTTATGGAAAACCTATTTGAAAACTTAACGCCACATAATTTCTGCTAAGCTTAACTGGAAAATGAGTTTTCGTCATTTTGCTCTAAACAGCTGCTTTAGACAGACCTAGTGACGTGCTAAAGGGGGGAGTCTTTATTGACTCTTAAAGACACATCTATTGTCACCTTTTTTATCACCTATTTTTCACCCAGGCAAATAAGGAAAAGATCATTTTAATGATCGTTTTATGGCCTGAACATCAGCTGTTCAACGAGTTTGTTTAGAATTTTAACACTAACTTATAGTTAATCAGTGAACAGTTGTTTCTTCAAAACAATATAATTCAGACTTCTGAATTCAAAACAATGTCGACTTAAGTTTCTTATTAACATTATAACTTTTATTGGTATTGATTTATAATTATCATTTGCATCGTGACAAAGAGTACCTTTCATAATTCGGCCCAAAGTGTAACAGCTGTGCTTCGGACGTTAAAATGACCTCGTGTAAAAAAGTGTCACTTTAGGACCTAGTGATGAAATATACTATTATGAAGGGAAAATAACCAACTGCGATATAATCGCACTTAAGAAATAGTTAATCTTGTCTGGAATACAACATTTTTATTTAACTTGTTCAACAGATTTGATCTCGTAAATTAGTTTTAAAATCATTTTTCACTTTTTATAAAGTGGGTCAGTTTACAGGAGTTTACCCCAATTGAATAAAAGTAACGTTTTAATCTGAGAAGAGAGTGGTTGCAAGAGAAGATTTGAAAATGTATTTGTAATTAAATTTGTAAAAGTCAAGCGGAAAGGTCACCACTGCGGCAAGGAGATAATCTATCTTCATCTTATCAGCTGCCAAGTTAAAAGGTTATTTACCTACAGTAGGACACTAGTCTTATCAGCTTAACTTGCTAGTTTACCAGATATGTACGTCTATGTAACGTCTTTCATATGCCTACTATAAACCTTAAGTTTCAACTAATGTACGATTAAGACGGCGAGGTACTAGAATTCTATATTTTCGTTTTACAAACTAGCATCACTTGTATATATTTTTTGGGCCTTTGCTGCGTGATACCGAGAAAATGAACTTCAATTCTGTGGAATCCAAAGAAAAAGAAAATAAGGACACTTCAATACAGTTGAAATATTATTAGTTGAAATTCTTTCAAATGTCAAGTACATAGTGGTAGGTTACAAGTTGTTATAAGATCACCAAACGAAAGTTAAGTAAATTAATACATATTGTTTTACGTTTAGATCGGTTGGAATAACTTCAAATTGTTTGAAACAATTTCAAGGTATGAATTATATCATTGAATGAGTAAGTTTACCTGAAAGCTAATGAGCTTAAGTTAATGAAACTTGTTCGCAGCCAAATGTCAGTTTTCGTTTACTTCGGGATTAATGCCGTTAGTAATGCCTGTGGACTATTATAATAGACAACATATGTTCCCTATTTATTTAATATTGAAAAGCTCCTGGGGTTGAGTGTTCGGGCTGAGCTCAGCGAGCAAGAGCCACTGAACTTCATTACGTAAATTCAATGATTATGGTCAAGAACAACTGAGATTATTTCTCTAAGGAGCTGCAGAGATAAGACTTGGAACATATTTCCTTTCACTGACTTGGGTTTATAAGCTTCGCGTGGCTGGATTGAACTTTATCGCTATTATACGGTACCTGAAGACCAACCGACTGTAAATGTTCCTACTGAGTAGATTCATTGAGTTTATACGTTATAGAAATGCCTACGTTCAACATTATTCGCTGTTTATTTGTGCGTAAACTTTGTCACATAGATATTACCAATATTGATGGGTACAGCAGAATTAAAGTATTACAACTTTGCAAAAGTCCACTCTCGACAATACCAGGCCACGGCCGTAATTTGAAGAACTGGCCGTAGTTTTCACCCATTTTATCACATAAAGTCTAAGACGTCTTCCTTATAAAAGATACAATCGATGATTTTAAATAGATTAACCCTGTAAAATGAGTCTAAATGGTTAATACCTTGTTATATGAAACGATACCTAGATAGCCATGGCCGTTATACCATTATTTAAACACACCCTCACTTTTTAATACTAAAATTACAATTTTATTGAAATTAAACCAGCTGAATAAATTATATCGATGTTTATATCGACACAGTGAAAAGATCCTTAATTCAACTTAGTATGCCAAAAACGTATAAAACGACACTTCACCAACCAAAATCAATTAGTTATTGGCGTTTTGTGTATATAGCCTTCTCTTTTGTCCTGAAATAATTAACTTATCACCTTTAAAATCACGAAAACTCCCTTATGGGAGGTTCTTTTGACGTGAAAGTATTCATCGTAGAAAACTCAGCACGGAAAAACATAAAATGATACTGCAAATGCCTCTTTTTAAATTTAAAATATTAGTATCCGGTCCAGGATTCTGCTTCTCTAAGATCCGTGTTCCACCAATTTTACAATTTGGGACTCAATACAATTTGATTTTCACTGTCAACAAGAGTTAATAACAAAAGTTTCATCCGTGAACTAATTTACTGTTTATTTAGCAGAATTTGGTATGTTTTTACTACACTAGTATTTGTACAATGTTTTGTAGAGCAATCACAATCTTACCAATACTGAATGTATTCAAATACACAGCTTATAATCAACTGTGTGTCTATACAGTTCACTAGCTATAAGTTATGTGATTACAACTATAATCGAGTCTTCAAACGAAAGTTAAGTAAATTAATACATATTGTTTTACGTTTAGATCGGTTGGAATAACCAAATTGTTTGAAACAATTTCAAGGTATGAATTATATCATTGAATGAGTAAGTTTACCTGAAAGCTAATGAGCTTTAGTTAATGAAACTTGTTCGCAGCCAAATGTCAGTTTCGCTTACTTCGGGATTAATGCCGTTAGTAATGCCTGTGGACTATTATAATAGACAACATATGTTCCCTATTTATTTAATATTGAAAAGCTCCTGGGTTGAGTGTTCGGGCTGAGCTCAGCCAACCTCACACGTAAATTCAATGATTATGGTCAAGAACAACTGAGATTATTTCTCTAAGGAGCTGCAGAGATAAGACTTGGAACATATTTCCTTTCACTGACTTGGGTTTATAAGCTTCGCGTGGCTGGATTGAACTTTATCGCTATTATACGGTACCTGAAGACCAACCGACTGTAAATGTTACTCGAGTAGATTCATTGAGTTTATACGTTATAGAAATGCCTACGTTCAACATTATTCGCTGTTTATTTGTGCGTAAACTTTGTCACATAGATATTACCAATATTGATGGGTACAGCAGAATTAAAGTATTACAACTTTGCAAAAGTCCACTCTCGACAATACCAGGCCACGGCCGTAATTTGAAGAACTGGTCGTAGTTTTCACCCATTTTATCACATAAAGTCTAAGACGTCTTCCTTATAAAAGACAATCGATGATTTTAAATAGATTAACCCTGTAAAATGAGTCTAAATGGTTAATACCTTGTTATATGAAACGATACCTAGATAGCCATGGCATATAAAACACAACCTCACTTTTTAATACTAAAATTACACAATTTGATTGAAATTAAAAGTGCAAATAAATTATATCGATGTTTATATCGACACAGTGAAAAGATCCATTCAATTTGTATGCCAAAACGTATAAAACGACACTTCACCAACCAAAATCAATTAGTTATTTGTGTATATAGCCTTCTCTTTGTTCCTGAAATAATTAACTTATCACCTTTAAAATCACGAAAACTCCCTTATGGAGGTTCTTTTGACGGAAAGTATTCATCGTAGAAAACTCAGCACGAAAACAAAAATGATAATGCAAATGCCTCTTTTAAATTTAAAATATTAGTATCCGGTCCACCCATTCTGTTTCCAGATGTTCCACCATTTTACAATTTGGGACTCAATACAATTTGATTTTCACTGTCAACAAGAGTTAATAACAAAAGTCATCCGTGAACTAATTTACTGTTTATTTAGCAGAATTTGGTATGTTTTTACTACACTAGTATTTGTACAATGTTTTGTAGAGCAATCACAATCTTACCAATACTGAATGTATTCAAATACACAGCTTATAATCAACTGTGTGTCTATACAGTTCACTAGCTATAAGTTATGTGATTACAAACTATAATCGAGTCTTCAAACAAAAGCTAGAGAAGCCAATTCAATTGTTTGTTCGACTCAAAGTTTATCACGTAATTAAACTTTGACTGCAGTAACTTTGCAAAGTTTATACAACCATCTGTTTCATAATGTCTGCCCTTACCTCAGTATTTAGTTATGAAGAGAATTAATTATTCTATACAAGTTTGATACGTTTTATTGTATTTTTAGGTTAACGTTAATTGTTAAGTACGTTAGGTAATTTTATGTACTGACTAAATTTAAAGACTAAATCGAAAAGGGACTCGCAATTTCAACTACCTTCAAATTATACAAAATGCGACCTGTAGAATGGGTCAACTAGTTAAAAATGTAATTTTTACACCGTTGTAGAAATTTGCTTCGGTTCACGCGTCGCTGTTTGAAGTTGCTCGGTTTCACAGCTTTGAGAGACTGAATTGTCCGCCCAAGGAACACATGACCGCGCATAACAATGGTTAATCAACGCTCAACTGATGCGGCCTAACTTCAGCAAACCGCAAGAGTTCGTAGAAAGTAGATAGTGCTCTGATATGCAATACCGAATATGTTAATACATATATGAAAAGAAAAAAGTTATTATCTGTGATTTCCTTTATGACTAAAACTGATAAATCATTTTATAGCTTTAAATACACCCTAAAACACTCTTATATTTTAATCCGCTAATACATGACAACTTAAAGGTATACTGAAAAGTTAACTACAGGCAAAAGACATAATATCTTTTCATTTAAGAATTGTTTTGTTAAAATAATTTTAATACTGAAGTGTCCATTTTTTCCGCAAACCCCTGCAACTACCCTTTAAGAGGAAGTGACAACACTCAACAGGTTGCCAAACTTGGATAACAGTGTTGATGACGAAGGCATTTTACCCATCTAAAACCTATTTTGATTGCAATAAAGCTCTGCAATACTTGCATAGTTAATAGGACACAACTGAGAGAGCGTCATGCATAACAGACTAATCATCATGCTATAGTGGAATGATTCGAATGAATGAAATTCTCCATGTATGTTTAAATCACTAAATCACTATTTTGAGATGCCGACCACTCCTCATGAGAGTATTTTAACAAATATGTGGTGAAGGATGACAAAAGAGTTATGAGGTGTGGTCTTGTTAAAAAATCTAAAAGGCCGACTCTTCCTTAGAATGGTCATTAATTAATAGCCCATTACCAATGGAAATACAAGACCAACGGCTTAACGTGATTCCGAACCACGCAGGTGCTATGGTCTGATATGTATAAACGTTGGTGCTGATGCGTATCACCAGATGATCACTGAGACTTCTGAGCCGCTTTAGACCTATATCATCCTGCCAAACCTGACCCCATGAAGCTGGATTGCAGGACCACGCCATAAATAAATTGAATTGAATTGAATTTAATTGATACAAATTTAATGATTTTTTATAAAATGATAATCATTTTATATCTTTAGTTTCAGTTACAGATATAAAAAACATACAATTTAACACTACTAATAAATTTTAAATCATATGAAATCAGACCTACCTAATGTATCTTTATTAAAAGTGAAACTATCCTTGCACGTGTAAAAGAGCTATTAATCACTTTCAAAACATACACAATGGCGGCTTACACAAGTACAGCAATCTGGTTGAGAGTTCTATCGGTGACCGAGAGCGAGAGTTAGGGAAAAGTTTTCCAATATTCTCGCAGTGAACAATGTTCATGGTACAGAGCTTTGCCACGGCTACCTTACGCTAACACCATTCACAAACTGAGTTAAACCCTCCAAGTTATCTTGGAAACTTTGACAACAACTTGTGGCGTTGTTCTACAATCCAACTTGAGATAATACACGACCATTGATATTTCATGCCTTTAAGACGTTATACAGGGGCGCTATGTTAGACATAAAAGTTATCAACGGCATCATAAAGGAAATCTGTTGTTGTTTGTTTACTATACAAACCCGTAGAGTAAATAAGGCAAATCTTGAAAAAGGAAAAACTACTAACAGTGTATAAAATATGTTTTATTTGAAATTCGCTAAGACTCACCGTAGCGCTTGTGACTACGTGTTGGCTATGATTTACACGAGTAGTATGGTTGAAAATGTGAGTAAATTACCACTCAACGATCTTGTTTAAAATACAACTTGTTTAAAAGTACAATATAATTATCTTGGTTAAAAACTGTAAAAGTAAAGTAAACGCCAAATTAATATGAGAAAACGCTTTGTATTTGTTGACGAGTAGGATATAAGACAAGTAACTGAATTCCACGTCACAAGTATAACATGCGTTTCAGTGAAGCAGAAAACCAAATAAGTTAATTGAGTAGTTATTGGACAAACTAGAATTTTTGAGCCACCTTACTATTACAGAAAGAAAGCCTAATGCCATAAGGGATGCATCTAAATACAATCTGCCAGTGAAAGGAAAGCTTATGCATCTGCATTAACCTCAAAGCTGCTTGTCTCATCAAAACGTATTAGAACTAACAATATTGAGGATTACGGAGAAGTTCGAAGGATTCTTGCGCTTTCATCTTCGTAATTGACTTGTCAAAGCAACAACGAACTGCAAGCCAAAGGAAGCTGGAGGTATAAGGAGTATTCAGAGTACATTACTTTGTCATATTAAAACACTGATTAAGAAATAAAATCCCCTATGGCATCAACCCTTGAAAGCTTTCATAATACCTCTTACTGTGCTCGTAAGCTGATTAAGACTAATTATTGTTTAATATGCGATGGAATAAGCGTGAATTATCAGTGTCATACGTGAACTATAAAGTGATAAAGATACTAAATTTATAGGCATTTAATTAAAAGTTCTTTAAAACAATAAACTCTTATCAATAAGTAATTATTATAACAATATTAGTAGGTTTACTCGCTTAGTATCAGCGTACCATTGCGTGTTTTCTCAATATAAATCTTCTTACTTTTGCCACATGTTCGAAATTCTCTTTAAATTTTGAGGGATCTAAGAATCTCTTTAGATGGAAAAGTCAATTAGTTGTACCTTCCAACTCCTTAAAAAGATTTGTTGTAACATTTTGTTGTACCACTTCATTTTTGACTTCTAATCTTAATAAAGAAATGAACAAAGTATCACTAACCGATGGTCTTTAGTTTTGATTGTTTAAATATTTATCATTTTTGCTTTTGATTTGAAGGCCAAACACAGCGAACAATAATGCTATCTGAGTTGACGTATACTTCCAATGCCTATAAATATTAACTTAAAGTGAATTTAAACGTATAAAAATAAATCGTACTGATGCAAATTCTTTCAAAAACAGTCTTAGCTTAAATTATGAAATAATAAATCTGAAGCTAAAATAGTCTACAGTTCGAAGTTTTTTAAGACCAATTCCAAAAATAAACCTATGTGAAATAACAATGGCAAGAAAACAAGTGGAACAACCTTAAAGCCTAAAAATATCAACTCGCTCAAGTTTATATTACAGGCAGCTCTGATAATTTAAACATGTTTAAAGGTACCCTTTGCTAAGCAGAGATTGTGTAAATGAAAAGTGGTGTGAAGCCACGGCTTTGTTACGGCTTGCTGCAGCCATTAACTTATCCACTTTCTTCTTGTTTTATGTGTTAACGACTTAATTACATTGCGGCGTAAGCTGTCTTTCTAACTGATCCCTTACCTCAAGCTAGTCAACAGAGATTCAACGTTTAATCTTATCACATGATTAAATTTTGAAAGCTGATTGGTTGAAGCTATTTAAACCGCAGATTTTATTGTTTAAGGTTTAGCCTGACTTTTGGTATAGAAATTCGCGTTGTCCTAAAACATATAATGTTAATACAGTACACGTGAACAACGACTGTACTGCTATTGAACGTTGTAGACTTGGCTGTTGGCATTCTACATTGTATAGTTTGATTTAATGTAGGTCTATTTACAATTTTAGGATACAATAAATACGATTTCCATGTCAATTTAAATATTGATTAAAACAATAATTGAATAATTACGCTAGCATTAACCGGTCATATACATCTAAATTGTGAAATATTTTTATCTGACTTATAAAGCCTGTTTTAGTTTAAATCGCGTATGAAACTGAAAGCTTTTAGATCGTAGAACGTAGGGACTACACATTATTTTATGCAATACAAATCAGGACCCCTTCTAGAACGTATCTTGTTAACTTTAAACATTCATCATTCGTTAATATTATAATATGAGTTTAGAGCCTGTACTAAGGAAGCTTACATGACGGGGGAGAAGGTTAAGAATTTGTATTTTTGTAAAGATTAACATCATTAACGAAGGCTAAGAAGAGTAAGGAACTGGACGTGGAGCTTTGTGGGAGCAATTCTCTGAACAAGCGTCTGAAAATTCAACGAATTGTGTTCTGTTACAATTCGATACATTTGAATGGTACTCCGTGATAAACAAGTGTGTGAAGCAAGATTTTGTGATCGACACAGACAAAATGTTTTGAAAAGTCGAGAGGTGCACTTATTTTATTCTCGACCGCCAGTTATAGCTTTCCAAAGTGTTGCTGAATGCATTCAAGATTGAGATTAGGCGGTAGTTTTGAGTAGAAGACACGTCACTCTTTTGTGTATCGGTACTTACATTTTTGAGTGATAAAGGAACAGTTTCTATGTAAAAAAAGAGCGAGACCTACTACCAATCTACGTAGAACTGTTCCTTGCTCACGACAACAACATAACACCGGACTGAGCCTAGTCATATTCTCGTCAGTGCATGACAGCAATATAAGCCACCTACTAACTATCAATTGTCGTGGTATTGTACAGTCATGTGCCCACGACAACGTCACAGCACCGGACTGGGTCTAACCACATTCTCGTAGGTGTATGACAGTATTGTCCACCTACCAGTACTGTCTACAGATTGTCGTGGTCAGGAAGAAGTGGGTGCTCTCTGGTGACGCTCCCTCTATTCATATGAACTCTGGTTAGGTATGTCCGTCTGCATTTTGTCTAATGTCTACGTCATATATTTCATATTTTAATTCAGTTTTATTATTGGCCAGATTATAATTTCTTCTTCTGCCTTAAAAGCTCAGCTGTTGTCGGATGATTCTTTGTATATTAACCTACGATGAATTGTTAGATGTCCCTATATAACACACATACTAAACACATATTTATGAAACGCTTACTTCTTCGTGGCTTATTTGAGGGAAAGGTATTTCAATATTTCTTAATAAATTCGGTTAAAATTCAATGCACATTTCAATGAATTTTTGGTAAAGGCACCGTTGCATTTGACAAAATACTTGCATTACACAATACGGCCTACTCATTGTACGAGTAATTGTGAAGATTAGAATATGCAATAAGGACATTAAATGATAATATAATCTTGCAAAGTGATTTACTAACCTGTGGGCAAACCCTGTAACATTATTGACACTTAAAAACATTATGTTTGTGGGTATACTAGTCTGTTCAACTAAGTAACTCTTACTTAAAATTTCTTCAAAAGTAAGAATTGAATTCTAACTACTTAACTGAAAGTTTATATAGATTTTAAATAAATAAATAAATTGTGTAACCTTTGGTAATCCATGTGCACCTTTGTGATCTCGGGTTTTGGTTTGTCATTTTGAGGGGACAACTCACGTCTAGGTGGAAATTGAAGGTGTTTGAGAAATTTTGAATATATTAATGATATTCTTATAGTAAATTTCTCGTTAGATAATAAATGCCGATCAACGTATTTTACTAGAAGATTATATCTACGAAAAAATGTCTTTGCTTACAACTGTATAGTAGTACATGCACATGCCGTAATCAACTCAAAGATCAATATAACTAAAGCAATTATTGTGCTCAAGAAAGTGAGTTCATCAGGAAAAGTCACTTTCACTGAGTCACAATTGTTTGCTTCCAACTAAACGTTTTTCCAATAATGGGCTGAGTAATAATGGAGCTAGTTATAATTCCGTTCTGAATTTATCAGTTAAAAGTCAACGAACTCAGATGAGTTTTGTTTCATTTTACATATTTTGTGCAAACAAATGCCAATGTATAGAGTTTGGATTTGTTTTGAATATGTGTTAGACGTGTTTTAGAAAAGAATGTGTGTGTTATTATTTTGAAGTAAAACTATTGTTGAAGTAAAGTAAACTAATAACTAAGTAAGTAATACTATTGTTTTTATTTTGAAGTAAAGTAGGCCTACAGTTACTGTAAAGGGTCAGTTGAATTTAATCTTTACATTGGAAAACCTAATGTGTTTTGAACTGAATTATCAGAAAACTAAGACTCATGAAACCACCCATGGTGCAACACACCACAACAACAACCAAACAATGTCCAAACGCAAAACTGTCCTAGACGAATAATGTATTACAATGCTTGGGTTTCCGTGTCATTATTGAAACTATCAATAATCAAGCCTTATTGATCCCTTTAAATATTGATTTGAAAATGTTCCTCTTCGTCCGTTTCTTTTTATCGCGCCAATCCATTATATCAAACTAAGGTGAGGGAACAACAAAACACTTTCAAGTTTAGTTAAAGTCTAGTTATCTCGGATGTCAAAAACAGAAAACCGCTCCAAACCCGAAGAGGTATAGAAGTTTGCCCAGAGTTATAATGACGTTGGCTATACTGGGGAGTTCTATAACAATTTACTAAAAGGACACCCTCGAGTTCGGGAAACTCCTGAAGGTCACTTGGATAAACCTACATTGGTCTATGTAAACGCTTACCAACTTCTAAGTATGCTTCGCTCGTTTAACTTAGAGTGAAAATTACATTAAGCTTTAAGGATATCACTAGGCTTTTATTTATTCATCTAGAAAAAGAAACTACGGTTTAGACTCATTTGCAGTTTTTGGTATTTGTTTGGTTTGTTGTTAATAATCAAAACTAATAGGCTTACAAACAAATAAACCATAAAACTAATAACTTATAGCGGTTAAGAAGTACTATTAATTCTTTAAAGTTAACATTTTCAACAGCCAATATATTACTAAAGAAATTTGAAGACAAAATGTGTGGACCAAACAGGGACTTGAACCCCGATCTCTCACTTGCCGGGCGAGAATGCTACCTGTTACAATATCCAAACCACCTATTTATGCCTTCAAATTCAGAAGTTCTTCAATGCGAATGCTTATCTAAAACATGTGACAGTCAATAGTTTATTTTTAATCAACAAGCTGGAAGTATTACTAACTACAAAATGACTTACTATGGATCTTAATTTGTGTAAACACAATTTAGTACTAAAGTAACTCGGAAACCACAACCTCCACGAGAGCTGTCGAGTTTGATGTATTCGTACATCTCTTATAAGCGGTATATGTGTATTAACTTTGATATGAAAAGTCACAGATTTTCCAACAATATCCGGCTCTGGGGGTTTTAGCGGAAGTGGGTCCGTGGTTCCTGAACCCTGATTAAAGTTTCAGCGCGTGTTGTGCTGGTTGTTTTATACACTACTGTTTAATTTTAAAATCCAAATTGAAAAGTGGTTTAACATTGAAACAAAATAAATTAATAGTACGTGATAATTTCAAGAATGTTTAAGTTTCGAATCATTTATTGGGTGTATTTGTAAGTGAAAAGCAAAACTTGTAGTTAGTTGAACGCTTTCTAAAAAGAATTTAAGTAACTTTTAGAATTGGTAGGCGTTATCGATCATTGTGAGAGACGCTTGGTATGTAGTGCTGTCAAAAAAACACAAGAGTGTATATAAGGTTAGACAGCTGTCAAAAACAAACCAGGGCAAACCTCAAGGCTGTACTACATGAATAACAATAGTTGAGGATCCTTAGCAAATATATTCAATGATTGTTCTTTAGTAGTTAAAATGTGGGCTAGCTAAACACTCATTAACATAGTCTTTTATGTGTTTATATTTTCTTCCAACTACTACAACCGAAACATAGTGAATGACATTTAACTAAATATAGAATACAGATAAAGTTATCAAGTTTATATTTCAAATTCAAGGCATCAAATACACATGTTTGATAAATCATTGATCAATCTATCCAAAAAACTTTAAATTTATAACTATGTAATTGAAAGTCATCGTAATAAATTTTGTTTATATTCTATAATCTCCCTGAGGTTGGGTATAAAACATTGTCCTAATATCGGACCAGCTCGTTTAAAAAGTGTAAAGAACTTGTGACACGAATTTAAAAGAAAAGCTCTTTTGTATGGTGTTAATAAATCAGACATTGTTTAAACTTTTCACTTTTTTAATTAAAAATTAAAACAATGTCTGATTTATTAACACCATCTACTTTTCATCAAGTATTTACCGAAGAAAGCTCTTTTGTATGGGTTGAAAAGATTTGGTAAATAAGTATCATGGACTTTTAGATTCGGTAAAGTTTTTGGTATAGGCACTATTTTTTAACTCTTTTAATGAGCTATATATTTATTCAACAAGACAGTTTTCAATTAATATGGGCTGTTATAAACAATTTTCATTTATCTTTCAATAACATAAGTACGAGGATACATCACAGCACCTATCCATTGTCAAGAATAAGAACCCTAAACCTCACAATCAGTGCAGATTCTTGTAAAATCTCAGTATTCTCGTCTGTAGCTGTCTATTTTACGCGAAGCTGCTGTAAGTTATTACTGCTGCTGCAGCCATCAAACTTGTGTTTAAGAAGCTAAGACTCGTTTACTTAATGAAGTGGGTTTAGACTCCAGGTTTGTTTGCCTCAGTTATTTATTAGCTCGCTCATTCACTACAGACAGTCACGTCTTCATTTTGTTACTGCATAGCGTGATTCTAGTCCATATATACGCCCACGCCCAGAATGTTCCCAAATCACCTTCTTTCCGCCAACCCTTAACTTTTGCAGCCGAAAACTTTAAAACGCACTGGGGTGAATGCCAATAGTGTATTTTAAAGTACTTATGCACGCAAAATTTTAAGGGGATAAGTCCGAAATGTTTTGCGAGGACCCCTAGCTTGCGAACACTCACGTCTTAAAAGGTTATAAAATACAAAACCAACGATAATTGTTGTACCAACGATATTGTATAACCAAACCCTCAGCAATACTTTCTGACTCAGAGTTTTCGATTAGTGGTCTAGACCGTATAGAACTTTTGTCCAAAAGATGCGCCTTGTTGTAAAGCTTTGGACGCCCTAAACAAAAAGGCATTGGGTTTTTACATCTTTCAAACTAAACCGTTGTTTGTTTATCTGTACAAAAGGTCATATACGTTTTAGTCAGCCAATCGAGAACGGAACGTCGGATAAATTCTTTTAAGTTCTTGTTGGCTTTGTAGTTTATGAACTTAAAAATTAGAGTCGCAAAGTAGCGGCTCTCGCAAGAAAATTCAAGCTTCTTCTTCCAAAATTTCCATTTTGGGTTGGGTGGCAAACCCTTGGATTACGTTAAAAAGTACTTAAGTAGATCATATTAACATGCCAAAGCCCGTTAGAAAGTATTCAGCTGTTCCAAGGTTGATGTGGGAACAATATTGAAACATCGTGTGAACAATATCCATATAAACTAAAATCTTTGGTTAAATTCTTCACAAAACCAGAATTATAAATAATTTTCTATAGCAGCAGAAACAAAGTTGGCCACGATATAAACGGAAACAATCTCGACTTAAGTAAAAGCCGCAACCCTGGTCCCAGAGGGCTCGCAATGAATTCTGGGTAAGCCGTTGATGCATATTGTATCTAGTGCTACTGCTTCTTCCACGCTTCATTTCCAACCACCAGCTTTTATTTCCATTTAGGAGGAGCTACATTTTATTTTCTTAAATACTTGAATATTTTAAATCTGCTGATTTAAAGCTTAAAGGACTGACATATTCGACTTTTACCCAAGTTACCTAAAATCAGTGGTATTTTGATACTGTTAAAGTTTACTAGTTTCGGAAAAATATAAACACTTATACTTAAACACTTGTACTTTAACATATTTCCATTAGCAGAGGTTTCAGAGATCCGTACCAAGAGGGAAAAGACACGGTGTATTATAGAGCTACTTGAAGTAATCAGGGAATCCTATTGCCGAGAAACTCAATAATTGGACTGCACAAAACACATGTCCAATATCTTTCTCCAGGTTCTCGTTCCGTTACTTCATCATATTGGACAATTGTTCTAGATAACTGGGAAGACTTTATTGCGACTAGTTATTTGTTATTAGACTTTACTGCTGTCAAAACTCTGTTTATGATCAGTTTTCGATTAAACTTAATTAATATGCACAATCATGGCAGCGTGTTTAGCATGGATAGTAAAATTAACAAATTCCATTCAACCAGACTAAGATGGCGAAAAATTATTTGGATTTTTTGTACATGTTTGAAATATAAATGTGTGTATTCATGACTAATCGAAATATAATTTCAATTACATTTACAGCATAAACCCTTTCTCATTCCTCCAAAACGGAAACTCCTGTGTAAATTATCCCCTGATACAGGAAACTCGGTAGTACTCGGTTGAACTTGTGCTACAAGTTGGTTGCTTTTTGGTTTTACAACGTGTTTATAGACAAATTGTGCGCAAATCTATTAATTTATTTTACTGAACTATATTTTAATGGTAAGAAGTATATGGAACTAATCAAGAATTTGTCTGAGGAAACAGGTTACTTAAAGTATTTACAGAATGTCTCATTGTGACGTGAAAAAATTAAAGATTGGTAAAGTTATATGTTTATTGTATACAAGATTTAAACAGGAACGCAAACGCAATATTCTCAAAATAATAGAATACGTTCTATTGAAGAATATATCAATACTACTTGTAATAACACAATTAATTTAACAAAACTAGAGAAAAATGCCTTACAGAATAAAATATAAGTAAAAAAGCTTAATTACTTACTGAATTTGTGTCTTTAGAGTTACAAATTTAGTATTGTCATAAGTTCTCATAACTTTCATTCTTGATATCATCTACTTGACCAATAAAACATTCTACCTAAGGTAATTCATCCTATGGTTGCTGCGAGAAAGCTTTTGTTGTTTCTGTAAGAAGTTGAAAGAACCTTGGCAAAGATAACTGCCTGATAAGTAATTCATCTAGACGGACTAAGGTGGATCACGCAACACGATTGCATTTCGTATCATATTCGTAAGATCAATATACAGTTTTGCTTGCAACAATGAATCATATATGTTTTCAATACAACCTTTCGGTATCATTTTAAACCTGTATGTGTGTTGTGCACGAGTTATGTACAGGTCGTATTTTGTGTAAAGTTTTCTTAAAGTCTTGTAATTGATAATTTTCCCTTTGTAAATGTCTCGGTAAAGTTGGTTTATAGCCTGAAAAATCGGAATACCGGAATTTTCCTATTGGGTTGGGAGTCCACCAATAAAGCGGAGATTTCATCAGATCTAGATGGAATTTAAATAAATATGTATTTTATTGTTACCCATCGCTGTCACCTTAGAAAAACCTATGAAAACTTTTAAGTCGTTTAAGAATGGCCATCATTAAAGAGATTTTTTGGAATGAGTCGTCTGATTTTAATACAATGTGAAACTACTTTTCCCTTTACGTTATGTGCTAAAACTAGCAGTAAAAGGTTACCTCGAAATGTAGCCTATTAGAGTTACAAATTTCAAAGGAGATTTACTATAGGCTATTCACGTCAGCAGTGCTACTGCACTTAGCTGCGTGACGATATGATATTTATTACTAATTGTCTTTGTATTCAGTTCAATATTAGATATGTCCAGCTACACGAAGAATAGGCCTTTGTATTCAGTAGTAATTACTTAATTTTGTATTTCTATAATTGACAAGTCTATTAATTTTGAAAAAAGCCTGTGTTCTTTTCTTACATTCTTGAATTAAAAGTCTCGTTGTTTGTTCTAAGTATTCATCGATGAGATCAAAAGTTCAAAGGTATTAAAGTTCTTCTTCTTAGATTACTTCTAAGCCTTTTCTTCTCTTTTAGTTTACGAACTATTTTACAAAGGAAAGGGATTTTCTTGATCAACATTCTTTGAACTATTGTGTTTCTTTCCTGGTAAAGTGAGTTAATTAAACTTTTACCTTGATCCACGGTTGTGTGATTCCTTAGTACTCTTTTCTTAGTAAAAACAATCAATTTATTCAGCAACCATATTTTCTAAAGGTTATTAGCTACTTCATAAATCTATAAAATAAAATAAGACTTTTGTCTGTACATTGCAATGAATCTATCGGTTTTTGGCTATTTGGTGTTTATATACTTTGCAAAGAAACTGGCGACAAAACAATTCCTGTCCGTCCGTCGGTCTGTCTGTCTGTCTATGACGTTTTTAAGGCATCTTGGACCGCTTATAACTCAAAACCGGCTGGGGCTATGGCGGTAAAACTTCGTTAAGGGTTTACCCTATAACGCAGAGTGTGTCTTTAGCTATACTTTATACCCATACAACATCTACAAAATAATTAGCGAAGGACCAAAGTGGGCACTGAACACGTTTTAAGGCATATTGGACCGCTTATAACTGAAAATCGGCTGAAGCTATGGTAGTGAAACTTTGTTTAAGGATTTAACCCATTACGCAGTGTGCCTTTAGCTATATTTTGTATCCATACAACAACCACAAAATAAGTGGTGAGGGACCTAACTGGGCTCTGAAAACACCGGAATGGCGGGATTACTATGACTCTCACAAGGTAGCCAAAAACACTTATTTGGTTTCCGTTTGTCTGAACATTGAAATGAATCCATCGGTTTCTGGATATTACTTTTGTTACACTTTGTAAAAACGAAAACTGACGTATAACAACAAACACAACGTGCGAAGAACAGGTACGTCAGCTGGGAAACTTAAAGTTCACTTTCAAAATGAAGAAACATGTGTAAGGATCGGTAGTTTGATGCCAGTACCCGAGCTACAGCCTGCCTTAGTACAAAAATACTTTAAAGTCACGATACTATAATATTTTATCCGTGGCGAAGTACGGCTAGTCAAAAATAATTGTTCTATATTCGGTTATACAATAACTTTTTGAACTGAAGTAAGTATACAAATATTGTTTCGGAGTGTGGTATATTTTTCATCACAACCCCGGATATGAAGTTTTACAGTCGAGCTGTAATGTTTCAATTATGTTAACAACATGTAAGCACATTTTCCTACGGGAATAACCGTAAACCATAACACTCGAGTGAGTCGTTAGACCCTTTTGATTTACTATATAAACCATTGTAAAACGAAAGATCAATATATTCTTTAAAGCAGATCTAAAGCAGATTATTTAAACATTATTTATTTTGAAAACACCTACATTGAAACACTTAAAAATAAAGTAAATTTGAGGTTCTGAAACCAGTATTAAAAGTTAAATTCCAAACTGCGTTCCAATTCTCCCTAGATGAAATGTTTGACATACACGTGAGAGCAGCTTTTGTTTGTTAGATTGCAACAATTTGCACGTCCACTAAAATGAGCTCGTTCAAAGTTGACGCTAAGTTTCGTAGTTTCTGCATACAGTATATATATTTAATTGTTTCTAGACGTTATTTCGTAACACAGACACAGTGTTGTGCTGTCGGTCAGTGTCATGGTTCAAAGTGAACGATAATTAATAATCCCAAGACAGTTTCTTTGTTCACAGTTAATCAAGACCTCAGGGCATTGTCCTAGTTTTCTTTTACTCAATGCGAGTCTGCCACTGAGCCTTCTTTCAAATATTAGAATAGATTGTGTTCATTCAACACAATTTCAAAATTTGAGTTTAAAAATTAGAATTTTAATACCATGAATTCTAAGGATATGTCTAAAACAGGGCATTCATCCTCCGCGATAGGGTCCCTTGCAAAACAGTGCAGCAGCCTCAGATCTAACTGTACAAAAGGCTCTTTTCGTGATTGGCTATTTTCTAGCCATTTAATGATGTTAATGTTTGTCATAAACATGTTGTACTTATAAGACAATAAATATTAGATCACTTGATGATTTAAGCAGGGCTTTCTCAGTTACAAAAGTAATACGTTTCAAAACGTGTGTTAAGCGGTTTCGTAGATAAAACCATATAGGCTAACAATTCATGTTAAATTAAAGCAAAATCACAGTTTGTGAAAAGTTTAAGCCGTTTATTATTTATCTTTATCGTCTTTTTCATTGATGTTCTTGCGTAAAACACACATCCCTGAAGTGTCCTACCCTAATTTAGAAACATCCTATTTTATTTTTATATGACTTAGAGCATATATTTATCATGTGTAGATCCATTCATGTTGAAAACATCTTATATGAGGATCTAAACTCATAAAACGCATTTCGTGCAGGAATCCGAGATGGGCTCTGAATTTTCAGAGTAAAGCTGTGACCTTTCATGAACCAAACAAATACTTGCTTCCTTTAAGTTTTTTCATTTTGTGAATTTGAATTCTCAAGAAAATTAGTTTAACTAAAATTCCGATATATACTACGTAAATTATAACTCTTGATGTTAACGGCGTATTTGTTGCTTATGTTAGAAACCAAATGTTCTTACCCATTTAACAAATTGCAATGCAATTATATTGAGATTAATGTTTATAAAGCACTTATCAAAGGTCTCACATGTATAGCTTTAAATCTTGCTAATATTCTGTGTATCTTTCCTGTCTGTTTGTGTTAAAAACAAACGTTTAAGTTGATTAATTAAGTTCAAGAACTTGGCAGGCAGAAGATTAATCTACATGCAAATCCATGCTAACAACTTTAGTTTAGCTGGACACTTTATTCAACTTTGATGAAGCATTGTTTGTTGTAGCTTATTTTTCTTATCTTCACAAAATATGTGAACTTTTTACTTATGAGACTTTTAAAACTTGTAACTTTTTCCTGTGATAGAATACACTTCCGTGGTGACCAGTAGTTAGGGTTCTTTTATTGCGCTATAGTGATTTAGAATATGTATACATAACCACTTGACAAACTTTAAAAGTATTTTAAAAGCCCGTTAAGTTAAAATATAAAATAACCGAATCCAAGAGGTCAAGGAAATGCTCGGTTGAGTCATGGTAAACCCAGCGAGTTCAGTAAACCAAAGAAACAATAGTAGGACAAAAGCGCGAGGAGAAAAATCTACATACGAGTACACTTTCACCTGTATTTAACCACGTGTATTGTTTGTTTTTGTGATTTCATAATGCCCACCAGACTTCAACACTGCTCCCACTTCCTATCTTTGCTTATGAATTATTAAACATGACTTTCATTACCGCTTATAATCTGGCGGCTTACAACCAATGTTTATCTTCTGTAGTAGACAAAAGCGTAGCAGAGATTTAAAGGGTTCCTTTGGAATTTTATAAAATAGTCACCACCGTATGATTTGCGTCTAGGACACTTTGAAAGAAATGTAATAGTGTAAAGATTGGTCGCTGTCTCAAATCAAGTAAACCCGTTAATTTAAGTAAGAACTAAAATTACTCTTTAACATTTGAATTGTGATTATCCATTTTAACTAAAGCAGATAAGTTTTAGTTTAAATTATTAAGAACATAAAATTAAACTTTCACTATTGGTATCTTCTTCATGGTATCTATCTCCTTATGGTAATACAGTCATAAGGAAACAGAATGATATCGAAATAGCCGTTTGAAAGTTAGCGTAAATCAACCCATTTATTAACTAATAGTCGTAAACAAATTGTCACTTTAAGTGTTTACAAAGACATTAATTGGTAGTTAAATGTATTTTACTGATTACCAACAGCAATGTCATAAAGTAGATACATTTAACTGAACATATTTTCACTTTAAGTAACCTAACCAAACTGCCTTATCCATCTTTTCAACCTCATGTCAAACACAAAATTCAATGTATTAAATTATTATAACTCTCGATTGTGCAAACGACCTAACAAATTCACCTTTTTTCTTACAAAGAATACTTTATTTTCACTAACATACTAAAAGCAATGTAAAACACGTAGCTACATGTTTAAACTAACACAATCCTGAAGTATAAACGTTTATAAGCTGGATCACGTGGTTTAAATTAAAAACATATACAAAGAAGATAGAGGGAAGCACGTTGTAAAGTGTGGGTTTCCAAACAATAAATCCTGAAAGAACCCGGAAATTGCAGCGGTCGGGTCAACGAACATGGGTGTTGCTTGAGGCTAATCTTTGCTAGATTTATTACACAAGATTCAAATTTTTCTTGTTTTTTTTTATTCACGACTGCGACGTTTTACCATTGCTGATTCGCAATTGCACGCTAAAGCCTTGTTGAGAAAGCAATTGTAAGTTATAAGCCGGAAGCAAGAATTTTACCAAAACATTCGTTTACCCATAGATGACTCTATAAGATGGATTTTCACCTGCAACTTTCTATTATAGAAAGTATATGGGTTAAGAAGTATAAATCCCAGATAAAATTGTTCGGCTTAAAGATATTGTTACTTTTGGTCGGGAAAATTGCGTGTTTGTTATCTAATATTTAAAATGTTTATAACTTATAATTATATTCTTTCTTTGTGTATAATTTTAATAACTAAATATTCAGGATCATGTTGTTAGAGTATGCAAACGTCTTTAAGTACTACAGTCATAAGGAAACAGAAGGATATCGAAATAGCTGTTCGAAAGTTGGCGTAAATCAACTCATTTATTAACTAATGGTCGTAAATAAATTGTCACTTTAAGTGTTTACAAAGACATTAACTAGTGGTTAAATTTGTTTTTCTGATCACCAACAGCAATAGAAGATGCTGTCGTACGCTCCATGCTTGGCATTGAAGTATTGGCTAATAGAACATTTAAATTTTATTTGTAGTAATAAAAGTGTTAAACAGCATTTATATTAGGAAGTGACACTCATGATTACTTATAAAGATTGAGCAAGCATAATATATTGCTACGAATCGTATTTAAAATTAATATTGATTATCAAATGATGTTCATTAACTTGTTCCATCAAAGGAGCATAGAAAAAAATCCAGATACAAAATTGTTCCGTAGGTTAAAACTATAACAACGATTTCAGGAAACCCTTTTCCTTATTTTCAAAAATAATTACAGTCATTTTAAAAAGTACACTTTCGAAAAAATAGTAAATGTTAAATTTAACAAAATGAAATTGTTCATCCCTCACGGAGACAAAAAGTGCATTTAAATGCAGTCGTTTAAAAAGTAACAGGATGGAATACGCGACGTGAATAGCATTTCCCCTTGATAACACAAAAGGGTCAAGAGGCCAACCCCGTTTCCAGGATTCGTACCTAATTATTTACTCATTTGGCAAAAACTACCACCAACACTTTTAATTGGATGATGTTTTATAAAGAGTAAAACAACGTCATTGATCAGATTGCAGTGAATACGCCGCTATCTAGCGACAAGCGGACATAACCACAGTCACTGCAGTTGTTAGTGCGCAGTCCCCACACCAGGGTCGCTAGCGTCACTGCCCTACTGCCTCACTACAGCTGGCCGTGGCATCACAGTAATACAAACTTGATGAGACGCAAGGGCCCTTACACGACCCACATATTGCTACTCGTCTTTGCTTTTATTCTTTTACGTACTTATATTTTGCTTGTAACTCTTTGGTTTATTCTTATGTGATTGAAATCTGTTTACAAAGTTTTATTAAACATTATTTTAAATTCCATTATAGTTCTAGATTTTAAAACTAAACTACCAACACACACTATGCACACGTTATGCATAAAACACTATGTAAAATTTATAGTAGTGTCATAAAAGTAGTGAAAACTAATATACCTTTCTAGTGACAGCATTGGACTAGTTTATCAAAGTAATTCACAGCATAAGCATGCAAACAAAATCTAACTTCAAAACATTTCAAACAGCAATGGGAAATGACTAAGCAAAGGGAAAAATTACTATAAAATAAGAGAAAATGAAAGAAGATCAAATAATAACCAATAAAATATGCCACAAAACATAATTTTTGGAGTTGATTCAAATCTGTAACTTTGTACAATGGTACATAGCTTTAAAAGTATTGTCTGATATTTTGAAATTAATTGGTATTTTTGTATTAAATTAGCTAGGACAAATATTACAAACACAATATTAAGTAGTCCTGTGATGTTGCCTATGAACTTACAACTTGATTGAATCTGAGGTAAATCTTTTTTTGGCTCTTACATTTTGTTTTTGTAATTCGGTTGTAAACATTTACGTATTTATTGTTGATCATTGGTAAAACTAAAAGGCAACGTAGTTCAAAGTAAATGTTTTCATATTTTACTGTTTGTACTACCTAAAAGCAATATGCAAAGGTTGAGCAGATTACTGACCATTGCAATTAGTTTTATGTAAATCAGTTTTGAATAAAAATATTTGCTGGGGAATTTAGAGATTAGGCATAAAATAACGTCCTAAAGAGCTTTGAAGAAATATTCAGTGTGTTAGGCTGGATAATTTTAATTTGTGTATTGATTTTTATATACAGTCGAATTGTTTAGTTTGTAATTGAAACAACTTCATTTGTAAACACAATGGAAAGAGATAATACTAAACTTCATAGTTTTTAAAGTATGCACTGTATATAAATCCTGCAAACGTATAACTTTGAAAAATCAGGATTATACTGGAGTGGAAATGTGGCTGTTTATTGACGAAAACACTTATGGACTAAATTAGCATTATTGCCTATACTGTATAGTTTGTTTGTGTAAAGATTTTCTGACGAAAAACTATTCGATATTTCGTCTCAAAATGTTATTATCAAAAAATTTGGTGATTTGTTTATAAAACTCAATTATTCTTTAACTAGATGATATCATTTTTTTATATCAAATTGTAAGTTTATAGCCTAGATTTTATGGCATTTGACAAATATTGTGGATTTAGGTACAAGCGAATCCTTAGCAACACTCATAGATTTACATGGTTAGAATATATCGTAATGGATATGGTAGGTCTGCAATAACACCGTTAAAGCGTACATATTCAATTTTACTCCCGACATAATAAACTTTGTGATTTTGAATTGTGGCATATTTTACGCAGAGAAGAGACAGGTGGATAAGATACTGACCACTAGAGGAGACATGGCGACATACACACAACACTGACACACATGCACACAGGCACTACCTGAGCACACCGGCGCGACACTGTCCGACACTCGCGCGACACTGGACTCTATACAACACGTGTAGTGGTGAGCGTGATGAGCGCGCTCCACCCCCTGCGCGCACCCCCTGCGTCGCGCCGTCGTACCCCCCTCCCCCTCTCGCTCAGCACTGTTACACGACACAACACGGGTAGGTAAATGTAAAGCTTGTGTTGTTCAACGAGGTGAAGTTAGGACTATTTAGTTCTCTCGAGCTCGACCGGTAGTCAGTCGTCACCTGGGCAAATTTGTAGTTACGTGCGAGACCAACCCCCACGATCCGTTACAAGGGAAAATGGAATTGATTGTTATAACTAAGTTCAAATGCACTTTGAATGCAGATAACCTAAAACTCGATAAAGAAACTCATAGTGTCATTTACTTTGATTAATTGCCGTTTGTAACTGACAATGAGAGGAAATATCGACGAAAACATTTAATATAGTACCACAATCATATCTTGCACAGTAAAAATAAAAAGATTAGAACTTTTTTGTTGTTAACAAACTTCTCTCTTAAGGCCTTCTCAGTGTGTTATGCAAAAACCTTTTAGTTGGATAAATTAATAAAAGTCAAGGACAGTACCTAGCGTCATGCATGACACCTGGAAAGCAGTTCAGCACATGGCGCGTCGCTCATGCGCGTCGTAAAGTGCAGTTTTTCTTTTATTTGAGCGAAACAGAGGACACCAATTTTATCATTCCTCGTATGTGCAGTCAACATTAATTTTCAGTGCAACGTTTCGTTTCGTCGGTTAGAATTGGCAACTACATCCGCCATATCGAAACTAAAAGTCAAACTTGTAAAAAGACCGAGCATCACCTGAAAATTATCTACTTACCTTATCTTAAACGTTTGTTTAGCTTTATGGGTTTCCTACCTGCTTACTTGCACTGTAGTCAATCAATCGACATTTTTATACCAATAAAAGTGCTTTCAGTTTCCTTAAAAATATAAAGAAATTGTTTTGGGCACTTACCTTAGAAGAACAAAGGACCGATCAACGTAAATAAACTACCAACCAACAGATTAGAATACAGATTAACTTTTGGAATACAGATGAAAGTATCCAGTGTTTACATTTACCTTAAACTTTAACATCTTAAAAATAAAAAAAACTCACAACGTTTATCATTTTGATGGATGAACAAGCTTTATTTGAAGAACACAGTGTTCAACTCATAGGAACAATTTGCACAAGAAAGTTGCAAACTAAAATAAACAATTTTAAAAATACAAAAAATAAATCATAAACGTGTGTTAATTCAGTTTGAACAGTGAATGAACGCTTACCTCTGCTCCAAAGTGTTGAACCAATCAACGTACCACGTACCTGGGAACAGAGAAGCCTCATTACATACGTGGATACTAAACCAAACACATGATCAAGAGTTACCTAAAACAATTTATGCAAAGAAAAATCATAGTTATCATAGTTTCTTTTGTATGTAGGTTTTTATAGTTAGCCATTAAATGTAACTAAACAGTTTTCAAAGTAAGGCTTCAACCTCGTATAGATCATGTTTATATTATTGGAAGAAAAATATTTTGTTTGAAAAATATGTAAATACTTGTTTGTCTAAGGTCGAAACCAGTCGCAAATAAATGAATCTGTTTGAAAAAGGGTACTAAGTTGTTTATCTTTTTATACATAAAAGTAGAGTTTTTGAACAGGATAACCGGTTCACATGAAGACCTGCATGAAACATGCTCATACTATGTTTAAGGTTTGTTGACGACAGTGTGAAAATGTATGAGTTTGGTAAATTATTGCGAACGTATTTCATCTCGTTAATAAGAAGAAATAGGCGTGTCGGATCTGGAATATAGTACCATCTTATGCAAAAAATTACTTTTAACTTAACAAAAATCGTTAAAAAATGAGCATTTTATAAAAGTAGAAAGACAAAAAGCATGCTGTTTGGTTGTGCTCAATAGATCAGCTGACGGGTTTTCCGTAACAACAAGTAGTTATTTTTCGAATGTGTTGGTTTATGTTTTAGGTAACTTTTCACCTGAAGAAGGGATCTAATCGCAGAGCCCGAAACGTGTTTTTTTTTGTTTGTTCTTTAAAATAAAATACGTCTACAATAATAATTCAAACTTAGTTATGTTCTTAACCCAGCGTGCATGAACAAAAATAATACTTCCGTTAAATTTATGTTTTATTACTTAATAAAGTTATAAATACTTTCTCAGCAGTTTCCTATCAAAACCAAATTCAACTTGTGCGAAGTCTGTTTGAAAATGACCAAGCCCATGTTATTGATTACGTTCTCAAGCTGGTGCAAAGGGACATTCGTACTTTAATCCCAAGTTCTTATTGGTGGTATAACATAAAGTTTGATATTTGGTTTGAAGGACCTCATGGTAATAACCACTTGACATGTGCTTCCAAACTCAGTACAACTTCTGGTGAGCACGGAAATTTCAATCGATTGCCAATTAATTGGTACTACAAAGTTGATAGGTTGTTTTACACTAGTACTAATGATTATGCTTTACCGTTTGACTGGTTCAAAGCAAGTATAAAATATTTCTGTTGTTTGTATTAAATGTGTTACGAGTAATTCTAAAGTCTGTCACTTAACATGAATACTCTGTCAATTTTATAAAACATGTAGTTTGCTAACTTAGAACATATTTCCTCGTTGGGAGAAAGTACGGAAATTTTAGCATTAGGCTCCAAAGTGAAGCAATTTTTTAGGACCTAAAGTTTACCCAAAGCACTGCCGAAGAAGAAACAACTGGTAAATAGGTTTATTATTAGTCAGTGTTAAGATTTAAAAACCTGATGAAACAGTCGATATAACTGCAGTATGAAGATCATCATGGGTCTTTTGGTCATCTTGCTCTAAAACAGCTGCTTTAAACACAAGGTTTGACGTGATCAAATTGCAGTTTTATTCTCAGGTAATAAAAGTTTGTGTTGTTAATATTTTCCTCCTTAGAGCAAAATGAAAAAGGTATTTGTAACTTTTATAAAGGGTACGTTTTTGATCCCCATAGATTTTGCGCTTTACTGTCGTGAGAGCTTTTAAATACAACCGTGTCTTAATTTGAATTAAATGAAAAAAAAAAATGTTTTCGTCTGGGCGAGGTTTAAGTCCTCTCTTCTACTTAAAACAATACTAAGATATCACAGTTGAAATGTATATACGCCTACTTACAATTTAAATATACTAAACTTTGAACCAAATAGTAGTGATTCATATCTTATTATCTAGATAGTAAAGGACCCATTATCTTTATGAGACTCATATTGCCCTATAACAAATTGTAAACAAACAGGTTAACACTTACAACGTACTAAACCCTATTTATTGTAACATAATTATTGTATTTTATTGATGTACTTAAATATTTCAAGTATTATAGTTGATTTTAACAAAATATCCAGTGATTATCACTACTGAATTGCCTTGAGTCATCATTTTTAAATAATGGAAGAGGAAAAACACAAATCTTCCAGAACATAAAAATTGTTTTTAGAAGTTGTTTGATACGAGTATTAATTGTTCTTACTGTATTAACTCTTTGGCATTAAAAGAAAAATCTATTTACTGTAATAGTAAAATACACATATTTGTTGTTTTCTTTTTAATGGAAAGCTATGACCACTATTATAAAATGAATTGTATTTTATTAGTCTAATAGTTTAGTTATTTTTTTAAGTTCATAATTTGGTTCGAACATTAGACGCATAAAGCGCACTAAAGATGTAATTCAATTCAAATATAAGTTACACGTCAATACAAGTGATATAATGTGATATGCATGATTACGTAGAACAAAATAGTTCAAACCTTAACAAGCAGTTTTTAATCAGCAGCATTAAAAAAATCTATTGTGCCTGTAATTGTGTGTAGTGTAGTCAAATCGAACAACGGTTGATAACGATATTGTCACTATACATTTATAAAGATACCTTGTATTGCCTTTTGGATGAAAATATTTCGCCTTGTAAAAACATGATTAACAGTAACAAGCTGAACACCGAAGGTTTATTGGATGAGACGGCAATCTTCTGAAGTGATATTGATTGCTGGGAACAAGTCAATCATTGATTATCTCTGATCATAACTGCCTTTTCTTGTAAAAACATATGTTTTTGACACACGGAATGACGTGCTAAAGTTGCTTTTTTCGAAAATGAAAAGGTTTGTTTTTGTGACATTTTTCTCTTTTAGGGGAAGATCAGGTTAGTGATCTTTATATTGCAACTGTTTTGGTGAGATTGTCTTAAAACGTAACCCTTGATATTTGTAATTAATACTGTTTTTTTCTTAACAATATAAACCAGACTATTGAGTTCTAAAATTGTTGATTTTGTCTTTTGAGTGACTCATTTAACGTTCTCGGCCGCATCTCAGGCGTTAAACTTGAGCTTGTAACAAAACCTTCACTTTAGAACCTTTTTATGAAATATATCAATTGCAGTTTTTTTTTATAATTAGTTTGTACTAAAAAACAGAGACAGTTCATTTTAGGAAGTTTTTAGTAAAAAGAGGTAATCATCATTTGTCGTGACCATACGGTCAGAACCAGTACTGTAAACCAGAAGCGATAACCAGAACCAAGACTGTGAAATGAGCACCGACCTTGATCCTCGGAACGAATTTCGAAATCGTTGATTAGATTGAAAATTTCAACAAAGATCTTACACCGTAAACGCACCACAAAGTAAAAAATACGAATGAAACATTTTGTAACTTTTATACAATATTATCTATTTAAGAATTACAAGGTTATTCTACTATGGAGATTGCAAGTGACTTACGATGGTTACAAGTGGTGCAGTTTTTTCGCCAAAAGTAAAAGTTCAGATAATTTCCTTTCGAAACCAAAAAGGAGCACCCGAATTATCCAAGCGCTCGCTACAGACATTACAAAGTACAACCATGATTCGCGATTCACCGGCGGTGACGTATTGCGGCGAAAGTAAAGTCATCATTAAAAGTAATGAATCACAGCAAGTCCTTGACCTGTTAGTGAACAATGGTCGTAGATCCAGATATGTCTGTAGACGCATCGCCACGTACATCTGACAGTTATGACGTGAGCGTGATCGTGCGTGCGTGCGCGACCTTGCCCGGTCACGTGGTCTGGAGAGAGTGTCAGTGTGTGCTGTGCTGTGCTAGGGGGCATGTTGTGAGGGTAAAGGATTTTGGTGGGACAAAATACCTCCAAAGAACTGGGGTGAAAGTGATACTTTTGATATCAAACTTTTCTTTGATAACTCATTCAAAATGGCAGGTGAAAACGAAGCCAAGTAAGTTGTTCAAAAATGTTAGCCAATGACACCGTTTTAAAATACCGGAAAACTTGCAGCTCGTTTCATTTTCATCATTGATTTTTGCAGCATTATAGTTGTTCAAATGTTTAATAGATTCCGAGAACATAACAAGAAGCACGGTACAAGCCTGCATGGTGTGCAAACGTTTGTAAAGCAATAACACTTTTCAAACCTAATCAGTCTTAAAAAAAGGATAAGTTTGCAGTGGCTCGAATGAATATAGCCATCTTATGAATGTCTTTTATTACATCGTAAATTTTCTTAAATTGTATCCGTTAAAAAATAATTATCAAACCGCCTTGTTATGTCACAAAAAATAAAAAACCAGTTGTTTATTGAACATGTTTAGACTGTTTATATAGTTGGGTTCTAACAGTACAGTTCTATTTCAGAAAACACTTATCAGAATTATAATGGACCACGTTGGCCTTTAAATATCTTTCCGAGAAAATAACACAAATCTATATAAATAAAACACTTTGTCCTATTTTAAATTATTTACTGTTAAGCAGTCTAAATCTGGAGCAAATTTATCCAAGAAACAAAATATTATATTTGTTTTGTAATGATAACACACTCAAAATATTATCCACACAGCTTAAACGCTAGCTTAATGAAAACCAAACCTACTTTTAAATGAATCCAATAACCTTATACGCAACAATTTCTTAACTTGCATTTTTTCACATTCTAACTGTATTTTATCTTTTACTTTTTTTCTTAATCCCGTTAAAGTATCAGGTGAAAAGGAACACACAATTCCCAAACAACCAAATATTTTCTCACACTCTAAGGTGTTGATTATAATATGAATATGTAATAAGAAGGCAACCCCTTTAAAAGATCCACTCAAATAATTATATCTCACAAACCCATAAGAGTATCAGTTTATCAATGTAAATACACATAAACAAGTAACCACAAACACTCCCTGATGCTAATTTTACTATAAACAAGCATTATTTGACATTGACTGTAAATATTTTCACCTAAGTGTTTTTACCTAATGTTTGTACGATTATCAAGTCATCTCGTAGTGTAGGATCGATTCCTCTAGCGCTGACTCATCTTTCCTTACTCAAGATGTCTCCGTCTCCTCTTCAGTGTTTGCCTTGACACTTTATACCTTGTTTACCCATACTCTTACGAACCCTTATCATTAAATAACTTTAACACTCTTTGGGCAGTTTTCGTTTCTACCAACAGTTAAATACTTATGCCAGTATAGTCAAAATTATTGTTTAATTTGTGCAGTTTTTTAGTTTTGTATGCTGCTTCTTAAAATTACTTTCTTAATTTATCAAGATTACAATTATTCTTGAAACATTTAGATAAATAATCTGAAGCTAAAGTTATAAAAACACAAATAAATAATTACCGGTATGTAAAACTATTAAATAACAAACATTACTATATTAAGGGGTCTCGTAGACAATGTCAGAAGCGAGATCTCCTTCAATTACTAGAGAAATATAAATGCGTAAGATGGAAGTTAAAACGTGCAACAAAACAATATACATAAAAAGGAATACAAAACATCATAACCAATAACTAATACGCAATAATATTGGACCCATTATTGGTGTATTTAAATTATATGAATAGTTAAGATCAGCGTTAGTTAAGTGCAGCGTTTAGATCAGTATTTTATGATACCTCCACTTCAATTTGAGATTTATAAGGGAAATCTACATTTAAATAGGTAAACTAGGATATTTTTTCTGATTATGATAAAAACCATTCATTCGAACGATAACCAACTACAAACTGTAATTAAAGCCAAATATTAAAAAAAAAAACGTAAAACATTGGAAACAAGAAAATCAAAAGTATGGGAAAGCTAAATATTTTATAAACGGCAATTTTATATTACAAGCTTTAGAGCCAGACCGATGGTGCCTCAACTGGCAAATCTGGCTCATAAAACTATCAGCCAACTAAAACTATCAGTTCTACGAAATTATCACATGGCTGACTGTTGAAATCCAGAAAACATTTACCACGTATCAGCTGGATTATTCAATATGCATATTGTGATACTCATGCACTGTTGTAAACACCTTCAAGTTAATACAAAGCTTTCATTCTCAGATGACTTTTCAATAAATTAATTTATGAACCACGTAGAGGTTCAGTCGGACCACGCGAAGTACGATTAACGCCGTCTTGAAACATTAGTTTTTCTTTGTGTCAGTGTGCTGTGCTGTGCTAGTGGGGGCTTGTACTGGCTTAATCCTTTCGAAATGAGTTCTTTATCTTTCTTCAGTCCATTCTTCTCCTTTCGTACGGTAACTTTGCACTGACAAACATTGAGTGTGTGTGTGTTTGTATAATTTTAATTTAAACGAAAACTATAATATTGGCTCAATTGTTTAAAACCCAGGCTGTGCTTGGTTACGTTTTATTGCTGCAAACTAGTAACAAACTTCATTCATTTTTGTTTTTTAAATTTGAGACCATTTTAGTTAAATACTTTTTATCTAAAAGCCTATTTATGATGATTAAATTGTTCAATATCACTTGTCATCTAAAAGAAAACTGCGAATTAATTATGTTTTCTAAGCTTTTTCCCCAGTTTTATATTGAATTTTGTAAAACGCTTTAACGTATATTAAGCTTAAGGCCTCTTCGCTACGTGGTTATTGTCAAACTAAACAAACAAGAAACTTTCTTCCTATGTACAATTTGTAAACACTTCCCAAAATTCGTGATTCCTGACAATTTCTAACATATGGAAAAGCGTTTCACGAATAGAGTCTAACGTAAACCACCTGTCCCATGACGTGGCGAGGTTTCGGACACCTTAAGGTCGTGGCAGAGTTACGCGGCGATTGTTTCGGCCTGAGATCGTAAATCCAGCTATAAAATCCGGATATAACCAGACACGGGCTGGCCAGTACAAGGCTAGAAAGTGATGAGCCCGCCCAACTATTACAATGGAGCTTATGCCATACAAAGTAGGAACTTGGCGCTGGGAGTGTTCCAAGTAGTATTAATAGCTACAGACTAGTGTTACGTCTGTCTATGATTGTGGCAAGTACGTGCCAATAACGTGAAATAAAATTGAAATGCAACTGTAGAAGAGAGAACTAATGGGTGCTACTTCTCTAATCAGAAAATCTATAATGTTAATGTCACTCAGGGTCACTTAACCAATGTAATAGTAAGTCTATTATTGGTTGTTTCCTGTTATAGAAACGTACTTAAACTGTAGATGCAAGGTTTTTAACAGTAATGAGCTGTATTACTTATTACTTAAGTATTTCTTGTAGTTAAAATCAATTTATATAAGTCCATAGGCAAAGTATTAACATGGGCTATTAATTTGCTTTAACCTTAACTAAATGTACGAGTTTCAGTATTTGTTATTGTGTTAACTTTAATTATAGCATTTTATGAACATAAACTAGAAGCACATAATTCATTGGAAACAAGAGGCAAATCCTTTTTAGAGCAGTAAACTCCTGGGTAGATAAAGCATGGAAGAGTACATACATTTTGGGCAAGTAAATAAACTGGAATTCAAGAGGAAGAAATATTCAAGATGTGTTTTCGATAATCGAAACAACGGTAATCAACACAATCATTACACATTGAAATTTAAATGTTTACCTTACTTGTTTTTTTAAATATATGCAATATAAGTACATTGTTTTATGTTTTAAAAATTAAACAAATTTTCAAAGGTGAGCTATTGCTACTAGTTCAATAGAGGCTTAATGATACGAGTTCAAATTTAACGTTCCAGTCGCAGCCTAGGATCAACAAATCTCTACTTTGGTTACGAGTCATGAATGGTACTCAACTTTATCTACTTTATATAGTCTCAAATGTAGTGTAGTAGCTGTTGCTACGCTAGTTCATCCTGACCAATCATTAGTTAGTAAAAATAAAAGTGCTTTAGAGAGACACTTTATATCCGTGAAAACAGCCTTTTAGGGAAAAATGACGGAGTATTAAGGCTTATTAAAGTAAGCAATACAATCACCTTTAACACTAAGCTTACAAATTAGATCACCGATCTACTTATATTAATGTAGCTGTTTTTTTAATTAAAGTTCAGTTTTGAATGTTTGTCATTCATATAGTAACCGTGTGCCTGCATCACGCTAAAAAGGGAAACGCAAACCCGCGCTTCTTCCGTTGAACTATGTTTACTAACCCGTTTCAATATCCGCTCAGAAGCTCATCTCTACAGTTTCGAATCTGTAGGAAATGTCAAACTACGGAAGGAAGCATTGACAATATTGACACAACTGCTATTTGCATCTACTTCAGACCTGTGTAGCACTTCCACTCATCTCGCAGTCATTCTCAGTCAGTCAAACATACTTGGATTATCTTCAAGACCATAGAGGTTTGTTGTAACTTTCGTCGAGTGAGGTGACAGGATTAAGAATATTGGAAAGTTATTGCTAACTAACTACGAGCTGTACAATGTTCATGCGAGATTTAAAATTGCAATATTATATTAACTTAGCTTGCAGATCAGTTGTTCACCATAGTAGTATTAAATGTTAAAGATCTGGTAAAATTTTAACCTGTCCAATGTTATGGAAAAGCTGACCCAAATACCATTTATCGACAAAACATTCTCCATTAATTTTGTGTTGAAGAAAGTTTTAAGTTTATGAGCAGAACATGGTTTTTTGGGACAGTGGCCCAAACCCATGTGTCTGTGTCGGGAATCGAACCTGTGACCCTCCACATCGTAGCCCGTAACTCTTCCACTTGACTAAGCAGACATTTTAGCAATAGTTTAATTGCTATTTTCAAAACGACAGCAAAAACTATTTAACCGGACAGAACGGCTGAAATTTAATAAAGTTTTTATTCCAAGTTTTAATTAACGAAAGGACAGAAAAGGTACAGATTGATCAAGCTCTGGTTAAAACTACGGTTCATTCCAGACAAACAATAAAAGCGTCAACTCAGAAACTATTGCGTAAACAAATTAACCGGTATAAAGTTAGTACAACTTTGATCTAAGCAGAAGTTAGATCTAGAACCAAAACAGTAGGTGGGGGTTTCGTCGAACTGTAAGGCAATACTAATTATATCACTAATTAATACAAGTTTTCAATGGTGTCAAATGCCATGGGAAAGTTTCATTGTTTGTTCTGACTTGTTTGCAAGCAGTGAGGAAATAACCCGTTTATTATTATCTGTCATCGTTAAGGTTTTTAAAACTATGCCATCTAATAATTTATAAACAATATTAATATTTCAATATGGATTAAAGTACCACCTTAGCTGATGGGTGGTTGACTTTAAATGGTAGCCATTTCATACGAGATTTACTATGTAAGAAAAAATGTGTAATATACACAAAATAAAAAGGTATTTCGTGAACTACTTTACTAAAACGCATGTATAGAGTTAACGTAATTACCTCAATTGTAATTAAAGCAATTATCTTACACCTGACAATATAGACGACATAAAGACACAAAACACGAGTATCTTCATATGTGCTATAACGAATTCAGTTGAACTATCAAAAGCGGTCAGTCAGTCCCAGGTTAGTAGTGGATGGAGATTTTGATCTAAGTCATTCTTCACCCATCTCCTCTCTGGTTATTGTTGCTGTATCTGTTATTTCACTCGAGGGAAATAACAGAACTATACATCTTCAATAACAAATCCTCTTGAATCTACGTAGTACGTCATACGTCACTACTATCAAAGAATAAAATCTGTGACTCGGTGGTGGTACGTGTATGTTTAAAGGTAGGATTGGACCTGTCATGTTAAGCTATATTAAAAGTTTACTTAGTTATAAACACAGATGAATTATATTGTATTGTTGGTAATAGGCTTTTAATGAACCTCAACGGTGACTATTATATTATTAAATATTCTATTTACTCGTACATTTAAGAAAAGTTATTTTAAACGAATAATTTAAAGAATTTGAGACTACGTGTATGTTTTGAAACTGATATTATGAAACATACAAAACTGTGTTTTAAATGTTATTATGTTAAAGCGAGTAAGCATGAAAATGTGGTGATAAAAACGAGTTAGTTAAAATAAAACTGTTACAGGCGACTATACCTTTAATATCGTGTCAAACACATCATACTATAAAAGAATAAATTTGTAAAATAAATTCCTTGTAAATGAAACAAGCGGGTGCAAGGTGATCCTCTTTATCGAAGCAAATTACATTTTTTGCGAGAGAACAGAGAGCAAAACTCTTATTCCAAACCCAGCAGTAGGTTTAATTCTGGTCGAGCTTTGGTTTGAATAATCCACAAGCACATTGGGTTGTAAGACACACTGTAAAATATTTTGACATTTTCAGACCACTAACAATTTAAAGGTATAACATTGATCAACTTGAAGTTATTATTTCTAGAGTAACTTTAATGACAATTCTATAATAACCTAAGAATTAGTAGTTAAGTCTTTTAATGAAATAACACTTTTTAGAGTTTAGCCCTCTAAAAACTAGACCAGAAAAAGATATATCTTTCTGTTCTTTGTAAAAATAAACATCGAAATGGTGGCCGTTTTAAGATTAGAAGCTAATAGCCAAAAACTTTTAACGGTCGTGTTTGTGGCATTATTCTCTGCTCACTATGACCTTTTATTTGACACTAAACTAAACTTACTCCCATCCAACAATGCCGCAAACCTGACCAAAAAGATCGAGTCTAACACTAATAGAACTGTTTTTAGTTTTAAACTTGCAGACTTTAAACGTCACCGTTTTGGGTTGAGTCGACCTATTGAGATTTTCTTGGAACATTTACTTCAATAATAACAACCTTTATTTTGATATACCAACACCTTCATTTTAGATGTTATTCTGACTCGTTGTGGACGCCTGGTTACGAATTATCTTAAACATGGTTAATTTTATAGTTATAATATAACACATTTTGAAATTTCTAACGTTTACTAATGAAAAGAATATCAAGTTAATACTATAAGGTAAACTCGTAGACTATACTTTAGTATGTCTAGAATTGTTGACTTACCCAAAACTAGTATGCCATTTAAACACAAATTTTTAGATTTAATCTGGCAGAAATGAAGATTCTCTTACTACGCATTTGGCGAAGGCTGATGAAGAAAGATGAAATCTGACTGAAATTCAATTAACTTGTCACCGAACAGAATATTGAAGCCAACAGGCCATGAATCAAATTAAACTGTTCAAAATCGCACTTTATTAACTTGGTTAGGTTTATTGCAAACGTAGGGGTTTATAGTTTGCATAAACGTACTCCACAGATTTCAATATTGTGTCAGATTGCTTCCAATGTTTCGTTCGATGGTTTACCTTAAAAACACAAACTGTATGGACGGGTTCAGAATGTACCAAACTAGTATTACTTCAACCTTATATTTGATAACATGCAGTTTTGCATCAATCGGTTCCATTTTTATATTGCACAAACCTCCCAAAACAATTAATAGCGAGATATCTTCAGTTAACAAATTGTAGTTTTAACCATTCTTGACACTACAGAAGTATTTATTTAAAAATTTAAATGTCTTGGCAAAACACTTCTTTAATGAAAATAAAGAGTACACTTTTAACATGTATGAGCAACATGTTTATTTTTTGCTCATGTCTCAATTTTAAGTTTTGTTTCTACCTGAAGAGGTAAAAGTAAAAGGTAAAATTTGTCTAGTTTATCGAGGCGAAGTTAGGACTACAAAGTCCTCTCTACCATTCAACCTTGAAGGTCAAGGTCAAGTGTATCTTGTCGAAATATAGGAGATTTCGTACATGTAAATAGTGTACTTTTTCAAAAAGTTTTCACTTTTCTTAGCAGTGTTTTGCAAAGACATTTAAAAATTATATGCATTTACCTTTTTATTATCCTTCAGAAACTTATAAAATGATTTATATTTCAATCCTGATTTAATTATGGTTTATATAAATCCTTTTAAGTTTTAAAATAAACCTAATAGCGCGAGAATTCTACAAAGGAATGAATAAACCATAAAATTTACCTTAGTCTCTAATATAACTGTAGACTGTAAGGTTTTATTGGTTAGAGGAATACGCAAACAGTGCGTGCGGAAGAGTGATAATGTAGATGTTTGAAGCGCGAAAAACGCCGCCGGTAAAATGTACTTGTGGTTAGAGTTTGTGTGAGTTTAAAACGTTTACTGAAAGATACGATATACGCAGATCGGAAGCGGATTTTTCAAATAAAATCTCTCTACTTTGAAGAACGTGAAAGTAGACTTTATAATGTAGCTTTGATCCTTTATGGATTATGTTTTAACCTCATATGTGAATAAAACTATAGTTTCCTAGGATAGCAGGGACCGCTTTCTACGACTGTCTTCTATTTATAATGCAATCTTATGAAAGTGGCCACGGTACACTAGGAAACTATGATTATAACCATAACAATATAGTTATTTTTTGACTTCATGTGAACATAAAGCTGTGGTTTCCCTGGAAAGCATTGATCGACCGTCTTCTGTTTACAACGCAGTCTTATGAAAGTGGCCCTCGTACTCTAAAAAAACACTATGATATGATGATAATCATTACACATCAAATTCACGGTCATATCACGGCCGTAAAACCGGTCACCACTTCCTACGAAACTATAGCTTTATAATTACTACAGAAGTTACCACAAGAGAGCAGCCTTGTTAAACTGCAAACTCTTGTAAAGGCAACAAAAGACTCGTGTACAAAGTTGACGCCAGGCTTTTTTACTGTTAACATGCACTAAACTTTACATCTACACTCCCAAAGCTATTTATAACTACTAATAACTTTGGCTTGAACAAACATAAGTGCTCTTATTACATGGCTGTGCACAAGTCCTATCATCCAAGGGGGAACAGTCAGTAAGAGGCTTGATTGCATATAAACCGAACAGCATGGAGCGTCACATCAGCCCACTTCGAGGACATCGTACATTCAAGCAATTCAATTCAAGCGTTTCAATCAAAAAAGAAATGCTTCTTTTGAAAGTTGAAATACTGGTTATCACTATTAACCCCTCAAATATAGTGAACATATTCCATGTATGCTCGTACCAGTTACAAATAGAGCAGTTTTCTGTCCCGGGAGGGATGGCATCATTAAAGTGTATTCGGTTCAATGCTTGAGAAGTGTTTGCGATATATCAAGTTTACATTTTAGTTACGTTGTAGTGATACGATTTATGAGCCTATATTGGTGATTTTTACGATATCATCTTGCTTTTTGTATCGGGTTCAACTGTAACGGATAATAAAACTTCCAACGACACGTTGTCTTTTACAGTTTATTGTAAACATCACCGTTTATTCGTTAACTAGGCCTATCTGCAATACCAAAAGTGCCCTAAAATTACAATAAAATAGTCACCATTTTAAAATAGGACGTTAGATTATGCTGGTAATGCTTTCTTAGATTTTCTTGCATAAATACAAATTCATACAAAGTTTGAGCCAAAATCTATAAGTGGTGTGGGAGATAGTACAAAATTAGAGAAAAAAGCAAAATGGAGACTAATGGGTAAACTAATCATTTCAGTACCCATGTTCATAGGAATATTTACCATTGTTTAAGCATAAGACTCCTACCCCTAAAATGTGTTAACATAAGTCAGAATCACCCTGTATATCAAGGCAACGTGGCATTGAGGAAGTAACGGTCAAGCATTTCCTGTGACGTAAAGTTAGACGTGTTTCCAGGCGGCTCCGAGGGAAGAGAAAAGCCTCTTAAGTAATTCCGCACACTGTCAATAGAGCTTTTACCGTTTATGGACAAGTCCTCCGTCCATTACCCGCCAGTTTTATATGAGCTGCCGACACTCGCTTTTGAGTCCAGCTTAGGCACTTAGTGAGAGCCTAATGTGCTTTATATGGCGGATTTTGAGGCCAACAGAATTTTAACACTTAACAATGGTTGAATTTAATTTTTAGTTCAGCAGTTAAAGTTTTAATGGTTATTTGCGGACGAATTTTGAGTGTAGTTTGAAATTGCGGTGAAAACTGTTCAATACTAATGTGTGACGAAGTCTGTAAACAAGGGGTTTCACATTAGTCGACACTGACATGTTTGTAACATAGAAACAACTGATTGTCCATGAAATTAAAGCAGGGAATTTAGAGTTTAGAATAATGTAGTTGATAGTTATATAACACCGGGGGAAAACTGATGACACAAGCTGGTGAAGTAAGATCGCAGTCGAACCTGCTAAAGGATCAGTATGGCAATCCAAAGTGGTAATGTTGTCAGTATCTCTCTTCTCTGCCTACAGAAGAAATACTGGAAAATATTTGTAATTTATAGTTTCTGTATTTTTATTTGAAGATTTTTTATTTATGGTTCATTAAATTTGTATAGAGAGGTGTTTAAAACTCATTCGCATTTTATTGTGTGTTGTGCATTTGTACGCGTAACTTCTATCGCAAACATTTGACCAATTCATGTCAAAACTCCTCGATTTTGTTTTTCAATCTGAATTTGGTTAAACACTTCCAACAAAATTCTTTTGAACACGCACTCAGCTTTGTGAATAGTTTTACCGATGGGAATGAGTTTTGTATGTAGTTTTGATTTCTCAGCAAACTTGATGTAAAGAAAATCTGTATCTATTGAGCTACGCTACGCCATAGTAATCTGGGGCAACTCAGACGCACCCTGTATAATTCATTCATTTATTTCACAAAAAACACCATATATAGTACCAACACATTACAAGAGGAGTATATTTCAATTAGGGTAGTACCTGAGATAGTCACTGTACTGGCATGCATCACTATAGCCAGGTCTAGAGCCTCGTTCCTACTGTACTATATCTATTGTAGTATTCCACTCAACAATTTCTATGTTTAAAAATCACGCTAGCTACCAGTCCCAGTCTTTAAAGTTTCTGAGTTTAATCTGTTAAATTAAACATGACTTATCTCCAAAAATTTGACACTTAAATATTCAGGACAGATACTATGAGTGAAATAGAGAACCACATTAATTTGTTGATATAGTAAAATAAGTATAGGTAAATTTGTTTAGTATTTTGATATATTTGATGGGTTAGTTTCAATACCACTCACAGTTATTCATAAGAAAAGCTTGTCCTATAACATTTACCCCTTACCGATTGACAAAAGAGGTATTCATTTGCGTTTTAGGGCTCCAAAGATCCTATTTTACTAAACTAAACAGGTTAAGTGCTTATTTAAGTAAGTGAAAACGTGGGTTTGTGATGATTGCTGGTTTTATAGCTGTCACTCTTTGCTGAGCACTAAACCCCTGCAGATGGCGGAAAGTGGTTGTATTGGCTATAAACATAACAGCAGGACCACATTAGTGGCCAGCGTAGGCTATTACTTATCGGGCACTTCTAACAACCAAGATTAACTTTACCCGAGTAAATTTATTAAACGATAATCAGTTTTCATGATTCATCTTATACAAGGAAGGCTGCGCAGACTGTGACCTTGAATTTTGTCAACAATGAAAAACACGCATTTTCTTGGGATCAAAGTCAAGTCAAAATAATGTTTATTTTCCATTCAACATTATAATCAAAATACGTCAAAATCAAATATACTTATATATATGGAATATAAATGTCATATGACAAATTGGGAGTAATATATTTGTACGCTAATCTAATTAAATTTACATGTTTAACTATAATACAGAATATCTAAATTTACAATGTACAATTACCTAATCTACCCGCTTAATTTCTAAATATTCCTCTAATGATGATAATTGATTATGGAAAAAGCCTACATAGGCCAGGCATGTGCGAAGACTTGAGTTGCAAATAGAAAATAAATATGAATGGATGTAAAAATATATATTTGAATACAAAAGCTTGAAATGAAAGTTTGTTAGGTTAAGTAAATGTACAGTGCTATGAACTTTTGCAGTGGTGGTCAATAGAAAATGTTGCATGTCAAAGCCTAACTATAAAAAACATTGCTGGAGTCGTTTAAAAACATTTATTATATATAATGTTTGATAATTATATATAAAGAGAATTATAAAAAATTGATATATAAAAATAGTCGTTGCTTTTGTCGTGTGCTTCTTTTGAGCAGTAAGGTGTGTAACTTCATCAACTACAGTTTTCATCGGATTTTTATGAAATAAGATTTGTTTTAAAATCTATTATAAGCTATGTTTGAGTGCTTTCGCTGAGCTGAACTTCCAGTTTCCCCTTTAATAAGACCGTGACATGAATCTTAAATGTGAAGAAACTTTGTATTTGAATTTCCTTTTTTACTAGTAAACTAATAATTTTTTTAAAAACGTGGTCAGCTGTAGTACCCTGAATCTTTCAAATAAAGCCTGTTTCAAAAATATCTGATGAATATTGTAAGCAAGAGTATCAAGAAAACGCTTGTTTTTACGTTTGTATCATTGTACAAAAAACAAAATGGCCGACACGTACTTAATAATTTTAATTATTTTGTAAGGAAAAATCTTCTTATCATTAAAATCTTGAAGAACTACTTTCCCTCCATTGTCTGTGCATAAATAGGTTTTTTGTGCTCTTTGCTACAGTTGGTCAGACTGATACACGTCTGTGGTTGGTTGGCCACTGCTTTCAGTCAGCCAGTCAGTCGGTGAGCAGCCGTCAACGACTCTGGACGTTCTTGGTTTCTCTGTTCATTTTTAATTTCTTAACTTGTTGATCATGTTGAATTATTTTTAGGCACGATTTTAGCTCATGTGAACTGGTCATTTTGTTTTAAGGTTTAGGTTATTCTTCAGATTACAGATCCCAAAACGCCGTGTTCTTTATACTTTAACCTCAGAATTAAACACAAATCAAGTATTTAAAGTGCCGTTGAACTAAAACTCTTATTGGATAAAATTCTATTTAACATGAATCAAGCATAGCTTTAGCAGTCATTATTGTCTGTCCGGATATCATAGTGAAGAAAATCTATGTCAAACGTTCCAAGCGATAAAACTGTATACAAACTATTGACCTATAACTGGAAAATAAAATATTGCGTTAGTCGGAACCTTTTGTACTATCTATGTACAAGCATAGATCAAGACACACCAACAGTGTCCTTATGGAAGTAAAATCTCTATTAGGAGAACAAAAAAGCTTTAAAACAAGTAAGATAGTACAACTGTTCAACTTAATGTCTAGTGCTTGCAAAAAATATATGAAAAGACGCTTGGAAGTAGTCTCTACAGAAGGTTAACCTATATAGTTAATATAAAAAACAAAACACTTAAAAATGCTCAGAATGTATTTCGGCAATGCCTTTTTCAACTGTAAATAAAAACAATTAAACAGTTAACAAAAAACAGGACGAAACCTTTAGTACTACAGGGTCTGGAACATCAAGACACGTTTGAAAATTTATATAAGGTCAAACCAATTCGTCAAACAAAGCAAAATTCAAGTGTGTCCTATTTAAGAAGTTTGGAACAATCCTATCAAGTCATTTCTAAATAAAAATTTCCTGATGGCCTAAATCTTAGGTAGCTTTATACATTCACATTATTTTATATTTAAATTAATTTTATACTCCTTCTACAAGAATTTCAGCAGACTTCTTCAACTTTTACTTTATACATCTGTTTATATTGTTACGGTGTATGTTTTGGTTAACTGTTTAATTGTTTTTATTTACAGTTGAAAAAGGCATTGCCGAAATATATTCTGAGCATTTTTAAAGTTTTGATTTTTTTTTATATATAAAGTCGAACGACAGTTTTGGTTTTTAATATATAGATTAATATATAATTATATTAAAACCTTGGTACCTACATGCTAATGTTCAAATGTTACTCAACCATAGTCCTTTCGTAGTGTACTGACGACAGAGCTTGTCTATGTTTAACAAATATTTCACTGGTTTCGAATAGCTAATCATTCGATCAAACGTATGATCACAATCATGATATCATCATCAAACACAACCTGATCCGTCATCAGCTGTGAAACCAAACAACCCGCTGATCGGCAAATGCAAATGATGCAACTTGATGAAGCGACACCATGCTATACTCAATCATACGACCAATGTTAAAATTCTCTTTAATTTATCTTATATACGTCTTGGAACTGCGGTCAACAGCAATTAAAATAAAAACAATTATAGTTGGAAACCAAACTATTACTTATGTGTTATGGCATCGCGTCAATTCTTCTTGCGACAGACATATTTAGACAGTAATGTCATGTTGATGAGAATGAGGTCGAAGAAGTGTAGTTAGTGTACTAGACAGAACCAAAGACAATACATACACATGTGTATACTATATTGTCTTTGACAGAACTCTTCGGGATACTATGGTCGAGGGTTGACTTGGGATTACCATGTAGACTGTGTCGTGCTTCAGGAATTTATGTTTTCAGGGACCTTTCAAAATACCGCCTATTCAAGGCACTGACGACAGCGTATTTTTTTGAAACATAAACATTTCTAGAAAATTACTTTTCGTCAAGCAATTAGAACCATCGCGAAACTTCGTAGCCCTTATGCGACTAGAAAAAGAGAAGACTACCGAATTGGGGGACATAGGACGTTGGTTTATAAAGTTTGCCTTCTCAGGCGGGAGTTCAATTTGTCAATAGGCTGGCATTTCAACGATAATTGGTACGATGCCCAAGACGTTTCAAATGCTATCAAAGGTTTGATCAGATGTTATAGGGATATAGCGTATACTAACAGACTGACAGTTTGGCCTTCAGTGGAGCGATTGGTATAAATAGATCACGAATGGAAGTATTATTTGCTTCAAAGATACGTCAACGTTAGAACTAATGAAAATGTTAGCTCCTTTTTCATGATGATTGTAATACATAAATATACATTACTATGCCTATGCAATTAATTATGTATTTATTTATACATTTAATGTGGACATTATCTGTTATATTACAGTTTAAATAAAAGTAAGAATCGGAGAGAGACAAAAGGGTAGGTCAGACGGCGCGCCGTTACTCACTCCCTGTCTTTATCAGCTGTGCTTGTCAGATCCTGTTTAAACCGGATGTCACCAGTTGTGTTTATTTTCACATATTGACGCTTCACTTTTAACGTTTTGTAGTAATTCACCTACAAATGATGTACGCTTGTGTGTGAAGACTTTTCATTTGTATAGTGAGCCAAAAGTGGAATAAAAGTTATGTCAGAAGATTCACTCTTTTAGTTTATATTTACCAACAATGAAGAAAAACCATATTAGTAAGAAAGAAACTTATTTCGAATTTTGAAAACCAATTTTCAATTACTTAACAAAATTGGGGTGAGGAACAATAATGCTATATTGAAAGGTCTCGTCCTAGTTAAATTAAATAATGGTTTTGAATTTCTAAATAAATTTATTTCTTATTTATATGGTTTTTCTTAATCGTTGTTCAACATGTTATTAATTTATTGTAGATGACAAACACTTTATTTTAAATCACTGACGTAGTAAGTGTTCTTAAAGGGTCACAACCATTGCAAATCTGAGGTAGGCTACCAAACCACCAGGTGTACAATTACCCAAAACTGTAATACAAAATGAAGCATGACTTCGTTATTAGATGAAGCAAATTCAATGACATATGCCATACTGTTATGTACACTTCCTCGTGTACTCAGAACTAACAGTGTAAAACCAAATAACGGGGGCTTCTTAGGCTAAGTAGAAATCACTCGCTTACCTCGCTTGGCTGTGAGGGTGTTTTAACACAAAAAGATTTACAGATTTATAAAGAACAAACGATTTCTTTAATAATTGAGACCTATACTTACTCCATACGCACGTGATTATTCCCTATATTACCCGGGGAGCTATCTGCTGCAAACCTACCGATATATCGTCCTAGCCTTATCTGCACACTTGCGTAGACCTCCACGCTCTCTCCGGCGTGGATCTTGTCCTGGCTGCTGGGCTCTGCACGACGCGTACCACTCGTGGATGTGCCTGTAGGTACTCTCCGTGCTAACTGATGGGCTCTTCCCTCAGTACTGCTGATTCGTCTGCGGTAGTCGTGTGGTAGATAGGCTGCTCCGTGAGTCGTATACCAGCATCAGCATTCAGCAGTGTGACCGCAAGCAGCAGTACTAGAGGTGCATACTCCGGCCTGCGTTCAGACTGCTGATGCTGGCTGCCGCGGGCGATGGCGACCTACGTCATAGGCTCAGCACCCCCCACTCCTCTTACACGACGCTGAACAGGGTTACCCATCGTCACAATACTTTGAAAGAACTGCACCAGAAACATTACATCTGGCATTTAAAACAAGTGGAAAGAAAGCAAGTGTCGCATTACAGCTACTTGTATTCAGGACATTGCAGGTGGCGTTCCTTGCTTTGTGTAATTGAATAAATAAATAAATAAAACGCCTTTATTGTCAAGCGGTTTTAAGTATACACTTTTTACAAAATAACTCCAGTCAGTCATAAAACTAATATGTACACAAATATAACAAAATAAATAGTTTACAATACAAGGTACATTAAACAATAATTACTAGACTACGACAATAATTTAACAAGGCCCTTCTTAAAACTAGACAATGACATTGTTTTGAGGTTCTCGGGAGTGCATTGTTCAACTTGCTTATCGATGTCGATTGTATTCTAAATCAATAGTGGAAGTAATTCAAGAATGGAAAGTTTAATCTGCATTTATCTTATAGAAACGAAACGTGTTTCGAAAATAAACATTAAATTATGTTCTTTTTGAGTAAAAGTGAGTAAATTTGTGTTAAGATTGTTTTCAAAAACACGTAAGTCATATATTAGATATACTTACTTACTTACAAGAGATAGGGTTTAGTGCATGGTCTAACATAAAAGTACTGTAATGCATTCGTGTACATCCACTTAATACAAAATAATCACATAACAAAATAAATACAGGGTTAGGCAAAAGTGTGGAAACGCCTTTATAACTTTTAACCAGTGTTTTCAGCGCAACCAAACTCGGTGCACTTTATTAGAGGAAACCAAAGTACCTTTTAGTACATACTGACACTTTGCCCCAGTTTTCAAAATGGGTGATTGGGGGAGAAACCCCAAAATTTTCATTGGGAAGCCCATCGAGTGACACCTCATTTTGATGATATTAGAAAATGTTGATGAATGCTGCAAACTAGAAGTCTCTATCTTAAACCAGAAAGAAATGGCGTTGGTTTTAAGTTACAGAGTTATAAGTCTACTTCCCCCCTAATCACCCATTTTGAAAGCTGGGGCAAAGTTTCAGTATGCATTAAAAGATAGTTTTTATAACTCTAATAATATGTACCAAGTTTGGTTACACTAAAAAACTGGCTAAAATGTTATGAAGGCGTTTCCACACTTTCGCGTAATAAAAGTCTGTTTATCTTAAAATGGACGCCATTTCTTTCTGGGCTAAGATAGAGACGTCTCGTTTTCAGCATTCATCATCATTTTCTAAGACCTTCAAAATGAGGTGTCACTCGATGGGGCTTTTTATGAAAATTATGGGGCTCCCCCCAATCCACCGTTTTGAAAACTGGGGCAAAGTGTCAGTATGCATTAAAAGGTACTTTGGTTTCCTCTAATAAAGTGTACCGAGTTGGTTGCGCTGAAAACACTGGTTAAAAAGTTATAAAGGCGTTTCCACACTTTTGCCAAACCCTGTATATACAAAAACACAGTGAGGCAAAAAGCTAGTATTAAACTTAAGCTATACAACAAAATAAATACACTTTCAATAAACTCAATGTTAAACAACAGTTTTTTAGGCCAGAAAATAAACAGAAATTTTGCTTATTTAGAATTATATGACTTAAAATATTATATAATCTAGGAGCACTATTAAAGTAGAACTGTTGATGAAGTTTTGATTTGGGAACAAGAACTTGATCTCTGTTCAAATGATTTCTTAGATTGTAGTGCTTATCAAAATACTTGTATTCGTTCTCGTTAGTGTTATAAAATCTCTTAAAACCTTAAAACATAGAGATGACGTAATGGATTACATGTATTTTAAGTGTAATGGTAATCGGTTCAGAAGTACAGTTTGTATAGCATACACGCCCATTTTTGCGGGGAACCTTCACAATAGGTACCTTCGGGCGAACAGATTTTTGTTTAACAAACTTATTAAGACCATGTGTACCGAATATCGTGAACATCAGACGATAAACGCGACCTGGAGAGTTCCACATATTATATTAATAAAGTTTTGTCATTTTCCTCAGGAAATGTTGGCAAACTCAAAACTACAAAAGGTTTCTTTTAAAGTCATTTCGTTAGGGATGGAAATGAATAGCACTATTTCCTATGGAATATCACTGATGTGAAAAGTAAAGATTCCTTTGAGTAACTTAACCCCTTATGCCTAGTAAACTAACAATACTGTGTATCTAAGCAACGGTCAACAAATTCAAAGTGAATGAAGAGACAATTATGTTTGAATCCATGCTGCAAAACTACAATACACATGATGTCTCCATTCAGTGGATGTCTCCTTTCAGCTAGAATCCTGAAGAACCGGTAAGTCTATGATAATTTCAAGTCTAACTTAACTGCCTGTTCATATTCCATCTACGAGTATATATAAGCTAGCAGCGAAAGTCATTGAATCAAACTCAATTTTCTTAAATTGTTTGATAGAAACTTGAGTGCCTTCAGGCTATAATAGAGTATTTGAAAAACAAAACAAAACTGTTAAAAAGCCCTTCTTCAGTAAAAAAAAACAATAACGTATGAAATTAAAGTTATAAATATCTAATATTATGAAATTTATTTTTATTTATTTATTATAAAAAAAGATAAACTAACGTAATCTTGTAAAAAAATGCAAAAACAAAATGTATGTGATATTAATAAAATTTAACAATAATTGCATGTATGTGTAAAAGTGGACCTCACCGACAAGTTTTAACTTGGTGAGGCCGTTATGATGTAGAAACTCAGAAATAAACTAATTGAATTGAATTGTTTAGTTATAATTATATGTTTGGTGGAGAAGGGGCTAAGAAAGAGCGATGAATGTCCTAAGGAATTCTTCTGTTATATAGATGACATGAAATTTGGACTGTTACTTGCCCAAGAAGTATGATGTAGTGAGTGCCTTTGCAAAAGCAACAACTTAAAAGCTTCCAGTAGAAAACTCAGTGCATGTCAGGGGATCAAAGCTATCAAAATTTACTCATTGAATTACGATTCCTTTTGTATACGTACTTGTGATTCTACAGAATTTTTATCTAACGCCCATGTATATTGGACCTCAATTAAACTATTTCTTTAAGAACGAATACACAATCAACAAGTCCAAAGTATTAATGTTTTGGAGGATCCTTGCGTTTAAGGGTTAAGGTATGTACACAGGAAAGAAGAAAATTATCAATATGAAGTTTCATTTACAAAACTTAGCAAGTTCGTGTAGGTACTTGGTTTGTTACATTTTATCAACCCACTGCCGTGTACAAGTAACCCGTAACAGCAATAGGCTTGGCTATAATCTAAAGTGACATGGACAGGAGACTAACAAAAAGTGGCCATCATTTATAATAAAAAGCCAATATCCAACATACAACAACGATAATTTAAAATTTAAATGATGTTTAAGTTTGAAAGTAGTTAAATTCTAAAGTAAATATTATTTTTTTATTACTATTAAAGTATAACTATTCTTAATTGTTAGATTTTATAACTGAAAAACTTTTAACGAATATTAATAAAATATGTTTTAGATGAACAACACATGATTGCGTTCAAGGTTACCGTGCAGTTAGTAGACTACTTTGCCGCTAGATGTCAGCACTGGTTACGTTCAGTGAAAACAATGTCTACCGCTTACTTTTTTCATGTTTTTCAATTTCTTTTGTAAATGTTTTATGTTCATAACTAAGGTGAGAGTTGTTGGTGTATATACATATACAGGGTGAGTTTGAAATCTCCCCCCTCCCACTTGAAAAAGGGAAGATTTTTGAAACCCTTTGGGGAATGTTTTTATAGGATTCTGAAGTTTGTTTCGACTTACTTTGCGTCACCGACCCCCACCCAAGGTTTTTCTTTGCGTCGTTGAATTTGTATTAGAACTACCTTTCTTTCGAGGTGCCACAAAGGGAGGGGGTTGTCATTTACAAGTTTTGGGGCCCTTCCCCGGTTTATTTGGGGGGGTGGATGATGCAACGTACGTCAAAACAAACTTAAGAATCCTATAAAAACATTTCCTAAAGGGTTCCAAAAAATCTTTCCTTTTTCAAAAGTTGGGGATATTTAAAACACACCCTGTATAGCCTACTATTAAGACGAAACACAAGGTTGTTTTGTTCGTCAAAACAGTTGACTGGCAGTGTTCTACGAAACCAAAACCAACGCGCTCAGAATACTACCAAGGTAAATAGCTGTTGGATCTTCTCACTAAACTAGCTAATCTTTCTGTGAACCGATTTTGTATGTACATATAAATAAATGTGTTAGCCATCAAGGTAGCATACTTGCACTGTGTGGGAAACTGACAGCTTATAATGTTACCACTGGTCCTGTCTACACGTTGCAGGTAGCCTGCTCTAAGTTAACCTTGTCGAGGAAATTTCTCAGAAATCTCGGCTTTTGTGAAACATGCTTAAACGTCTACATTTTGTCTTTTAATGTCAGAGTTTTTAAACGTATTCAAGAAGGAACAACCTTTTCTCTATTTGAAAATCGGATTTTCGTTTGCCAACTTTCCAATTGATCACAACATAAACATCTGTTTTTGACACTTCCCCTTTAAAAAATGTTTAACTACAGCGATGTATTAAATTGTTTCTGTTATCAACTTGTTATAATACAATAATTTTAATATTTGCGTTTTAATCTAGCAGGCTGCATTCACTCGTATACGTATAGCCTTAGAATCTTTGGTTTTAATGTCTAAATCTATGACAGTGCACTCCTTTATTTGCTTAATTCTACGTAGTCTGTATGTTGTAGTTGAAATGTTAATTGAGCCTAATATTTTCATAACAATTTTTCTTTAGGTTATCTTTTTAAATTCGATCGAAATCTGTCTTCCTACCAAGAACCAACATTTCAGCTGCATAATTCCTCTTGGTCAAAAGAATATTAGCTGTGCCGCGTGATATTGAAAAATGTGTGAACATCAAACTACAACTAAGTACTGAGTTTAACACCTGAAATTAGATGGAGTTACTGAAATAACCAAGAGTAACTGCATAACGTAGCTTCGGTGTCTTGTTTTCATCCATCAACTTAGAGTGTGACGTCACTAGAGGGATGGACAAGTGTGTCAGGGGTGTGGGGTGGGGAAGGAGGTGGAGGGAGAAAAGAGCAATAGGGGTTGTAATTTGCAACCCTGGTCTAACGAAGCCAATGCAGCTTTCTGTCAACATATCCAGCTTCAACCGGTTATGACTGGCTCTTTTCTGATGGTGGAAGATATTGTCAATATTTAGTTATTTTAATGTGTTGTATAGTAAAGTTCAAAACTAAATTAACAAAATATAAATTCGCACACAATTTAAATCAGCGTTTCAAAGTGTAATTTTTCTAAATTCTACTTCTTATAGTTTTTTGCTTTAAAGAGATTGCAATTACTTTTACGTATCTAACATTCGTAACTTGCCTTTTTGTAGAAGACCATAAGCCTCACCTAAAAAAAGAAGATAATTATAGTAGTAGAATTCGGTACACCAACCATGGTTGTAAATACAGGCAATTAAGTACATGAACTTATTGTGCAAAAACTGACCATTTTCGCAAAGTATGCAAATCATCTGCTACATCAAATCAAACAAATATCCCATGTTTTAATTGACTCACAGTAACAAATAATCAGTTATACCACATACACCCCCACCACCAGTGCAAAGTTTTGCAGATATTTAAACGTACAATGACTGTAGGGAGAGGTTAATCTGGTGTGTATCTAACATATACAATTTGAATTTTAAGATTCTCTGAGAAGTGCAAAGTTTCTAAAAATAGGAAAATACTTAAACGTAACGTCGTTTAGCAAACAACTTTTATTGGGCGAACAGAAGTTATAATAATATTGTACAATCAATGCTAAAACCCTTTCTTATTAACATACTTGTAAAAGAGATATACAAAATAACAAGTGGCTAAGCTGAGATATTGTTTTGAATTTTCGTTTCAATGAAGTGTTCTATATTGGCTTTGATAAATTTAAATTATTTCTTATTAAGTGCCAATATCTCCACAAAAATATGAATGTACTTGTGATTAAACATTGTTTACTCTACTAACTTGTCTTACTTTGTTTACTTACTTGTATATTGTTTTTTACTTGCGTCGCAATAAGTGGAAATGTTATATCGTGTATGATTTTACCGAGCGCTTGCTGCATCACTCGACCCCTCAAGTGAATGTTGTTTTCAAAACTTTATAAAACGACACATTCATGAAGCAATAACCTGTTAGCTTGAAGTAATAGAATTATGTACTAAAAATAATTTTCTTGAATGAAATAATTGAATTTTCTTTGAATTATAGGTTTAAAAGGGCTTGACCGACGAGGCGTACAAAGTCGAAGTGATTACTTACACAGTATACATATGATTACACCCGACATTAGTCATTTGTTACATTTATCTTTTATCATTGGTATGGTTATGTTGTAACACCCTGGTTTAAATTAATAATTATAAGTTATTGTTCGAGGTGTACATATAATTTGGAAGATATTGATTTTCTTAATAGGATGTTAAGATGCTTTTCTTTAAAATGAAACTCTTCATATTCTTGAACGTTTATTTTAATATTTCCAATGGTCATATCTTGAGCCCTAAAATAAAAACATTTTGCAATTAGAAACAGTAATACATCGCCTGAAGGGCCAAAGCTATAGAAAGAGAATGATACAGAAGCTTAAAAACTTAGATAAGAAATAGTTAAATAAAAATTACCACTTACCCAAGCGGGGTAACAGATCACCGAAGAACAAGAAATGGACGAGCGGTCCTAAAGTTGGTTTATATATGTGCGAAACAAGGCGTTCTGATTGGTCGAGAAGTAAGACTGCACATTTACTTGTTCGACCAATCAGAGAATTTTAAAATTTGCAAGCTCCAACATAGCCAAGCTGAGTGAACTACTGATTGAAATAACGGTTTCTACAAAATTTGAATATTTAAAACTTTTGAAATTAAATTATTGACTATTGTTCTATTCTCTCTATATACACATTTTTCATTACAAAATAATCCTTTACTCAGTCTTTAATTAACAAAAAATAAGAAAAATAAATAAATTAAAACAAATACGCTACAATGTACACAGTACGAGGTTTGAATGAACTGGAAGATACCATTAGTCAATAGTAGAGTAATGTTTTACTCATTTAAAAATTTTGAGTACAATCAAGAGTGAATAGAATGAATATACGATCTTAAGGGTGCACTTATTCAAACAAATAACTTTGTCAGAAGCAAATAAAAATATGTCACGAATTAATTGCAGAGATATCAGGACGTTTCAATCATACGTAGGCTTTTCGTAGATACGTCTTCTCTTGATTTTCAAACAGTCTATTTTTTACTTTATGAATGCAAACTAGTAAAAATAGATGCACCAAAGGTTTTGCAAAAATTAGATTTATTCTATAACACGCAAATCTTAACATCGTAAACGTCAACATCTTGCATATAAACCTTCACGACTTTTCAACTTTGCAGGTTTGCAGAAATTAATTGCATTAGTCAAAAGGCTTGGCTTAGCATACTTTAATCTTCTTATCAAAGTTGACTGCTTTCTGCTTCTGCTTCATACTGTTGATGTTGCACCCGTAGCTCGTGGCAGTATAAGTGTGGATGCAATTATCTCAAATCTACTGTGAGTTTGAAAGTAAGTAGTAACTCGTGTAAGATATTTTCTAGAAACTTATAATTACGTTGCGAAATTCTATGGCGTTATATCCAGTAGCGGTATCATATGTGTTTGCAGGGGTTGTAAGTGCAATAGGACGACTATTACCGACTCGTACACGCGGCAAACTGTATACTGGCTTAATGACGTTGGCCAAAGATAATACTAATTCCATATTAATTAGTATTCTTTAATGCTACTACTTGCGCAAATGTAAGCAGTAACACGTTGTCTTTAGACCTATTTGTAATTAAACAACAAGTCGAAAACTTAGTTTGCTTTAGATAAATAACGGCTTGATTTCCCATAAGTAGGCTGTAGTATTTGTTTCATATTAAACTGTTATAGAAACTGTATCGTCAGTCAAAACAATTTTGTTACACCGAAGACACTTCATGCTAAATAATCTCAAATGTATGTAAAAAGGTATTAAAGATTAACGTTAATGTGTAAAACCACGTTTGATAGGTTTTTACTATACAAAGCCTAATGTTAGAGCATGCGTTATAGTTATTGACTACGCGATATATTGAGTATACAGGGTGAGCTTTCAATATCCCCCACCTTAACCTTTGAAAAAGGCAACATTTTTAAACCCTTTGGGGTTTTTATAGATCTCTGAAGTTTGTTTTGACGTACTTTGCGTCACCTACCCTATACCCAAAGACCGGAGAGGAGGGCTTCCAAAATGTTAAATACAAACCCCCCTTTGTGGCACCTCAAAGGAAAGGGAATTTTAACAACAGAAAGACAATTTTTATCTCGACTCGTTTTTTGTAATACCAATTTAGAAATCAGGTTTGAAATGCTACATTTCCCATACACAAGTTGTTATGAAAATCTTTCTTCGAAATACTCTATGGGTTTGTTATAAGGTTGTAATGTTTCCTCAAAAGATGTAGGCTATAGGAATAATTTGTCATAAAAAGGTATGTGATATTATTAAAGCTCACTTCTTGCAAACGTTAAATAGGTATTACAAAATACTAGTAATACAAATTAAAAAAATAGTAAGATATTTTCCTTTTTCAAAAGTTAAGGTGGGGGAGATTTTTAAAACTCACTCTGTATTATAAAAGTAACAAGACGAAAATATATGATATAGCCTTAGCTACAAGCATTGTATAAGCTTAAGCTTGTTTTGCATACAACCAATGATTTATACACCCAACCTACGCATGATTTGTATTTTAAAATATTTAATCATATTAATCAGCAAGTTTCTTTACAAATAACTTTATCTGGACAGCTGAACCCCTAATACTCAAATTTGAACACAACATTATTCAATTACTCATTCTAATTAGTTTTTCATGTTGAGATTTCCATGGTAAGATACGTTAAGAAAAACTAAATTAACAAGAAACTCTGAATGAATAGAATCATTGGACAACACAGTTAAATTGCATTAGGCTTTAAAAAACATTGCATTATAAATCCATGCCATCAATAACAACAAACTTCGACCAAAGAAACATATGTCTTTAAAAATATTAATCTTCTTTGAACGGTTGATCATGATTACCAATTTAAAAATATTGAACTAGAAATACTACTCTATGTGTACATATGATTTCTAACAATACTTTATTTAGAAGCCACGTCTGACAACTATTTTGAAAATAACGTTTATAAACCTTATTCAGTATGTACGTTTTTAAAACAAATCAGCTTCAAAACCTTTCAGTAATATAAAACTATTAACTCTATAGTTCAATTTTACATACAACGAACCGACCGACTAATTTAGCCCAATAATAATTATTATAATGGTCACCTTCTGCTTTATATTGATTTGAATATAGCTATCATATAAATGATCAATAATGGTTGTAAAGTGACTATTTATAGTGACTTGCTACGTATGTAAATACCTTTCGTCTGCTGTTGAGGTCATAGAGATGAATACTTTTGGAATAACTGCAATGTAGTAGTATCAATACAAAGCTCTACTCCTTTGGCTAAACATACTTCAAACCACCGGCCAAAATTATTTGGCAAAGAAATATAAACTATCAGGAAACTATATAAAGTACAACATTGTAAAGGATCAATTCATTGAATGTATCCGATATAGTATCATCAGTCATTATCATACAGAATTTTCACGGATTTAGTCAATTATTAACAACACACACAACACAATGAAATGCACCTCTGAGCTGATAATAATTGTTTATTTTAAAATCTACGTAGACCTTCCACAAGTTGCAAGCAGCTGACTAGGTCAAGAATAACAGGCATGCTCTGCTTTCTAGCGGCGTTGCAAGGAACTACAGCGTTCTCGATCTGATCAACCCTGCGCTCTCGTGGCGGTTCAGGTAACCTCTACTTGTTGTCCAATATACAGCACAGTGTTTTAGCCGCTTGGTTTTTATCTGACTTCCCCTGTTTACGAAACCAACTGATTTGACCCTGTTAGACCAGATGAGATTGAAAGTGCTGTCACTTTGAATGGCATCCAACATTAACCATAATAATAATACCATTTACTGTCGGGCAAACAACTTAGCATGGACAAATTAACAATAATAAAACAAAATATACATAATTATAATAAACCTTAATCAACCACATACATTTCTAATTAATTATGGTTGTCTAAAGTTGATAAGCCCTCCTCTACGAAAAGTCTTAAATTCAGTAATGTTTTAATACTTTTTAAATGTATTCAGATTATTTTCAATGTTTGTGAAATATGATATTTAATTATAAAGCTTGATCATGTTGTATAAATGGAGCTTTTTGACATAACTAGTATTGTGATTGGGAACTTCGAATCGTGACTTGAATAATTATTTCTTTATCATTTTAAAATCTATATAAGCGCTTCAACCATGTTTCTTTTATTAAATAATTAAGATAACTTATAGATCCGCAGTGTAAGGTACCTTTGTTATCAAATTATCAACAAATCCAGTCCATAAGTCAACTGAAATGTTAAATACTAGAGTCACGGGACAAAATTACTAAAAGTACCATAAGTTGATAAAAATTTAGATTTATTAAATAATAATACTAATTTAATTAAATTAGAAAATTGTAAATACGAAGTTGTGATGCAATAAAGAAACATTGGTAATAATTTTACCCTAATCTTTAATAGTCATTGAAAAAAAACAACGATTAGGCCTAATACAATTAAAATTGTCTGGATTTGAAAAAACCATGGAAACTGAACCCAATATACACATAAAAATACTCAATATCTTCAAGCGTCTTAAATTCAAACAAAATTATAATTTCTTTGAAAATTCAATGTTGTTGAAACCAGCGTTGGTGGGAGTGCTGAGCCTGGCGTGTGTGGTGTTGAGTGCACAGATCACCAAGGTGCGGCGCCGCAAGCAGAGTCTGGATGATGAGGGTTGGAACGAGGATAACTACTACCCCGGGGCAGACGATGAGTGGTACGAGGGTAACCCACGCCCCGGTGAGGAGGATGACTACACTGATGTGCCGGCCAGAGTAACCCAAACCAACATTGCGACAGGTAGAATAAGCTATTGTAATTTTAGAAATAGGGTTGGGGCCGACGCGTAGTTACAACCCCTACCGTGAACCTTAGCGAATTTCCTAAAATTGGGTATAATTTACACCAGAAGAACCCATTTTAAGGGCGCATTCCTCCCGAAAAATGGGAGTTAAGCTATAAAATCTGTATTTATGATTGCGATTAATCTTAGTACACAAGTTTATAACATTGTGCCTAACATTTGTACCCAAAAGGAACGAAACCCAATCATCCAGACTAAGATGGCGGTGAAATAACAGTTTTCCGCCGCCACTACGAATATTTTGGTTTGGTCCAGAAAGAGTCATAGATATTCGTAGGTTGGGTGTGTACTTCATCAGAGAGCACTTTGTGATTCTTGTTGCTCAACATGTCTTGATTTATACAATAGGGCGTTTCAATGGTTTGGTATAACATTGACTGGAACTACATGCAAACTCGTACAGGATTGTACTGCAGTAAAGTGCTCAACATTATTAATGATAACCCACAATAACGTTTAGCCAGCAGCTCAGTACTTTCGGTGTAATTTTACCCCGTCGTAGGACATTCATTTCGATCAACGGTAGCAGTTCATTGTGGCTACGCGTCAGTTATGTTATAAACTGGCTGATATAACGATATTGTGTTTTAGAATGTTGCAGAAATTTGCCGATATCATCCGTTCGCTACCTATAAATTGACATCTAACTTTTAAACCTTTGATTACCAAAAACATTTAAAGACAAAAAGTGTGAACCGAACCGGAACTTGAAGCCGGGTCCCTCACTTAAATGGTGTAGTCGTTAGCCGGGTGATTATACTGACTACTGACCATCCGGTCCACTTAAATTCTGTTTTAAGAAGGTTTCAGTCCCAGACAACTATCTTACACCCTTTTCTACTCTAACTATGCAGCATCGTGGAAAGGTCCCTTTTTAATAATTAACTTAAAATTGTTAAATTGTATTAAACAACTGGCTTACTAGCTTTGTAAATGAGTACTTTTCAAATACATTTTATATTTATGAATACAAACTAAAGAACAATACCGTAGTCATGAAAAAAAGAAACAATCGGGTGCTGAGATTTTCTGGTGTGTATTCCAAGTTCAAGCTTTCATTTAAATAACATGTTACATGGGTTGTTCATACTGCCAACTAAATGTAAATCATATATTTCAGTAGAAGCAGTTCCCGGCACAGCTAGCCAGATTGTGAGTACCTCTCCAGACAGTAGATACTACAGGAACGGCACTCTGTACGATGACTACGACTGTTTGAAGGCGATGCAATACGTAAACCATGCAAGCAAACAGAAAACCAACATCATGACATTAGCACTGGGCTGGCTGGCGATACTGCTCTACTGGAAATATATTACATACATTTAAAATATATACTTCTTCTAGTTTTGGGTTTAATTATGGTGAAAAATTGCTTTGTAAAGGTGGGTTGCCAAATCATTACTTTCTTAAAAAAAACCTAATTTAGCTTATGAAAGCATTTTTAAAGTAACAGAAAGGTTTATACAATATCAAGTACTTAACCTTTCAAACTTCAAGACGTCTATGCCAGACTTGCTACATAAAATCGAGCTTGATGGAAATTAATTTGAATTGTAAGTAAACAGCTTTCTCGCATCAGACTTTTATTAATTTTACATTTGATTTCTTATGCAATGTCTCGGTCGAGCTACTAAAGGTATGGACCGATCAGTGGTTACTAAATGTCTCTCTAAATAGAGAAAAATCAATCATGTGAATAAAATGTCCTGTGTATTATAAAGATATTTCTAAGCTAAAGGTTAAAATCATAAACCTTCTTCGGTAAAGATTGAAAGATCATTGATCAATCTCTTATATTCATAGACTGATAACACAACAGTGTTATCAGCTGAAAGATAACGAATTCACGCAAAAAACTTCTGTATTTATAATATTTAATGAATTAAACTTCTGTTCACAAGATAGAGCATACCAGTAATATGATTCGCTTACAGCAATGCTTCCTTGGAACCCTTATCTTAGTCAAGTTTTAAAGAATATTCTTTGAGTCCTGTAGAAGTAAAACACTCTTACGAAGTCACCTCTTCCTTGAGAGTTCTTTTGGTTGAACTTGTAACTTTGCCAGTTTCCAAGAACTAGGCTAATGCTACGAGGTTGGCCATTATGGGTAAAAGGAACTGCATTGAAGTTTTTGCGATTGTTGTCATAATGGGTTCTCTGCTCCAAGTAGCAGGTTTAAATTTTATTTAAAGTTTGAAACTATGTTTTATTTATATACGTTTTAGTGTTTGAAAAGTCCCAGAACGGATTAACACAGTTTTAACTATGTATGTAGATATTTCAAATTTGCCATTTTATTACTATACAAAATTAACCACTTTTTGAGATAATTGCTATTAGAAGTGTTCAAAAATGAAACGGTCCACAAGGAGTTGGAGGAAAATCTTCAACGACAGCACAGGTCATGTCTAGAAATCTAGTTCTTCCGGGTCACACCGCGTCCAAACTTCATAATTAGGTTGAGATATTTCAGCCTAACTGTGGAGTATACCATCTTCTGTCACTGGTTGGCTTAAAACTGAATACTCTGTACTATAAGACTGATGTTTTCACATATCAAAATACTGTAGTCGACCATATTGTAATCTAATTATGAAGTTTGGACGCGGTGTAAACCGGAAGGACTGGATTATAGTTGTAACACCAGCCGCAAAAGCCTAAGAACATAGGTCATGTGATAGATCTTGGCTTGAACCTTTTCCCCTTAAATCAGTATAATGGTAAAGGAATAGGATGGACATCAAATTGGGCATTTCTGTTTTTTCTGTTTTATATCAAATCGGTATTTTTAGAAACTTAGTGGCGGAGTCAGAGCCATTTAATACTGCAAATCAATTAGAAATTTCAGTTGTTACTAAATTTTGCTTTGACGATATTTAAGTAGTCATGTTTTGTTTTTTTCTGATTCAAAATAGGGCCAATTATATAGTTTTACCTCGATTGATGTATTAGATCACCAAATTTCATATCATGAAGTATCGGATTCCTTTGTTTGTGTAAATTTAAGAACTATAATAATGATGTTCTAATATATAAAAATAATCTACCCTATTGTAATTTAAAACCTAAACTATGTCTATCCAATATTATTTTGGTTTTAATTAGCGTTTATTTTGCTCAACTCTTTGTGGTTGTCTTTTTTTTAGAAAGAATCAGGGACGCTGAGCTAGGTTTAATGTAGAGAGAAGTTTGTTTCACCTGTTTGCTGACCGAAACAAGCAGAAAAGTAGAAACGTGAGCAGAATAGGCACAACAACATCGTGTACAAACACGCACAAGATTCCTCCTCGCTTTTCTAGACTGCTACCTTTATGAAACCAAGTTTGAAAACAGTTTTAGATACCATCAAAGTTATTTAGAAACGTGCTTATCATACAGTTAACTCAACCGTTATAACCCACTGTAGGACCTTTAAAAAAATTATGTATAAAACCTGTTATGTAGCCTTCAAAGGGACTTCATATTAGCTAGAGGCACAATACAAGGAGTTTAAAATATTACACAGTTAGTAATCAACTTACAGCTAGGGTACGGTATCACTAAATCACTATTTGAGATGCCGACCACTCTCGTGAGGGTATTTTAAGGTAAATATGTAGTGAAGGATGATTGTGATGAGTGGTAGTAATGAGTTATGAGGTGTAGTCTTGTTACAAACTAAGGCCGACTCTTCCTAAGAATGGGTCATTAATTAATAGCCCAATGACCAATGTAAATACAAGGACCAACGGCTTAACGTGACTTCTAAAACCACGCAGGTGATGGTCTGATATGTCTAAACGATGGTGGGAGTTGATGCGGGTATCATCAGATGATCACTGAGATGGTACACTGCAGGCTGCGAGATTTTTCGATTAATCCTTCGTTAATCAAAGGAAGGGGACACGGGTACTGTAAATCTAATCCACGTTACCAAGTTATTGATACTTAAACCAGTGAAAGTTATTAACAGTTTTGATGTTCAGGTCAATGAAAGTACTATTTAAAGTATTTGACTGTGGTTTCACGACTTAAACCATGACTTGGTAAAAAACAAGAGAAGAATACAATCTAAATGCCAATTCGTTAATACACCCGAAAGGTGTTTAGTAAAGCTTGAATGTTATCTCACCGTATTCAAGTCATAAAAATGATAATTTTATTCTTTGAGATGAATTCCAGATGAACTCGTAGAATATTCAAATATTTAACTTACCACCTAACCGTAAGCATTGTTTTGCTGAATAGTAACTACTTGATTTGATGGGAAAATAATACTCAACCTAACTTTAGTTTGCTTTCCTAAAAAACGCAACACAATTAAAAAAATATTTATATGCATCTGGTCAGTCAAAAACTACAAAGCTACATAGTTTTATCTACACATTTGTTTAGAATTTTAAAATGTCAGTTGTATATTTGATATTTTGACTTGAGTCACTGACCTCTCTTAAAATACCGTTAGAAGGGTTATGACGCATAACGAGGTACATAGTCATGGTACAAACTGGGGCCGACTGTTCCCCAGACTTAATCACTAATTCAAAGCCCGTCGACCAAACCTGAAGACATTGGAAGGCTTAACTTGACTTCCAAAACACGGGGTGGTTGTTGAGAAAATTTTATGAATGTAGCGCCGGGAGATAAAAATAATAATAACCCGGACAGATTTGGTGCGAAGCATGCACTGCACCAAAGATAGCCCTACCAACCAAATATGAAGTAAAATCAGGTAAATACGGACATAACGTGCATACAAAAGTCATATCTGGTTTGACTGTTATCGTGTTCCTGCTGCTGTATCATCCATAAACGTGAAGACATCAAAGCTATTGGTTCAAGCAGTGTCCTTATTGATAACCCACATACGACGTGCCTTGGGTTCACAAAATGTAAAGCCTACGCAAATATTCAGCATGGTGCAGGGGTTTGCCTTGCACTACTAATATGTAGATAGTCCGTCAGCTGACTCAAGTTTGAAAATCTGTTGATAATGACATTGAGAAACCAATGGGAATATGTGACCTTTCTAATGTCCGCACGATAGCTGTTTGAAAATAATAGGCTATCTTTGCTACCGACTGGCTTATTCCAACACGCCGATATTTGCTTCAGAAGCCAAGGATTATAATAAAATGTATGCTATTTTTAAATTAGTCTTTGGTACAATAAGGTTTTAGCAAGTTAAATGTACAGGTATTCGTATATAGAAGTCACATAGTTAGTTTCCTTGGTTTTACAAAACCTAATAACAAACATAACTTAGCGTGGGAACAAATGTTGCCCTAAATTGTTGGTGAATTGCCACTAACCAAAATCTGAAGTGTCCCTTTAGGGTTGGGTTAGTTAAGAAAAAAGCAGAGCTAGTTTTTTTTACGTTAAAGACTACATTTGTAATTCAATTTTGATAAAACTCGGTATACACATAGAGACAGTCAACTACTTATTTTGAGGATCGCGTATGTTAACTTGATTTGCAATTAATTACTGTATGTTTCTTCCGTGGCTTCCTTTCCGACCAAAAGATTTGTTTGATAATAAGGACCTAATTACAGTGTTAATTGACAGTTCAGCAAACGCGTTAGTTTTAAATACTTCAGAACTGATGATTATTATCTGCAAAAGTTAAAAAGTCACATAATACTAGTAGTTTTCTTTGTAAATGTCTTGGGAGAGGATGGAGAGGGCAACGACCGATATCAAGACCCGAGACGATCCACATTATCAGGGCATTATCCCCACCTTACCTTGCCGGTACAATCAACATTCTTCTTTGTAGTGTATCATTACATAGCCATTGCACTCAATACTTAACATGAAACATTGTTGAGTGTCAAAACATTGAGCGAAACTACAATATTTGAAAGCTTCATTGGTCAGACATTTATACTCACTTGAAAAACATTATATCGTTGATTTAAGGTATCGTGATTTTTAATGTATTGATTTGTATGCAGAATTTTACTGTATACAATTATCTATTATTACAACATTGCGACTGAAACAATAGGTACGTGGACTTTCACCTAAATATAAGATAACGATGCATTTCCACAAAAGCTAATTTCATTGTATTCTAGAGAATATGGCTCTCTGGAAGAATGGAATAATGAAACGTCTTGCCTTCTTTGTAAACTGCTCCATAAATGAGATTCCCTCTTCCTTTCATGTCTTTTTGTGTTTCAAAACATAATTCCAGAAACTTCAGATTTTAAAAGGTTTTCTTTGGTACTCATTAAGTTCTAAATGAACATAACAGACGATCAAGTAGTAGCTGCCAGGATGTAAATTGTAAAAGGTCTTGACAATATATTTAAGAAGTGCGTACATGTCTCACATATGTGCAAACAACAAGGTTACTTTGATGGAACGTTATTATTAACCTCTTATCAGCCCTGACATGTAGGGCAATCAAATTACCGCTGGGTGATTGTTCAAGAGAGACTTGAGCTTCATTGGTCCTTAAACACAATGGGACCTAGTCTATTGTCAGAACACAATATGACCTTACTGATGATAAACAAAATGGTGTACCATATTGCTTAAAGTCAAAAGTAATTAAGATTATTTGTTTAAGATGTTTGTAAATAATGAATATTACTTATGGAACTTACTTCATTGAATGAGTAGTAGCTTTAAAACGCGGGAAATGCTGTGGTTTCATTATTTCTTAAATAATAAAAACAGCTCTTACAGTACTTCTTATGTACGATATGTATCTTAGTACTAATTCTTAGGTATACAAATGGACCTAATTTAAAAAACTACTGTTGACAATGACTCTTTAGAACCACTGAAACAAAAAGGAATCATTGTATTGGCGCGGTACTTCTCGTAAGCGGTAAACTTTAACTACAACAAGTAAATATACGAAAAATCCAATTTTGTACGTTTTAAAATAATAATTTACTACAAGTAAAACGCTACTTGAGTTGTTTTTTCTTCAAAGATTACTTAAATACCACATTTAGGATTTCTGACGATTACAAATAGCTGGTGTTCGTCAAGGCATCGTTACCGTACTTTAAACAATATAATTAAATCATTTAAGAATACCCTAAAAGTGAATTGATATAACAAAACCAATATCTTTTAGAAAGTTCTTAGCCACTTACAAATCTTAGTGTAAGCAACTCGCATATCTTACAGTATTAGCCTACTCTAAAAATGAAGGAGTGAAGCCACTCAGAGAGTGAAATTTTGCTATTTTGGGTGTCGAATAATTTTGCTTGTTGTATTACTTTGGACAATAATATGGTGTTGGGACACAAGTTCCATGATAAATTACCTATCAGAATATACTAAATATTGTATAGTGTAATCAGTTTCACAGTCTAGTCGAGAATTTGAGTCCCCATAAAACCTCGTAGTTACCAATCATTTATTTGTTCTAAAACACCTCAAAAATATAATGCCCTATGCCCTTCGGTGATTTTGTATCTACTTAATCGAATGTTTGCTAGAAAACACGTTTGCTGGTTTGCTTTCGGGGCCTTGAAAGGATAGCAGTGCACAACTGTTAAAACACTTGTTATGACAATTTCTGTTAATCTTGGCGGTAAAAACACCACAGGCTTTATATATCACTTATCCTGTGTGTCAAATATCCAGAATCCAGTTAACAGTATAACTGAAAGTACTGTTGAAAGCAAATCGTCATGGTTTAGCGGTAAGCGGCATTAAAGGCTTGCTGAGTATTGATGCTGTGGCTTAAGTCCTCAGCTATGGAGACAACCCTGAGTCCCTGGCTTAGCTTCAACGTTTATCAACACGTTTAAACTACAGTATTCAAGCTTCCAAATGGGTAGGTACTTGAAGAAACTTCTAATAAAAACCTCTCCAGTCAATTTTGTTTTACAGAGAGTCTGCTTTCAGTATCATAGAACAGATTAGTTTGGGTAAAATGCTGAATACTTAACGTTAATATTTTTGATAGCTTGTTAGCAAATTTCCATAGAAAATAGAGCTATTTATTTCTTTCACCAAACAGAAGAACACGTAGAACGTAACGTGGTAGAAAGGTGTGAATTGCAGTGTTTTGCACCACCTCCTGAGACATATGGCAAAACTATATATACCGTATGTGTGACCACTCTACAAGTCACATTTTTGGCCTGATTGTCATGAAATTTGGTACAAATGTGCCTTTTGTAAATCTCTAGGCTAAGTTTGTTAACCAGCTATATCGTATCAGCCGTTGTAAAATGGTGGATAATCAAAGTCTTGTTTTGCCTATTAACTTCTTGTTTTAGCACAAATGAATAAACAGTTCAACCTGTATACTCGTAATAGATCTTTACTCTGAACTATTTAAAATTCAAATACAATTTTGTGGATACATGTACCTATTTATATTATTTATATATGCTTCACGGCAAAAAGCATCGTCCATCACTTGTTTCTAAAGTTTCTATTTGATCTTCAACGACCTCGGCTTGCTTTCAAATGTAAAAACTTAGCTCGTGTCAAAAGCTTCACTGTAGAATCTAGTGATGAAATATACCATTAGTGATGAATAGAATAAAACATAATTAATCGCAAGTACAAACTATTACCACAAGGTCTTGAACCACGTCTCACCCCTTTGACTAGGAAACTTACTTAGAACTAAGTTTGCTGAAAATACCTCACCGTGTCTCATTTACTTTGTAAAGTTAGACGAGACTTGAAACTTTGCAATTTAACTGATACGGTTTACTTCAGAGAGAGCATAGTTAGGTTCCACACTAGAAAGTTTCACAGCGTTCTGTAAGCGCTTTGGTTTCATTAATACTAAACTTTTAAACAACGTAGCTCTATTCTACTAGATGAAATCACTTATTAATTAAACCTAAACCTATTTATTGAAATTTAAACAAATTTTTATTCAAATTTATCATAATGACAATTGACCTGCAATAACATAGGCAGATACAGGCTTGTTGTTTAAGGCGAAGTTGGTCGATGAAGTCCTCAACTTTACCATTTAAGCTGAAATGTGACTGTCATTAGCAACGTTATTAGGGTAGTCATCATCGATTGGGCTCGAGGACAGTAGGAATTTAATTCATAAAACTAATTGAAAATACATTCTCGCCTATTCTTATTTACCTCCCGTAACGGTAATATTAAATAGCAAAGGTCATGTTGGGGTCTAAGTGCTCCTAGCCATCGTTCCGTTCAATAATCAATGAGTACTAAATTTTGTATTTAATTTCAGACAAGTAGTTGAACTGGTTGTATGATGGTTTAAGGTATATTCTCTCTGCTGTTAATTGTGAAAAATCTATTTTTGGAACTCATGGATGTTAAATGAAGTCATTATAATTTGTTACAAGTGGAATTTTTCATAGGAACATGTTACATGGAGGCTTTTTTAAAACATATATTTATAGGCAAACATTTCTTGAAATTGTATTTTACTAAATATATTTCTAATTTAAGTAAATTACTGTTTTCACCTTTTATCTCCGAACCTAAAGTTTTGCCAAATGATACGTATACAGCGCGTGCCAGATCACTAGTGTCATGTGTATGACAGAACGAATCAACTTAATTTGTTAGTTAAAAGTTCCAAGCAAATTCAACTACCTTTTCCATAACTTCACGAAGAAAACTGTTGCAAAAAGGTGTTGGGTGGCAGGAACTCGAAAATTCAAAAGTACAAAATATTAAACTCAACGTAAACGTGATTTCTCGCCACAAAATAAACGTGACTGTCTTTAGTTTTGTGTATAAAACCTTTGAAGAAGTTCGTTAGTTAATCTTAGTGTCAATATCATATTAGCAAAACCAATTACGGACGAAAAACGTTTCGTGACTAAACTTTCAGACAAAGCCTTGATGCTTTGTCATATTACAGGAAAGCTTTTATAAGTGGGTGATATTATTATGTAGTATTATTATGTGTAGAGTGTAATAATAAGTGTTGTCTAAGTTAAAAATTTCTGTTTAATATGCACGTTGGCATTACAATACTTAACATTATAAAGCTTATTGTTGAGCTATGTGTTCAGTCAAGTAAACAATATTGTTAAGTGGAAAATATTTAACGTTTTCATTGTGTGTAGATTGTTCCGATCACTTAGTTCTACATGCAGTTCACTACCCTCGTCCCCTACTACCAGTGTAGCTGCGTGCCGGCTGGGTTCAATGAAGCCCGCAACCACGTGGGGTAGCCTGTATCCCCCAGTGACCCAGTACGCAGGTCTCATAGTTGCTGCATCGCGTCAGATCGATCTGAGCTCCATTCACCAACTCCTATTCTTATTATTGCTACCTTTGTGGGTTTAATACTGTATAAATTATATATCATCTTCTTTAGGGGTCGTAAGAACAAAATTATCTTGAAAAACTCAGACAAATAAAGTTTGAATTTTTAAGTTTGTTCAATAAGGAAATACACATTGAGTGATTCGTTACAATGGCGTGGCTTAATAAAAGAATTAATAGACGTTTTCAATGTATTGTCCGCCGACTTTGAAGTGATTCCAAGAGTACAAAAGTAGATAAAAGTAATTCAAATGTGTCCATATTACATTGTGCGTAAGGGAATGGTGGTTTTATTACATTAGACACAATCACCGTCATATTACGGTCGTAAAATAGCGGTCACCGCTTCCTAGAAACCACTGTTTAAATAGCTAGAGAGAAAATCACGCTTTTCAGCGAGAACTGACTGACTAAATGCGTTTATAACTATAGAAGTTTTCTAAGTACGAGTATACAGGGCTTTCAAAAGTCCCTCCATCCACATAACCTTTGAATGGTTTAACTTTTTCAAATGCACTTTAGTACATGCTATAAGGGAATTATGAAGTATGTTGACATAATCGGTAGTTTAGCCTTTCACCCTAAAATGGAGGATTAAAAGATAGTTTTATAGATGGAGGTAACTCCACGAGGTTTTATGAGAACTCCTAGCTTACGACCCCTCATTTTAACGGTCATATAAAAACACAAAACCAATGCTGCCCTCAACAGATTATTCCGACGATCCGTTATCGATTGGCGGCCTTGAATATGTACTATATAAACAGTGCAAATCAATGCGCTTACCGGCTATTATTTTTTATGTATACAAAAAATATCACATAACATTTTCTTTAGTCTATTATTGTATTTTTATTGCTTTTGCAAAGAGGGGTCAATAATGATTTGTCATGTGAGATTTTATTCCACCCTCTACAAACGTCAACCAGATAGAATAATCACAATTCATTTTCTTTGCCCCTTTGGATTTAAAATAACAAACAATATAGGTTGTTACCTCCGGCAGTAATCCAAAATTGTTGAATGGTAACTAAAGTATTACATGTTTCGAAGATATCGCTTCATCTTCAGACACGTACAATCCACCTTCAGTTGAAAGTCACAATCACATAAACACAACATTACAACGATAAAATAAATGCAGTTCACGAACACGGAAAGTACAATTAGTAGTCCTACAAAACCACGAACATCACGCGGCGGGAGCGGCTGAAAGGCTGATATTACGTAATCCTCCCCCCCACACAGCATACGTTGTTATCAGTGATAACAGCTGATCTTGGGTTATTCCTCAGGAGCTCGTTAAGTATGGCAAGCTTTTCGTTTAACAGATGTTTACTTGTGTCTTCGTCTCTGAACGCTCTGAATATTTCGAGAGTATTCGAAGTCCTACACTACCGAGGAAAGCCATTTTAAGTATCCTTGAAGAAAACGAAATATTAAGAGCGTTCAGAGACGAAGACACAAGTAAACATCTGTTGAACGAAAAGCTTGCCTTTAAATCACACATACTTAAAGAGCTCCTGAGGAAGAACCCAAGATCAGCTGTTATCACTGATAACAACGTCAATGTCAGGGGAGAAATTAACTACTATGATAATACCAGTCTTCCAGCCGCTCCCTTATTCGTGCAATCATTATTCAGAGGTAACAACCTATATCTTTTGTCAGATAACATGCCCTCGTTATGCCCTCGGTTGCAATAAAATGTGTAATCAGTTCGCAATATCAAATGGTTACCATGGAAATTTTACTATCTTCAACCATAATATAAGAACTTGATTCATTGTTTTCCTACCTGTATAAAATGTGTCAATCCCATTTACCCTGCTTTCCTTCGGATCTATCTCACATTTCTATATTTTGGAAGAACAAACTTTAACAAAGTACGAGCTTTCGAAGAGTGAACTTAATGTTTTAATGTATTACTATGTTAACGAAAGAAACCAGGTTTTTTTAAGAAAGCTCATTAAAAACATAATCTAAATTCTCGTTGTTTCACAGTTCTAATACGAGAGGTGTTCAATAAAGACATAGCAATGTGTTCAATGAAGGATAATATCATCGGTGCGTACAAAATATCCCTATCAACAGTGGACCTTTGAAAACCATGTTTTCGACCTTGTAAAGACCCAATCAATGCAGGTTGAAAAGATCCCTTTCGTTACAGTGAAACATTTCATTTCTGTGCTTTGAACCTAATAGGTAACTTTAAAGTAGGTTTAAATGGTCAATTAAATGGTTCATGCACCTGCAGCTTCTCGATGTCACTGGTTCCTTGCCATGAAAGGTAATGAGTCCTGTAATACTTCTAACTTATAGTTCTAAACTGGCTTCCAAAACTATTTTTCTATTATTTAAGCAAAAGAAATTAATCAAAGGTAAAGTTTCTCAATCAATATGACAGCTTTAAAGAGTTTAGAGGCGGATTTGAAGGTCAACGCTAAACAGGGCTTAAAGCACGTCTTTCAGGAGTAACAAAGGTGCAAAAACAGGTTCATTGCTTTAATTAAGGTCTGTTCAAAACATAAATCTTGTTTTAAAGTCTCCTTTTTTATTTAAATAAAGCCACTAGAGCAGTACTGTCAATTTTTATTGAACACCCTGTATATAAATTTTGGATAAACAATTGACAAATGACGTATTGATATGTTTGATGATGGTTATAGAAGCCACGTGCGGTTCAGAAAAGCCAACTCAATGAATAAATCATGAGAATGTTGGAGAAGAGGTTATTTTGCCACAAGATAAATTTGAAGGCAAATCGCCAACTCACGCCAAGTTATATTCACTGACAACACTGCTTTCATTAGTATTCATCGATCTGTGTACATTGGCAACCCTTGTAAACTCTCTGTCTTACCACATGGTTGGAATGTTTGAGTTTTAAGTACTATTGAACAAAACAAAGCGTTATTTTGATATAAAAAACTAATTCAACTGTAGAGATTAACAAAAAGATTGAACAAGAGTTGTATCAAATCCAATAGTTTAACATTGCAGACCGTAACCACAAGAACCACCGTGAATATAATAGCGAATTTACAGTAATCAAGTCGAAAGTGCTCATTTTGGTGATCGTTTATCCAACGGTGTGGTTTTCTGCTCTATACTCGTAAACTGCACGATTGGATGTTGATGAAACTTGGTGTACACGTTTATGTTCTTGTAAACTACATGTGTACTAACAATATACAAAATCTGGCCAATATGGGTGGCAAAAGTTTCTCTATTTCACATGAACATTAATTTGTTAAAAAGACGCACGCGCGTGTGCAAGTTAAAGACATTTAACAATATTCTAAAACACATAAAAGAGTAAAGGATTTACAAAATAGTTATGTTAAGTAGGTTTGGAGAATAGAAAAAAAAACAGTGAGAAACCACATATGTTTTCTATCAGATTCCATTTGATCGGATTCAGCAATCATACATGTTTGAAATAACAGAAACTTTATCCAAATCTTATCTCGAATTGCACTAGTGGATTCAACCTAAGTTGAACTTGGAAAAATAAATAAGGAAGCTTCGAATCTTGCAGTGTTCATCGACGTTATTTGCTGCAGTAGGAAACAAAATAAATGACAATCGAATTATAAATAATTGAATTACTTTTGATTTTGATGTTTAAGGTAGATTTCGATGTTTGGTTTTGATGTTTTATTAGGTATATTATCATGTTTCTCAATATCAAACAATATTAAATTTGTCTCATCAAAAAAATGACAATGAGATTGTAGTATTTTTTTATAACTCTTCAGTGGGTAGCCAAAACTACGACCATGTTAAACGATTAATAATTAAATATAATCTTGTCATTGTCAAGTACTGTTTTTTAATATATTGTTGATGTTACTAAGAAATTTAAACCATATGAAAGAATAACTTGAAAAATATTATTCAATATCTAGAAAGTCCAATCGACAAACAATATTTCATTTTGAAAGGTGAATAGCCTAGCTTGTAAAACCTCGGGTAGTAAAACCAACACGAGAAATTGTAACTAATCGTGCATTTTCTGGTTTTAAAACAAATCAAGCCAGAATAGCATCAGTGTAAAAACTTGATTATTTAATTTACAGTAGTCATGAAGAGTGTCAAAAAAATACGACGTCTGAGTTGATTAAGACGGGGCCAAGACAGCTTGGGGTGGAATTGAGGGAAAGACAGAGCTTGATTAAATCGTACACTTTTATTTTCTTCTGGGCAAACAGAAGAGCGCTTACTCCACCAGATTCAACAGTTATGTACTCAGTTCCATTAGTTAACATTCGTAATTAGCTTTATAAAATAATACATCGTACCTTCATGTAACTGAATATAGAAAGGATTTTAATGTTTTTCAGGTCAGTAAAACGCATTGTAAAGCGCACAATATTTTTATTACTGACCAAAATACAAATGTGTTTGTAAACTTCATGAAAAAAAATCGTGTACAGCCTATATTCTGAGCTGAAATGCACACACGCGTTGGTGTCAAAGTATTTTTATAAATAGGTCAAACATTTGTTATTAGGATCTTAATGATTTTATCTGTTATACTCTTTGAAATTATGGGTCAAACAAGTGGGGTTAAATTTACCTTACAATATATATAATTTAGTATATAGTGTTAGAAACAAACTTCTAAAACATGTTTAAATTAATTTTAAACTGCGCGATTGAAAATGTCAACGTTTAAGGTAAAAATATGAAAGATTGTTGTAGAATATTCCACCAAGTAGCCTAGTTCTATTAAAACATTTTCCCATCAGTTGAGTTCTAAAGGGTTATTTATTTTACAATCATGTCGTTGGGTAAGTTTCTTTAACGTTCTATGTTAAATATTGTAAACGTTCATTGGAATCCTTGCCAAAGCTAACCACTAACACATATACTTGACCAAAGTTAACTACTGGGACATATGGGACATAGAGCATGTAACAATACTCTATGAGGATTTAGTATAATCCATGAGGTATATCAAAGGTTTACCTTGTCTTCCCGAGGGGCTATATGTTGTAGCACCGTAATATATCACAGTAGTTTATAGTATAGCCGAGCTGCCTGAAGTTAGAAGAAAGGAAGAGTGTTAAATAGACATCATAAATGTTTAAAATCCTGATTAAGTAGGTTTTAGGCTGTTTTAATAGATTTTAAAACATAAGCACTACGAGTCGATATTTTTAGTATTTACCTTCGTCAAAATGTAGGTTTCTGGTGTATCTTTTACTACGATCTTCATACTACAAGATTTTAAGTTTAACAACTATCTACACAAAGCTTTGTAACCCTGCTTGTCATCGTTATGAGTAAATGTTACAATTAAAAACCCTGCCACACGGGACATTAAATGCCTTTGGCCGAGATGTTGCTACATTTCTCACGTCACGAGTCAATACTCTGCTAGGGTTATTTATTTACTTTTGATTATTTTTATTTACGGAAACATTATTCTACAAAGTTGAATTACGATAGGTTTGCATGATGAAGATTGATAATTTACATACATTTTAATGCAGTCTACATATTTTATAAAGGGTGAGTTTTAAATGTCTCCTCCCCACCATAACTTTTGAAAAAGGAAACATTTTTTAAAACCCTTTGAAGAATGATTTTATAGGATTCTGAAGTTTGTTTTGATATACTTTGCGTCACCCAACTCCCCATTTTTTAAATGACAAATTTTCTTGAACATCTGTTAAGGGGAACATTTCAACCCTATAACATAATCCTATAGAGTATTTTGAAAAAACATTTGTCATACACAATTTTTTATGTTATATTTAACATTTTAAACCTGATTTCTTGTCGTCTTTAATTGGGTATTTCAAAAGAACGAGAAGAGATAAAAGATTTTTCTTTGCGTCGTTGAATTTGTATTAAAACTGCCTTTCTTTTCAAGTCCCACAAAGGGGAGGGGTTGCCAATTAACAATTTTGGGGGCCTCCCACCCCACTTTTTGGGTGGGGGTGGGTGACGCAAAGTACCTCAAAACAAACTTTGGAGTTCTATAAAAACATTCCCTAAAGGGTTTCAATAAATGTTTTCATTTTCAAAGGTTAAGGGAGGTGGGACATTTAAAATTCACCATGTATAACAACTAGTTGAATAAATTTGGTGGCTTGCTTGATAATAAAATTTGTTTGCCTATACAATAATGATCGTCAATAATCCTAATATCGAACACATTATAGGTACTCAAAATGTTCGTGTTGGAGTGATCAGAGTTTAATGTTTATTTAATGTTCATCTACAACGGTTTTGTTTTGAGCTGTTTATTATTTTATTCACTTAACTGCCGTTGTACTCGAGCCTTCATTACGGGCTGTAATATTGCACATGCATTAGTTCTCGTCTAGTAGTCAGTAAATTAGATTGAGGCCGTACTACACAGTTTATAACGATTGTTTTATCTCAGCTTTTAGATTTATCTTTTACGGTTATGTTTTATTTTACTCGAACGAGTGGCTTGTGATGACTTCTCAAAGTTAGAATGATAAACTATATGTTTGACTGTTAAATATTCATATTTGATTGCTTTGCTTAAAAAGGTCTAAAGTTCCAATCAGGCATCTAAATGGCCAACAAACACAGATACTATATTCGTCAAACATGATCATGAACATACAAGTACATGCAACATACAAAATATAGCTTTTACACAATATTGCATACCCCATCTTATTTCAATTTCACCTCATTTAGCGGACCCGTAGCTGGTTGGAATTGTGCGCGACTTCGGAGCTCATGACTCCACTAGCACGGGTTCGATCCCTACCCATTACATTTGTAAAGTGACTATATGCTAAAGTTAGGAAACAGTCAACGTAAAGTGGCAAAGAGGACTTTGTAGTCCTAACTATACTTCGTTAAAACAGACAAACTTTTACCTTTCTTACACCATACGGGGATTCACAATGTATACGCCTTATTTTTAGTTATGTTTCTAGTATTGAACACCATTCTAGAAAAGGTAATAAAACATACTACCACCTGTTAAGCTATTAAGTAAATATGTAAATTTGTAAACGCCATTACTTATTATTTTTAACTTACGCAATATTGTGAGTTGTCAAGTAAATTGTGATTTTGGTTGTGGTAAATATCATAAATACAATTTGTAACTGTATAAGTGGAGACATGGCAAGTCTGGTGCAAAGGATATGAAACTTTTCCGCTAACATAAATAATACAACAGTTGTGACCTGAAAACAGGTTCGGGACTTGATTGATCAGAAAACTCCACATCGTCTGATCCAATACCCCAACAAACTTTACTTTTTATATTGATTTACTATTTGTTCTAATACATAACTTGTTTAGTCAATTTTGTTGGCGTTGATGCCAGTATATTTGGGGTGATTGGCAATGGATTTTACATGTTTAACGTTTACGTTTACCTCATTTTATTAACATTATAAATATTTAAGGTAAGCGTGTTATGATACGTTATAATAATGTTTAGAACCATTACTTCCAATAAATATTTTTGTGGACTGTCAAAAGCAAAATACGAGTAATACACATAGTCAAAGCAGGCAACTCCAGACAACACAGCTGACCTTGTTGATGTCCAAAATTGATTTCAATAGCTAGCTAGCACTGGTCCTAGCAATTAAACATTTAAATTAAATCATATTTTAAACGGCACCATATAGTTTAACTTTTACTTAATTTAGGCTTTTACGGACAGTGTCATCACTACAATCTAGTTATTCTGGTTCAAAAATATCATAATAATTAGCCTATAATATTTGGGTTTCGCTGTGGAGCACCATCTTCATTCAGTGATTGGCTGAAACAAGGCTACTTTCTTTCTCCTATCCTTTGAACGAAACTAAAATATGAAATTCAACGAGAATCCAGGAACACATCAGACAGACAGAACACGAAGACGTGGAAAGGTCGGCCATAGCAGAATATAGTACGACGAAACACGCAATAGAATTTCACAAAGCCAAAGTATTGATAAATATTTTACATTACAGATTAGGCAATTACGAAAAGCTACTAACACGTGTAGGAAGGATTACCAACTAGAAAATATAAAACTAAATAAACTCACCAAGAACACTGTACAGCTCTGAGACTCTTACCTGCAACAATAGAATTCATATTTTGTTTAATCATGTAGTTGGTAACATTGATTTCTTTCTACTGGCTTGATACAGAATACTTAATTTCTAAAGTACCCTAAACAAATGATTTTGAACTAAAATTTGTTGAACCGCTGAAGGTTTAAACATCTGAAAATTCAATTTAAAAGAGGTTAGTAGAATCACGGCAATATACTGGACCACTAAAAGGTAAAAGCCGGACACAACGAAGCACTTGGTGGAAGGTTACTGAAGTGGAAAATAACCTCTCTTCAACCCCTTTCTCACACACACTCTCTCAGAGTAACAGCTGTGTTTCATAACAAACAAACACTTAAATCACAGGTGGATTTTGTTTCTTGCATTATTAGTATCGTGAATAAATTCTCTGTGGTAGCGTGAAGCAACAAACTAACTCAATTAGTTAAAGTCCAATGTAATACTATCTCGTCTCTTAAAACTTAGGACTCAGGAGAGTTTACCTTACGTAAACTAAAGGTGAATGGTGAATCACCAGTGAAAAATACGTTCTGCCCCTGGTTATACTCAACTAACGAAATATAATACTCGTATTCTGAGGGGTTAGTTATCTAAAATTGTTGTAACACTATACAAATAATGTTGATTCTAGTGCTTTTTAGTTTGGTTTTGAATTTATTGTTGTGGCAAATTTCAAGTTACCCGATAGTTTATTACATGGTTTGGTTAGCTAATATGGCAAGTGTATCTAAATTATGAATACTTTGGTAAGTAAGTCTAATTAATTAAATTTATTATATTACGTATGAAAGTCTTTGATTTTCAAACACCAACTTGTATATAAGGAACACTATTGTGTCTTAATTGTACAGTGACAATAAGGCAACTAACAACATTTCATAAGACTACCTATATTTTGAAGTAAGATATTATATTTCCATTTTATTTTGTTATTACATCAAACTTATTCCGTGAAAAAAAGGGGGAAAACAGTTATGTAATATTTTAAATATCTTAAATACAATTAACTAAAAGTTTCCAAAATAGAAATAATTCTTTGAAAACTTTGCTGTGAGCTAAGTCAATATGGTGATCAGATAAGAGCTTATCTACTTGACCTCTAATTTGACATTAAAGATTGTTTGTAAAACCACTGTAAGAAGAGGTATGAATTATCAGTTAGTCATAAGCTCTGTAAATAAATTAATATTTTAAGATGGTATAGTTTGTAACAATTTAAATGTTAAATGGTGACGCAAAGTTCAGTGGTCTGAGATCTGGATGATTTACAAACATCCTGTAACCAGCAGTTCAGCTGGGACCGGGCCAAACTTTAATTTGTTCACATAATTCATCGTGCATGGAACCTGAAACCTACCATAAACTGCTCTGGCATGTATACAACTCATTCACGGTTGTTTATAAGTTATGAGCTGTGTTCTGTTGTATATTTGTATGAACGAGTTAAAATTAAGACAGCTAGCTTAAGAATCCTTGCTTCTTTCACGAGAAAAAGTGGACGAAAGTTGAGCGTAGAATATTAAAATGTTAACCATCCGAATGAAAAAAACTAGTGTTTTAAGTGTAATTTTACTACAATACCACCTCATCCAAGGTTGTGGTCAAAGTAAATATACTATCAAATCATTAACAACCTCTTTTGGACTTTTGAGACTTGATAGAGTCAAGGAATTAGCAGCGTAGAAATAACTTCAATGACTAGACGTTGTTTAAAATAATACCTTGTTTTGTTTTTCAGTTGATTTCTAAATGATGAAGACATAAAACTTCTTGTAATCTTCATATTTATTGTATTGATCTGAAGAAGCCTAATGTTATTAGGTGAAATATAATCACTTTCAAATTCAACTATTGTTTTAATGGTTTTGTACATAGCCAACTAACTGAAGATTATAAGTTGTTTTGTTTTGTGATGGAAGAGAACAGAACTAACACAGGAGGTAACTGTAACAGCTGTAACACAAAAGCGTGACAAGGACTCTCCCAGGAGAACGTGCTTGTTTACTGTGTTACTCTCAAAATGTAACACATGTTCACAACGTCTCCTGGTGTAGAATGGGAGGTTTTCTAAAATATATCGTTGTTACTTGTCCACTTTGTTTCATGATAAATTAGGACTAGTCTAATGGAGGTTTTGATGTTACGCTAATCAACTAATTGAGTAACCTTGCAGCTAGAATATTATTGAATATATTTCACCAGAGTTTGGGGTAAAAGTAGGCATAATTATGTTGGTGGCTGCGTGGAAAGAACTAACGTTCAAACATGCGTTTTACATTAATCATTCAAATGCATTATTCTTAAAGAGTCAATATGATTTAAAGAGCCATTGAGAAATGATTACACATTCAAAATGTTATTGAAGAATCAATAAACACAACACAGTCTTGAAGTTATTGCCTTTTTAGTACTTATAAAAACACTAGCTAACAGTACCCGTGCTACGCTACGGGATTTAAATATTGAATGTGTGTGATTATATTTATTTATGTTTCCAAAAAAATAAATGTTTGTGTTGCCTAGTAACTTTTACTGTTTCACTATCAGTTTGCCACTTTATAGTTTTAGTACATAACCAGGCCGACACGCAGCTTAGCGCTAAAGCGCCGCTGATATGAATAACACGCATTTTCTAATTACACTAAATCTCTAATTTTAACTCTGGTTCGCTCCACCTCAACAAAGCCTTTGGTTTCAGCTTTTCGTGTTCTATTACCACGGGAGTTAAAGACTTTTATCCCTATGCTCACAGTCATGCTTCGGCATCAGACTTGTAGTCTACTTATTTTATACTGGTTTTATACTGCAAGTTATACTGCATATCATGAAAGGAAATCGAAAGGAAGGAACAGATATTTTTCATCAATGTTCAAGCCCTCAAAACCCGCCTAAATTTGCGAATTTTGAAAAACCCTCTCTTAGTGGGTGCTTACACTATAGAAGGAATGTGTATGCAAAATTTCAAGTTTCTAGGTCTTGTGGTGTTGGCTCAGCGATGATGAGTGAGTCAGTCAGTCAGTCAGTCAGGATAAAGCCTTTTATAAATATAGATAAATGGCTTTTAATTAAGAGGATTAGTCAACCAAGCAAGAACCCATGTTTACCACTGAAATATTTATTGGTTATTTCTCAGGTTGGTGAAAATCCAAGTTTATCTTATGTTTCAAAGCAGTGGCTCTAGTAGGGTTGTCTTGTCTGGCTCAGTTCTTAGAATAGTCGCGCGTGCAGCTAACCTTGGCACTCAAGACAAATGGTAGTAGCGATATTCCAACTTTGCTCCACCCACACAAAAAGTGGCAAAACATAGTTTCGTAGTCCCTTGTTTCCGACGCCGTTTATGAACCGAAACGTACAAATGCAAGTTGTAAAATGATAGTGTGGAAGTGGTTCTATGTTCCTTGTAGACGAAAAAGCAAAAGCTGCGTGCAAAAAAATGTGATATACTTTTAAAATAGCTCTTTTTCTGGCCAACTTTAACAATGTTTTGCTAATTTTTGCGTAAGGCTATTTTATAACCAGGTTATACAAAACATAGAGACAATCTTTGAGTGAGGTTGTCAAAGGTTGTAGACAACCCGTCCTAAACGGGTGACTACGAGAGAGTGTTCTGCGGTGATCAACCCTCTTAATGAGTAGATACTCATGATTAGATATTCATAGATCATACACAACCTTCACTTATAAAACAAGTCCAATAATGAATCCAAAAGGCTTGATAGATTGGGTTGAAAGTTTGTTAGTATATCTAAATTAAATAGGTTACATTAAATAGTTACTTAAAAGACTATAAAAAAACTACTTAGAAACTATTTTAAATATTAATTTAAATAAAATGATGCGATATCAAGATGCCTCGTTCTGGCTTGATATGAAGTTCCTTATCTACACTTTGATTCTTATTCTCTCTTTACTTTGCTCTGTTATCACAAGGCTGATACTGTATACACAGCAAGGTTGAGCCGGATATGGGGATTGGGGAACCAACAGCTCTAACACTGTTCACAATGTTGTTCAACAACTTCCCAGCTTTATACTTACAAGTTCCTTCGTAACATGAACCTCAACCTATCTACCATGTTTCAGGGGAGTTTGATGCTATTAAAATTACAGATACTAAATCACTAAATCACTAGTGAGATGCCGACCACTCTCATGGGGGTATTTTAAAGGCAAATATGTGCAAAGTATGAGTGTGATGAGTGGTTATGAGTTATGAGATGTAGTCTTGTTACAAACTAAGGCCGACTCTTCCTTAGAATGGGTCATTAATTGATAGCTAATGACAATGAAATATTTATAACGCAAATATTCATTTATAACAGTGTTTGAAATAACAGCCGTATTCAAATAACATAAGTTTGCTCTTTATACACGTATTTTAATCCAACTATAGAGTATTATAAATTATGTCAGAACTTATACGTGAAATATATTATAGAAGTGGGTTTTGATTCGGTTTAATACACCATTATAGTTACACTCGATTTTGTATTTAGCATTAGCACTGGCAATTTTGAATTTATTCTTGATTGATGGTTCTGAACGATTTTAAAGACCTTCTCCTGATTGGTTATTACTTGAGACTTAACTCATGTCAGGTTCTGGTAGTGACAAGTTGACAGGCAAAATACGTCCTTTCAATATAATTAACCTTTTATCTTGCTAGTTCACATACCAATTTGCAAACAGGCTTTAACAGAAAAGTTGAACATTTTAAAATATTTTACCAACTATTTACACATAACCATTTGCAACAAAGAGCTGATGCGTTTTACATGTTAGAGAAAGTTTAGTTATATTTAGGCATAGATGAACTGATGTGGACTATTTTAGGAGAGTTTTTATGACATACACGAATTTAAAACATGTACGAGTAGTTAGAATTTTGAGCCCTTGTTTCAAATTCAAGAAAACACAATTTTACGTCATGTGATAAAATTGTATTCTTTTCTAAATAAGAGAAAATATTATACGAATAACCCATTCGCATTTCATCTATAAACTAAAGTAATGTATTATTTTAATAATGTAAACTAATATTGTAGTGTTTTCCTAGTGTAGTCGTAGTTATTATTCTAAACCATGTCAGTGATTAAAAGGACATTGACACCCTAAGGGCACTACACGTAGTTCTTGCCAGATATACATTATACAATAAACAAAGGGAAGATACCAAATGTATTCTGTTCCGGTGCTAACATGCAGCAACAAGATACTATACGATCGCAATAGACAAGGGTAACAACTGAAACGTTTGCCTGAGCCACTCTGAAGCGATGAACGATACTATCAGTGTTGTGTTGAGTTAGATGAAACTGCATTTACTGGACTCGCACATGCAAACACAACACGAAACAAACTCTAGCAACAAGTCAATCCTGTCTGATTTCCACCTTTGTGCAACTGTTGGATTGTGTCAATTTGTTCACTCATGCTGTTCGCTCATCTAGGGTAATCCTAAAGACTTTTTAAAGTTTATTTTAAAGTAAATGATGATGTTCTGAAGTGTGAGTTTCTTCTTATAGGATTACTTTAGCACATTTAGACTTCCCCATAAGTAAAAACGCAATTACGTGCACAGTTATGTACCAGCTGAATTACCAGTCAATTCGCTCATGTCGTTCGTGTACCCAATGATATTACATTAATTTTTCAAGTAAACCTCAAAATGAGGTTTAACTTTCACCTGGTCATACCCTAAGATCATCATGATAAATGGTATTTGGTCACAGAAGGTAAGTGATTCAAAAGCAAATATAAGCAAGTTGTAAGTCTGTGAATATGTTATAGTTTAGGAAAAAGCGTGATGATGTGAATTGTCACGTAAACTATTGTTCTCTCATTTCGGTGACCGTTTGTGTCAAAATGTATAAATATAGGATTTTAATATGAATTGGTTAGTTTCTTGAGGCTTACGGTAGGTATTTTGGTAATAGTTTACTATCGCTTTGTCAACGGCAACTGTTTTCGTACTGATATAATTATGTTATATAATTAAGTTTCCAAATAGTGGATGCACATGTATTATAGTTCTTAAAGAGCTGAAACAGTGAGATACTACTTTAGAAGTCGTTTTTTGAAGAACTACTGGCGTAGGAATGAAGAGTGAGCACCATTGACCTCATTTTACAATCTATAAGGATTTTTTTGCCGTTTCGACCTATCTAACATGTGAACATATGATTTGGTTTGTAATATCCCTCAATACGACACCAGTTACTGGTAAACAATTACTCTAAAAACGTATTAGAAGAATCACCAACAAGAAAAAATATGAAATTAAAAAAACTTACCACAAACACTGTACAGATATGAAGCCCTTACCTAAAATTAAAGAAGTAACAATTTAGTTTATCATGCAGTTGATAAAACTCTTTCTCCTTAATTACTAAAAATTACATAAGTTATGTAAAGTAGCTCTGCACATAATGATTATGAACTAAATGATTGTTGAACAGTTGAAGGTTTAATTACCGGTATCTGAAAAGTCAATTTAAAAGCGGTTGGTAGAATCAAGGCAATATAGTGATCACTTAAAGGTAAAAGCTGGACACAACGAAGCACTTGGTAGAAGGTTACTGAAGTGGAAAATAACCTCTTTTCAACCCCTTTCTCACACACACTCTCTCAGAGTAACAGCTGTGTTACACAACAAACAAACACACTTGGATCACTGGTGGATTTTGTTTCTTGCATCATTATATTGGTGTAAATCAACAAACTAACTGAATTATTTTGAATCCTATAAAACACTACCCTCATCTCTAAATTCAGGAAACATAATTAAACTTTGATGCAATTTACTTTATAGTAATCCAAAAGTTAAACGGTGACGCAAAGTTCACTGGTTTGAGATCTGGACGATTTACAAACATCCTGTAGTGAGCAGCTCAGCTGGGAACGGGCCAAGATTTAATTTGTTCACATGATTTATTGAGTATGGAAACTAAAATGTACCATAAACTGTTCTGGCTTAAACAATTAATTCACAGTCGTTTACAATGCTGTTTAATACTGTTTAATGTGGTAGGTTGTGAATATATATCAGTGAGAGACAGTTGAGACAACTAGCATAAGAATCCTTCTTTCTTAATACGAGAATAGCCGAATGACATTTAAATTATAATTGTACAACAATATCTCATCCAAGGCTGTGTTCAAAGTGTATCTTAGCAAATAATAAACAACCTTTGAGGCTTTTTAACGTTTTTTGATAGAACAATTAGTTAGCAGTACAGTTAGGACTTAATTGGCAATACGGTATTTTAGAGTGATTTTCACAATGGTTTGAAAGATACTTCGTTTTGTTTTGTGATGGAAGAGACCAGAACTAACAACAGGAGGTAACTGTAACAGTTGTAACACAAAAGCGTGACAAGGACTCTCCCAGGAGAACGTGCTTGTTTACTGTACTTCAAAATGTAACATATGTTCACAACGTCTCTGGAGAACTGCAGGTAGATGAGGTTCCAGTTCTATAAAGAAACTGTGTTCCTTGCTTGAACGTGATCCGTCTTAAAATCTGGGATAAAGGTATGACGGCTGTTTCGTTAAAAGGCAGGGAAGCGCTGAGTTTTTAAATGCTATCGTTGAAGTTCAAATAATAAATTCATAATGAGTCATAATGATTCATAACACATTGTGGAGTCATAACAATTCCAAATTCGGGTTAAAGAATGTACGTATTTATGTGAGAGTTATTAAAATTATTAATGTATAAAAGTATTATTGCCAACTGAATTCTACATACATTTTTGTTATGGTTCAATTTCAACCATAGCTAAACGATCTACGAATAAACGTAGACATCTTGGTAAGGAAGTGTTTAAACAAATAGACCTTTTGTTTAACTTTAACAAATTTCAAACAAAATTGCACATTAAAAGTGATTTTGTTTAAAGAGTTCTAACAATACTTGTTTGACATTTTGGGTTGTAGCTTGCGCAAGAATGGTTATGAAGAATCCCCCTGTTCTAAAAAAAATACAATTGTTCTATTTTATACAACATCTTTAGCAGTTATTGAGTAAGTCGTACCAATTCTAACTCTGTGCCAATTATACGTCTGTTCTTAGGTTTTTCGTTTAGGCAAGTTTACGTTTAACATAAATTTCTGAGACTGGTTGTAAATCAAAAACGCCTGTGCCCCGTATATTATTGTTAATTAGCTTTTGAAGCTGTATTGAGTTAGTGAAATAACGTTATACTTTGTGGTCAAGCGATGTCCCCTGTTTATGACACAGACCTAAACTGACACAATATTACTGCAGCAAACAATGTAATATATATTGTGATACGTATATTTTAACCAACTACTAAGTATTGCAAAGATTTAGAATATAAAAAGTCTTACTGTCGGTACTGTTTGTACGGTTTGATTAGGCTTTTGCACAATATTAACAGTCATTTTCGTATAATAATGATACTCAAAAAAGTACACTTGATCGACGCTACTGAAGGATGATTAAGACCTGTTCCTAATTGGTCATTACTTGAGGCTTAACACTTGTCAAGTTCTGATAGGGACAATTTGACAGGTAAAATACGACGTTTTAACATTATTGACCTTTCTACGCGCTAGCTCACATACAAAACTGAAAACAGGCTTTAACACAAAAGTGCACATTTAAGCAATTATTTTGGAAATTTACGTATTTTTAGGAAATTAGGTAACGTATAGCTGATAAGTTGGGAAATATTGATATAACGCGTTTAAACAGTTTTTATCTGATCTGAACTCTTTAAGGATGATTTTGAATCAATTGTTGACGAATTTAAAACATAACTGTTTGTTTTTTACACGTTTCATATCAAAGGTAGAAAAAGGCAAATTTTACTTTATGTGTAAAAGTCTATTTCACTAAAACGAGACAATAAAATCGTTCCTCTGTCTTTAATAAATTAAATACACATTAAAATACATCAATTTCCCGATTCTGTCCAAACATGTTGTCTTCAAATTTCGTTAGTAACAAATTACTCGTATTGTTGAATAATATTTTAGTTTCTACACGCCAGGCATAATTATAATTCTGTACCGTACTAGTACACAACAGTGATTAGGCTAAGGGAACTACAAATAGTTCTTAGAGCTACCAAACAAAACAGTAGCCTACATTTCATACAAACAAAAGTCGAAACATCAAATGTATTCTCTTCCGGAGCACTAATACTACTGTTGAATCACAACAGTCAGGTGTTATGTACAAAGTGATTCCGGCTGAAACGTTTGCCTGAGCTACTCTGAAGCGATGAACGATGCTATCACTGTTGTGTTGAGTTAGATGAAACTGCATTCGCACATGCAAACACAACACGAAACAAACTCTAGCAACAAGTCAATCCTGTCTGATTTCCATCTTATGCAACTGTTGGATTGTGTCAATTTGTTCACTCATTTCGTTCGCTTATCTAGTTAGATTCTATAAATGCTTTTTTCGTCGATCTTAAAGTGAACTAGTTGTTCAACACAAATTTGTTTTAATGTGATTTACTTTAGCACATTCAGACTTCACAATAGAGGAAAAGTAACAGGTAATGTAGTACAGTGGAATCTTGATATAACGAACCTCGATACAACGAAATCCTTGATATAACGAATTTTTTCAAATCCCCTTCATTCTCCATAACACTCAATGCAAATTACACCTCTATATAGCGAAAGAAACACTTTGAAGACCCTTGATATAACGGATTTTGGGCCCCCAAAAGCCTCAAGCAGCACCTCAATATAACGAAATTCAGGAACTCTTAACCTCTACATAACGTTGTCCACCTCTACATAACGAATTCCCACGTTTCGAACCTCTATATAACGGATTTTTCCTCTGAGAGTGTAGTGCTGCAAATCAATAAGCAAGGCGACAAGCCTCGACGGAACATCACACAACGCATCACAAAAGCAAAAATATCATTTTCCTTTGTATGTACTGTACTGAGTCTTTCTACAGTATTACTTTATTAAATATGTACTCTATGTAAAGATACATGGCTTTGTTGATTATCATCTTTACTTTCCTTTTTGCCTAAAAATTTCCAGTAGGGCAACTACTTACTTCTAACGATGTAGTCAGCATTGATAGTGAACGTTATATTGAGGTATTTGTTATAGATTTCGTGATGTTGAGGTTGAACACCAAAGTTTGCAAAACCTCTATATAACGAAATGTGTCTGGTTTCACCTCAATATAACGAACCTCGATTTAACAAACTCCTTGATATAACGAGTTTTTACAAATCCCCTTGACATTCGTTATATTGAGGTTCCACTGTATTATGTACTACGTATACATGTATTGATTTGAATTACTAGTCAATTAAATTATGCCATTCTCTTATCCAATTAGAATCTTTTGACCATTTTAAGGAAACCATAAAATTAAAGTTAGCTTTCTGAATCTAAGGTGATGTAGAAGTTAGATCACCTGAACATATTTGGTTGTTGTTGTAACTAGGGTCTTGCGTGACTTGAACAAATGATCGAAGGTCTGTTATTTTGAAAATGTTTAGAACTGCTTAGAACTGACTAAACAAAACATTAGATAAAATCACTAAAACACAACATAGTTTACGCTAAATCGCTATTGGTCTAGTAGAGATATAACGATGGGTTAAGATTCGATACATGATGTATTGATATAGTCAATGATTACTGTGCTTTGGTTACATAAGCCACGTGTGGTTCAGCGAGGTATACTCAATGAATAAATCATGAGCATGTTTGAGAAGAGGTTATTTTACCACAAGATAAATTTGAAAGCAATTCGCCCACTCACGCCAAGTTATATTCACTAGCAACACTGCTTTTTTAACTATTCATTGATATATGAGTACATTGGCAACCCTTTTAAACCTTCATCCAAGAGGGGTTCTTCTAACTCATTTAAGTAAATTTCAGAGTTACGTGCAGCTTTTGACATAAGGGTTTGCCGTTTGTTGCACTGGCATTTACTTCTGCACATTTAAGATTTCATCAACCCGAAGAAGAAAAATAAAATGTCCAAAGTGATGCACGAGTAGGACATTCTCATGTCGCTGTAAGCTAAGTCTTGCGTGCTTTGGAAAAACTATATACACTCTGTGTAAAAGTTACACTTTTCAATGCGGGGAGGGGGGGTTGCGTCAAGCGTCAAAAATGACGATGTAATCTGACCGATGTTTGTAGTTTACAAGCGTCAAAATATTGTACGCTCACCAATGCCTGAAAATGATGAAACCTTGCGTCAACATTTAACAAAATCCTTTTAGTCACGTTGCACGGACTGTTATGTGATAATCTTTTGTATGCATAATAATGTTACATAATGTCAAAGATATTATCTAAGGCGGATTTAAGCTACTGTTTCGAAATTCTACTGTTTAATGGTGTTAAACATTTTTATTTCAACATATTCATAACCGAATGTATTATATCAATGTATATACGACAAATAACTAATTAATGAAATTATTCTAAAGCTGTTATATAAATCAATCTAGTAGTATTCTAAAGCAATATTCATCTTCAATACAAACTGAGTTCAACACTATAGAAATCCAATATACTGAGTATCTCGGCTCTGTACAAACTTGTGGCAAAACATCAGCTGGTTACAGCCGACACAGAGAGAGAGAGAGAGAGAGAGGAATGTGTTCATTACTAACTGTTGTCACTTGTGTAAGTATTGGGCCAACTTGGTCCCTCACCCTTCACCCTTGGCACCAGACCAACTACAAGTATTTATTTCAATTTTGTTTACTTCTCAGGAAACTGTTTAATATGTTATATAGCTTATGGACGGAAATCGAAATGTAGAGCTGAAATACGTTTGCTTATCCATCAAGACCTTTTATAGCATATTTTATGGTCACCTTTTGAGATTTTTTGGAAACTTCCATACACAGAACGTCGAATTGTCAAACAAAAGTTGATTTATGCTTTAGGGTAGTTTTCCAGTTCCCCAGTCAGTATCTGTTTTGTTAGTACCTGCTCAGAAAACTTTGTACTGGGGTACATCAAAAAGAGTTGTTCACAAAATTACTAAAAGCTTTGTAGTTGTCCGGATGTTGAACACACTCCGTTCCCCACCAGGGGAGGTTGGATCAGATATCAATTTTTTTAAGGGGACGTGGAAGCAGGGTAGACCGCGACTACAGGAGAGGCTTGTCTTAATCCTGGGGAAAAGTCCCCCGAGACTTGGCAAGGCTCTCCATGTCTTGGGGGTTAGAGTCCCCTAAGTGGTTGTCAGCGGGCTTGTTTGTCGCGCCTTCTCATAATTGTCTGGTCAGCCGAACCTAGTCTAATAATTCCTCTCCTGAATCCAAACTTCCTTGCATTCCGGTGGTAGCGTCAGAAACGTCGAGGTTAGCCCACCCATAGACTACATCGGACAAACTAAATCTTCATTTTTTGACTAATTTCAGTAGTTTAATTGAGACAAAAATGTCAGTATTGAGGTTATCTAAACTTTGTTTGTTGAGACACCCTAAAGCGCTGAACAACGCTATCAGCTGTTGTAAACAACAGTTTAGTACATTTGTACACGCAAACATGGCGCAAACTCTGGCTACAAACTAACTCTGTCTGATTTCAACCTTAAAAGAAGTGAACTGCTAGAAATTGATATTTTGTAGTTAGTATAAACCACTATTTACTTATTTTTGTTATTTGTATAGATGCAAATTTGATGTAATCTTTGATAATCATTTTTTATTTTAATGTTTTTTCTGTTTCAATATCCTCAATGTAAGAAAAACCTTTCCCTCCGGTGAAATAACATTTCGGAAACAAAAGAAGAGAAGTGATACGTCAAGAGTGATGTATGAGTCGGCTTACAAGCATTGGCATTGCAAGTTGCACAATATTTCTACCGACAACACACAATCTACAGCAAATTATTACCAATTTAAAAACATATTAAATGTTCAAACGACTCAAAAAACTAATTCAAAATTACCCGTCATAAAATTACAGGTCAGCAATAAATCAATTAAATGATAAAACAAGAGATAAATCTGATTAAGTTATCAATGTTACACATATTTGATTTCATTACAGGATTCGATCATTGGTGGTAGTTTTCAAATGCGTCTCAAATATTGACGTTTTAGAAAACCCATCAACAATTGAGTAGAAAAAATGTAGATTTATTCCATTTTATATAGTAATATTTTGCAATTTGACCTTTTAATACTTTTGAAACAGTTATGATGTATACAGAAATTGTCATCTCCCTAGGGTTTAGACCTCGTAGGCTTGGCCCTTATAAAGGCAATAAATTACGCGAGTACAAAGTTGGCACGAGGTTTTGTAGTTACTAGCCGCTCTAAGACCTGTATTTTACAGCTGTATAATTAATTGGTTTATAAGACAGGAGATTGGACAAACTACATGATCGTTTTTAACTGCACGCCTTTCAATGCTTTGGCTTTTGTCTAAACTTATTATGTTCAAAATTCGTTTTATGAGACGATTTACGTTGAAGACACAATACAATTTCAGCTTAATAAGTTCAACATTGAACTAAATCCTGTTCTCTCACTATACATTTTAACTTTACTCAAACAGTAATTGGCTGGTGGAAAAATGAAGGCACACAATAAGTTGTGGGGTATATAATCTGATTTGAGAATTTGATCAGACCCTTTGTCACTCATACTTGGATTGGTTTTAAGAGATTGGTTTCGTCCATTATAATGAAAAAGTACTTTCAGAGTATTGCCGCTTACACTCTTGGAAAGCTAGGACCTACGAATATATCAAAATACACGTAGTTACTTTGCTGGAAATTATATAAGCCTCTCAACGTAACACAGTTTTGTCTCAACTCCAGCAAAATCTCGGGGTGGCCACAGAATACAATTTTTAAGAAAGTAAACGTTTCCTTATCAATCAAAGCGTGCTTGAATAAATACTTTCACAGTTTTCTTTTAAAGGTACTACATTTTTTTACTATTGGAATGATACATATGTTTACTTTATTGAGCTTAAACAAATGTATTCCTTACAGTTTCTAAGCACTGTAGCAACTATCCAGTGCTTTTTGTAAAGTTTGAAAAACTATAGCTTTGCTACAAATGAGAGGGATAAATGTGAATCTACCATGTTTGAGCTTTGCTACAAATCGGTAGCTGTAAAACACGACGATACAAGACTTAGTTCTAAGTGTTGAAGACATTACTGAAGTAGGTTAATAGCAGCTATGTAACTTTGCTAACTCATCATTGCTAAAGTACTCCGTATGAACTACACGAAATTCTCGTAAAAACATGAATTAAATGTATAAGAAAAGATCGAGTATCATAAAACTGTTGGACTCTTCTTTCATATTGAGAAATAAAACTAAGCAACTATACAAATGTAACCATGACTTTATAATGTTTTTTTTTTCAATTTTGTTTTAGTGTTATTTATCCGATAAAGAGTATTGAAAATACTTGAAATACAATACGTTCTTCTCTTTGAAAATTGAGTTTTATAATTTTAGCAGACGAGTGTCAAACAAAATTCTAATTTACTAAGCACACTTTTTATAATATCCCGCAACATTTTAATGGTTGTACAGATACGATTAAAAGAAGTGGCAGAGCAAAGTTGGACGACTATAAGGGGTGTTTGGTTATCAAATAACAATAAACAAAACCAAAACCGTCATGTGAATAACGTTACATCAAAATACTTCATGAAAATTCTTTCTAAAGTCTTTTAAATAAGTCTAATAGCTCTGGAAATTCCTCCTTACAATATAAGTACTTTGATTTCAACCAAAATTGCGTAAAACGACTAATTATCTATATTATTAGTCCTGAAATAACCTATGAGAATTTGTGTACGAGTTTATTAAGGTAGGTGTTTTATATCGGCTCTCCAAGAGTCCCTACTTTAAAAATGTGTGACAAATGTCATAGTAGACATTTTTGATTCAAAAATGGAACTATATAACGTATTTTTTGAACAAAAACAACCATTCTTGTTTCAAGCTGTTGTGGTTTGAAGAATAATAGTTTCGGTGGTTCAATTTCGAATTTGTACGTAAAGAAAAACACCAGCATGAAGTAGTTAATCATACTAATTTTTGAACATTCACTAAGTACGAGTTTACTAGCTTGAAAACGGTTGGACGGATATGCCGATTACTCTATTTTACCAACGTAAAAATTGCTGCAAAAATCATGCAAATATAGTCCAGCTTTAAGTGAAATGTTTTCCACGTAATGTACATAGGTTCAAGCAAAGCTTTGAGTTGGTTGACAAACGAAACGGAAGGAGAGTTGACAAATACAAAACAGCTTTTAACAAAGTAAATATGGCCTTATCGAACAAAGCAGATACTTACTACGTAATTACGTTCAATGATACATTCGACGTAGTCGGTTCAAAACACTTATGGGCAAGCGTACTGGTGATTGATAGCTTGAAACTAAAGTATGTGCTACAACATACATTACGGTATCAAACTTTACCAGGTGATTTTTCAGGTCATAATAAAAACAAAATGTGTATAACACATAGGTCAATCTCATTAGTTTTCCGTCTGTCTGTCTGTGTTTTCACTAAATAGTTTTTATCTCCGATGTCAATTAAGTTATAAAACTAAAAACTGTGGACACTTCTTAGTATAATTAAAACAATATTTAAAAATAATCTTGAACAACTCTCACTTCGGTTTAAAAATGGTGGCAATGGCCACATTAAACTTTCTGAGCTTAGTTACTTAACTTAATAACTTAGTAAACCCTTTAATTTTTATAGTAAATACAAGAAATTAACAATACGTGGCAAATGTTTGTTTGTATAAAGATTGTAAGACCAAGTTTGTTGTGCTGCGATAGGTAACAAACGGAGTAGTTAAATTTTTCCTGATCACAAACCTTTATTTACATATGTTTCTCAAATGTAAATAGATAAGTGTGTTCAGACAACGTTAATATCCGTTATTATTTGTTGCAACACCACTTTTAAGATGGCTTTTTAAGACCAAATTTGTTGTGATGCAACAAACAATAACGGAGATATTAAATAAAGTTTTCCTGAACACAATCCTCTATTTACATTTGAGAAATATATGTAAATAAAGGTTTGTGCTCAGAAAAACTTTAATTCCGTTATTTACCTATCGTGAAAATTTGCACAAATATTTGCCACATATTGCTGTTCTTTTGTATTTACCATGAAATTAAATATTTTTGAGTTACTAAGCTTAGAAATTTCAATATGGCCGCCATGTTAAAAACGGAAAAATTATTCAAATTGATTTTTTAAATGTAGTTTTTAATTATACTAACGTGTGTTCAAAGTTTGTAATCTATAACCTAATTAACCTCGGAGATAACAATTATTTAGTGAAAAAAAGGACAAGTAGTTAGATGGACGGAAAACTAAGCAAGATGGGCTATTTGTTATAGGAAATTATGTTTTATTATAACCTGATAAATTACCGATGAAGTTTGATCTTATAACTACTGGGCACTCTGTTTAGTGGATTTTTAAAACTATACTATACAAGAAGAAGTAGGTTTTCTTGAAACGAGACGATGTAATACTTAGCTGTAAGTGCTGAAGACATTAGTGAAGTGGGGTAATGGATGATATTTAGCTCCTCTAACTCCTCATTGCTCGAGTACTTTATATGAACTTAGAACTGTACTTGAATGAAGACTTACAGCCATGTATTGCAATAAAGCATACGATTATATCTCCTATTAGTTATGTGGTTTTCAATGGATGAGGCCAATGAGTGATTCTTCACCATTTAAATCCTTCATAAATATGGCATATTTGTGTGGTAGAAACTATTACAAAAATTAAAGTAAAAGGGGTCTGCTGTAATTTTACTAGATTTATAACTAAGATATAAACAAAATACAATCCAAACGTGCTCATAAAAAAGCTTGACACATTTTTGTCCCCGGAACTAGTACAAAATTTGCTAGAGACTATTTCCTTTCTGGGACAATTGGTGGCACAAGTTGCAGGCCATGTTGTGGAACAAAATACCGTTAGTAAAGAGGCAAACCATTTCATACTAGCAGTCCTAGCTAAATTTTCTTCTAAAGAATATGTTTGAAGGCTTCAATAAATTACTTTAAATTTGGTTTACAGTAGGCATATTACAAAATATAATACAAACTATTGGCAGTAGGAATTGCAAATATACTAAAAACTGTTAACTAGCCAAGGACAAAATTGTTTGTCAAGGCTATATTTTGATGGACTTAACATGGATGAATGGGTTCGTTAAGATCTGTTGTTGTTGCTGGTGAGTACTCAGCCAGCTGATCTGTCAACCTAAACTTTTGACAATAGGCCAAATGTCTTTAATTTACTTCTCGTTCTTCAAAAAAGTACTTTAAATGTTGAAGTCGAGTTGTAACGGTGCAATATTGTTATTACATACAGGTTTCATCGTACAATTCTAATAATTACACTAATTATAAAGAGAACAAACACGTTACTATACTGTATTAACAGTGAACAAACGGAGCCTATTTTTGAATATGTATACAGGGTGAGTCTCTACTGAGTCCATTAATTATAACAGTAGATTCCACTTGTTAAAATGAACCAAAATATACCTATAAGTTTATATCTGACCTCAACCGTTTAGCTATGGCGTATTCTATGACCTTTTTAACTATACGACTTTGTACTATTATTCTTACAATAAAACCAAAGGTAATGTTTTAATGACATTGAAATTGAGACTATTTAAAATAAGATTAAATTGTCTGCAAAGTAATTAGCATAAACAATTCATAATACTCTTTTACTTTGTGTAAAACTACCTTAAAATTAAAAACTGTTTTAAATATTTTGTCTTCAATCTTCAAGGCTTGATTAAACTAGTTACACTTTTTGTGTTGACATTTCTGTGAGGTCTGAAAGCTACAAAGTTTTATGTTTGAGTAAAACAGCCCAAGATAAGAAAACTGTTGACAAGAAATGCTCATAAAGAATGTATCAGAAACTTTGCTTGATTTATGACTCCAGAGAAGGAGGCTTTTCCCGTCAACTTCTGCCACTTCAGAAAGATATATTATTCTAATTTAGCTATTATAGAAATTGAATGAATAAATATATTTAACAACTGCAACTGTTCTTATCATGTTAGTTTCTGTAACTAACCAAACAAAGACGACGCTTAGTAACTAGCTAGACAAGAAAACAAAGATGGTGGGAAAGAAACAGTTTTCAGCCGCCATCTTGGTCTGAATAAATTATGTTGATTGGATACTAAGTAAGCTGCCATAATTTGAGTGCTAAGTTAAATATCAAAACTTAAACACCGTATAGTATGAAAACCCATTTGGTGGTAGGTCCAAAAATAGGTTCACTTCCGCTGGACTAGTTTTGCTAGTTTACAAACCTATCCTATGTATTTACCCACAAAAATGTATATGCGATTTCGTGAAAATGTTATAAAAAAAGTTGACCTGCAAAGTGGTTGCACATGTTGCCATTAGAATGAGAAGGAGTTAGGAAGCTCAAAATTGTAACAGTTCTAAGTGTACACACTTTGTCGTTCAGAACTCTTCATTTGAAACTAGATTAGGCTTACTCGTTTTTTCAAGTGCAGTCCACAGATAAAAGATGCGTTATTACCATAAATTACATAAGTATTAAGACTCCAATAAAGGGTGTAGACGAAAATATTGTAGAAAATATTATTGGTCTTTAACTATTTATTTCTTGTTAATTATTTAATTTGTTAATTATTTAACTGGCTAAAATTGGCCTACAACTTATAAAAACATGTTTTAGAAATACAACAGTTTGTTTCTTTAAATGTAGACAGCGGGTGAGCTTAAGCTTAGCAAGTATTGACACAAGCTTAGTCTGCCAGTCACGGAGACAATATTGTTAAATACAAGAGACGCGTCGGCTGAAAGAGGCTTAGCGAGTTCTCTGGGTACAAGATACGCTCTGCTACAACATCTAGTTGAGTCTTTTTATTTTCACTTATCAATCTAGCAAAATGTATCTCAAACATAATGCAAAACAACTCTTCAATCGACCATCATCCCCAATGTATTGGCTCTCGTTAACGGGTTTGAATAAACTGCATGAATATTATTTAATCTTATATTAAAGCAGTCCATTCCTAACAATCTCCAACTAATTGTTGAAGTAAAACGAAAGAGGTAATCGTTTTCAGAGATTTTATGAATTCATTACAATAATACAAAGATGAAGGATTGGATTAAAATGTACAATGATTATACTTTAAATGAGTTTAGCTGCCTTACGATGACATAACAAAATATAAACTACGAATGAAGCCCATTAGATAAAACATTTGTAAATACTTTTCTATTGTATTAGTTTGCACTCTGCTATCGAATTTTCTTCTTGTATATCTATGTAAAGACTGAAAATCTAATTTTGATATTAAATACATTATCAGTTTTGCTTGGGTTAAAATCCTCTGAATCAGGTTCTAAATGGCTATACTTTGTCCTGAGCAAAACTCCATACCACATTTTTAATTAATTAAAGAAACTAATTCGTAGAGATTTTTAGGGTTTATATAAAAGTCCTTTACAATTTTTACTACTGAAATCCTAATGCATTATAAATAAATAATTAATTTAGGGCTCTAAATATTGTATTTAATATCAAGATATCAAGTGTTACTTTGTATTATCTTGCCTAGTAAGCATTGGAAATTTTATGAAACGCTGAAATCCAATAACTAGGTTAAACATCTAGGTTACTAAACGTTATACGTATCAGTCAGTTTAGTTCTGTTGGTGGTTTGGAGATTTGGATTAATACACTTAAAATATGAAAACATAATTTTAAATTTTCATCTAACAATGTATGAGTTAAACTAAGGTATTTTTGGAACATAGTATGCAAATCAAAATGTTTTTATTTTACGCTACAACCAACAATACTGATCGAAAATGTTAACAAACTCATGCACAATATAGCTTGTTTAGTCACCTTATCAAATAAGGGTAACACGAAGCTACTATGTGTAGTTTTAAATAAGAAGACACTGCTAAAGTCGTTATTAGTTTATAAACATGCCGTATTACTCCACAAAGAAGTTGTATGATAACCCCACCTTGGAAGACTTTTACCAACCAATTTAATACTTCTTAAACACGTCAACTGAACAAATATCGTAAGATATTACGTAAACTAAATATTGGTTTCTATAATCCTTGATGGATATTTCCAACTGGCTGAACAGAAGACAAGAAAAATGACTTTGGTATGAGGTAAGCTTTCAGTTCCGAGTCGATAGACACATTGTGGTCCGGACAATGGACTCTGGAGTCTACTAACCCGACGTTCAAAGCTAAAGCGCTTGCTCACTTCTGAGTTGCTCCTACAAGAGCAAAAGCAGCCCTTTTCTAACGTATTTTGTAAAAGATCCTGATAATAACAAACCAATTTCATTTATTTTGAAGATTCTTTGTTTCAAGCTTGTTATTGACATTGGGAGTATAACACAGTTTGAAATATCCTTTTGTGACAAAAGGTTGACCTCCTTTTGGAATATGTAATATAATTCTCGCTTTGGCTTTGTAAAATATTGGGGTTTCATGTTACCCCTAAATAAATAAAGGTAAAACATAAATAGCTTGTTATCTTTGGAACGTGGCAGATCGATTACAAACATGAGCTAGCCTAAACAAAGAGCGTAAGCCGACCATACACAATGGACAGATATCAGAACAAGTAAAAATGTTATGTTTGTTTACGTTTTGATTTGATTTGGGTTTTATTAAACATTTGTTATGTTCATCCGTGTGTGACTAGTCTGTTTGAGCTGATTACTTTGTTATACCATTTTCTCGGTCTCTATATGTTATATTTGTGACTTACGCGCACCTGACGACAGAATCAGACTACATATTCCAAACATTTCGAACGTCTTTTAACATAAAGTCGAAGACCGTATATAAATAACACTTTAAATAGGCAAACTATATCATGTAAACCTTTTAAATAAAATAAAATTCCATCGAAAATGCAGCTTGCAAAGTACGCAAATTCAGCACTTTCAACTGTCAGTTTGACAGTTTTACTTTAAATAAATAAATAAATGTTATTCAGGCCTACTTTGTAAATACTTTGTACTACTTTGTAAAGCCCATATACTATTAAATGTTTTAATCAAAACTCAGAAAAGTGCTGAACCCTTTTCAGTAGTTAAAAACAGGAAAGTCCGTTTGCACATAAGTGAAGATATTAAGTAGTGAAGAGAGTTGCTATACACATCGAGGACTAGACTGGAACTGCAGCTGAACACGAGCAGGAAGTCTGAGTCCGTTTCAACCCATTACACATCGAGATCAAGGAACATCCCTTGTACATGCAACTCACAGAGCACAGACATCTGGGGGATGAAAGTAGAGACTTACAGTCTATTGTTCTGTTATACATATTGTTTCCAATTTTAAAGATTTACCTTAAAAAACAAATCCACGCCCGTCTATAGTGTCATATATAGGTTATTAATTTGGCAATCATCCATTTTAGGGTTTGTTAGCAAACCATAAGAGTACAACACTTTAGTATAGGTACAAGGTTAGACTTATATAGTATAAGGTTTTACTCTACATCCTGGAATCAATTCTTTACACTGTCAAGTCCAACAAAACCAGAAAGGGGACCAACACCATTATACTACTAGGCACAGACACAACTTCTTGCTTGACACACACCACCTTAGTCTTTTTCGGAAAAACCTTCCTACCGAGGAGCAGCTTTCTGCCTGCCACATGAGTTGAAGATGTTGCCAAGCAAAAACCTTAAGAAGAATTTGGTGGATTGACTTACGGAGAGATCATTGTACTCTATCGAAGAGTTCCTCAGCTGGTCACAGACTTGAAGAAAGAAGACAACAAAACCATTCTGTTGTAATTTTAAATTGATGAAATATTGTACTCTATGTATATGTAAACAAGGACTATTTGCATTTGTATTTCAGTTGAAATCTACATTGAAAATCACTCAGAACCACCAGTCTACCATTTGATTGCCAAGATTGTTTCTTGTCTCTCACTAGGGAGTTCACAGATTCAAGAACAATCATGGACAACATTTTTACAAACGTTTCGTAAACGTTATTTCCTCACAACTTAGAACGTTACAGTTCGATATAGATCAGGAACTGAATTAATGTATCTTCACCTCACATGTCTATTGCAGCGGTGGTGCCAGGGTGTGTTAAGACACAGTTTATTGACTTGGTCCTGATTGGCTGTCACGGGTAACTTTGCCTCACGTCACTCCCAAACAGTAACTTCCTCCCACTTCCCTGCACATGTGCTATAATGGCTTTGATCTAAATTTATGTAACATTTTATTCGCTTAATACATAGAATTAAAATTGCTTAGAATATACAAGAATATATAATTTACTTAAGACATTTGAAGACAAAATGTTTGGACCGAACCGGGACTTGAACCCGGGTATCTCACTTGCCAGGTGATTATGCTGACGCTATTGACAGTCACACGTTTCGGATAAACATTTAGATTTATGTACTTTGAAGGCGTAAATAGTTGGGCCGGATGGTGTAGTGGTCAGCGTAACCACCCGGCAAGTGAGAGACCCGGGTTTCAGTTTGGGTTCGGTCCAAACATTTTGTCTTCAAATTTCTTTCGTAATAATTATTAAATGAAAAGTATGTGTTTGTAACTATATAAACATTATATTTTATCATCGTATACTTTACAATGTTTGACAATTTTAATAATGTTCGCATGTTGAGCCCAAAATAAACGTCATTACCTGGTTTGAGGTCCGAGACACAGTTCAGAGTCCACATATCAACGTGTCAATTACGTGCAAACATTGTACTCACAGAGTTTAATCCTGTCGAATCCATGATTTTAGATACAAGACTATTTGTTTAATACTTTTCTGTTTAAATGCACTGAATGATGTATACACACGGGTAGTATACTTATCATCGATCAGGAAGATAAACGTTATTTTCATACCATAGTCGTTGCTTCCACGTTAAGCTTTAACAATAAAATACGAGAAGCCACTAATGAGACATAAACATCTTAACACAGTTGTATTTTGATAAAATACTGTAAAAGATTTCATGTCAATAACCTTTGGTATTGTTGGGTCGATTCTTATGTTTTTCAATTATCGATTCGGATACCAAAATATTGATTCTCAATTCCGGGTTTGATTCCTGATTTTTTATTTTGGGTTCGACTGGGGACCTCCGGAAGGTATCGGTATTGGAATCGACTTAACTAGCCGGTTCTCAATTGCAGGAAATCGGTTGTAGGTTACTACTCGTACGTATTTCTATACCTTCATTTATCTTGAAAATTGTGTCATTACACTCCGTAAAGAATGTGTGGCCAACTTTTAGTCAAGAAAGTGACGGGTTTCACCAGTTAAAAATAAAATAATTATTTAACTATCGTCTTTTGACAATACACTTCACGATCCGATCAAAACAACCACCCTCCACTTTGCAGGAGAGTGGACTTGTCCACGCGCGTAGGGTCTAGCTAGCCTCAGCCTTGCGGGTTTGATTACGGAACCAATTTCTGATTATTCGATTCCTGATTCCAAAATTAATACCCAACCCTAGATTATCGATTCTAAAGCCTATTCCTGAATATCGATCCCCGATTTCAAACTTTATACTGGCCGATTAATGATACCGATTCCTTACGCCAGGAATCAATGGTATCGATAACCGGGAATCGAAATCTACCCAACACTAATTTTTGGTTTTATTTCTCTCCTAGTTTGCACATAGTATTGTCATGAACAATTTACTTACTGAGCTGTCAACAAATCCCTGATGATCAAAGTTAATTGAAGGGTGCATAGAACTAAACTAATTAGTTAGGGATGTACAGTTGGATTGCATACAATCATACTGTGCTAGTTACATGCGTTTGAAAGGTCACACAAATGTCACGGGTTAGTACGTTTAGAATGTTTTCTTGAAGGATAATTCTTCATTGTTCCAGGTAAACTTAAAGTAGAATAGTCAAGGCTAAATCATTTTGCTAAAAGTTTAGCTGCAAGTAATTCTATTTTGCCAAATACAAATCCTGACCTTGTTTAAATACTGCGTACAGTAATTTGAATTGCGGTTACAATTTTTCTAGTAACGTAGTCTAGGGCATTTATAGTAGACCTTGTATTTCGTAGCGAGTAAAGGAAGTGTAAACAAACCCCAATTTAAATATGCAAATATGGTCATATACAAAATTAGAAATTATCATATTATGCAAGTAGCACACACCATGTCAACCCTAAACAAACTGGTGGAGCCGTAGCCAACCCCGCTCCTCAAACACAATCTTACTCATTTGTAAATACGTCTTCTTGTTTTTTTTTAGGAATGAAGTAATTCCTTCTATTATACAACACAATCTATATGATTGTTATACAAGCATCAATTATATTATACATTTTGGAAGGATAGGGTTAAAAATACGTCGGACTCCTTCCGCCTAATTCCCTATGAAATACATTTCTTAACTGCAAACACATCTTGGTGATAGAAATCATGTTGACTTAAGATGGGTTTAAACTTTGAATTTACATGTAGAAGTTCAGTTTTAATGGGACTCTGGTTGCTGGTTTACCCCGGACTCGGTTTTCTACCCCGAGAGGCAGGAGCTTTTGGAGAATCAGTAAACAGAAAACATATTCTATGAACATAACAAGCTGTCAAATGTAAACAAGTAGCGCATCTACTACGGAATCAATCCAAAACTACGACAGTTCAATTCCGAAAACTGACAGTTGGTTATGAACAAGAATTAACTTGAGTAAACTTCTATGCGCATATGCCTTAGTTTAGAATTCAAACAATAATTGTTACATACAACAAATAACAACAAATATTACATGAGAAACTTTAAAACACTCAATTGCACTTTTAACCTATCCATACTTTCTATCTGTGTTTTATTGGGCATTCAATACTGTATTTTCTATACGCTACGTGAAAAGCTTTGTAGACAGATATTAATGTCGCAAAATGTATTGTGGAGACGCACTATTACACTTATACTTGTGTGAAGTTAATTGTTTGCCAGTTTATAACAGTCTTAATAATTATAATCTAGTTCCTCCGGTTCACACCGCATTAAAACATTATAGGTATATACACTTTTTGTAATTAGATATTTTCTACTATAAATAATTATATAAAGTATTGATGTTGTTTGTTTATCGTAAATACGAACAAATGTACCATTCAGAAATTGTTTAAGGACAACTTAAAGTTGAACTGTTTTAATCTTTGAATTAAATGATGGGTTGACGTACTTCTTATGTACAAATTTAAATGTACCTTCTTTCTCCCTTCTCCAAAGCCATTTTAATATTCCAAACATCGTGAAACACGTTCAATCCTTTTATGTACATCATTCATGGAATCACAGTACAGTATACCTAAGTATGTAATGTATATAAGTAAGATTATCTTTATAAAACCACTACCAGCATGGTGTAACTGGGTCGATATTTTATGTTGTTTATTTTATTATGTTATATCTTTTGTTACCAACAGTTTACGTCCTGCTTTAGACATAACAATGGCAAGATGGTAACTTAAAATTAGGAAGGTTGAGATTATATAATAAATACTCTGTGGTTGAAATGAAACCAGAACAGCAAAGTGACAATGATACTGGTAAGTACGATTAAGTGACAATAAATAACAAGTAGTAATGTGGCTCAAAAACGATCTAACATAACAATAACGTGCTTGTGCGAATGTAACCAGAAAATACAATTTATTAATTAGATAACAAGTGTGAAATGGAGGTGTTGTTAGAGTTTCTCCCAAGGTTTGCCCAGAATTGAGTTTGAACCAAATCCCAATAAAATGTTGTTGTCATATGGGAGAAAAATTAAGTTAATAAAACAAAACGCCGGATTGTGAGTAAAGAAGCATTTTGTAACAGAATTTATAGAAACTGTTTTCATTGTTTGGCATAATAAGGTTTGGTGGCCCCTAGATTCACCCTATAAATAGATAAATATTTAGTTAACGTACATAATATTTTTTTACTTTATGTTTACATAAAGTATTTTGAATTCATTTTTCCTATATAAGAAATACGTTTAAGTTATGTTAAAGGCCAATAACATATTCTTTTAAAGACCATCGGGTCCATATACATTTTTAATTTTACGGAGAATTCTACGGTTATTTCAAAACTATCTAATTTAATTTTATTGTGTTATTTACTCAGCTTTACAACAGAACCTTTCTTGGGTTAAAGCGTTTAGTATCAGTAATAAACTAGGCAATAAGTACTCTATTCCAATGTACTAGTGACATTTAGGCCTCGTAGGGCTTAGTTATCACACTTAAGATAGGACAAGAACTAGAGGTCCCCGGGGTAATTTAGAGTATTGCAAGACCTCACGAATACAACCTTGTCTCGACCTCACGCCACCTGTGCAACCAGCTCTTCTCATTATTTTATGATAATACTGGCGCTGTTTACTTTTATTTTAACGGAATAATCTAGAGGTTAACGAAGGTTTGATGATAATTTAACTTTCAGTATACCAATTAAAGTTGGAGCTAGCTATTGAAGTAGACATTAAATCTAAATAGTTTTCAACAAATAGTCTTGACACTTTAATTTTTCACCCGACTCAACTGTATATTATTTCCTTGAAAAATATTGACTTTTTAACATGCCATTCTTTTTGAACTTGTCAAAAAATTGATTTCAAATCACTTTTTTATGTATTTAGTTATTTTATTTTTCTTTTCTTTATTCTTATACAACTGATGATGATTTACATAGAATAATCGAAACGTGGTGTACGATTAAATACTTTTTGCAATGTGGTTGACCCAAAGGTAATATTTCAACCAATAGAAAATATTACTTTTAGATTGTTCCAATCTATTCGCCTTTGAACTATCTTATCACATTTTTAGATATTTATGGGCTTTAGTTCATCACGTGTCATGGTAACAAAAACCAAATATTTGAAGTCCAAGAATGCCCTGATAGTAAAGTTGTAATCACTATTTTGCTAGTAATGTAATTTACCCATCAACATCAATGTTACGGTAAATGCAAAAATTAACAAAACAGTGGCAGTTCAAAATATGAACTTAAATAGCTCGTAAACTCGTTAACATAACCATTTACAACAAACTTTCTATTTGGTAACGTTAATTAAAAATCTAACAACATCAAGTATTTAGCCTGAGGGCAAATGTCTGATTACACCACGTTGTTTTGGCCACGGTTGAAAGCCACTCTTATGTACTCGTACAGTTCTATACAAATCGTTCACACGCCTAGGGGTTCAGCTGTTTTCAAATGCTGTAGTGTAAATGTAGACATTTATTTCATAAACAGTATTATTACCGTAAATAGTATCACAACTTCAAGCTAGGAAAGATCTTTGCGTTAAAATACTGAAAATCTTATTTTTACTAGGAAACTCAAGCCCCTCTTTACTCTTTTGGGTTTAAGACCTTGCTGGATTTCAATTAACAAAACAGAGTCACAGCTGCATTTTGCTTCTTATAGTGGTGCCGCTTTGTACAGTTTCATCTTTTATTAACTGGTTTGCGTAAAAGTACACTTTATTCTGCGAGAGGTAATTTATAGCAGGGTACTATGATACATAGTCTTGATTATACCTTGTACAGTGTTTATTTAAAATAATCATAGGTATACCATACATTCTGTTCATTGAAATCACGCGGAATGCTACGTAAAGTGTTATTTTATGATTTATACAGTGTTTTCTTTGAACTCTCTTTTAAAACTTAAGTTGGTCGTTATTGGTCTGAAGAAGTGTAAAACGTTACACGCCCATGGGTGTCAAATTTACCATTTCCTGGCTGTATAGTCTTTTCAATAAATAGATTTCATATGCGAAAAGCCTAATTTAATTAGGTTCAATTTTCGTGTACGAGTGAGGATTTCTTAAATTAAATTTTTAAATTGGCTGCTGTTTGAGTTTTAAAAATGATATTTAAAGTACATATTAGTTTTAAAATAAAGCTTTAGTAATTTCTCCGTAGGCTAACTAATTTGCAGTCCAATTACGCAAAAAATGAGATACTCTGTTTGAAAACAACATAGATAAGCTCGAACACGTAGTTAAACCATATATAATTATACTTAAACTGCTTTATAAGTCTCTTGAAAAGGTTATTTAATGAAACTTACGGCACAAATTTGAAAATTATGGAGTATAATTATGGTATCGTTAGTAAACAGTTTTAAAAAGTCACTAGTTAATTTAATTGAACTAAAATGTTAAACAAACTTTTACTTTAGGCTGGTAAAGAACTAATTAACAAACTCCCAATAGATATTAGATCAACCAACAACTTTGTTTCGTTTAGAAAAAAACATTACCTCATAAACCATCCATTTTTAGACGAACCTATGAACACTTCTATTTAGTATAAATTATGATAGTTTTAAATTGCATAGTTACATACTTTGACCTTGCCTTACCAGTGGTACGTCTAGTCAACACAATATTATTGTGCAAATGACTACATATGACTAAATGTTCATTAAACAGTATGAATAACGCTACTGTAAGTAAATGTTATTGTTCTGTATCTAAATTGAACAGTTGTTGTGTACCCAACAAGAAAGAATGTTATTGTTGGTCGGCATGACGATCCGATAAAGAAGATTGAGTACAATTTTCCAATATCATGCAAATGAGACTATTCAGACATATTTCTCCTCACGTTTTTATTTTCTCCTAAAATAATCTTATTTCTGTCGTCTATTTGAATTTGTTTTCATAAGATCTAATCAACGATGCTATTGAGTTATTGAAGCATACAAATACGTCTTGATCGATGTTGTACTTTAGCTTTGCTATTAACATTTGCTACGAGTTGTGTAGTGTTACAGCACATTAGTAACTAGCTTTGAACATATTTATGGAGGAGTAGACTAGAAATTGCACACATTTAAAAATAATGGATTAGAGTTTTGAAAACAAACACTCAGTTACTTACCATGATGAGGTTTGAGTGTGTTTGATAACATACCTGGAACAACAAGATTTTTATATAAAAAATGCACTGATGTTAATTAAACTAACATGCATTAGCTAAAACCATAAAATATTCAAAAAGAAAGTTAGACAAAGGAAGGGAATTTGAAGTAACAACTCGACAATTCACTTTGATTGAAAGATCTTTGGAAGAACACAAACAACCACAGTTTCATTTATAATGCAAAGCTAATGGCAGATATGGTTTACAAGTAGCCAGAGCTTTAACATTGGTTGCTAGGTTTCACACTCATTAAACTCGTCCACTGTTTTGTTTTCCAACAAACGTCCGGTGTGCTTAATGTTCACAGAGTAGCGCGTAACATAAAACTGTAGCCATCAAAATATCAATATACTTAAAGCCGTTGACAATGACTGAACATAAATGTTTAGGCACTTTCCGGCATACTACTCTATACAGGCTCTGACTTGGCAAAAAGGATGGTGTCTGCAAATCTTTGTACTTAGCCGATATTTTGCATCATAGCGGCAAAATAGTTGCTCGGATATTAAATCTGACTAATAATTTTTTAAAGTGGAAATAAATTTCCTACAACTTTGTATTTAACACTTTTCCACCTTGAAGGAAGCTAGTAGTTTAAAGGTAAATTGTCGAAATTCACCTTTAGCTGTGTTTAGGCTCTTAGTTTACTTATCAACCACCCAACATGTAAAACTTATGAGTATACAAATGTTGTGTTTTGGGAAAACCTTTGAAAGTCACCCTATATTTAAAAGCGCGGTTATTTCAAAGTTAGAACTTTAATCGATTTTCTAGTTTTGTACACATTACAGCTCACAACTTCCAAAATTATTCTTATAAAACCATTGCATGAAGTTTGTCTTAACTAAGCTAGCGATTTAGACAAAATACAGGCCATGGCCAAAGGTGTGGAGTCCGAAGGCAGTCTCATCTAAAACTATATTCTTAATAATATCTTGAAAACATAATTTTCTATAACAACAAACCCGTTTTAGCCACCATCTTGGGAAAGTATTATTCAAATCCTTGATGGAATCTGGTTTATCTGTTTAGTTCCTTTAAGGTAGGATCACATTTGTTTATCCTTAAAACCTGATTCACTCTCCTATTTACTGATCTACATACAGAAAGTACGTAGCTCTTTTTCGATTTTTTTCTATTTCTATTATTAGAAAATGATAGAAAGTGAGGAAACGTGAATTAAAAAGTCACTATATTTTTAAACATTTTTCAGATAACTAACGAGTAAAAAGAAACTTGTCAACAGTGTAATTTCATAAGGTGTCTTTGCTTTCTATCCTTTTGAGTACAATATAAGGCCTAAGGCATATAGCCATTTCCTTTTAAAAAGTATGTCTGTTTACCGTTTGAAAATAAAGGTACAGTAAGGACTTTTGACACTCTTGAAACGTATATAAATGTATTAGTTTTATTAATTTTATGACGATAACTAAATGGCCTCACTTCTATATCTATAAACACCGAAACCAGACCCAATACCTAACCACACCAGACACTTCCTAGAATTTTCTAGTATAATTACTCAAGATATATTTTATCTAAAAGGTAGTACGCTAGTCAACACAAATTGATTGTTTAGATTTATGCAGTCAGTGGGAGGAAAATGCGTAGAAGGAGGGGGGTCGTGGCAGCGTGGCTTTGAGTGTTGCCCGTTAGTGGTGAGCTTCCCGCCAAATTGCCTCGTTTCCTGCCAGCGTTTGTTCAACTACAAATTTCAAACAACTTAATTATGTCTCTTTCTTACAATTATTGTAGTTATAAATACCCAGCTGTAGTGCTGCTATCGTACTTATCTGTTGCTTCTAGTGTATTCGCAAGGGTTTAACTAAAGAAAATGATTTAACAGCGGAAATTACTTAAACGCTGCGATAAGTATACTTGCAGGCTACTTATGACATAATGTTGAGAACTTGATAACAAGAACATGAATTTCTTAAATTTCTTTTTACAGTAAATTGTTATATTCCTGCCCTATATTTCTACCTTACTTTCAAATAAATAAAATGTGGGAAGACTGTTTAAATGAGGTAAACGACTTTAAACAAAACTCTGCTGTGGAAAATAAACTCTAATTAAAACTTTATTCTTACCGTGGGTTTTCAAACGGAACCGTAAAACTTCACTTAAGTTACTTTATCATTTGTGGTGTTACTTATGGACAATGATAAAAATACGAATTCGTTTTAGAAAAGTTGCTACCCCAAGCACCAATACAAGAAACCAAATTGTAATGCAAACGTCTTTATCTCTATTGGCATTAACATCCCAATCATAACGTATATTAGGAACGCTGTTGGTTTTTACTGCTACTTAATATTTAAATTAAATTGAACATTAAAGAACAGGAAATTCATACAAATCAGAAGCTATTCAATTTGACCAACTAACTCACAAATTTCAAATGTGTGATTATCTCCTAATTAAAGCTGGTAATCGTTTATATAATAAATTACTAATCAACATAGTGAATATGTATACAATTAAATTAAAAACAAACACTATCTGCTTCAAAAACATATTCCATGAGATGCAAAGGCTATTGGCAACATCTTAACTGTTTTACAGGTTCACATCAATTTGTCAAGCTTTATTTTATTCTTGCCAGCGGAATAAGATTAAGTATTATTTGATGTCAAAAACAGCGTTTGATTATAACGTATTTCACAATAAATTGTTTTAATTACTTAAGAATATGAAAAATACAACCTTGGTACTTTAGATGACATCAATAACTAACTACGAGCCTAAGCTACACACCTTTGGTCATGCTCGCTGCCGCTCCACTGGGGAGAGTCACTGTTAAACCCAGCTTCCTTGCGACTGGGAGTGCCCAGCACCAAGTTGTCATTCAAACTGATGATCGTCACCAGGTGTTCAAAGCAGAGATATTTGTTACAGAAAGGACATGCTGAAAAGATCTCCTTCTCGCAACTCCCGATCTCACAGCTCATCTTGAACTTGTGTTCTATGTTGATGGTGTCGACTAGAGGCGTTTGACAAAAGGCGCAAATTTCAGTATTTCTCAAATGGCTGGTTCTTGAGCCCGAGGGGTGATTTCTCCTTCGAGAGCCACTGTCAGTTTCGGTGCTAGAACCACTCAATGTTTCGTCGAAATCGGAAATAGTGATCGAAGAGCTTTCAGAGACACTGTCATTATTAATTAAATTCCTTTTTTAATATGCACTCCTGAGTCGTCTTCTTCCTCTGAATCTAACAACACTGGGAGTTGGTGTTTTCTGTCCACCATTTCGACCATCACCGTTTTCGATCTACCTTCTATCAAGATTACTTCGGTTTTCTTCATTGTGATCCTTCGTAAATCTGAAATAAATATTTGCCTTGTTAGTTTTTTTCTAAAGAGTTCACTTAGAAGATAAAATAATTTGTATAACATAATGGTAGTTGTAAAGTTAAGCAGAAGTACCCTGCAGCTTAAAATTTATGAGGGAACCAACCAATTTTTGTGCCATTTTATAAATCATTATTATACGCCATTGCAGTAGCTTTTTCAGAGTTTTACTTATCAGGTTTGAACACCAGGTATTTTCCTAAACGTGTTTATACGTTATCTTTATACTTTTCTTTAGAATAAACCGTATCAACTGGGAATTGCTAATACCTAAAGTAAGCAAAGCAAGTTCCACTTTTTCCCAAGAGTAATTTCAAAGATTGCATGACAAGGTCTGGCTTCCCAAGAGAAGAGCAAATTAGCTAAGCACTTTACATAGAAATATGACAACGTAATATCAAAACATATTCTAGCTTACCATTGTTATGAGTAGTTGTAACTATGTTATAGAAAATTACCGTTTTTGTTGATTTCATGCTAAGTTTAAAAGTATTAGGAAGATACGATGCATCAGATTTGCTGTGATTTATTTTATCGATTTGTCAGTCTATTAAATAAATAACAAAATAATACCCTTAATTATTCTTTTAACAACAAAACTAACTAATTTAATCGTTATAACACAACAATAGCAAATATTTCTTTATAGTATATTTTGTATCCCTCACTGTGAAAACAGCTCCTACGCTAGCTAACAATCTATGACTATTACATTTCAACGATGATAGTAACGTGATAAGTTCATGGACACAAATATTAAATATACTCAAACTTCGTCAATATGCAAATCTATGGATATGATATCTAGGTTGGTTGAATGCTAGCTCGTAAACCTAAACGTTAGAGCTTTACATATGAATGTTTGAATTATCATACTGTGTATTTTAAACTATTGTTAATCAAATTCCTAGTGTTGTGAAATTGATTATCATTATTTTTCGCTGAAATCAAGCCAACGTAGTGATTGACTATCACTACACACTCACAAACAAAAACCACACGAACCTAAATTATTTCTTTTAGTAACAATCATGCAACAAGTTAAAAACGACCTTCATGCTCTTATAAGTTCCGGGTCTCCAAGACCAAGGGTCCTTTCAAAATGTTCATAGCAAGTTGACTTTAAGCCTATTTGTTTACTCTACTTTAAATAACCTATGAAACATACATTACAAACTAAATAGCGTAAGTTCTCACCTTACACGAAGATAAGACTCGTGGCAGCTGAGCTACGGTATCAGCTGGCAGTGACAAGCCTCGTCTACACGTCGCTCACAGTGTCTTGTCACAACAACTCGTATCTTCACTGCTCCGTGGGATTTATACCTTGTTTGTCTCAGTTGCGGTTGCAATATCGGTGAATACACGGGGCAATAATACACTAATGATGCAGAGTCCATCAAGCTCAATATACTTCGTCTTCGTGGGTGGTCATGTGATTGTCTTTGTGCGATGCGGAGTTTAAATAAAGGTCAATAAATTATTTTCTGATTTTAAGGATTTTATTTTGCCGCAAACATTTTGTTAAAAACTACAGTTGGTTCGTTACTGTGGGTAGGGACAATTCGATGCAATTCTTTCATTAAATTAAATCCTTCTTTCCCTCGAAATTAATTTTCTGGTCCATATTATTCTTTAAACTCACCCGCATACGTTTAGTAAAAACTATGACTGAAAACCCACAAATATAACTTAAACAATTAAACAAGTTCGTTGTAAAATTATTTAATATTCAACACTTTCACAAGTTAACTCACTCTACAATCAACAATGTAAAACCTAAACTCTTAAAATAACAAATAAATAACACTTTTTACAAAGTTTTCTATTGAGTTTTAAATTTGTAAAATATAGCTTATCGTAATGGCCGCAAAAGTAACGAGAATGTGCAAAGTCTAATTGACCAGAAACGGTAATTGATCAATTACGTTATCAAAAGCGGTCAGTAATTTATGTAAAAGTAATTACTGGACCCTTTGGCATAAAGTTGTTCACCAATTTACAATTTATTGGGCACTTTCATGGCTAAAGTACAATTTAATTTTAAAATACTGCACCTGGTTTCAATCCAATCAATATTTTGAATCGGAATCTAATGCCATATTTAAGATAACGTAGTTCACCTCCTAAAGTATATTCCCTGTACAGTGTTTATAGCAAAACGGCTAAATTTATTGTATTTAATTACATAAAAAAACGCGCACGGCACCATTTTAATTATTTACAATGATCGGCTTGACTGATATAGTTGAGGTACATTTATATAATTTACTCAAATGAACTATTACTCTTCTGTTAAGTTAAGCTAAAAAGTTCACCAGTGAAAGGTTTTGAATATACAAACTAAACTAGAACGTAACTCTGCAGATCGTGAGTATGGGTATGTATCATGTCACCCCTTGATGTATGCACGTGTCCTAGATTCTAATGGTTGTGACAACTCATCGTTACTAACGACAAGGATGTTATTAGGTTAGTTAGTACACAGCGTGGTTTGTTAGGCTGGCTTTGTTCTGGCACCCGAGTTTTAATATTATTCAAACTGATGGAGATTATATTACTATTTAAAACTTAGTTTGTAGTAGCTTCCAGGACTTTAATGAGAATAAGGCTTATCGCATGCGTAACTGACATAAAAAAGCAATACTGTTTTAAGTAGGTTTGTTTTTATTACTTTTGCAAAATTATTGCGTAATTTAAGCAAAATAAAAAATAATGTAACTTTATAAGTAGCAAGAGAGTGTCTAGAGATGTTTTAACTCAACAAATAGATAGCGTTTAATCTCAGCATTTGTAAAGCCCGAAATTTATTTTCAACACTTCTGTTAAAAATGTATTTATCTTAGAACTTGTTGATTGACAATTCAACAATACACCCTCCAAAACGTCAAACACGTACAACAGGTTGATACTAAACTCTACATGAGCGTTACCCGTGAATTTTGCCATAAGGGGAAGGGGGCGAGTTAATGATTTCATAACGTTTACTTGTTTATGTTCAACCAATAGCCAATAGCCAGTTTATGTGAACAAGCCAATAACTGTGTCCAATCATCCGGATTGGAACGAGATTAGTTGTACAAATATGAGCAAACGTCAACAACGTATGTTCAACCAATGAGAAGACAAGTGATATTTAAAAATAGTTTGTGACCAAACCAGTGCCACGTATAGAGGGGGCAGGCTCATCAAGTTGATTTGCTTGTTTATCAATTGAAAAACGTAAACAAAACCAACTATGTAAACTACTTGTTGATAAGGTCATATGTTTCCACCTATATTTACTGCAGCACATATTCCATTATAACAACATGAAGTAAACTAACAGATAACTGATAAATGTACTGTATTGAATAAACATGGCCGGTGGTCGCATTCCGCTTCATAAGACCCAATCTCGTAATATCGGACCAATATTGCATTTAAACGTTTATGGACTGTTCGATTTCCCATTTACTCTTATCAAGTATTTCCCATACATTTAACTTGAGAGTATTTGGACAAAGTTGTAACTATAAAAGTGTCGTATTGCTTTTATTGAGAATCGGTATTCTTCTGTAGGGTTGTGCCCTTAATCTAAATTAGACAAACGTATGCTGTATGAACAAAGCATCATCATCATCAAAGTTCATCAAAACTTGCAATTGTATTAAAAAAATAATATTTGAACATTGAAAACACAACATTTAATATGGACATATAATTAACACTCCTTGAAATTAAATTAGTTTTAAGAGCCCATTTTGAGGGTCTATCTAGCCGTTACTTAAAGACAAGTTATTTGGTTCTTTATACCACGGATCAAACATGATGCCAGGCATAATTTCACGAAGTCGAATAAAGTATATATTTGTAAAATATATGAGTAGGTTAGGAAATAACAATGGAACCCACTTGCAGTTTGTTTCTCATGACCGTTCCAATTTTGTCTGAAAACCCATTGTAATTGTTAAGAAAGCCAATTTTTTGCGGTTTAAAAGTTGTAGAAGCGCAAACCTACACAACAAGCTCAAATGAGGAGGGAGGTGAAATAAGCTCCAGTGACATTTTCATCTAAAAAACGCTGACGTCACGCTGTGAGATTATTTAAACCCTTCCCCGCCAAATAGTAACCTTATTCTGTTTTTGAGCTATGTTAAAAATACAGGGTCAGTCAAAAGTGTGGAAACGCCTTTGTAACTTTCTAACCAGTTTTTCCAGCGCAACCGAACTCGGTAGATTTTATTAGAGTAAACAAAAGTACCTTTTAATGCATACTGACACTTTGCCCCAGTTTTCAAAATGGGTGATGGGGTAGTATCATTAATTACGTATTTGAAGGTTAAGTCTCATTTAATTGTTCAAATGAATCTTGACCAATTGCCTAATTTTTATGACAGTAGGTGATCAAATTGCTCTCCTTGAACTGCTCAGCAATATCCTAGTTTTTGTAGAACGCTGATGTAGTGACGAGTATGGACTTTGGAAAAACACTTCGGACCTCCTGTACTATATTCTTAATTCTTAAGTCTTCGATACTACTGAACTGACCACGAATAAAGCCCAAATGATACTGGTAGACTGTCAACTCCTCGAAAATTCTACAAACTGATAAGAAAGGTCAACGCTTTCCGGTCATTTGAATCGGGTAGCTAAATCGTTAGGGAAGCCCATAAGTTAAAAGGGTTTGTAAAGGAGGGTTGCTTTACGTTTTTCAAACAACGAGACAGTTTTCAGAATCTCTTACATACAGTCGAATTACTCTTATGATATTGAATAGGTGAAAATTACATTGGGGTCTTTTATTAACTTAATATTGCCACCATTTCTTTTTGGATTAAGATAGAGACTTCTAATTTTCAGCATTCATCAACATTTTTTAAGACCTTGACATCGAGAGGTCACTCAATGGGGATTCCTTATGAAAATTATGGGGCTATCCTCCCAATCCCTGCGTCAAAATCAGTATGTATTATAAGATACTTTTAGTACCTTCAATAAGATGTACCGAGTTTAATTGCTCTGAAAACCTGGTTAAAATGTTACGAGTGTAAAGGCGTTTCCACACTTTTGCCTGACCCTGTATATTTACAGCCAAACTGACCCATACAAGAATAGTAAAACAGAAATAACATTTTACCAATGTCTCGCCTATCATCCGTGAAAAAAGTGTCCCCCGTTGAAATCCTCGCCGCTTAGATGGAAATGGAAATACATGATGTTTACACAGTTTGGAACTTTCATTTAAGTTTTATGTATAAAAGTTTGACTTAGATAGCGCTCATCGTCAAACTTTATAACACAATCTTGTGGCAGGTGTGACCTGTAACGTGTTGATGTAGAGCTACAATAAACCACATATTGCTTGTAGTATTACACATTCTTCCTACAAAATTATACCTCAACCCATACGACTGCCCATTCAAAAGGTACGCCAGTAAACTGTGCTGTCGTGATAACTTATGTATATTTATCACAAACATAATATGTATACTTCTCAAATAAGTTGTATCCTACCATAGCAGTGAAAAAGAATAAAGTGCCATGGAGTGTTATATTAAAACAAAAATACAGTTAACTATTTTAGTTAAGGCAGGCCTACACTATTTTATGTATTTATTTCTACTCAGTGATCAACATACCATCTACTGTTTTAAAAGAATGAAAGTAGTGACAGTTTGCTTTATGTTGCCAGATAGTTAAAAATATTATATGACAAGTATTAAAAGTGTCTTTTTGAAATAAGTATTCAAAAGTATGGATTTACCACACTACCACGACGAAATTGTTTGGTTGACTGAGTTTTGACTTTGGTATATTAGTTCTTGGTTTGGGTTGCATTGAGTGGCATTATGCATTATGCAAATAATGTTCCAAATCGCATATTCTTTTTGCAAATGTTTTTTCCTTATCTTTCAGTTTTCATATCAATGTTACAATGTTCTTCGGTTGTCTAGCTATTTCATTACTTTCTTTGAGTTTCATGAAGATCATGAGTATGACTTCGCCGCTTAGAATTTGTTCTTCAGCCATTGAACTATATGTTATCTATGGTTTGAATCTAGGTTTTAAACGGTTATCTTAAGTTTAACATCAGGTTGGACAAATCGAACAATTCATGTATTTGTAATTTATTAGAGAATTTAGTTTGAAAATATAGCTATTCAGTTCTCTCGCCAAATAGAACGAAACGTCATAGAAAGGTGTAACTTGCAGTTTTGCTTCCCAAGACCTGCTGATTCAAATTACAAAACTGTATATACAGCTTTTTCAAAATGTTATGCTCACAATTGGGATCTCGCAAACTAGACAACTATCACATACGGTCAAAAATGAAAATGTTGTGATAACCTAGGCCAATTTTAAAAAGCCGTTCAACAATTTTTCGCTCACCCCTTGGTTAGCTATAATTAATAATGTGTTTTCCGTCAAAACTTCACTTTTGTCCTGCTCCTGTAAAAAAAGATATTTTTGTGAAACGAAAACAACATTTGTCTTATTTTAGAATACATAAAAAATTACAACTTTTTGAAGCGTGTAAATTTTAAATTTTTGGGCTAAGTTGAAAATATATGATATTAAATAATTGTCTGATATCAAAGATACCACACGAGACATAACTAAAACTAGACACACATTACAAAAAGTCGTATACACGTATTAAAAACATGTATTTTTCGGGAGCGGCCCCCACCTATGGGGCGCAAACACAAAACTTCAGAGTAAATAAAGCAAATATTAAAAAGAAATTGTAAAAAATACTTAAGAGTGTGTACACAAATTTCGTCTAATTCAAAAACAAAATAAACGATACCTTTTTCTGTTTTATTTGAAATTTGCTAACATTCACCGTAGCGCTTGTGGCTACGTGTCACCCATGTTTTTTCACTAGAACTCTTAAATGTTTACTAATACAAACAACAAAATGACTTCATTTACTATTTAAAGTTTTACAGGTACGATAAAACATGTCTAGACCGGTAAACACGCATTATATACATGCATTTATAGACTTACCTTAGGAATGTATTTTTGTTCAAAATAAGGAACTAGCTTTCAAAACGAAATTAATTTAAACATCTCTCTTGTATGAAAGCACCACGTTTAATTCATAATAAAGAAAAGGGTCTGAAAGCAGTGAATAACGACCTTCTGGTTTTTAGAACATTGCCGGTCGTAAAACCGGCTCTCTTTGTCTCCTTCCTGATTTCAGAGAGGTCGAGTGATATAGGTGCGATATTTCGAGTTCATTTCGGTTGAAAATGTCAACAATAAAAGTATCGCTGACCTGCATAAAAGTAGTTAACATTTGTTTGAAAAGAGTAATATGCTGTTCAGTAAAGTCAGGCATATATTTTTTCAGATCTAAATAATGAACGCACATAATTAGGTAAAACACCTCTCTCGAACGGTTTAAAATAACTCTTCCCAAAAGCTACAAGACTGATCCTAATTTGGCTCTAAGTAAACCTTCCATAACTTAAGACAAATCTCTGCGAAGTTTTGAAAGGAAGCTAAGATAAGTTCAAAGCAGATATTGATAAATTGTATTTGGGAGGATACATTGCCACAATCAATTTGGCTCATTTCCTCTTTAGTCCATTTTCCTCTCTTGTTTCTGCAGCTGCAAACACGGCTTTCATCAATGTAACAATTTACTTTTAACTTTGTCATCAATGTGACCTTTTACCTATTCATTCGAACTGATAATATCATTGAAATAGGTTTATTGAAATGGCTTTACATGAAATCTAAATTAGTCATTTTAGACAGCCTTTCACAAAGCGTATGAAAGCCTATTTGGCTTTGCAGATTGGCAATTACTGCTCATCCATCAAATGAGAGATAGCGTTTTATATTTCTACAGCTGCACAAAATTAAAAAAATTCCCTTAATATTTTAAATTTATAAAAATATTTATTATTTTCTATGTTGTGTTTGAATACTATACGTTGACAGCTATAATTACGAGTAGATATATATTTCTACACACATGTGTGGCATCGTCAGTGCGCTTTCCCGTCAACTTTTACTACACATATTGTTTACACAGGAATAAACTATTTACACACACAACTGTTTTGTCACTCGCGGTCTAACAAGAAGTTACTTGGTCATGACTGTAATAAAAATATGTTGCTTGAAAGTTTGAATTGTTTACTGCACAGCCATAAGAAGCAATAGCAGACATTAAATTGTGCTAGGAATAAAACTACAACTAGTTCAATAAAATAAATAAATGGTTTAGTGAACTGCACTTTTAACGTATTCTCTTACATTATAGCACAAACATACTTTGGGTCAAGTGCAAAGACTCCAACATGGATGTGTTCTTTGTCCTGCAGATTACAGCCTGTCAGCTCAAACGATGGTAAGCTAGGGACTAAAAGTATCACATTTACGTAGACGTTCTTGCCCAACGTTAGTTTAACAGTTTTTAAGCATGCTTTATCAAACTCTACATGGCCACTTAGAAATGTCGTTTCTTTGAAAATTTAAATGGTTTACTTAGTTTATATCAAAGTTCCAAAACTCATCTCAAACCCTCAACATTTTGAAACGATAATTGGCTTCTGTTTTATTTTGTTAAAGATTTCCAAGAAAATGGGTATTAATATGTTTAACCTAACGAGATCTTTATGTATGCAGTATAACCTATACACCCGGTTCATACTGTCTACTGACTCCATACGCTGTCCCCAAGGATAGTGAAGCCCGCTAGCAACATACTCGTATTCAATCGTATTTGGTTATTATGATAATGTTTGGTAACTTTGTGTAAATTTGTGCTGTGCAATAAGTTCCATAACTTTCGCACACCTGGTATCTCGTAACAAGTGTCACGCAGTTGAGACAGTGTCGCAGCTGGTGATGTTTGACTACATGAATACGTCATGAGTAACTCTCTCAACACGTTATTCACGTCAGTGTGAAATATTAAAATACATATTGAAATATTAAATAAACATTATTTTTAATCGTGTTGATAGCATTTTTTCACACTTACTCTTGTTATTGGTGTAGAAACCCCATTGTGAAAACCCGACTTTTGACATGAATTCAATTAAAAAATGATCTAATTAAATTAACTAATCAAATGAACTAAATAAAATGAACTAATCAATTAACTTCTATGATAATTTGTAATGCAACACTAAAATTTAGGTTACACATTGGATTGTAGTATTGGTCTGCGTATGTCTATAAAACTGTGCGTATGTATTTGTTCATAAGAAGAAAAATCTGTTATTCACGTTGTTTTTATTTTACTCAACATATAACTTTTAAATAATCTAATGTCTTACCAAAATTGATTTATTACTGTCAAGAAACCTCAGAAAATTCAAAGTAAATTTAAAATCTTTGGCTGTAAATAACACGCAATTCCATTTCGATCAACTTAAATTTAAAAAAACTTCCTTGAACTTCATGAACTAAATTTAAAGTTCACGCAACCCTTTGAAAAACGTTATTGAAGCTCTAATCATATCCAGATTATATTAACCGTAATACGAATCGCCATAATACGAGATTAATGATGCAAAACTGTCACTTTCATTTTAAATATACAATTTTTTCATCACACTACACTGTAGATATAACTTTACATACATCATTGTACGGTCGTTTTGGTATTATCCATTAAAAGCTATTTCAAATAACAAAACATCAGTTGTTCGTTTTAAGTAGCTAACCTCTTTTTTAATTAAACTAAATAGCAACAGAATATTTATCCTTTTGAGGTATCAAATTAGTCGACTTTGGTCGGTAGAGTTGAAAAAGCTGGGTCGGTTCCAGGACAGAAACTAATAACTCACAATTTAGAAAAAATCGCAGATTTCATCAAGTAACCTATCACTTCTTATCTATTTTTATTGAATCAAAATGTAATGTCCTTACTATTTCGTGACCGATTCTGTAAGTCGTAACAGCGACGTGGAAACTGGGTCGGTTAAACAAAGTTGCCCGGTATTGACCGGCCCTCAGCTGTTTTCAACCCCAGTCTAATGTGTCTGTATTTGTACAATGCTGCTGCTAACAGCCTGTCTACACTATCAGTACATTCAATACAAACGTTGTTGATCAGTTATTCTGAAGCTGATAGATAAGTTATTCTGAAGCTGGTTTATTGTAGACTAAGTACTTACCTTGTATAGTAGTAATCAAATGTTCAGTCGTATCTTCGTTCTTTATGGATCGGTTTTAGCTTTGTGGAATTGGTAAATTTAAAGTACAATCTTCTAAATATTGTTTGTAAATTTAATTTGTTTCAAACGCGCCGTTATTAAGATATGACCATTTAACTGGAAGCCATTTGGTCTGTAGCTCCCATGGTTATTATTTACTTAAAACTACTTGAGAAAATAACAACACAATTTAAGCGTTAGAGAACGCAATTTGGAAAACGCCAACGAAATGTTACTTTGTGTTACGCATGCAACAACTGTATCATGTAACACTACTGTCACTAATATGTCCCGGTGTACTAGTCAAGTACTTCCTTATTAACTACTCTGAAGTTAACACAGAGAATTTGTATTTCCTTTACAAAACTATTTAACCCCACCACCAGCAGTTGATACGTATTAACTTTTTAAGTCACATTCGCATTAAATGACAGCATACTTATAATGTATTTTACTTAATACAAATATTTTTTCTTAAAATATACTTAATGACTTTTGCCTGACAACCAATTTTCACCGAACCTAACGAAAAGGTCTACTAAATCTTCTGACATCATCCCTACCATAGGGCGTTTACTCAAAAACTTCAACGAAATCAATTGGGTTTATCACTGATTTTTGTCAAGGCTTTTGTTTCGGCATTCTTAGAGTAGGAATTTACGCTTAGTTCATTAGAATTAGAACTAACTCTTAATAAGGGTAAAAAGGAAGGCAAGAAGCCTCTTTTTGAAAGTTTCATACATTCAAGGAGTTTTCAAAAGTGTTTGAACAGTTTTTCGCCCAAATTACCGAATTTCAAGATTATTACAGTGTCATTGTGGTTATGTCCTATAGAAATGTATCCTGAGGCTTTTCTGATTTCTTTATGGCGAAATTCAAATTCTTTATTCTGTAAATTGACAATTTACAATAATTGTATTACAGATGTCACTTAACCTAGATATACAATTATACATATTTTGTTTGACATTGTGGCTTACAGATAAATAAAACGGTTTAACTAAAAACATAATATAACAAAGATTTGTTTCTGCCTCTAAGTTCTTTTTTTTTATAAATAATGTATTATTGTACGTTATTTACAATGTTTACTCTTATGACAAAACGCATCAACAGAGTAACACGCTCTTTCTAAAAGATATTCTTTCATGAAAACTTTGAACTTGTATTTGGCCTATTTTCAAATATAATATTTCTTGGTAACGTATTGAATAATTTTGGTCCTAGGTTTTGGAGTAGCGCAGCAGTAAGTTGTAATCTATGCGGAGTCTGCCTGTGCTGTTCTCGGGTTCTTGTATAGTATTCATGAACTTCATTTTCGGTTTTGATGGAGTCATATTTAAATTTGTAATACATAAGGAGTTCATAAATGTACAATGAAGAAAGATTTAGAATGATTTGGAATGGTCGGAAATATGGTTTACATGAGGTTCGCCTAAATACCTCTGCCATTAATCTAACTGCTCTCTTTTGCAGGCGAAATATTTCTAAAAAACTCAGTACTAGATGCAGATCCCCATAGGACGATTCATTATCTTAGTCTTGACTCAATTTAAGTATCTATCTATACTATTTGTATTTCGGTTAGGGGTTCCGGAGTGTTGAGATCTCGGAATCTGGCTGGGGTAATTCAGATTTTTTGAATAGAAATGGTCCTTTGTGTGGAGGGTGGGGAAACGAATAAAATTATATAGATTTTTATTTTTATGGGGTTTTCGAGGTCCCCATTCCCATGTTACATTTCTTTTTTACAAATATTTATTAGTAAATATCAACGGATTTGTTTGAAACTCGACATATTGTATACCATTAACCCAAAGACCCTTCTGATTTTGGGGTTAAAGGGCAAGAAATAAAAATCATAAAAATCGATGTGGGATAAAAAAAGGAATATTATGCTGATTTCAAAAATATATTGGTTGTCTACCAAGTTTTGGGGGAGGAAGGTTAAAAAGTGGGGGTAAAACACTAAAAATCCATGAGATAGGCCGGCGGGATGGCCGAGTTTTACAAAGCGGGCACCGAGGCCGTAGGCCGAGATGCTTGGCGAGCGAGCGAGCGTGCCAGGGGGTCTGGGGGCGAAGCTGGCGCAGCTAGTATAAATTAACCATAAAAGAAAGAAATCTTGGTATTTAGAAAATTTACTTAAAAGAATAGCTGAGATGACACTCTTAAACAAAGTGTATTTCTGTCAAAAATTAAGCCTAAGTAATTACAATTGGTTTCCAAGGGTAGCTCGTATTCATTCATAAAGATTAAGAGATCAAAACTATTGGTCGAACTTTTAGAGAAGTATATAGTTTTGGTCTCAGCAGGATCTACGTGTAAGTTATTGCAGTTTAAGTATTGGTATAATTCCGTTAGTTGCATATAGCTATTAATTTCTAATTGTTCTATGGATTTTTTTTGAAAACTTAATATATTTAGTTTCAACAAATATATTTCAATATTTATTCAAGGTTTTCAATGCTGGGTGACACAGCTAGGCATACTCAACTGCTACAACTTATTTTTCCCTCTCAATGCTTACAAGACTTATGTTTCTCTCTCGTATATCTAAATACTTGTGTTATGGTATGTCTAACGACACACTGGCTACGACTGAGCTAAGCACTAGAGTGATTACTTGAATGTTACTCACGATATAGTGCCATAAATTGTATAAGCAATCAATTCCCCACTTTATAGCTCAAAGCGACCAAGTGCATTGAACTCTTAAGCTATTAACGGAATCACTGTTGTAATCAACGTTAGGTTTACTTTGACGTTTTCCTTTGGCTTTAGAAGTGGTATTTACAGTCACTGTCCTGTATTTAGAACTCGGAGACTAACATATAAAAGTTTGAATTATCACTTGCAAGGTAGTACTCAACAGGCTTCAATAGGAAATAAACTATCCAAAATTACCCTTTTACAATATGGAGTCCCTCAAGGATCCATTCTCGGACCAGCTCTCTTTTCAGTCTATAATAATAATTTAAATGACGTTGAACCACACCTAATTTAATATCAGACGATACCACAATCAATATTATTTCAAATTCTAAATCAATATTATTTCAAATTGAGGTAGAAGTTGACTCAACAAAATTTCTTGGCATTTCCGTAGATACAAATTTATCTTGGGACAACCGTATTGATCATATAAGCAAAACGATTTCCTCCAGAATGTTTCTTCTTAAATATCTCTGCCAGGGTTGTAAGCCACTTATATTGAGAATGGCTTACTTTGGTTTAATACAACCATATATAAATTGTGGTATTATTTTATGGGGTTCTTTTTCAGAATGTAAACTCCTAAGAGTTTTTATTCTGCAAAAGAAAACTTTACGAATAATATCAAAATTAGGTAGGTTCCTTGTGTAGAAATATTTATTCACAAACATGACACTAGAAACAGTAGTCTATATACTCGTAGATTGTAATATGATAGGCTTGAAATATCTCAGAGATCGGCCCTCCCAAATTGGTATTAAATTCATTAACACATTACCGGACTACTAAAACATTATTGCTAATGTAACCATTTTAATAATAAAAATTAAAACATTTTTAAAACATCAAAATTTTTTTACTAATTTTTTTATTAAATGGCTATTCTAATAAAATAAGTAAACATTGTAAAATAGCTAACACCGCGTCTATGAATCTATGTGACCATGAATGGAAAAAGACATTTCGTGATAACCTTATTTAACAACTTTATTTATTTGCTCGAAAGGTTTTATTGAGTAACCACTTTTAAAGGTTTTTGTCCTGTGCTATTAATGGAAAATCATTTAAGTTACATTTGATGGTCCAAATAATTTATTAAATACACCTAAAATAAGCAAACAGATTTTTAAAAATGTTTGACGTGTTTTATGTGAAAAACATATTCCTGATTTTCGTCATCATTTTTCCGTGTTCGTAATAACCCAAAACAAACGAACGACAAAAGGCTATGATTGTAAACAGATGCAAACAAAGGTTTTAATGTTCATTTACAGTATGTTCTTTTAGCTGTTATTATGTCATTCACATTATTCATCCGCCTTACGTGTTACAATAATGTCAGGCATTTCTTTCCTAGAGGTCGGACTGTTTAATACAATATGAAGGATTTCTAACAAGGGTTGATATAATTGTTTCCTTTTACTAACTCATGGTTTTTACTGCATCTTCAGCAATTGCAGTAAAATATTAATCCAGATGATCTGCAACATCCAGCGGGTTTGAAACTTCTTTTCCTTGGACTTCAACTTCATTTAGGTAATTTGATTATCTTTTTGTTTTCCTGTTTAATTCATGGGGAGTATTCCATTTGGTTTGAATATTTAATATTTAATCAATATGGTTTTATAATATGGCTTCTGGCAATAAGGCTTATAATAAATTTTGAAATTGTATACATATTGATCTGTTTTCTTATTAATAACATGAAGCACGAAAGAATATTAAAAATGAAAACGTTTTATATAAGCACACTCTGTATAGAATACCAACCAAATACATGACACAGATATTTTCAAATAAATAAAGGAACAAATTTACAGATCAAAAAATTGAGTGATGAGAATTTTTCTATAATATCAATAATTATTTCAAATTGTTGAGTCTGTAATCAAGCGTGAAGTATTAGGTTTGATTGAAAGCTCATGAGATCAAAAGCTTTATCACTTAAAAAGCACTAACAATCCAAAAGGACATTTATATGTAGCGAAAGAGCTGTAAATTATAATGGTTAACGTGAGTGTAAAACAGCATTTCACCCAAACAAATAAAATAAGGTTTACACAAAGCATTATTTAGGAGTACAAAAAGGAATTCATGAATATCTAGAGCTGTTTGGTTCAAGAATTTAATTCAGTTGAGATAAATCTGTCTTTCTTTCTTTTCAACGTAATAAATGGCCATTCTTGAACAGTTCTTTCAATTATACTGCTTCGTTACTTTAACTTTTCTTTGTTATACGTCAAGTGAAGGAAATCTTGGAAATTTTATTTTGTAGTAGAAATTCAAACCTGTTTCAAAGGAAACTATTTAAATCAAGTTATAGGTGGTTCCTAAATATCATAAGAAAAGAATATAACGAATAGCTTATAATTGAGGGAAAACCCAATGTGCAGATCTGTAGCAATGCAATCACTGCCATTCTAATGTTTATTTTTGTGTTAAATAACTTTTAAGTAACTCAAAACACCAGAGATAAGCGCATACTTTGATGTTTGGATGGAGTACGCGATGTGGAGAGTTCATACATTATGAAACAGGTGTTTAGGGGATGTTTTGTTCAGGTAATGGATGCCGGGAAACTGTATGTTCCTGCCACTTATCTGAGTGAACCAACAAACATAATGTGGTTCCTTTCAAAGTTGGTTCCAAGATGGGAACCCGTGGCCATGTTACTCTCATATTTATGATTCAGATTTAGCCCTAAATTTGTATGTTAAATAATAAATACGTACAACAAACACAGCATTCCAAAGAAAATACATATTGTAACAACAGTTGTAATAATAATTAAAATCCCAATTTGTTTTGAATATTACAAATACTGAATGTTATAAACTACTAAGATACAGGCAAAATCTAGGTTAAAATTGTTTTTGTTATAGTCCTTAACCAAATAAATGATACAAAATATTGTTTAATACAAAAAATGTTAATAATAAAATTATCTTTACAATGATATGCAACATGATATACCTTACTATTTGATGTTTTTAACCTATTCATTATCAAACAAATTCAATGTTTACATCGACTTTGAGGTTAAAAACTTTTCCAAAACATGATTTTACGACATACCGTTGAAAAGCTCGTCAAAATCTGAGAAAAAATACGTTAACGCCATATTTCTAATCGAATTGGTAATTTGACAGGGCGTTCCATAAATGCTCACGCGATTTATGTTTATAGCTCTAGTTTTGTAACGGGGCAACATATTAAAGAAATTGTTTCGTCAATATCTCGAGGATTGTCTTCTGTTTAAAATTATGTACAATATGACCCACCTTTGAAAAAAAAAAATTAAATTAACAATCTCGAGTTTTGGCCCCATGAGTTTCAGTATTGACACACTCTGTATACTGAGAATCTTAAAAACATTTTTCCTGAAATCTCCGTGAACGATTTCCAGAGAGAAAAGTTTGTTTCATCTTTCTAGCTCTAATAGTACTCCTACAATCCGTTTTGGACACTTCATCGTGGCCACCCGGTATATGATATAAACTGTTATTATATTAACTCACTTTAGCAATCAAATAAATTCTTCTTAAAGGAAAATCTTGATATTATAATTCGTACATCCATCCTCAGTTCTGTGTCAGGAAGCCAAGTTTAGTCATCATGTAAAAAACGAAATCCACTGGATGAACAATGTTTTACATGATGACTAAACTGGGCTTCCTTACCCAGAACTGAGGATGGAATTACGAATTATAAATGAAATGAATTTATGAATCCGAAATCTAGATATTCTTCATACAATTATTTGATTGCTATAAGGTGAGTTAGTATAATAATTTATATTTATAGAATATTTAAAAGAGTAAACATATATTTTTGTCAATTTTAACACCATTTCAACAACAACAAATAAACATGAAATTCAACGTATTTAGACAATTAAATGTTTTCGTATTTTTAAAACTTCAGAGATGTAAGGTAAACTACATTGTATGACTACACGTGTAACATTGTGATGCAACTATTCAATATTATAAAACATGTTAGTGTTGAAATGAGGAGTAACTGGAGCAAACACCGGTGCTTTCACAAAATGCCGCATTACATCCCAGCCTGAGTTACGCCAGCCACAATACCCGCCAGCCGCCGTTGCCGTTAATCGCGCTTGTAAATGGTAATAATTATCATTCAATATTTTCAGTTGCAGATGGTTGATGTTTAATTGCGCACCAGTTTTATAGTATATAGAAAATAGTTTGATATCGCCGCCCAAGCTGGTTTTGCTCTACTTCCGGGCACTTATGATGAGCAAATATTATATCGTCTCTGGATTGATAATAGAAATAAACATAAATTTCAGCCACCACCTGGAACCCTATTTGCAAATTTCTTGCGCACGAATTTCAACACAAATTCGCCCATGAATCCAACAATTTTACAATTTTGAATTATTAAATTTAATAACATAATTATTTTTTTCAAATACTCTATGAGATTATGTTATAGGGTTGTGCTATTCTTAAAGAATGTTTAAGAAAGATTTGTGTCATCAAAAAATAATTTGTCAGTGGCATATTATACCTGAATTCCTAATCTTTATGACAATAAACGAGTTCGATAAAATTGTTTCTACGTTTTAAAACAAACATAAACTGTCTATTAAACTTATTTAGAACACAATTTTACATTTAAAACTTTGAGAGTGTTAAAGACTGACGAGAATTCACTAGCAAGCTAATTTACTTTTTGCGTTCAGTGACAAATCAGTAAATCTAGTAAACGTTGATTTGCAAATGGAGATCGGGAGAACTAAATCACGGAGAACAAAATCATATCGCTCCGTCAACTCTATCTACCTTTCCTGGATATAGGTTAGGTAGGAGTGTTTGCACTGGAGATAAAATATATTTATAGTAACCCTAGCTTCCTCACACAAGCAGATTCTCCTACAACACAAATTGGTTTCCATTGTATCTTATTTCAGCGTATAATATATGTTTGATGTGTATTTAAAGATGTGTACATTTCTAAACTCCAGGCACACTTTTAACCTGCGACTTATCCAAGCCTAACATATACCGTTATGTAAAGCAACGAATGCATCATTAAAATAATTCCCAAACGAAATATGGTTTATCCATAAGATAATTAATGAATTGATTTCGATGCTTTCTTGTTTGTTTACATGGTAAGAATATATTATGAACGAAAAAAGATCAACTTTGAAGTAGCCTACCTTGTGTTTTAATTTTTGTACACTACTATAGTTTCAGGCATTAGCCCACTACGTGTACAAAAATTAAAACACAGGTTACTTCAAAGTGTATCTTTTTCATTTCTTAATACAATAAGTAGCCCTTCTTGTATACCAAAATCTTACAAACGTTATTATAAGTATATCCGTACTATGAGAACTTAACATCACATCAAATAAATGTAGTGCAGGGCTTTGATATTAAGACTGGTTTCCATCTCCAGTGATAAATGGAGTCCTTTTCAGTCCCTAGACTAGATTTTTGAATTGTACAAATTTAAATTACCAACATTTTTTTAAGGATCATGAACACATAGATGGAAGCAGAGTGAAAATTGTTTCCTCTGCTAAATAAGAGAGAAAGGTCTGAGACTGATAAGGGTTCGATAAACGTCTTGTGTCTGCGGAATCACTTTGCAACAGAGGCACGCCCTGATACCATCAGTTCAGTTAGCGACCTTGTGCTTATCTCACGTAAAGGACAGGTCAGAGACGAAATCACGCACGACACAACTGTCCAACCAATAGTTCGGCAGTTATGTATGTTTCCTCTGCTAAAGCAAAGAGAAAGGTCTGAGACTGATAAGGGTTCGATGAACGTCTTGTTCAGGAATCACTTTGCAACAGAAGCACGCCCTGATACCATCAGTTCAGTTAGCGACCTTGTGCTTATCTCACGTAAAGGACAGGTCGGAGACGAAATCACGCACGACACAACTGTCCAACCAATAGTTCGGCAGTTATGTATGTTTTAAAAAGTTTTAGTATTTGATGTGAAAAGTACGAGTCAAAGTTGAGCGTGTAAACCTAGACACAGATGTGTTGTTCTAAAGAAAACTTTCACTTTATCCTTTCTTGCTTTTATTATAGCCAGCAGCAACTCATCGATGGATCCGCAAAGTGTAGAATTTCTTCAACAACTAAATAATTATGGGTCTGATATTTTCAAATGTTCTTATCACAAAAAGGATTTTTATTAGCTGATTTCCTGTGGACAATTTAGAAATTCATACAGTTTTCACCAAAAACGTTATTTAATAGTCTAAAAACAATATCTTATTTTGACGAAATTTTAAATTGATACGCACTTTATTAGTCCTTAGTAAAACAACAATATGCAAAATATGTATTAAGTATTTTTTAAATGGTGGCTAGCGGATCCGTGGCGGAGTAACATCGCGCGCGACTCCAGAGCTCATCACTCCGGTGGCGCGAGTTCGATCCCCGCATTCACCACTTACAGTTTCCAAAGGACTATACGGTGACGCTAGGTAAAGGTTGAGGTTAAGTGGTAGAGAGTACTTTGTAGTCTCTAACTTTAAACCTTTTAAGACAAACCTAACCTTTTTCTCAAAAAATAATCATTAGAATGAAGTTTGAAATGATATTAATGGTACTTTAAAATAATTTGATGTAAAGAATATGTAGATCCGAGACCAAAGCCCCATTCAACAACCTCATAATGCTTGTGGTAATAGAGCACGAAATCTGAGGCTGAAGGCCAAGCGAGTGAGAGAGCGTAGCGAATTAAAGTTAATATTAGCAAAAAGAACAAATTGCAAAGGAAATTCACGTTTACTCATGCCAGCAGCGCTTTAGCGCTTAGCTGCGTGTCGGCTTGGTTTTCTTTGAGGTGTTTTACTTTCTTAATGTTTTTATCCAAATAATTGCCCTTTTACAGTGTTTTTGGGAGGTTGAGCTCCTACTGTAAACTAAAAATTATTTCTCATTCGTGACACAAACATTTCATTTGAACTGAATACACTACTCTCTATTCATAAAGAGTGTGAAATGAGTGTAGAGAGGGAAGGGGTAGAACTCAACAGAGAGTTAGAAGTATCTCTTCAGCCCTCAGGGATGAGATGAAATCACACATTGTTGTCCTCTCAAAGCTTTCCACTCGCAGTCCTTTGTAAATTGTGTTTACTTTGAAACGTAATCAAGCTTTTGTCGCGGCACAAATAAAGTAAATCTAGTAGCTTGACATACTCTATAATTATTAACTGTGGTTTTTTAAACCCATATGAACTGAAGAGTCGTTCGTAAAATTGCGTCAATGTTAAAAATAATGTTGCAAACACGTCTACGTGAGTTTTTATGAAAGAACGTCATCAAAAAGTATGAATAAGTTGTCTGAAAACTTCATGTAACGAATAGTGCTGTGAACCACTGAACCTCACAGATTTTCGCAAACTCATTTGCAACTATAGGCAATAACGCGCACTAACTACCTCATTAGTAAACACTTATATTTACATTATACTGATGCGTTTAAACCATACATGTGTTTCAAACGAGACATCCTATTATTCACCCTCTGTTACACATTTTATTACTATTGTGTCAATCATTTGTACTGTATTATGTTAATCCCAACTGCCGAGACAATTAGTGGTTAAGTGGAAGAGAGGACTTTATAGTCCTAACTTCGCCACATAAATAAAGACTTATGTTATTCCAACTAGTGCTCAGAATGTTCCAAAGTGTAGGCTCATGATTGATATCTCGCCAATTTTCAGATTGTGGACATATACTATGGGCCTAGAAATTAAATATCTCCACAGAAATTAAGTTGTAGAGATACGAGTATAATACTGAAAACATGTTGAACCCCAAAGCGTATGATTCGGTTTGAAAAAATACGTCTTGGCGTTCTGACATTCAACTAAAACGTCTCTATAAATTCTCTCTTAAAATGTATAATCTTTTAGCTTACATCATCTGTTATTTGAATGAGACCGGTGTTATATTAAAGAATATAAACGTTCACCAAAAACATGGGTGGTTCAGCCCAACTTTCTCCATAATGCACTGAACTTCCATCCATTAGCGTTTACATGATTCTACTCTACTACAAGTTCCAATTCAAAGAATGAATGTACGAGTATTGAATTACTGCACTAAATAAGTGTACTATTGTTTTTGCAATAGACTACAGATTTTAACGATTTAAATACATCCTGGACAGGTTTGTCCAAGCAACTTATGTGTTTTTGGTCATTCTTGTCCTAAGCTTCAATATAAAAAATAACATATGAAAGTAAAGATGCTAATGTGGAATCTTGGAGTATAACAGTATCAGGTCAAGATAAGAAATAAAAATTACGCGAAGAAATAAATAGAAGATGTACTGCGTCTTACCAATGACTTAAGACAATTAAAATAAGTATTCCTACGTGTTAGTTACGGTCATAGATTTAAAAACTATATTTTAAACAAAATGTTCAAAAGTATTTTCTTTCCTACCTTTCATCAAGTTTCCAGCTGGATCTGCTGATATCACTCCAAGCACTCATGCTGCGTGACCTCCTCCTGACCGCTGCAGAGTTGAACAACCTGGAGCCTCTCCTGGAGCTTGTATCCATGTCCGGTGGGAAGTTCACCCTCACCACCGGCGGAGGCTTACGTTCCTCTTCCTTCTCATCCTTGTCCTCTCCTCTCCCCGGGTCCAGTGCTTCTGCTAGCAAGAACTCACTGCTCGTGCCGTCAGGGATCATCTCATACATAGGCCACCAAGGGTGTCGGTAGGTCACCCGCGAGTGCTTGGGGGGTTCCGGCGCCGGCTCTGGCTGCTCCGGAGTTTCCATCCTCCAAGAACATGTAGAGAGAGGTTGGAACTAGAGGTTTCAAGGTGCACGTTGAGAGGATGGAGAAGAATTAGTCATTTCAGACCCTCAGTCATTTGACGAGAACGCCTTGTTTACACACGTGTATTTTGAACGTACGTTGAGGAGTCCACTTGGAAATCGAATTGATTTACAGAATCAAGAGACGTGTGGCCAATAAATACCACTGAAAGTGTTGAGCTGCTTTGCAGCTTTTCACCTCCCTCCGATATTTGGTTTATTCAACAATGAGTATTTGGACGTTTGCCAAAAAATACTGTGCATGCCAACTTGCACACTGTTGATTTTCTTATTATTTGTTTGAAGCTAGGTATTTTTCTCACGCACTTTGTTTCCAGGTCTTATGACTTTAATAACAGGCACTTCACTTTTATTAGCACTTCACTAAGGATGTTTTAGGACACGAAACACTCGGGAACTTTAATACTAAGAATTATAGACACGAAGAAGTTTAAGACTACGTTATTACTAAAATATTGCTTATATATTTTCGTTGACACAAATTTACTATACATTAATAAATTACAGATAACTAGTTTCAATTAATATTAAAATAAATATTTTCAACAGCCACAACAGTTGTAGAAGCGACAGCCTAATGTCTACAACAGCCTAATGCACAGCGGGGGGGACCGGAAGTGGGATCGTGCGAGAGGTGGAACAGGGCGCGCGAACACTCACACACGAACGATGAGGACCGTAGCACTGACAGTAGAGTGGTGTGCCCCGGCATGCCATCGATCCGCGCCCCCAGTCCACCCCCACACCCTGCTGTCCACACAGTCTAATCCCATTGCGTATAACCTGCATTGCCTGCGTAGGCATTTGTCAGACATTCTTTCATGTTGTCATAACATTTTCTGGTTTGTTTTGATATACAAAATTGAAATACAAAATTTCTGTGCCCTCATTCGACGTTTTGCAAAGCTCATGATAATTATATTAGTGGTTCAATATATTTCTAGAAATATTGCGTGTATGATCAAAAAATAACTATGTAACGTAAACTCAAGATGTTGAAACCCAAATTACGCACTAGTTTTAATAATTGTATTTTACGAAGCTGACAAGCCAAACCTTCCTCCTTTCTAAAACTAATAAAACATCTGATCATCAATAAATTTTATTAAAAAATCCGGTATTGAACAAAGAAATGAATGTACTGACTGACTATTTTTTATTTTTTCTGTTTCAAGAACATGAAATATAAATGAACAAAGCATTGTACGTTTAAAAAATATGGTGTTTTCATTTAATTGCATTCCAGAGTTTGAGTTGATTCTTATCACATATAGTCCTCACCATGCTAAACTGAAAGGAAAGTTACAACTACGACTCAACGACACTCATCAAATTCATTTATGCAAAGAAGACACACCCATTTAAGTAGATAATATGCATTAGAAAATACCATTAAATTTCAAAACATTACAAACACACTGATAGAAAAAAAGATTTTCTTGCAGTCTTATCGCATTGAAGTCAATACAAGATTAATAATTAATGTCAAAATTCAAAGATAATGAAATTAAACCTAAATAGCTGACAGAAATTAACACGAAGCTCACACCAACTATTAAGAAAACATGTTGCATAAAACTGGTTTACCTACAGTTTAGAAGTTGTGAGAATTCTTTCAAGTGGGAGAAGAACGCAACCCTCTGCTACACGGTCCACCCCTCCCGCCAGGCCCACATGCTTATCAATGGAGCCTCACAAATACTTAATGACCTGAGTGCGGACAAATTGTGTGTACACATCGCTTGACTTGGACCTCTCTGCGACTTTGTGGCAAAATATAAAGTTAAGTTATTAAAAAAGATCACAGGCATAGCTTGTTTGAAAATGTTTGTTTTCGGCCATCAAAACCTTGGTTGATTTCATAAACGACTGTTAGAAGGAATTTCACTCATCTAGTATAATTATTTTTACCGTAATCAATCGGATTCAAAACACTTCTATTATAACAAATCGTGAGATGAAAACATTAAACCCACATTTAATACGATTAATGTGTATATCTTAAAGGGTTTTATATGTCCCCACCTTAACTTTTGAAACAGGAATTCTTTTTAAAACTCTTTGAGGAATGTTTTTGTAGGATTCTGAGGTTTGTTTTGACGTACTTTGTATGTTACCCCCTAAAAGTGGGGGTTCAAAAATTTTAAATTGCAACTCCCCCTTTGTAGCACTTCAAAGGAAAGAGAATTTAATACAAATTTAACGACGCAAAGAAAAATTGTCTTCAGTTTTTTTTTGTAATATTTGTTTTAGGATCGCAAGAAATAAGCTTTAAACTGCCACATTTCACATATAATTTCTTTTAATGAAACATTTTTCTTTAAAATATTTTGAGGCATCACAACCCAATAACATAATTCCATACATAATTTAAAAGAAAATTTGTCATAACATTTTTTATGTGAATTGTAGCATTTTAAACTTGATTTATTTAAGTTGGTATTACAAAAGAACTAGTAGAAATAAAGTTTTTCTTAGATTCGTTTGATTTGTATTGAAATTCCCTTTCTTTTGAGGTGCCACCAAGGGGGCGTTGCAATTTAAAAATTTGGGGCCATTCTTTTTATTTTGGGTGGAGGTGGGTGACAAAGTACGTCAAAACAACTTCAGAATTCTATAAAAACATTCCCCAAATGGTATGGTTCTGCCCATACGGTAATTTAGTTGGATTCAACCTAAAAAGTAAAATACTTTTGTAATCTTAACCGAGTTTTAAACAATTAATCCTTTAATTCAATTCAATTCAAATAGTTTTATTGAATAAGGTACAATATGTTTGTACATCTCAATCGTCATGTCATACTCGTAGTACTGTAATAAATAAAATAGGAGTAATAAATAATTAAAATAAATATAGACATAAGTGTCTTATATAAATAAATAAATACAAGGCTAGTTAAAATAATAGATTTACATTAATACATTAAATACATTTATCGCTAACAATTCACAACAAATATATTTTTTATACAGTTCTTAGATTGGTAATAACTACATAATTTAACGGGTTAACTCTCATAAAGTAGTATTTTCTGTAGTATCTTAAATATGTGGTTACACGTGATCATTTACGTAAAATACCTATATTTAATTAAATTTCTTTTGTTTGCACTGTTTACTTCTGCAAATGGCAAAGCTAAGCGATCTAAAATATGTTCAATAAATCGGTTCTTTTGTAACTTTCACGTCAGGAACAAATACATATGGGCTGGAAAACCAATTCAATACGCATATTACGAAAATAAATGATAACAATATAACAATATACTGTATAGCCTTTTCTAAGGAAGGAAAAACCTCACAAAAGAGTCCAGCCTCCGGTGCACCGTCCTGCATCCACACCCAAAACCTGCTGGCTCTCAAACTATCTGACATCTTGGGCCGTAGCAGAGAATACAGAAAAGCATATTTTCTGTATTTCTGAGTTCGTTGATCGTAAGTACTCGTGACCCTAGGGTATATCTATCAACTGTCAAGAGAAGGGTCATGGCACCTCGCATGCAGCGGCGTACTTGGAAGGTGGCTCTCCGACCACGGCAATACCATAAGAGTTAATTTCCATTTTCCTCCAACTAAATATGAACATTATATAGATCTTAATTTTTATAAACGCTAAAATAAATATGAACATTATTATCTTACAGTACTGTATCAAAACTATTCTTTCTTAGTAACCAGTTTTAACTTTTAAAGCTTTTAGAGTAAGTGTGCACCAAAAACCCAAAAGCACGCCTGACCGTATGTGCCTACAAGTCGAATGTAACTTTGCTTTGTTTGGTTTGTTAAAGATATACGACGCATGGCTAACTACTGTACAACCTCTGCTATCTTGAAATCGAGCTCGTTATCTTAAACAAATTAAAACCCTTTCACACGAATATTTTACCTTAAATCTAAGTATCCTCGCAATAGTATTTCAGCGTAATGAGCCAATCAATGCGTCCAAAACCACGAAACAATCAAACAGACAGGAAATTGAGACACGAACACAACTAACGGTCGAGTGGAACACCTCGGCCAGTTAGTACAAAAAGTACTACGTTGGTTATCAAATGCTCTCAATTTGATTGACTAGATTAGCCAACACTGTTAACATCATGCCAATTAACACAAATTACTATACTGCAAGATGATTGTAGAGCAATGAAGGCGAGGCAGGTGTCGAAACTATTACTGGATCGATCTAACGATTGCTTCTTGCCCATTCCACTCTGACTGTTTACCAGAGATAGTCAAATATATTCATGCATTCCTTTCAGAATCAACCGTTTGATATTGTGTATTCATAGCCACTTTGATGCCCTTTGACTCCGCTCCTTACAATGGGAGGTGAAGCAACTAACTGTGAATTGCTCTGTAGGTCTACGCTTACGAGATTATAGGTTCAGTTGTAGGTTACGGGTTAACAGTTCAAAGAGGTATCTACGTTAAATAATGAAATGAAATGGAAACGTCTTTATTTGTGGCGAAGTTAGAACTTTAAAGTTCTCTCTTCCACTTAAGCAAAATACAAATATATTACAATTGAAATGCAAACATACAATTAATAGGCCTATACCTTATAGAATAACACAAAATGTCCGACAAGAGGCGTGATTTGATTCCAACAGTTACATAACAGTTCAGTGTCCACTACTCAGAATATAAGATGCAAATAATATTGACAAATAAGTTCTGTGACATGAAAGCATTTTGTACTTCTATGTACTTTCTATGTAAAATTAAAATTAATTTGGTTAAAAATGACACAGTGTTTTCATTTTATAGTGCTCAATTAATACAACAAAGCAAATGGAAATAACATCAAGAAAATAAGTTTTACTGAAAGTAAAACAATGTTTTGAACTCAATAGTCCGATTTATATAGTTTAGAATAATTAGCTGTTACACCAGTTTAGTATAAATTATTAATATTTTTGTTAATATTCAAAACAAACGGGTTGAAAAATCAAATTTTCTTCAACACAAAAATCATCAAAATGATATATTCCTCTGTAGGGATGAGAACTAAAAATTCACCAAAACAAACCTTTATTTCCCTTGGAATAACAAATGTGTCAATAAGAGCGGTTTCTAGAGAAAGATGAAAAAGGCAATTTTTAAGACCCAGTTTACATCAGCGTCTAAGCTACTCTGATTCTTGATAATTAAGAACCAATGAAATTACAATTTCGGCACGTCGTATAAACGTTAACGCCAACATGAACCTTATATTGTAAACACTCTTTTTTATCGAACCACTAACTAATCTATATTTATAAAAGGCTTTGTCCTGACTGACTCACTCACTCACTCATCATCGCTGAGCCAACACTACAAGGCCTAGAAACTCGAAATTTTGCATGAACATTCCTTTTACAGTGTAGGCACCTACTAAGAGAGGATTTGTCAAATTTCAAAAATTAGGTGGGTTTTGTGGGGTTTAAAGATTGGTACAAAATTGTTCATGTGGAATGAAATTTTCTACAAATTTTGTCCAGTACGATTCTTTAGGGTTTATAGTTTTGAGATATTTTTCTTTTACAAAGCACGACGGATAGAGGTAAACAGAGAGCGACAACTTAGGAATGTTAACAACTGTTATTAGCTATTTTATCAAATTACGATACCATACTGTGTAGCTATTTAGTTAGTTTGTTGTACCTGTAGCATACCATTCATTGCCACAATTCATCCATAAAAATAGCTTTCAATGATGCATGGTTTATCATGAATAGACTGCATAAATAAATACTGAACCTAAGGAAGTACATAGTTAATAGTACATTTAGTAGCCTAAATATGTTAAGTAAGAATGTGTCTAAATACGTTAGTTGTAATATTAAGTTTTACCTTTCAATTCCATTTAGGTAAGTCTGGAAACTTCATTCACTATTGTCTTACTATTTCACACACTCTACACTTTTAAATAAAAGTTATACCGAACGCGAAACCGAACAAATTAGGCACTAACGAGCAATACGCATAACCTCACTGAAACCGATCAATAACATTCATGTAACCACTTGACTAGAAGCAAGCAGTCAGCTGTTCGACATATTTTGGTAGAGAGAGGTTAACCACAGATCACACCTGACCATATGATAATATCAATTTATAATATCTTATCACGCTCTAATAATAGTTTGATTTTCACCACGACAGGACATCACATATAAATAACAAATGTATAATGTTTACATTTTTACTGACTTTATTTTACTATTGTATATTTTGTACATGCGTTTTATTAACATAGTATTGTTTAGTGTAGTTGTTTTGTTAATTGTATTATTATTTAGTAATGATTTTTGAAGTATGTTGGTTTGTGTTGTTTCTTAGATATTATAATTTTTCTAAACGCTAAATAGCTAATCTATATAAATAAAATAAGAATTTCGTCTGTACATTGCAAAGAATCCTTCGGGTTTTGGTTATTTGGTGTTTATATACCACTTTGCAAAGACCGTAACTGGCGTAACAAAATTCCTGTCTGTCTGTAACGTTTTTAAGGTATACTTGACCGCTTATAACTCAAAACCAGCTGAAGCTATGGCGGTGAAACTTCGTTTAAGGGTTCAGCCTATTAAACAGTGTGTCTTAGCTATATTTTATATCCATACAACATCCGAAAAATTGGCGAGGGACCAAAAGGACACTGAAGACGTTTTAAGGCATATTGGACCTGAAACTATGGCAATGAAACTTTGTTTGAGGGTTAAGCTAATCACGTAGTAAGTCTTTAGCGACATTTAAAGTGTATATAAAGTTCTCAAAATAAATTGCGAAAACCCAAAGCGGGCTCTAAAAACAGCTAAAATAGTAGAAGTAACTATGACTCTCAAAAAAATTAGCCAACACTTACTTATAAGGAGAAGATGGTGTACATGGTTTTTAAGATATAATAGGAAACTATTTTTTCGTTTACTTTAAATTTGCAATGTTCTTAAAATATACACATAGCTATGTTAACAAATCCCCGAGGCGAAGCGCGGGTACCCTCAGCTAGTAATAAATAAACCATTCTAACAGCTGATTCGTCTAAACAATCCACCAGACACCAGAGTCTAAAATTATATTTAATTTTAGTTTTTATTAATACTATGAAGTTAAATTTAATTTTATTACTCAATCATGACAAAAGTGTCGCTCATCACTAGTTACAAAAGTGCTTTATAGAACTCTTAAGCGATTTTCAAACTTTGTCTCGTTTCAAAAAGCTATTTTAGAACCTAGTGATTAAAACCCGTTTTCTCCCCTTCGATATTATTATAAGCATGGTTCCGTCGCTTGTTCATACCCCAAACTGAATCGTCCAAGATAACTACTTACACAACAGCTCAAAGTCAAGTCAAGTAAAGTACACTAAAGCTGTCTCGAAACAAATCCCGTCACTATAAGCTGTGCCATTAAAACTTAAACGTAAAAAGAGCGTAAACCAGATTAAATGGCCACAGTTTCTTGGTCCAGGATCGATAGGGGAACAACAAACCCTAGAATTACAAACATAAACATAAAAGTCCAAGATCCTTCTAACCTCAGTTTTATAGAGTGGAGCTGAAATATATCGACTCACCAACTTTACTGTAAACTTTATTATAATTATTTGTTTTATTTGATTAAAGCTGTGCGTGTGAATTTGTATGAAGTTATCTTAAGAACTTGAGACCCTTTAAAAGTGTTCATACTAATTACTTAATCGGATCAATTTGGTTGAAGAAGCTCTTCTAATCCGAAGTTAAATGGTCCGTTATAAACACCCCTTTTGCGGCCCAATTTAACTAAAGAGGTTTAATTTCTAATCACTACGTCCTACCATAAATACTCGTAGTTATTACTAAATAGTGTGGAGACGAAATGTGGACCGAACCGGGACTCGAACCCAGATCTCTCACTTGCCGGTTAAGTATACTAACCATTACACCATCTGGTCCACCTATTTATGTCCTCAAATTTAGAAGTATTTTAATCTGAATGTTTATCATACACACGTGACTGCCCGTAACTTACTTAAGTCAACAATCTGGAAATATTGCAATCAGATTTAACTAATATTACCTAAAAATATTATTCCATTTTTCAATTAAAGAAGTCTATTAAAATACCGTCCATATTTATTTTGCAGTCAAAATAATTTACCATAGCGTAATTCAAACCACAAGTTTCTAAAGGTTAAACAACGTTGATAAGTTTCTTGACTAAATTATTAGTCTCAAATCACCCAAGGAACTTCCGGTTGGAAGAGTCAATTTGTTGATTTAATATTAACGAGCCATGACGGTACAAAGTTAAATCTACGTCAATTTTCAGTTATATTTCAATTTAACAGGTGAGTTTTAAATGCGTTAGTTGAAGCAATAAAGCTAACTATTTAAAGCAGAACCGTACCAGGTATGTAATTTAGAAACAGTCTCAACGTCGGTGCTTTAAATCGGTGCTTTATTGCTAACAGCATCAGAAAGCTCCTTCCTTGCAGACATGAAACACATGTTAACCAATCAAATGCCCTACATGATAATGTAATTTTTAGCTAAACATTTTAATGTAGATTTAAACTAAACTAGCTTTTGTAGGTTTCAATTAAGAAGTTATTTATTTATCGATCGAAGCGTGATGGTAACATTTATCTGATGATGAGTATATTCGTGTGTCACATCATCCTCAGCAAACATATGACACTGGCTCACGCGACGCTATCATGCGAGACAACGTAGGCGTACACATTACACAGCAGTGTGGCAGTTGAACGACATGCGATTATCGTATTTTTAAAATGGTTTTCTGTAAATGGAATACCATAAACACTATTATCTGATGGTGAAACACAGTTAACTTCCTCGGAACTCAGGAAATTTGAAGAGAACTGGCAGTTTAATCTAAGGGTTTCTAGTCCACTGTTCTCTCGATCTAATGGTTTGGCCGAGCGATATGTGCAAGAAGCCAAATTGCTACTTCGGAAGTGTCTGCACGAACATTCTGATATTTGGCTGAGCTTGTTGCATCAAAGAAACATTCCGAGAGAATCTATGGTTTATCCTGTTCATCGATTAATGGAACGTAGAACCAAAACACTCCTACCGTCACAACACATGATCTTCTTCAACCTAAAATAATTGAAGACGTACAATTGAAACTCCAAAAATCAAGAGAACGAGATACAATCTACAGTGACCGAAATAAAAGGAAAGTAATAGAGTTTGAAGAAGGAGAAAACGCATTGTACAGGAAACATGCAAGAAACTGGCAGCCCTGTAAAATGATTAAAAAGGCCCAGAACCCAGGTCTTATGTAATCGAAACTCCCGACGGAAGCTTATACAGGAGCCTTGGTTTCTCAAAAATATTTCAAGGAGGGAGATTTCAATAGATGTTGAACTAGTATTTTACAACATATATGTTTCTATCAATTATCCACACTTGTTTTGTAAACATTCATGATTATCTATTATTTGTTTAAAGTTTGTTGTTGATGGAGTTATTTAAATCTAAATTATTGATTATTTTATCGTTTAACGGTGATCGACGACGTTCGGAATACCGATCCGCAGCAAAATCAAACATCCGACAGAACACAGTTGAGCCACTGTGCGTGCAGCCGACCTCAGTAAACTCACGTAAGCCGTTGTCAAACAACAAATAAATTCAGAATGAATAGCGAGAAAAAACAAAACTGGCAATATTAAGAACAACAAAGTCAATGACTATGCTAAAGTGTCACCGGAGCAATTTCAACACTGGCACAAACACCATCACGAACGAGTCAATTGACGTTGCCGGCGACATCACAGCCGCAGGAGCCACGAACAGAAACACAAAATCCACTGCGGCACAGCCAATGAGATTACGTGAGTTGCTCTTGTAAGTCACTTTGCGTCTCATCAACATGCCATGAGTTTTTAGTGTTTCGCCGACAATTTTACTGACTATTATGGTTGTCCTCACGCTTGCTCATTTTACAGCGGTAAGTTGAGTTTGTTTCATCTCGAAGTTGACTGATTGGACGGTGTACATGAGCATGAGGCCTCGATTATTTTCCCTAAAGAAAATCACGCAATGAACTGAACAGCTAGTATAATACATCGGAACCTTACCTTTAAAAGGAAACAATCGAGGCCTCATACATAAAATTAGCAGACCGTCCAATCAGTCAAGCTTCAGTTGAAATAAGGCCCCTCTGGCTACCGCTCATTAAAAATGAACTTAAGCGTAGGGACAACCATAATAGTCAAGTAAATTGTCAACAAGAAACAACTAAAAACTCATAGCATGGTATTAAGGACGCAAAACAGGCCACAGAGAACTTAACTCACGTAAGTCTCATTGGCTGTGCATAAATAGGGATTTTGTGTTTCTCTGTTTCAGTTGGCCAGCCTGTGGCTAGTGTGTGTGATTGGCCTGTCACCGGCCAACCAGTCAGTCCAGGGTGAGCTCGTTCAGTGAGTGGACGTTTTGTGATTAGTGTTGAAATTACCCGGTGACTTGTTTACTTGCTTAGTGTGGCTTGTGTTTGTAATATTGTAGTTTTGTTTTTTCTAGGCTATTCTAATTTAAGATTTAATTTGTTGTTTGACTTAACAACTACATGTTGTTTAGTAGAGTTTGACTGGTCAGCTACGCTGACTACTTTAGGCTAGCTCATTTTCTAATGTTCTGTGTTATGTTTTAGGATTTTTCACCTGAAGACGGGATCAGATTGCAGATCCCGAAACGTCGTGATCCTTTTGTTCACTAACGATGGAAAATGTCCGCAATAATAGTTCAACTTCTGATTATCATTATATAAAACTTACTTAAATGTTATCTGTGTGAAAATTAATTATTTTAAATCTAAATAATTGATAATTATTTATTGTTTATTAGTTTAGACTTATGTGCAGCCAAACCTCGTTCGGAATTTTATGTACACTTTATGTATATTGAATATGCATTCGAAAATTATCACTTGAAGGGGTTGGAGTAAACTTTCTGAATAATTTCACGTTGAAAACTTCCAAACCTAAATTACAAAACAAAAACGCTTATTTCGATTGCTTTTTCATGCACGGAAAAAGTGTTAAAAGACTTATAAGCTTAAACGTAAAGACGTTACGAACCTTATACGGATGAAATAAAACACACTTCATAAAACCAGTGAATAGGTAGGTCAAGATTTTACTGTCCGCAACACATAAAACTAGCAATCGCCAACAGCTCGTTTGCCACGAGGGATCAAACACAATCTACAGCTGTTTTGTTAAACGATTTAGTTAGTACTGATAAACTGTTAACGCTTGAGACTGTTAGATCTACAACAGTCAAAATTATCTTTGAACTTATCCGTCTCGAAATATTTTACTTTGGACGCCCATGGCAAACGTCAAGCTGGCTAGTTTATTGAAAACGTTTGAATTATTTTACTACATCTAGATGTGTAATCTAGATTCCATAAAATAGTACAAGTAACAAAATACTTGCAGTTGTAATCGACCCCCAATTGTTAAAAAAATCATTTCAAACTAAAGTAGCCTTCATCCCTCAAAGGTCTTTCTTACTATAATACTTCTTACGAATTAATATACTAAAATAAAACTTGAGCTTTTACAGGTCTGCTTCTATAGACTGAAAGAAAGATAGTTGAAAAGAGTTGTTCCAGAGCAAACAGTGTAAAGTTGGGGAAATATCATAACAACGTGGTGAGTGTGATCCAACGTAATGAAATTCCTTACAACATGTCATATCCCCAGAGTATACTTACTACATAAGTCTCAGCTTGTCTGTCCAAACCTTTATCATTTATTTGGAAACCCACAAAACATCGGTTTACGTGCATAACTGATACACAAAAATAGCGAGAAATTATACTTATTTCAGAGTTGTATCTCTAAAACTGAAGGAATCCCCCCCTCTTAGCCTTTAGCCATGGGTCCACCTACAACTAAAGGAGAGGAATGTGAAGGTATTCCTTGCGGACATGCAACTAATAATAATCAGTGAAAGGTTATTAATTATTAATTCATTCTTTAACTGTACATTTTATTTTGATTTAAACTGAATCTGCTCGTACAGGGTAAATTAAAAAATCTGCATTTTCATCGATCTAAACGTAATATTTATCTGATGATGACAGTTCATCCACGTCTCACATCATCCTCGGTAAACATATTACACTTTCTCACGCGACGCCGAAAACATGTAGGCGTACGCAGCAGAATATGTTAGTTTGGTTACGTTTTAATACTCAAAGTTTATGTGGATATCTTTTTAAATATACCAAGTTTCACAAAAATATCTCAAAGAGTTTTTGAACGATTATTAGTTATTTTCAAAATTACAAAATGGTGGATAACCGGCGGATAAGTTGAGCTTAGCCGAAATAAAGAAATGTTACAAGTCATTTTTGACTTACTTTTGTATGTAGAATCCGGTTCTGCATAGCGCGCTACACATTTTGTGACACCCTGTATGGATCCAAAACATTGAAAATTCCATAGTGTACATTACATGTTGAATAATGACACTGACAGCGGTTGGTGTGGATTTCCTGAGTAATTTCCTGTTTTCCGACCGAAACATACCCGACTGTAGTCCAAACCCAGTAATGATAAAAGCAGTACTGGGAATATTCCTTCATTAAAGAATTTACTTTTGAAAAATTGATTTGATTTTGTTGAGGGCAGTAGATATTTTGCTAAAATTGTCTGTTTAAGATAGTCGCCAAAATTACCAATTTATATTTGATTACCGTAAATAGTACTAATATTAAATAAAAATACCAATTGATTTAAAATCCCAACTTTTCTAATCAAACTTTTAAAAACCTGTTGTTTACATGATGGGAAATTTTATGTTATAACACAACGTCCATTTTTTCATTTCATTTATTGTAAAAGTTTTAGAAAGCTAAGTGTGAAAAAGTAATCTAATATGGACGAAATGGGATAAAACCTGTAAAGGCTAGTGAAGAGATTGGACAAACATTTTACTGGCCACAAAGTAAAAATCAAACAACCAATAACCCAGGTTTATTGCAAACCGTTGGCCACGAGTTATCAAATACGATCTACGGTTCCTAACACGGTTCAGTAATGCTTGACACATCCTGATCCTTAACATGTCTTGCAAAGATAATGTTTCACAAACTAAAGTAAATTTTAAGCTCTAAATAAACAACGTTATGTTATTAAATGTTCCTCTTAAAGTGTTTTTAAGACCACAATCAACACAGGGATTTAATGGATTTCCACGGTTTATCATGTTGAAATTTGTTTTGCTATTGACGGTTTAGACAAAAATTTTAATAGTTTTGATTAATAAAGCAAACCTTGTCTTATGATACAATAATGGTGGCATAAACTTATGAATAACTAAATTTTCTTTCGTGTTGGATGAATCAATAAAGTGCCTTCATTCCCGAGCGATCATTAGATAAAAATCCAAAGTGTCCTCTTCGACAGAGACTGTACACTTAATTAATTGCAATATGTTTCATTCCTTAGAATCGTTCGCCGTCTTCCTAAGGTCAATTCGCGAATTTCAAAAAAACACTTTTTTATTTTGAAGACAGCGTATGTGTGTTGGCGTCCAGTCCAGAAACAGCTTGATCGAGTGCCTTGCTCCGGTTGGAGTGGGTGAGGTCAAATAACATACTCGTACCTATTCCTCTAGGCTTGGGTTTTTATTATAATGAACTGGATTTTTTGCATGGTGGTATTTATTTTATTATTAATGATACTAATGAAATGGTTACGTTATTGGTAACTAGACGTGTTCGTTAGTTATTCTACAAAATTTGCTTGACGTTTGTACTTATAATATACATAGATTTAGATTAACAATTTCATTATATACGACGCTATTTATCAATTATTGCATCTGTCAATTATTTTATTCACACTATGTATTTATTTAATTATATTAATCTTTAATTTATTTATAAAATAATGTTGACAGTTGTTAGTACATTTATTTTATGACTTAAGTTATTAATTGAGTTTTACTTTCGTATATTTTGTTACTGATGTTTTCTGTATGAGATTTAACGATTGTATAGCCAAAAAGTCCGTAGATAAATTAAAAATCGTTCAATTTTGATTTATTTATTGAATTGAAAAATTTAATTTTTAATATCAAGGACTTTAAAAATTTTACTAAAACAAGGGAAAAACACGGGGTTCTGGGTAGTATCGCTTATGGAAATATAACAAGAAATACTGGTCCGAAGCGAGGTTGTGAGCGTAGCTTAAATATTCGAACTAAACTCCTTAAGTAACCCAAGTTGGCTTAAATCTTAAAATACCATAAACAGGTCACCATTTTGAAACGTGACATCCGATGTTGCTAAAGCTATTTCGTGAAAACATATTATTTGCTGGAGTCTCAAAATTCATGAAAACATATTATTTGTATAACAAACAAAATGAGAGACTAACCTAGCGTTTTCGTAAACAGGTATTTTGTTATTTTTCTGAATTAAACGAAGTAAACTGTTTTCCGACGTTGGCTTTACCATTATGCAAAACACCATGTATGCATTTCGGTCATATTGTAAGACGGAAGGCAGATTAATACCGATTTTCACTTTGAAAGTACTCGTAATTTGAGGCAAAAACGTGGGCAATTTTCAAGCAGCAGTGACCAACTTGGGTTTTAGATGTATTAAACCTACTTTCTTGTGAAATAGGCTCTTCACTTGCTAGAAGACGGTGAAGTATTGAGGTGCTCGGGAACAAGGGGCACGTATAACCACTGTATTAGGTTCTTTTTATACTCGTTGTTAAATTTGTTCATGGGATTAAGAATAAGAATTAGGACCGTTGCTCATTTTATAGTCCGAGGCTGGGGCCTTAGTCTACCATGCTGACGACATGAATATATCGTTTTCCGAATGAAATTCTCTGATAAGCTTTGAACTGAATATAACCATTGAAGTCTAACAACAGAAGAAAAGATTGTACCTGATAATGATCTGTTCATTAAAAGTTTTCAAAGTGTAATCATTTCAAAGGGAACTGCTGATTTAGTTTGAAACAAAGTCTAGTACTGCTACAAAAGTGATTTAGAATTAAGATGAATAAAATGGCTTGTTACTATAACTAGATCTTTTTAACAATAGTAGTAGCCTATTAAGTGTCCCATAACTACCAACAAACGACTAGGAATACACCTGTTTCTAGGTTAAAATTGTCATAAAAATTATGTTAGTTTAAAACTGGCTTCAGCTATCAATAATTTAACAACACTTTCGGAGGAATTGTACATCTCAGGTACTAACGAAGGGATTTTTCACAAACTAATTTTTTGTACAACGAGTATATATTTAACTGACGTTTGTCATAGGCAAATTTCCCGACTATATAAAAGACCGCGTAGTAGATGCAATTCTAAAGAAACCTCCCAACTCTGAAAGCATTGACAATCAAAGAACCATCAGCCTACTGCCAGTATAATCGAAAATGTTAAAAATACTAATAAGAACTCAGCTACTTGTCCTTTTAGACGATCATAGTTTTACAAGTAAAGGACCACTGGCTCACTGAAAAAGGTCTGCAGGAACTGCTTTAAACGAGCTTATAGAGGTAAGGTATAGCGATGTCAATATGTCAAACAAATCAACAGCTGTTCTTTACCACGAAAAAGTACTCGTAAATTGCGAATTTTTGATGAAGAGCAAGAGTTAGGTGGTGGGCGCTGGATAGCACTTGAGTGGCTTTTTAGTTGAATTAAATAGTTATTTCATCTAACCTAAGTTAATAAGCAAATGGTGCTATGCAGGAACTTTTAAACTACTTTGATGTTAATGCTGTACTTAGAGAACGGTTGACTAGTTTGTCCCGATCTCACCAGAGTCGCTACTTGCCGAGGAATCAATGTTTGTTAGTTCAGTAGCTTGCCACTACAGCGCTATTTTACGGGAACTGGCTAGAGCCGTTTCAGCCATTCTAACTTACGTACATCGAGAGGTAAAAAACTAAATTGTTACTCGTAGTCGTTAGCCAGTAAAATTTAATACGATCTGCATTGTTTATATTATACTACAGAGGTTTTTTAAGAAGTTCCTTTCAAAGTAGGAGAGTTTTATCTACTATACTACATTATTGTCGATATATTGTATTTATCGTACTGTTTATTGAGTATAATTAAAATGAAATCAGTATAGACAGTAACAAAAAAAACTGAACTCTAAATCCTACTTAGCATTTCACTTTCTATTCTGGATTGAATTTAATATTAATAATTTAATATATACATATATGCAAAACAGTTGTGTTACCATTAAACAGTTGTACCATTAAAAGTAAAAGAAGACATTAGTATATGTGCCCCAAAATAATTTCCTGTGTTCCTATTCCCTGGAATATATTTTTATAAGTTAAGTTCCTCTTTAGGTTGAATTTATAACCCGGGTCTTTGTAGCATTTTATAGATCTTTTTTAGTATAGTTTTATTCATATTTTAAAGTTGACGGTAAGCATAACCATAGTTTATATACATAATAGTAAGCAATACAATATACGCAACTTTTAGAACTTAAAGTAGTTCAAAACTTCAAACTGTGTAGTAATTGGAAACCTTATGTTACAAAACAGTAGTGTGAACAGTACATGTTTGGCACTAAGCCATAACCATTTTACGTCAGTGGTTTAATAAAGGAATTCTTTCAGAGATGAAACGACCAAGAATGTTAAAGAGTAACCCAGCTGAATTCCGATATAGACATTATGGAATAACCTATTTTTTCGTTCCCCAAATTAACGTGTGTTAAAGGGTGTTGTGAGAGTATGGTAATATTTGGAGGCATCATCCGTGAACCAAACAGTATTTTATAAAAACTCAAGTATTATAATGAAAAGAGTACTACTATGTTACAGGATCGTTTCAAAATGAAAGAGCAGGTTTCATGGAAAATATTTATAAGCCAATATAGTTATTTCCACATCTTTGGATAAGGAAAAGAAGGAAGTTCTATTATTGTATCAGCTAACCCCATATAGGATTATAGGTTAATGGTATAGGAAGCTCTTTCTTATTGGAAATTACATAAGTTTAAAGAGACATCTGCAAATAATCCAATAAAGTTAATTTATTAGGCTGAGGCCTTTCAAACACCAAGTGTTCATCTTAAGAGGTAGGCACATCAAAACTGAAAGAAAATATATACACAAATTAAAATCATTGCTCGGTAATCCCAAAGACAAAGTAATAAATGAAGACAAATCAGGGATTTATGAAATACCATGTGCTTGCTGCAATAAAAAATACCTAGGCCAAACGAAAAGAAAAATCAAAACTAGAATGAAAGAACACACTTATCATTTTAGAAACAGCCAAGAAGAAAAGTCGGCAATTGCGAAGCACTATTTAGAAAATGGGCATTATTTTAACCAGATACTTAATCCAAGGACAAAAATTCCCATTTTTTAGGCAACGGAATCCTTACATATGCACAAAATGAAGATCTATTAATAAATAATGAACCCGGTTTACTTCAAAATTCTTCGTTCTCAAATTTGTTTAACCTGGACTTTAAGTAGCATACAGTATTATTATTTTTCTTCTGTTTAAGTCAGATGTTTCTTAGGCTTAAAACATGTTCACAATTATTATTGTAACATATGCATTTGTTTTCACTAATTTGTATATATTTTCCTTCAGTTTTGATAACCCTGAAGATGAACACTTGGTGTTTAGTCAACCTAATGTCTTTTATTGGATTATTTGAGATGTCTCTTTAAATTACCATATAGGTTGTTTATTTACCCTACACGCATGTACTTAGATAAAGTCGCTGGATGTAACGTCATGTGACTTTAATCTGTGGAGCTCATCAAAGATAAGGTTTGTGTTTAAACTTGCTTACTACCATCATAGAATAAGTATAAACACTGTTTACTTATTCTATGCTACCATTCAGGAACTGAAGGTTCGGATGACAGAAGCAGTAGACTGTTATCACTGCATCCACTTTATCTCTCGTAAGGCAAGAAATAAACTACCGCTTCGATGTGTGCCGTGCAGCACGTGGTGCACAAATCTTTATGGTCAAAATTTATATTTACATGTTCAAAACCTCAATAACAAGAACTTTAGAACTTTGTCTTTGTATTTGTGTTATTAAAATCACATGTTCAAAAATAGTTTGTCGGTAATAGTTATATAAAATCTGTTCTCTCATTTTAAAACGCCTTGTACTTTAAATGTTCCACACTTTAATTTCGTCAAAACGTTTAAAACAAGAAAAACAACCCATCTTTATCTCTTAACTTTATTATAAGAGTAATGAATAAATTATCTCTCTTTCTTAAAAATGTATTTGATAAAATTTAGTTCTGTACCGTTAAACCTTTTTTCTTGTCAATGCTCTTTTTAAAAATAAGGCTATCATTAAGAGAACATAAAATGGTAAAAGAACTTGCTACACGACTACGAGGTTAAAACGAAATTGAACACTTTGTTATTTAACAATATAAAGTGAATGTTATAACTTATGTTTATTAAACCCTTGCTGGGAAATGAGCGGTAGGAAGATCGCACGTGGCCGCTGAGAAATCAGGGCTCGTTTGTTTGTGTGCCTTCAAGTAATTTTGTAAAATTGGCAAATTATTTTCTTGTGTTGATAAACAATTTCCAAACAGACAACTACATTTTATTGCAAACAAATATTTGTCGTGATATTTTCTAGCATTGCCCTTAGTAGAGACTTTACACGATACTGGCTTCTATAAAAAAGTTCCTGAATATTTCCCCAAGTTGAGTTTTTGACGTTGTAGGCCTACAAGTAAATAGGAGTTATTAGAGCAAGGAGAGTTGTACAGATTTATCGACCAAATAACAACTAAGGCAAAACCACGACTTGCATAAAGTCAAAGTAACAAAAAATCAAAGTAAACAAAACTGAGAAAAGAAGCAACAAAGCTTTGAAGTAAACTAGGTTTATTATTTACTAAGAGATCTTCCTTTTATGTACGTATAACGAGTCTGTGTCTAAAACTTTAACTTCAAAATTCTCCATTCCTCCATATGGTTTCATTTAGACTTTTTCATGTATATATTTTCTTTTGTTTAAGACCACATGTTCTTTGTGTTGCAACATTTTATAACTTGTACCATATGACTTTCAAAATTTCATTAATAAATTTAAATCAGTATATTCAATATTTAAATCTTTTCAGTTTATTGTACCTCCGAAGAAAAATCGGCTGTGTTGAAAACCTCAGGCTATTACGAATATATGCATGTAATATGTGCAGTAAATGTTCTAGAATGAGAACAATTAGTTTTCTCTGTAATGACATTCAGAATTACAATATTTTGACTTCAAACAAAAGTTAATCTGGATTCAAGTTACATTAAATTCCTGCCTGACAATGCGTCACAAAAACATATAGGGCCTCTTTGACTTCTAAGTTTTATATATATTACTAGACGAAAAATTGCAATATTATTATGCTCTTGTGATTAAGGAATCTTCATTTATTTAATGAAAGGTATTTATGCAAAGATTCGTACAACCCAACCCGTATTGCTCCGCAACTCGTAATACCAGTATTGCATGTTATTGTTGTTATTTGCTGATGTTTAAATTTACAGCAGCTTTGCCCATATGTTCTATCTCAAGCAAATTTAAATTCTTAACAGTGCCAAAAAATCGTTTGTCCACGCATAACTCCTCTTAGATATAACTAAATACATCGAACGGTATCTCTAATGAAAAAGCATGATTCACTGAGTGTAGACCAAAAACGAACAATTTACCTTAGTTAGAACCTGAGATATGACAGGACAAAGCTAAGAAAATGCCTTTTTAAGTATAACTTTGAAGTGCGATTTTTGATGTTTGAAAGTGCAATATTATTATGCTCTTCTCATTAAAGAATAGTTATTAAAAACTCTGTTTAAAGAACAAAAGGTGTAGTGTGTTGACATTATAAGTTGTACAATGTACATCATGATTTAATATTTAATGAAAACTTGTGTAACTAATATTAAAGTAGGATAGCGATAATTGATTACATGATGACACTCAATTTGTAGATCCGATAAAAGATATTACCATTTGTTTATGCAAAAGGAAAATTAACATACCAATTAGTACGCTGATGTTGGATACAGGCATCCCACCCATGTACTCAACAGCAGTAAAAATAGATTTTACACATTAGTTTGCTTGGAATTAGGATAAAAAACATATTAAAGGAAATATTTTGTATGTATGCGGTACGAGTGTTTTCAATATTTATTTTATAAGTTAAAACTGTTATTGTTAATCGTTTTCTGTAATCTATGAAGATAATTTACGGCTTTCATTCAATTGTAATAATCATATCAGCCAACAGGGTAATTACAAAGAACTATTGAGCCTAGAAATATAAAATGTTTATAAGTTTGGGTTACCAAAGAATACAACAATCCCTCTTAACAAAACACGACAAAATGTAGAACCGATTATCTCATTTCAGACTATTTGCAACCAAGCCATTTAGAATATAAACCAGAACACCCTTGAAAAATATAGACAATAATTGTATAAAACAAAGACGGTAACATATTTTATCAACTGACCACACTTCAGCTGATGAAACATGTTGCTATTATTATTGTAATTTGTTGTAAGGATTTCAGGACAAAATGTGTGGACCGAACCGGGGCTCGAACCTGGGTCTCTCACTTGCCGGGTGATTAGGCTTGCCTAGTTAAAGACCCGGGTTCCAGTCCCGGTTCGGTCCACACATTCTGTCTTCAAATTTCCTTAGTAATTAATTAGATATTTAGTTTATATACAAATTAAAATTTGTTATTATTGTAAAATAGTTTTTTATTTTCAATTTTTTTGTTTTATGTTTTGAACTATTTTACTTTCAAAGAGTTTTTTCAGTTTAGTGTTATATTAACATTTAGTTGTAATAGAACCAATTAGACACCATGTTTGCAACATATTTAACTACTAATTATATAATCACGTCTAATTTTAGTTCCGAATAAGACAGTGAAATGCTGCAAATGAAATCAGGTGAAATTTCTCAGTTACGAGGTGAAAATACACGCCCTTTATTAGACCCCTCTTCGCTTCACCTCCTTTGTATCGTTTCCTTCAAACAACGCTGCCTTTTAATAAACAGCGTGTTAACCAACCTTGATTATCCCCTGATAAAGAGTTGGATGTATGAGTTTTCATGACATCACTAGACACAATATTATACACCATTGCTCAAAACCTTACAAATGCAATATCCAACCCGTGTCCCAATAAAACTCGATGAACTAGCTTCAAAAGTTGGAAAACATCCAATAACTCAACGTTCATGTTCTCTCTCAATCCATAAATCGACGTGGATTTGGGTTGGATAATGGAAATCTGCAATAACACTAAGCTTGCATTCGAAATGCACTTTATAAATTATATACTTTGCTTGTTTTAACAGTGGGATTCTGAATGACTCTACCTCAACAATCATATGTATTGTTGAACGAACAAACATGTTAAAACTGATATTTTTACTGCTTTTATCTTAAATGGCAAAAGTACTTTTTAAAAGTATCCGATTTAATTGGGGTTTTATGCCTACGAAACTCTTCATAGTCAAGCCTTAACTATTTATTTCGACTATGGTTTCCACTAAGTATGTTAAAGCTTGGTTCAATTACCTAAATCATAAACAGTTACAGTATTGTTCTTTTTACGGTTATCAGTACATTGGAACTAATATAATAATAAAGCAAACCTATATTGGTATATTTTATCGTTATTCTAGCTTACATCAATTCCAATTTAGTTGGTTCGTTTCAGACGCTGAAATAAATATAGGAAGAAGGAAAACAACCGCTCAACGAAGTAGCATTGGAGAAAGGAGAAAATAGGCAAGGAGAAAACAAGACAAATAAGGTGCAAAAGCTGATTAGATGGAGAAGCTATTGGTGCGGTCAAATGTCAACTTGGACATTGATGGCTCTGGGAATCATCGGAAGTGAGTTATTTGAAAACAATCTGTAGGGCACTCTTGAGATTATGAGTTCTTTTTCAAAGGGCGTTATATTATTATATAGAAAATATACTGAGATGTCAGTCAACAATATTATAATACTCTTCTGAAGATCCTGGAGAAAGCACAATCTAAAAACAGATATACCAGAGATTTCTTAAGATTCGGTGGCTTTGAAGTAGAAGCTTTGACTTTGACATTTTATTCAATACTGTCTACAGTTTGATAAAAGCGCAACCAGAGCTCAAGTGGAACTTTGATCTTTCACCACAGCTTGTTAAAGAAATACCTTATTTAATGTTTTCTTCTATCCATTTCAGATAGACCAAAGTAAAATGGTATGTAAAACTTACCTTTTTTAGTTGTTACACATCCGTCCTTGGTTACAATACATAAAACACTCGTGTTTACCTGCAACAAAAATATATTTCAGTTATTTTGATAAATGAACTCTCTAAAGGTCTAAATGACCTTGGATGGCTAGTACATTATTGAAATGTTTTAAAGATAAGAATTTAGTGGACATTCAAGTGGCTTATTGCTTATTCTGGATTTCTTTTACATTTTACAAGTATCTTAATTGTATAAAATGGATAAAACCAAGTTTATTTTCTTAAAGGAAGACAATATTGTATTGATATCTACATCTTGAAGTGGGTTAAAATAAATTAAAGCTAAATGAAGACATGAAAATGTGAGAAAAAAGTCTTTATAAACCTTTGTGCTTGTGAAAAGTATATTTTTCAATCAACAAACATATAAAGTTAAACATACATTCAGCCAATGACAGTGAAATCGTTGCTTCATTTACGCTTGACGCCAATCTATTTAAAGTCCTCTTTTCCATTTCAATTTAAATTCAGCTCATAAACTGTAGAACGACGTTATGCCAGTCTTACTTTTACTACTGATTATCTCTGGAGCTGTATAGAAGACGTCGTAAACTTGCCTCTCAAGAAGAGCACGTTAAACGAGTTGAAAATACACTAATGAGTTTTTGTTGTCATTAACGACTTTAACAAAAAATCATATAAACTATGATATCGTATAAATATGACAGTTTAGTTTAGTGATCGTCCCCTGAAGATGGTTATTAGACTAAAACGATCGTCAGCACCACATCTAGTTTATCAGGATCTTCAGTCTACAAAAAAGGTAATTTGCTCTTAAAAAAACCGTGTTTCAGCATAAGTTTTATCGCAACGCATGTATAGGAAGGTTTGTTGTGGCTCATTTGTTTTTAATAAATTAACGTTTGTCTAATTGCTTTTTGTAGTACAATACGTAATCACCAACTCGTTTTAACTTCATGTTAAATGCTACCTTTGTACCTTTCATTCGCATATGCAATTTATTTATATAATTTTGCCATGAAAGAACTATCACCAACTATTTTCCTATTTAAACGTGTACTGTACAAGTGAGTTTATTACTAGTTTGAATACACTTTGTTTTTTTGTCCGTAACTGACTAAAACTCGCTTTGGTACCTTAAAAAGACTAAATTAATCCCTTGCAAATTGCAATGTGACCAACAATTAGCCAGCCTCAGGCGATACCATACTGTTATGTTTTGTTCTCCATTTTGCCATCATTAGCCGACTTGAACTTCAACTTAAAAATACAAATAAGGTAATAACAAAATATGTTTGATGATATAATTAACACGGTATATTGTTGCATGATTCAACTTTAAGCTTTTAACACCTCAGTGTTTCATTTTCTGACGTGATTCACATTCGAAAATTGGAGTGTAGGTGTTATTTATTTTGTTCACTTTTGGAATAAAAGGATCATATTTTTTTTTTTTGTGCTCTATACAGTTAAGAATATTTCTTTTAAAAAATACTTTAAACTGCGTTCAACCAATTAAAATATTGATTTGTTCAGTAGAACGATAGGAAAACCAAACTCCTGAACGATCTCCCTGTTACTAAACAAACCTATCAACGTATTGCTGTAGAAGAAGTTCTAACTGTTTTTTGTACAATTCTAGATTTATAATTTGAAGAAAATACAAAAGGCCAATAATAGTGATTTATTCGCCACTAGCGCTTTCGACAGTCATGCTGCCATCGTTAAGCGAAAGTTACACACAGTAAAACTTAAAAGTTTATACAGTGTTTTTTCATGTTAACAGATCATAGATGTTTGCCTCGGCCTCGGCTCACATGATTACAGATTAGTTTTCTTAGCTTAGCTTTCGGTCAATTGACGTATTTGCAACAAAGTTACATATAGGTGACGTATAAAGGTTTCTTGAATTGTTAGTTGAAAACTAATTGGTACAATGAAATGTGTTTAACCGCAAAAATGGTCACCGTTAGGTAGTTACTAGCTCAATATCCTTCAGGTTCAAACTTAGTCTGTCTACTTCTAATATAAACTTTCTTAAAAACCGTTAAGCCATTCAAATCCAAACATTCGTCTACACAAACAAACAGAAAACCGAAGATATAACTGTTTTCAATATTAGGATTAGCTCATTGTTCATTAGGTCATGCAAATATCAAGGTCCTGTTCCTTAGTTAGTTAGACTGTTACGTATGCTTTTGTCATTCATAACGCCAAAGGACAAAGCCTGTGTAATTAACATTGCCAGTTGGACCATGAATACAGTGAAACATTCAACACACTCAACTTCAAAGCTAATTGAAATATGTATTTATGACGCCGTTTTCCACATGTTTTCAATTTTCAGCTTTAGAGTGGTTGGTTTGACTCTCATATTTTATTCACAAGTACGTTTTACACTAAGTTTTTACTTTTACACATTTGACACATTTTTAGTATATATCAAAATATGGGTAAATAAAACGTACACAAACCTTATAGTACAAAGCTCATCTAATGTATACGGTAGCTTGTTAAATTACTTGAGATAGTTCGTTTGTTTGGATTGTAGTCAGTGTTTCGCCGTTTATTTCTTAAATATTATTAAGATAGTGTCAATAGTGTGTCATAAATGGTGTCTGAAAATTTCTTCAGTATTAAATTTAAATATATTCAAGTTGTTGTCATCAGAGGAACTTCTCTAATGTATAGTACATATTAAGTTGTGCAATTTCATCGAATACTAAATTGCAAAACTGAAGTCAGCTAATTAAAATACCTTTAAACAGATTCATATCAATCCGGAATAGCTTCTACGGATCCGCCTCTCTTAACCTTTACCGGGTGAAAACACAGCTAAGAAGTAGGAATTATGATGACCTGTTGTAGAAGCCCACTCAAAACTTGGGACTCTTGGTCGCTGAGTTTAACCCGCACTCTGTCAACACCAACCGCAGAAGCTTTTAAAATGTCGGTTAATAATAAACAAAGTCTTAAAAATGACCAGTTGTCAAATATAAACAGTTGGCACACCCACAGGTATCAATCCTGGAAAACTGGCAGTTGCCTGCGAACTAGTGTTAGACATTTTAATTGGGCTTTTGTAAGTCAATTCAATGCCGGTAAGAATCATTAGTTGTACTATAGCCTACATATTTGTCTATGTTTATCATGTGTTTACTCTTGTTAAAACACCTTAACAATCTACTAATAAAAACAGAGATACTAAACTCAATGTAATTGGCTCTATGTATCGCACAGATTTAGGAATTAGTTCATATTTAAGTTGTATAGAATATATGCGGAAGCCAATTACTTAAAAACAAGGGGGAGAACATTCAAGATGTCTCATTAGTTGGCAAGAGAGGTACCTCTCCCACCTTCCCTTTCCTCCCCTTTCCTTCCCATCTTCCACCGTGCTCCCACCTTCAACAATATCCCTTATATTCCACATAGAGAGTTGATGTGATGTACTCGTACATTCTGTGGTATTAGATTTGCTACACATATAACTTGAAATTATTGAAAAACTATCCATTAAACACATCACACTAAAGGAAAGTCTCGCGGTATAATCTGAATAGATTAGTTTGGACAGCTTTGGTATTTTACATTCTTCGTATATTTAATTGTTGGTGTTAAGTTTGGTAATTGAAACTAAATGTGTACAACTCAAACGTACCTTAACTATTCAAACAGTTTATACTTTACAGTAATTTTGTTGATTTTTTTGAAAGGTTTTTAACAAGAAGATATTATAGTGCCTAGAATAATACTTTATCCAAAAGAATACATGTAATTTTTCCTGACCTTATTCTTTTCGTTTCGTGTGCAATTTATCAAATATCTATGTTAGATTGCAACCAATATTTAAATTTCATATTCTTCAAAACAACATTAAAAATACACTTATATTTTTTGAGCTGTATATAATTACGCCTTTCTTTCGGGTATCAGTAGTAAAAGATTCAAGGCGTGTATCAAGAAAGTAAAGTTTAATGTGTTCTTTTCATCTCTTGAAAGCAAACATAATAAATGCGTATTTTAAAGTATCTTAACAAATTTCTCTCCAGAGTTTGCTTCAACCAACTCTCTCGCTAAGGTTTATTAGGCACCGGAAGTTTCAAAGATTCCGTCTGGATGAACTGAACTCTCTGACCTCTCTTAGCTAACTTCCGGTCTCTAACCTTACCTAACCTTTTCAACTTAACCCTTCAGCTGCTACTTGAAACCTTCACAGTTGTTATGCAAATGTTTATTGGTTCAACAGCTTACTAATGTACTAATATAGCACGCACGAGTTTAAAACTCCATTATGTTTAACAGTAAATCATTTTGCGCAAGGAAAACGCACATCTAACCTTCCAAAAATATGCAGCTAATTTAATAAAACATGGATTATGTTTTAGTCAGTTTAGAATTTACTATGCCAACGATGTGCGTGTAAAAGGGTTGAACTAAAGATTCATATAAAACCGAGTTGTTCAATACCTAACTAGGTTCATTTAACCAATGTGATACGCTAATTCAAACCAATGTATCTAAAAATGTAACCGGTTACTGAACCAGAAATTTATAGCTAGCCTGACATTTAATACATCTTTCAACTTCCTAGCATATCCAGATTACACTTTAACTTAACACGTGTGCATCTCAAACTGGGAAAGTCAATCAAAGCTCGTTTTGACGTGTAACTAGCAGCTGTTAGTGAACCAGGCAACTTTGAATTGATTGGAAACACGTCGCCTGAAGCTGCTAATAAGTAAGATCACTGAATATTCGCTTCTGAACTCTGACTCAATTAATTCCACGTGAAAACTTGACTTCAGGCAGGAATTCGTGTAGAGTTTTGTGCTTGCAAAGTTTCCTTCTAAGCTAGCGTGTAATATGATGCTGAATATCGGACTTAACTCTGTGATGAATATTGTTACCTTCGGTGATAAACTGTTTATGAAACTGTATGAACTGTTTATCAAACGTAAATCTCTGCTTTTGTTTTTGTTTCTTAAACCTTATAAGAAACCTACATATTTAGAATGTTTTATTTAAGTGCTGCGTGAGGTATCTTAAAACACGTGTTTGTCATTCTGCTCTGAAAACAGCTGCTTTAAACACATGTATTGACAGCGCTAAGTGTCACTTTTACACCCAGGTAAAGAAAGTATTGTTTTGATGATCTTTTTTGTGGCATGGACATCAGCTGGTTCAACGAGTTTGATTTGAAATTTAACACTGACGTATAGTAAATCAGTGCAACAGCTGTTTCTTCATAACATTATAATTCAAACTGTTGAGCTCAAAACAATGTTTACTTAATTAATTGTTTATAATATTACAACATTTCTTGACATTTATTTCTTATTATTATTTGCATCATGACAAAAAATATCATTCATCACCGAAAGTGTCTTTTTGACCCTCGGTCATTTAACGTCCTCGGCTGCGCCTCGTACAATTTACATGAAAATAATGATATTTTCAAGGTTGAATTCGTCGACTTTGGAGTAAACGTATTAAAGAGAAGTTTTGTTTTGATTGCCAAGCACTTGTTTTATTTGTTGTACGATGTTAATGTTTGTCTTTGTACAATATGTTTTTTTAGGTATAAACACATGTTGTAAATTATTAGTATAGAAGAATTGTTGTAATGAAAACAAATACATTTTTGAATTCTAAAAGAACATGACACGACCGTTCTTTTTTATAAATTTTGCTAAATAGTCAAGCCGTCCTTTTACATAGCAATTTAACTTGTGTAACAATTTAATGTCAATGTAAAATCGTAGAAAGCTTTACTCTGTAAATTTAATAATAACCTGCATGTGGCCTACGAATGTCCTACAATATGATCGAACTACCTACAAGAACCCAGATTGACATAAATGTACATATAAATGTAGAATAATTACTAGTTAAAACAAGATACCCTTTGACCTACGAATTAACGGAAGTATAAACCCAATAAAGGTTACAGGTTAAATTCTTAAACATTGTAAAGTTTAATGAGCAAAGATAAACACGTTGAGGAAAATCCATTCACCCTTGGGCAGGTTTTAACAATTAGAATAATGTAATGTTTTCCTGCTTTTCATTAGAAATGAAAATGGCGTAATGTAAAACGTTGTACCTGCTTTCAACGAGAATATTGTTTACGACTATTGTTTTTTCATATACTGTATTGTTAAACAAGTTCTAAAACAGAAATTGTATATGGTTAAACTTTGACTATTCGTTGTAGTTATTCGTACAAAATATACCAAATGACATTATGTTATCATTTCAAAAGAGTGTACATGACTCTTAAAAATTTCAATCTTACTAGGAGCATATTGCTCACATGCTAACTGAGCTGATGAATAGTACAGTTACTATAATAGTAGTTTACTACAATAATCAAACTCTTCATTAACGGTTAGTTATTGAATTCCTTATCAGTAATAAAGGGAAAGTGTTGAAAGAGAGAGGAGAGGTCGTAATGACGTCAAACCCTCAATTCAGTCCCTTGGAGATTCTCTTGAATAAAATGTGTCATTTGTCACAGATTTTTCGTTCTCAAAGTTACTCGTAAAAGAGGATTTGATATTTTTATGTCAGTATATTTGCAAAAAATAAACAAACCTAATGCAGCTATGCTTTACAGATCTATCATTTTTTTCAACAGTTCTAAAAAATAAAGCATATTGTATCGTGTTTTAAACATTCCCTGTACTCGTAAAAAACTTGTACTTGTATACAACCAAGAATTATGCAGTAAGGGTCACTGAAAAACTTATGAATTCAAATTTAACATTCCTAAACGGGGATCAATATATTCCCAGAACGCGCTTGAAAACCGATGTGTACATATACTACATAAGTTAGATGTCAGATTTATTGGTCGAATTACATCTCCATTAGTTATGTCCATTAGTTTACATCTCACATTCAAATTAGTTTATGTTCAAATGATAATTACAGATGAACCCAATTACAATGATGCATCTCTTACTCACTAAAGTAAATGAGAGTCATTATGGTATAAAATGATACATTTTCAAGTAATTAACGCAGTTGAAATCTAATTTTTTAAATTTCTTGAGTATTGCATTTGTTATAATTATTCAAATTTTTTACGGTTAAAACCCTTTAAAAAAAATTGATTGACTTCAAAAACAAACCTACAGTAAAATGCTATAAGAAGTTTGAAATAATTGGGTAATGCAATGCTGTATTGCTTTAAAAGCTACATTAATAAAAAAAGAGTTTTTGATGTTTGACAATAGTTTATCCATTACACTACAGTAATACATTACAGCTGTACTCATTTCATGTTAATCAATATAATAAATATTAAAATTTATATTATATTAGAATTTTTCAGTGGTGCTGCTAAAGCTTAATATTATTAAAGGAGAAGTATTGCATTTACTATAAACAATATCCGAAAAGATTGTCTTTAGGATTGTTACATCCTCGGGACGTTTCGATGTAAAGACATCATAGTCAGACGTGCAGTTTTGAAAATTCGCCTGTTGGCTTCCTTGTTAAAGATGAAAGGGAAGACACACATAAAGATGCACAATACGACGAAACACCGATATAAATTAAGTTAGTTGGCTATTGTTAAGCAGTAACATGGCAAATATAAAAAAGCACTTTTCGAAAAAAATATGTAGACTTGTTCTTTCTTGTTTTCGTTGTAACAGAGAAATAAATAATTTAACACAGTGTGTAACGAGTAGGCCTACACACACAAGAAGGAACAAATCACAGCGAACGCGGATGGAAGACTGGTCAACGTGGTTAGGTAACCCCCTACTTCTTGTGTACAAGCAGTGTTGTTATCGGTAGAAACAGCTGATACAGATGACTTCTGATTGAGCAGGTTATATATGATGTGCGATAATAATAGAAAACCTTAGTAAATTCGAATTTAGCATTTACAGAAAAGCCACTACGTCCAACCAAACCATTCACTCTACCTCCTACCACTGATCTTAACAAAAAAGGTGGCTTACAATTCATTTGTACATAAACCTCTAAACGTTCCTCAAAGGTTAAAAAACTTTGAAAAAGAAGTCCAAATAATTAAATGCAAAGCCAAATTTAACGGATACCAAAACAGTACTCGTATATTAATTTATTTCGGTGTTTCGTCGTACTGTGAATCTTTATGTGTTATCATTTTCATCTTTAACAACGAAGCCAACAGGCGGATTTTCAAAACTGCACGTCTGGCGATGATGTCTTTACATCGAAACGTCCCGGGGATGTAACAACCCTCAAGACAACTTTTTCGAACATTGACGGAGGTAATTAATAACTTATTTTATGTTAAAATTGAAACTACGAACTTCTAAATTTCCTACTTTATCCTGCACAGCCTTAAAAGCAAAACGTGTGTCAATACCGACATTAAGGTAATAGAGGTGAAATTATGTTATTTAACGTAAAAATAAATAGTTCAGATACTTTTTTGATAAGTGAAATTGTCTTACGCAAGGCCATTTATCAAAGGAAGCATGTTCCTCATACGAAGCAACAATGGAAAAGCCGCAAGCATTTTCATTGTTACAGGGTGGTTTTCATAGGTCAAGTTAGTTCGCTTGATTTCAGGGAAACTCTTCCTCTCTTGTGTCTAAGGAAAATACTCATTTTTGGGAAGTGCTGTAAAATCTGTTATGCTTTTCTGTCTGCTGATCAAGTAGACAACCGGTTGTTACTAAAACTCGCATTTCTAAGCAATCCAACGTAAATACCCGTTACTCTGTAGTAAAGACGTTTAATAACTGCCTGATATATTTGTTAAACTAAAGAAATTTTTGAAGGTAAAATATTTAGGGACGTCTAGATAAGTAGGTCGCGTTGGATTAACTGTACATATAAACAAAGGAAATGCTTTGGTAGATATAAAGCGTAAAGCTGCAACACGGCTGAGGCAGGAAACTACTGCATATAATGATACGGGTCAAAATTATAATTTCTAACTGAATATAACCCTAATGTATAGTTTTTGATGGTTCAAACACAGGTAACCTTCTCATGAGTAATAAACTATTTATTTCAATCCAAAACTGGTTTTAAAAACTCATATTACGTTCATCATAACAGGAAACCCCTAAGAAGAGTTAAAGGGAGTTTTTTAAGACGTAACTTTAAAACACATCTGAGAAACAAATAATTGAAATACATACGAGTACAATAGGTCAATGTCATACTGGTTTTAACCGCCTTCTCATTGCATAGGTTAAGTTCATTCGTCTGTCGTAAAAATAAGATAATCGTCAGCGTAAATATCTCCGTTGAGGTGGGCTTGGGATAATATATACGAGACCCGTATAAAAATACCACTCGCTTTGTACCCTTTTCTTTCAATTTACTAACTGTTTGGATTGTCATTAGTATTTTATACATATCTCTAAAATATTTGAGAACATTTTGGTTTTTGGTTATATTTTCGTGGATAATATATATTTTTTAATTTCATAGCAATGTCGATACAAATATACCGCTAGAACGAAAAGCTTCTCAGATCTTAAAAACCTCTTTCCAATAAAAAAATCCGTTTTTATATAGAGGCTGCAGAGTTGGTAACGTGTTTTCGAGTAGCAAGATGCGATGAGACTCCTGCTTCTACAAAGGCAGGAGAGGCCACTCTGAGCCTGTCTCAACTGTAAATGTCGTTAGTTACTGCGTACATTCACTATTTCCATCTCGTGAACACAGCTTGGCTTTTACTGGTTAACCATTAGTAGGTTAGAGTCAACTCCTACATACGGTAAACAAGCTTGCTTCTGTCTAAAGATGCGATGAGACTCCTGCTTCTACAAAGGCAGGAGAGGCCACTCTGAGCCTGTCTCAACTGTAAATGTCGTTAGTTACTGCGTACATTCACTATTTCCATCTCGTGAACACAGCTTGGCTTTTACTGGTTAACCATTAGTAGGTTAGAGTCAACTCCTACATACGGTAAACAAGCTTGCTTCTGTCTAAAGATGCGATGAGACTCATGCTTCTACAAAGGCAGGAGAGGCTACTCTGAGCCTGTCTCAACTGTAAATGTCGTTAGTTACTGCGTACATTCACTATTTCCATCTCGTGAACACAGCTTGGCTTTGGTTAACCATTAGGTTAGAGTCAACTCCTACATACGGTATAAACAAGCTTGCTTCTGTCTAAAGATGCGATGAGACTCCTGCTTCTAAAAGGCAGGAGGCTATCTGAGTCTGTTCTCAACTGTAAATGTCGTTAGTTACTGCTACATTCACTATTTCCATCTCGTGAACACAGCTTGGCTTTGGTTAACCATTAGTAGTAGGTTAGTCAACTCCTACATACGGTAAACAAGCTTGCTTCTGTCTAAAGATGCGATGAGATTCCTGCTTCTAAAAAGACAGGAGAGGCTACTCTGAGCCTTTCTCAACAAATGTCGTTAGTTACTGCTCACATTCACTATTTCCATCTCGTGAACACAGCTTGGCTTTTACTGGTTGTATTAGTAGGTTAAGTCAACTCCTACATACGGTAAACAAGCTTGCTTCTGTCTAAAGATGCGATGAGACTCCTGCTTCTAAAAGGCAGGAGAGGCTACTCTGAGCCTGTCTCAACTGTAATGTCGTTAGTTACTGCTACATTCACTATTTCCATCTCGTGAACACAGCTTGGCTTTACTGGTTAACCATTAGTAGGTTAGAGTTGCTCACATGCACGGTAAACAAGCTTGCTTCTGTCTAAGATGCGATGAGACTCCTGCTTCAAAAAGGCAGGAGAGGCTACTCTGAGCCTTCTCAACTGTAAATGTCGTTAGTTACTGCTACATTCGCTATTTCCATCTCGTGAACACAGCTTGGCTTTACTGGTTAACCATTAGTAGGTTAAGTCAACTCTACATACGGTAAACAAGCTTGCTTCTGTCTAAAGATGCGATGAGACTCCTGCTTCTAAAAGGCAGGAGGCTTCTTTCTGAGCCTGTCAACTGTAAATGTCGTTAGTTACTGCTCACATTCCTATTTCCATCTCGTGAACACAGCTTGGCTTTTACTGGTTAACCATTAGTAGGTTAAAGTCAACTCTACATACGGTAAACAAGCTTGCTTCTGTCTAAAGATGCGATGAGACTCCTGCTTCTAAAAGGCAGGAGAGGCTACTCTAGTCTGTCTCAACTGTAAAAATGTCGTTAGTTACTGCTCATTCGCTATTTCCATCTCGTGAACACAGCTTGGCTTTACTGGTTAACCATTAGTAGGTTAGAGTCAACTCCTACATACGGTAAACAAGCTTGCTTCTGTCTAAAGATATACTCGTATCTTAAATTTTTAGCTTTATTTACGAACTATTTATACACCACAAAACTTTAGAACATTCTAATTAAGTACTAGTTTTGTAAAAAGTAATGAACTAGCCTTCAGTTTTCATTCTCTATTAACTTTTCCTTAGACCCAATTCAACCCTAGATTAGTGGTGGAGGTTTAAATTTCCTTTGCAAATTAAAATTTAATTTAAGATTGAATTAGCAAGATATACTGAATGAACACGAGCTGTTGAAACACTCAATGTGCTGTTTGATGTGTCTTGCACGTGTCACTGGAACTGTTGACAGTGATTTTCTGACAGTGAATTATTCTCGACTCTTGTATCTAAGTTGCAATGTAGGATGGTTGTCTTGCACGTGGTTTAGCGATTACACTATGTTAGGATTTTTACTATGGCACTATCACTAAGATCTAAGAATTTCCGGTTTACACCGCGTCACAGTTAAAATACAATTACTGCTAGACGTTTCGACTCGCTGTGGAGAGTCATCCTCAGTAGCTTGTTGACTGGCTGAGACTGGATTGGCCGGCCGTGGCGTCTTCATATATACCCCAGTGTGGGGGTCCTGTCTGATTGGCTGAAGTGGGCGGAGCTTTTACTGGTTAACCATTAGTAGGAAATAGAGTCAACTCTCTACATACAGTAAACAAGCTTGCTTCTGTCTAAAGATGTGATGAGACTCTTGCTTCTACAAAGGTAAGAGGTTACTCTGAGCCTCTCTCAACTGTAATGTCGTTAGTTACTGCGTACATTCACTATTTCCATCTCCCGTGAACACAGCTATTTCTTTTACTGGTTAACCATTAGGTTAGAGTCAACCTCACGGTAAACAAGTTTGCCCTGCCCAAAGATGCGATGAACTCTAGGTTTCGACAAAGGCAGAGGCTACCCCTGATTCGTCCAACTGTAAATGTCGTTTGGTTACAGCAACATTATTTTTCCAACTCAAAATGGCCAGTTTGGTTTTTACTGGAAACCATTAGTGGTTAGAGTCAGCTCCTAAGCCACGGTCTAAAGATGCGATGAACTCTTGCTTCTAATACAGCAGGTGAGAGAGGCCACTCTGAGCGTTTTCAATCAACTGTAAATGTCTTAGTTACGTCTCGCGTACATCTATTTCCATCTCGTGAACACAGCTTGCTTTACCGGCTAACCATTATAGGTTAGAGTCAACTTCTACTAATGGTAAACACCGGTTTGCCCAAAGATGCGATGAGACTCTTGCTTCTGTTAAAGGCAGGAGAGGCTACTCTGAGCCCTTTCTCAACTGTAATGTCGTTAGTTTCAGCAAGTCTGTATTTCCATCTCGTGAACACAGCTTGGCTTTTACTGGTTAACCACGGTAGGTTAGAGTCAATCCTACATACGGTAAACAAGCTTGCTTCTGTCTAAAGATGCGATGAGATCTTGTTTAACAAAAGCAGGAGAGGCTACTCTGAGCCTTTCTCAACTGTGGTAATGTCGTTAGTTACTGGTACATCGTTATTTCCATCTCGTGAACACAGCTTGGCTTTTACTGGTTAACCATTAGTGGTATTAGAGTCAACTCCTACATACGGTAAAATGCTTGCTTCTGTCTAAGATGCGATGAGACTCTGGTTTCTTTACAAAGGCAGGAGAGGTTTACTCTGAGTCTGTCTCAACTAAATGTCGTTACTGCAAATATCACTATTTCCATCCTCGTGAACACATTAGCCTTTTTACTGAATAAATAGTAGGTTAGAGTCATCAGCTCCTACATACTGAACAAGCTTGTTTTGCTCCAAGAGCGATGAGACCTGCTTCTGCCAGCAGCAGGAGAGGCCACTCTGAGCCTTTCTCAACTGTAAATGTCGTTAGTTACTGCACATTCGCTATTTCCATCTCGTGAACACAGCTTGGCTTTTACTGGTTAACCATTAGTAGGTTAGAGTCAACTTCTACATACGGTAAACAAGCTTGTTTAGTCAAAGATGCGATGACTCTGTTTCTGGTTAGCAGGGAGAGGCCACTTGAGTCTTGTCTCAACTGTATGCCGTTAGTTACTGGTACATTTGCTTCCATCTCGTGAACACAGCTTGACTTTTACTGTTAACCATTGTAGGTTAGAGTCAACTCCTTACATACGGTAAACAATTGCTTCTGTCTAAAGATCGATGAGATTCTTGCTTCTACAAAGGCAGGAGTCACCCAGCCTTTCTCAACTGTAAATGTCGTTATTAGGTGTACTTCGCTATTTCCATCTCGTGAACCCAGCTTGGCTTTTACTGGTTAACCATTAGTAGGTTAGAGTCAACTCCTACATACGGTAAACAAGCTTGCTTCTGTCTAAAGATGATGAGACTTTGCTTCACTACAAAGGCAGGAGAGGCCACTCTGAGCCTCTTTCTCAACCTAAATGTCGTTAGTTACTGCGTACATTCACATTTCCATCTCTGAACACAGCTTGGCTTTTACTGGTTAACCATTAGTAGGTTAGAGTCAACTCCTACATACGGTAAACAAGCTTGCTCTGCCTAAAGATGCATGAGACTCTTGCTTCTACAGTGGCAGAGGCCACTGTCTGTCTCAACTGTAAATGTCGTAAGTTACTGCGTACATTCGCTATTTTCCATCTCAGGAATCATTATTTTACTGGTTAACCATTAGTAGGTTAGAGTCAACTCCCACATACGGTAAACAAGCTTGCTTCTGTCTAAAGCATGCGATGAGACTCTTGCTTCTGGTAAAGGTGGTGAGAGGCCAGCACTCTGAGCCTTTCTCAACTGTAAATGTCGTTAGTTACTGCAAGTAACATCTGCTATTTCCATCTCGTGAACACAGTTTGGCTTTTACTGGCAAATTATTGTAGGTTAGAGTCAATTCACATTGTGGTAAACAGCTGTTTCTGTTAAAGATGCATGAGACCTGTTTCTAAAAGGCAGGAGAGGCCACTTGAGTTCGTCTCAACTGTAAATGTCGTTAGTTACTGCTACATTCACTATTTCCATCTCGTGAACACAGCTTGGTTTTACTGGTTAACCATAGTAGTTAGGAGTCAACTTCACATACGAAAATGTCGTTTTGTTTGCTTCAAAGATATACCGTATTTAAATTTTTATTTCACTACGAACCACTACATCTCGGCATCCAAAAACCTTGTAAACATTAAGTACTACTAGTTTTGTAAAGTAACGAATGCCTTCAGTTTTCAATTTCTATTAACTTTTCCCAGGACCCACTCCAACCCTATAGATTAGTAATGGAAGTTTTAAATTTCATTTTGCAAATGTAAAATTTAATTTTAATTCACTTTAAGCTTAGGTGTTAATATCACATTAGCAAGATATACTGAATGAACACGAGATGTTGGAAACACTAATGTGCTGTTTGATGTTCCTGCACGTGTCACTGAACTGTTGACAGTGATTTTCTGACAGTGAATCCATTCTCAACTCTTGTATCTAAGTTGCAATGTAGGATGGTTGTCTTGCACGTGGTTATCATTACACTATGTTAGTATTTTTCATTATGGCACGATCGACTCTCATTTAGACTTACAGTATTTCAGGTACGATCTTATTAATACTGAACAAATATGTAACGATTGTTCCAGAAAATACTCTGTCTTAAGAAGAATAATTTATTGTAGTTCCTGATTAGTGTCAATAACAAATCATCACTTTGGCATGAAGTTGTAAAGTATTTCAAATTATGTAACAAAGAACTCGTAATTAACAAAGTTATCAAATAATTTAGACAACAATATTATATGACAGAGTTAAGATTATCAACCTCTACGGGGAGGATATGTATAAAAAGACCAATATTTCGCTTGATAGCTCATCTTGCAATTAACTGATGCAGAGTGGCGACTCCAGTATTGGCTGGTGCTCATGGCTCACTTCGAAATCCCCATTATTGATTCGACGGCTCCGCTATAAACACGCGAGGGCGTATACGTGCAAATCCGGTATAAACCGACGCTGCTGGTGATACTTTCGGCGTCACAGCGTGATCCGGCGGGCGCCGGAAGCAGATAAGGTGATGACGCCGTATCGAAACTTACAGGTCGTTTATCGACTTCTGCGAGGAGAACCATGTTATCAAAGAAGACCCGGCTGTTAAACTGATGGTGAAAATCAGAGACGCAATTGGCACCCGGCTTCAACGATTTTGAAGAGATGAAGCGTTTTCCCGGCGATGTTCTATTGATGATGACTGAAGCATCATCGCTTTCGAAATTTCGGTGAAACGGCGACTTTCGCCTAAGCAATCGTGACATACGCTGAGGTATGAAAGGGCATGCGACCGACTATCGATGTCGGCTGTGGCTGAAACTGCTGAAGGTGACTTCTTCCGCACGGCGATAAAACTTGCGTCGGCGTGGTGTATTTTATTGACGCGTGCTAACCGGAATGCCAGATCTTGGTGTTGACACCGTATCAGCAGGTAGATTACATCAACTCTACGAGGAAATCATGTTGCTCAAGCCAATGACACAAGCGATGAAAGTGAAAATGAGACGCGAACTGACACAACTTCGCATTTTGAAGATAACGAAAGTACGGCGATTGTTCTTCTGAGCAATATTGGCTGGCTTCACTTCAGGGGTCTATTCCGGCAATCGGTCAACTGGCAAGGCGAGCCCACTTCATGACCATGACAGCCCACACTGGTGTATGAAACGCCGACCGGCAATCCCGGTGCTCAGCCGATCAGTCTTTACTGAGATGACTCCACGAAGATCGCTTTTGTAGCAGTCAGTTAATTTTACTAATGACACCGTCTCAGAAATGTAGATGTAGTGACCTGACACCATGGTCATAACTAAATTGACCATTACATATGATCGACTCTCTCATTTTAGATTTACAGTATTTCAGGTACGATCTTATTAATACTGAACAAATATGTAACGATTGTTCCAGAAAATACTCTGTCTTAAGAGAAGGGAATAATTTATTGTAGTTCCTGATTAGTGTCAATAACAAATCATCAATTTGCAGTGAAGTTGTAAAGTATTTCAAATTATTTAACGGACCAAAGAACTAGTATTAACAAAGTTATCAAATAATTTAGGACAACAACAATATATATGACAGAGTTAAGGTTTATACAAAAGCTTGGAACATGGTATTAAACATTTATATGGCTAACTGATTGTTTTCCTCTAATCTCTTTTGCCATGAAACTGGTCAACATTAACGTAAGCTAAACTCGTTAGCGGCGTTGTTTCAACACTCATACAATAGCGTGAAACAATAAGGAAATCCCCTTTGTTTACACGCTAATGCAGTGTGTTTAGAACATTACCTTTAACTAAATTAGTATTTCTCTAAATATAAATACTTCATTGCCTGTAGGTCCTAAAGATGTGTTGAATCTCTTACACGATGCATTTCGGATAAGTTGCCCATTTTCAGGTGTCTTCTTCTTCCTTTCTTCTTATCACTTAACAGTCTATATACATATTTACACTTCCCGGTTCATCACGCGTGTCACCGTTCGCGAATAAATTGAAGACGCATCTAACATATAGTACGCATAAATTCTTTAGTATTTCTCATTATAATAATTTATCAGGATGTTCAAAATTCTCTGAACAAATTTCACGTTATAAAAATAGATCCAACTTGTTTTTTCAACCCACTAGCCACCATTTTGTGGTTTACATACATTATTTTGTTTCTCCGCATCAAACAAAGTATTTCCAAAGAGTTAAAAACACCCCCTATCTTTGGAAAGTTTTGTATAGCTCAGCTGCGAGGCAGTCAACTTTCTACTATTCAGTGCTGTATTCTATTAAAGTGGATTTTACATTGGTTATGTTGTTAGACATCTTAGAAGTTTTATATCCAGTCAGAAGTAATTCCTTCCTCATTACACTTCAAAAGAACAAATACATTATAAAAGTTCTGCGATATCAAACTAATTTATAGTGTAGCTCGATTATCGAATAAATTTACAATATATAATGTATTATTATGAGTAATGTTTAAAGTAACAATCGTGACTGTTTTCCTATATTAATTGATCCTCTAAACATATTACAAAACTACTATCACATAACCAATAAAAAGTTACCTAAGATCTAGCTTTGGACTGTAATCCGACATCGTGGGGACGGAATTTAATTCCTTATTCGAGAATAAAGCCAATGTTCCAATAGAAGGTAGATTGAATCAGCATCAAATCTGAAAGATTCATACAAAAAGATAAGCATTCGGCAGGTATAAACTTTGGTAATCTTCTCATCCAACACGTTCAAAGAATCGATTCATTTGAAATTATTTCAACAACATTATTTATTTTTTTTAGCGTAGGTTTCAAATTGTCCTTCCAATGTGACCAATAAACTTTTGGTACTAAATAATCCAACTCTGCTTCAGTGTTATTTTTTCAATTGTAATGTCCTCTCTTGTTCAAGAATGGTATTTGCAGAACGACATTAACTAAAGAGGATAATACCTACTTTGAAGGTGTAAGGCCACACCATTAAATTGCTATCATTGAACGATTTCACATTTTACTTCCTAATTCATCCTGTAATAGGAAAAAAGATACTTTGGGCTATGTAATGTTTTCTAATGCTACTAAAGGACGCTGTCACTGTTGTATAATTAAACGTTGGTTTCGTTCAAAAGGTTATTAACACTTCATGACTAATCTATAAGTCTTAATATGTATGTCGTGTTCTATTGATTATCTGGTGTTCGTGCTTGGGCGAGTAGAAAGGTTAATTGGACATCGAGACTTTGTTGTGGAACTGTGGTCAGATTCAGCAAATAAGCTGTCAGTAGTCAGCCGTCAAGTAGCTTTTACCTATTCATAACTTGATGATAACTATTACAGATTATTAAAAACTCTTATAACTTCAAAGTATGGTAATCTCATTCACATTTCGATAATGAAGATTTATATTATTTTAAATCCATACTGTGACCGACAAAGCAACCTTTTAAACAAACGTAGTTATTTTGTTGTGTACAGGATGATTGTATCATATTGTTATTAAAAGCTCTTAACAGTAAATTAAATATCGTTTTAACTAGACCTAAAATTGTATTTAAAATGATAAGAAAATACAACGTCTAATACGTAATCATTGATACGTTCAAGGTCCTCTGAGGAACAAAGAAACCTTTCTAAATATTCATTCACGTAAAAACAAACAAAAACTTTTAATATTTGACTAAACGCTTGAGAATTACTGTAAACACAATCGTTTATCAATAATTTAATTCACGTATGGAATATGGAAATATAAATAAAAGTCTGTTGCTTATTAGTTTGCAGTACATGCTTTGTAATTTTGATTTCCAACACAATTTAAAACTATAATTATAAAAAAGCTAAAACAATCTGTGAAACTGGGAAGGCCTAAACAGTCATTATAGAAACATAGAACATGCAGAATTTCGACGTTAACAGTTTATTTCAGCACTCTCTGATTGGTTCCTGAATAACAAACACGGCTCGGAGAGTTATTGTCTGTGTTGAGGAATGATTGCCGCATTCCATGAGTGACGTCATCACGGGTGAACACATCAATGATGCAACACAATATCCTGACGTCACTGTGTCGATATGAGGTGACCGGATACGATAGATCAGGCTTCAAGAATGTCGATTAATGTACAACGGATAACTTGCAGGTAGTTTCAAAACATAAAACTTGTGTTATGGTATTTTCTTAAAGCTGCGCAGTAGTGGCTGTGACCTTGAATTTCGTCCCATAAGAGCAATGTAAAAACACGCATTTTCTTGAGGCACTGCATACAGTAAGGTTTTATGAAATAAACTTTGTTTTAAAGTGCATTAATTGTTTTAGCGCCTCCGCTGAGCCGAATTTCCTTTTACATGGTTGTGATAAATAATTGAAGCTGGAGTTTCTTGTTTTTACTCGTAAATTAATACAATGTTCAAAAATGTGGTCAGCGGAGTCACTGCCCTACATTGTCAACTTTCAAATAAAACCTATTTCAAAGAGATCTGATAAAGATTTTAGCCGTGAAGTGTCTCAAGAAATTTCCTGTTTTTACATTGTTCTTATGGGACCACAAACAAAATGGCCGACAGGTTTATGGACTCTTAATGTTGAAAGTTTTCAATATTTTACAACAACCAAATGTTGCCCCTAAATTGTATTTTCCTGTTTAATAAGAAATTAAGGTTATAATGCACATTTATCTTGAAAGTTTTAAACTACTAAATAAAAGGTCCATATATTTCCGCAGAGTATTTCGACATACGTCCCAGGAAAAAGTCAAAAGAAAACACGGTCATCTGGAACACCCATGATAAGGTGTACCCAAAGAAACGTCGGGCGAGTTCGTACACTGACTTACCTGACTGTGACTCACTCAAGTGTAAATCACAGATAGTGTGTGCTAAAGTGTTTGTGTTTGATGGGTTCGTGACTCACCTGACTGTGACTCACTCACAGATAGTGTGTGCTAAAGTGTTTGTGTTTGATGGGTTCGTGACTCACCTGACTGTGACTCACTCACAGATAGTGTGTGCTAAAGTGTTTGTGTTTGATGGGTTCGTGACTCACCTGACTGTGACTCACTCAAGTGTAAATCACAGATAGTGTTTGCTAAAGTGTTTGTGTTTGATGGGTTCGTGACTCACCTGACTGTGACTCACTCACAGATAGTGTGTGCTAAAGTGTTTGTGTTTGATGGGTTCGTGACTCACCTGACTGTGACTCACTCAAGTGTAAATCACAGATAGTGTTTGCTAAAGTGTTTGTGTTTGATGGGTTCGTGACTCACCTGACTGTGACTCACTCACAGATAGTGTGCTAAAGTGTTTGTGTTTGATGGGTTCGTGACTCACCTGACTGTGACTCACTCAAGTGTAAATCACAGATAGTGTTTGCTAAAGTGTTTGTGTTTGATGGGTTCGTGACTCACCACGTGATATCAGGATGTTGTGTTTGTTATCACAGAGAGTATCGACTAAGCCGTGGTCAGCACGCAATCTCGGACATCAAACCCGACCCTTAGTAGGTAGGTTAAACCATTGAATATGTACGTTGTAGATGGTCAACTCAAATAAATTGTGTTCGATGGGTTTTGCTCGCATGAAGTTTTTGGTAACTTGGTAAATAAAGAACATAGTATTCTATTTTACCATCCGTAACGTATACAGTATATACACTAGCTAAACACATTAAAAGTGACGGGGTAGGTCAAATTCAAAATATATCATGAACCCTAATGTTTGGTATATTTTTCAGAGCAATTTCTCTGTAAGAGCGAGTTCTCAGAACTATCTACAAGTCTTTCAAATAACTTTCAAGGGTGTTTTTTTCAAGTCCTTAGTTATGGGCAAATAATAATAAGTCTAAACTCAGTTTAAAGTTCTCAAAAGTCAGTAAGGAAGATGTATTGAAAGGTTATTAGATAATGTATAATACCGTTAAAACACTAATGGCTATTTCAACTCACTAAAATGAATACACAAAACTAGACTAGGATCTCATGTATGTTCCATTTAAGACAAGCTTCGTAAGAAAAACTTTAAGAAATTTCTTCATACTTGATATCTCTATTCTTTCAAGCACGCTGAAAACTAAGTCAAATTATTAAAAGTGACAGGTCAACATGTCATGTATTTCGTCAAATATCTCGTCAAACGTCAATAACAAATAAAAAGTGTATACTATTAATTTTGTCATCGCAGATTTGGTTCTTTCATCAGTTTAATTTCTCAAATGTATTTTTCATATAAGTTTTAAACTATTTTCATATAGTGTCCATAGAAAAGAGATAATTTTAATATGTTATTTTTAAAAGGAACAGAAAATAGAGACAACCATACGTCGTTACGGTTGATTGTTATTCATACAGTATTTGAATATCAAAAGGCAGCTTTAAACTGATCGATTGTATTATTTTTCATCGAGCTTTTCATGACTTTTTAACGACTGACTGAGCTTATTTTCAACAGTTTAGAAGGCAATTATTTACTCGAAAAAGACCTCTTTAATTTGTTTGACTTTGTAACGTTAACACGGTCCACAATGTTGCAGAAAATATGAAACCAACAACTCATTCTGCTAACCCACATTGCCGTAAATAGCGGAATGGATATTGGAAACTAAAGTGGATAGATAAGTGTTCTTGATGCTCAGCTCAATTTCTATACTGCACAGTGTTGCCAAATTGTGCAAAATGGTGTTGGAAATTTCATACATTTACATACAATAAAAGATGAAATGTTACCTAACTTACAGCGTAAAATTCAAATTTTTACCCTTTACCCCTCTTCTTCACCGAAATCATCTAGACTTAGGAATCGTCTTTCTTGTAGTATTTTTTCCTATCAAATATCTTTACCCTACACAGTATTCATCCACGTAATAGAAAACAATTAAGTGAGTTTTTGCTTTTACTTTCCTGGACATAAGATGTTGTCTTGGATGTTTTTTGAAAGATGCTTCAAAAGTTAAGCTTTTTTGTACTCTCTGCTACGAAAAAATGGTACGTTTATAGTTTAAGAATATGTTGTTCGCTTCCCTCTTCGTTTTATTGGATAGTGGGTCATAAAGAACTGTTTCTATAGAATAAATAATAATGTTGTGTATAATATGTTGTCTTGTTGAAATGGGTTCTTATAGCCGTCTTTATTTTCTCCGTGGTTTATTGTTTAACTGCTTTCTTGGACAAGATCAGACAAACTCCCTAGTTAAACCAACTTACTGAGGAGGACGTAGCAGGTCTCGTCGAACGATACAAGGTGTTCGTGTTGTACTATTGGTAGTTAATTAAATATTCATTTCAATTTCATAGTTTGAGTTTTTTTCTACATGGCTGCCGTTATTATAAGAAAAATGGGTTTGCTCATAAAACATGATAACCTCAAAAATAATAGTTGGTTTCAACCTTCAGTAAACACACACACATAAAAAAAATTAATTATATTTCCAACTTTAATATTACACAGTGATTTAAAGTTGAATAATTAAAATATTAATTTGAAATTTATATTACACAGTGAAATTTGAAACTAATTGCTCACCTTCTGTTTCAGTGCTTCAATTGCTAATTCAGCTTTCAAAATAACACAGACTTCAAACAAAAAACACAGATTAAATTTGTAAACTCTCAAATATTTCCTAAACTTGTTTGATATAAAACTAATTTGCCTTAGAGTGAGTTGGGGAAACGCGAAATGTTACTGGAGTAACGTTGAGTCTTGAGAGAAAATTCAAAGAAGTTATTATCCTAAGCCTAACCACACGCCACCTGGGAAGTCGACCTCTTTCTCTAATCCTGTTTCCTGTTTGCATCGCATCTTCGGTTGTTTCCATCATATCCTCCTATTTCCAAACAAGCATCTACTGATTAATTAAGTTACACTAAGGACTTTGAAACTAGCAAACTTAAATTAATGTAGGAAAAAGGTATAAGCACATACTGTTTCCTTGAATATTTGCTTTGTGAATACAAACAAGCGTCTATTGTAAAGTGAACAATAATATTATATTTCCTAACTTTCTTTAAAATTAGCTAAGGTTGTTCCTATTTATAAAAGTGGTAGCGATTCTTTCTGAGGTAACTAACTACCGACCAATATCAATTTACCAACTATTAGTAAAGTGGTAGAAAAGCTCTTTAACACGAATTACCTCATTCTTGGATGATTTTAATATTATTTCCAAAGTCAGTTTGGTTTTAGGAAAAGGTTTCAGCACTGTTGATGCTCAATAAGCTATTCGAAACAATCGTTAAGGGTTAGATAATCAAAACAAAGTTTAAGCATCTTCATGGATCTGTCAAAAGCCTTTGACTGTGTGAATTGACATTTTGCTAAATAAATTATGCAGTTATGGGATTAGAGGACTCCCTTGCAGATGAAAGCCTAGTTCTTGGGGTGACTCAACAGTCCAGATACAACATAAGCTGTCAAAAAGAACTGATTTATTATGGAGTCCCTCAAGGATCCATCCTAGGGCCGGTTTATTCTTAATGTATGTTAATAACGTTTGTGGCATCGATGAAGATAAACTAATTCAATATGCAGATGACACTACCATCAACATTGTTTCTCGATCATCAGAACTTTTAGAGATCGAATCATTTGAAATGTGAACACCTGTACACAATATTTTGAACATTTGAACCTTAAAACAAATTATACTAAATCCAATTATATTTATTTAATTTGGGAAAATCAAACTTTGGCAGCAATCAACAGTTATGATCAATGATCATGTACTTGACGAAGTTAATTATACTAAATTTCTAGGTATTTATATAGATAGTAATTTTTTCATGGGACAGCCATATTGAACATATCAGTAAAGTTTCCTCTGGAACCTTCTCAGAAACCTCTGCAAACACTGTAGGCTAGGTACTCTGAGAACGGCTTACTATGGACTAATCCAACCATATATTGATTATGGCATTATTTTCTGGGGATCTTGTTCTGCTTATAAATTACTTAGAATATTTATCCTCAAAGAGAGCAGTTCGAATAATTTCAAAACTAGGACACAGGAAGCTTGTAGAGACTCTTTTAAAGAACTACAAATTTAACACTTCCTTGTGTTTATATTTACGAAACAATAATATTCTTTTTGTAAAAGTGATCTTTTAGTTCGAGGTTGTGATATTCACAACTATATGACTAGAAATAGTCATAAATATAAACTGAAATTCACAGAACAAATATTTTTCAAAAATTACCCCGTCAAACTGGAATAAATTATACAATAAATTGCCAGATAATTTAAAAAGTATACAAAATATGAACACATTTAAAAGCCAGATTAAAATCCTTTTTGGTCAACATGCTTTTTATAATGTAGATAATTTATGGACCTATAATATATCTCAAATTATTATCTATCTATTTATTTTAAATTAATATTATTATTTGGTGGTCAGCAAACAATTTTTGTTCAGCTTTTATGGTGAATTTACCTTACTTCTTTATATATTTTTATTGTTAGCTACTGTTTTTGTCACACAATAGTTTTGTATTGACATTAAAGATTATTATTATTATTATGTTAGTTTATATACGATTATATTGTGTTCCTTATTCAGTATTTGACATGTATATAAGATCAAGACAAGACCAATAGTTGAGCTGAGTACTTGGATAGTAAGGACAATGTAAGTGACCTTTGTACTCAGCTGACAGACTGAGGCCATGACGAGAACATCAGAGCGCCATCTATCCAAGAATCTAACAGTATCTGGGAGTTTGCATTCTGCCTATGATAGCGACTTAAATAAGCCATGTATAAGCAATATTTTGCAAGGTTTATATTGAAAGCATGCCACTATCTATCGAGCAATCATGATCTTATCAGTAGAGTAGCAGCCGGATGTATAGCGACTTAAATACACACAGTATCTGACAAAAGCTTGCAAGCTAACCAGGAAATCACAAACAGAGCGTCCTATCTATCGAGCAATCATGATCTTATCAGTAGAGTAGCAGCCGGATGTATAGCGACTTAAATACACCAGATGTATAGCACTTGTATCTGACAAAAGCTTGCAAGCTAACCAGGAAATCACAAACAGAGCGTCCTATCTATCGAGCAATCATGATCTTATCAGTAGAGTAGCAGCCGGATGTATAGCGACTTAAATACACACAGTATCTGACAAAAGCTTGCAAGCTAACCAGGAAATCACAAACAGAGCGTCCTATCTATCGAGCAATCATGATCTTATCAGTAGAGTAGCAGCCGGATGTATAGCGACTTAGTATCTGACAAAAGCTTGCAAGCTAACCAGGAAATCACAAACGCCTGTATTGTTCTACTTTTGTTAGGTGTAAGGTTTTACTTTGAAAATGCCATATAATAATAATATATCATTACTTATAAAATAGTGTTAGTACCTTAGTTTTTTTATATTGTAATAACTTTTACTCATGAAACTTTTCAGTTACGTTTTTAGCTAACTCGAAATACGGTTAGAACGTGTGCACTGAGCATCCATACGATGTCTCTTTCATAGGTTTGACTATTTATCTTTTAAATACCCCACATAAGCACAAGTAAACCTTGAACTAAAATAACACTAAGACACTCAACGAATAACTTTTCTCGTTGTTCCCAGTGCATTAAACTAAGTTAACATAAAAATGCTTCCAGGCTAATTGCTCTTGGAACAAAAGCAACTATAGTTCTTGCATTAGGATACCATATTCATAAAAGGTTTACCTTATCACTTGTTACAGTATTTATTAAATTATTTGAAACAAAATATGAAAATAAGAGAATGCCTGTGTGCAGTTAAAATATGCGTATAAACTTATATTATACATAAACTTATATTTGTCAGAGGAAACTCTCTTGACCCTCTCTTTCAATACTGTTACTGAAAATATTTCATCTAAAGCAATTACATAATGACTATATTGATATTGTACGGAAACCTTTATAAGCACTGAAGCACATATATAATTTACTTGCAGAGGTTTGAAAGGTTTCGAGAATATTTACTTCAGGTTTAACTTGATCATAAACTTTTCGGAGGGGTTGAGGCACAGAGTATTTATTGGTTGAGGCTTACTGTAAAAACAAAGTCCATGTTTTGATTCTAGATTAGGGTACAGATTGTTGTGCCGGATATCATATGGTAAACATATTTGCAGTGGGTTCTAAAAGCAAACTGTACTACAGCAAATTACGTTCCGTTTGATATCTGGTATAACTCTCTCAGTGCTACAAATCTCAGGAATGAAAATTGCAGAATAAAATTCATTAAACTGACAAACATTTAAATTTGTAGGACTTAAAACTCGACAAAACTTTTCATTTAAGTTAAACATGAAGTAGATAATAAGTCTAACTATAAGTGGTATTGAGATGATTGTTGGGAACTTGAAAATTTTAATTTAAAATCATTGTTTTTAATAATGGAAAATGTAATAAAATGTACACAGAGCTTTAGAGCACTTTTCAGTGTAGGGTTTGTACCTGTATTTCAACGTTTATTAACTTTATTTTAAGTTCTTTATCAGCGTTCTAGTGTGTCTTCATATCAGCTGATTTTTATCTAAGTCACCACACTTACTATTTACAACCATTGGAAGGATGAAAAATCCTGAAATAAAAGGAAGCACGAAAACAACTTCAAACCTCTAACACTGCTAGAACTTTCGATAGTTTCTTGTAGCTCTGCTCCAAATTTGTCGTCTCGTATGTTTCACAAACAATGAAGTTTAGTTCAAGTCCGATGAATGGAACTTGGTAAATGGATAAAGTTGGGGAATACGAGCGGAAAGTTCTTACCTGATAATACAATCTTGCCACGCGCCTTTATATGTGGGATTATACCTTTACACCTAGAACCTACTGTGTTAAGCCTTTCAGGTTAGGTCGACTGTAATAACATCCCTTGCACTTACTCTCCCTGAAGATCCTATATGATTGTTAATATCTAAGCGGATCCGTGGCGGATTGGTATCGCGCGCGACTCCGGAGCTCATCACTCTGGTGGCGCGGGTTCGATCCCCGCAGTCACCACTAAATTTGTAATGTAATTATACGGTGACGCTAGGTAAAGGTCGAGGTTGAGTGGTACAGAGGACTTTGTAGTCCTAACTTCGCCTCGTTCAACAAGACAAACTTTACCTTTTTTACCTTTTAAGAGCAAAGATTTCGCTACTCTTTTGTTGTGGCATCTATTCAAATAACAAACTAAAGGACGTAAACGTGAGCAGTCAGTATCGCGGGTTAGTAGTAGGTAAAGGGCGAGATTGACTGGTAGAGGGAACTGTTTAACTTTCGCTAACCAAACAAATTCCCAGGGCCTGGTGTATTTTTGGTTAGAAGAAATAAGTGTTTCTAATTTGTCTTGTCGAAATAGGGGATACTCGTTGAAACGAACCCGTTTATTCGTTTGATGACGGTATAATTTTACGAATTCCGCAGTATGGTGAAGCTTTATACATCAATATAGCTTTATTGAACTCGTGTTCTACAAAATACTGTTCTTGTTACCAGGATAGTTGTGACATCCGGTTTATAGTTGAAATCATTTGTTTATTAGTTACCAAGCATTTTACTATTTTAAAATATTATCATTTGCAAATATACTTGAAAGTTGTTTTCAATACAAGTTTTGTTTTGTCAAAAATAAGTAAGTTGGAATTTAGCTAGGCTAAGTGGTTGTATGGTCGTTTTAGGGCAACAGCAATAGAAAACATAGACAACAATTAAACCTCTGCCTAAGCTTTGCGTTAAACATCAAATAGAGTCTGTGCGTTTCTTCGTGGCGTTTGGTGAGGAGAAGTGAGGGGCAGATTAGGTGAACAAACCGATGTTTTCAGAAAGTACATTAATAGGCTTTCTTCACAGTACGAGTGGCATGAGCAGACTGAACAGTTGGTTACCCCCACCCTCGAAAACCCAGTTATAACTGGTTTTAGTCGTCACGGTCAAGCGCCACGAAGAAACGCACGGACTCTAACTAGACCGGAAATAATATTGTATTTTATTTCAAACCAAAAGCTTCCAAATAGTTTTTATATAAGCACAACCTCTCAGTAAACTATTGAAAAAAGACAACTGCTAGATAAACCGGTACCAAACATAGTTTCCTCAAAGCAGATTTAAGGACTTAGTACTTAATACTATTACTTTACTTCATAAAGTCCCTGTGTTTTATTTAATTCTTGGAACTCAAATAATTCAGTTAGTTTTAGAAAAGATTTCTAATATTGCACAATTATTGTACAACACAGAATGTAGTGTTTGCAATTACTGTACATGTGTACATCACAAACAGACTTTGTAATACACTATTTCTAATTATCAGTACAATAGAGAACTCAAGTGTAAACGACACATTAGATTACATTTCCACGTGTTCTCTGGATGGATTTATGCAGGACAAAGTTTATATTCACGTTTGTTTAATCAATTTCATATACTCTGACATTCTATGTTTGCCAAGTGTCAGATGCACGTGTTTCGTGGAAACAAACTCAGATTCCTTTGTTTTTCCTTTGAAGAACATTTTGTCTTCAAATTATTTTAGTAATAAATTGCTGAAAGTAGCCGCGCTTCACCTCGGGGCTTTCTTAACATAGATGTGTGTATATTTTAAGAAAATTGCAAATTCAAAGTAAAAAAATTGTTTCCTATACATCCTTGGAAAACCCATTTAGTTTGTCTGTTAGTTCACCATCTCCTCAATAAAAGTGTTGGCTATCTTGTGAGAGTCATAGCTACTTCCGCCGATCCGGCCGTTTTTAGAGCCAGCTTTGGTGTTTTGCAATTTATTTTGAGGATGTTATATGGGCTTCAAATGTAGCTAAAGACACACTGCGTGATTAGCTTAACCCTCAAGCAAAGTTTTATTGGCACAGTTTCAGCTGATTTTGACTTATAAGCGGTCCAAAATGCCTAAAAATCATATTCATAGTCCACTTTGGTCCTTTGCCACTTATATTTTGGATGTTGTATGGATATGAAATATAGCTAAAGACACACTGCGTGTTGAGCTTAACCCTTAAAAAATGTTTCACCGCTATAGTTTCAGCCAATTTTGACTTATAAGCGGTCTAAACGCCTAAAAACGTGTTCAGAGCCCATTTTGGTCCCTTGCCATTTATTTTATTGATACAAAATATAGGTAAATGGTCTAATGGTGTAATGGTCTAAGCCCTTAAACGAAGTTTAAATGCTTATAGCGCAGTTGATTCCCCGATGGATTTTTGAATTTACAGACAAAGGTCTAATTTATTATTATAGATTATTTATTCAGCATGCATACAAATTAAGATTTATCTCTCCTATATTAACAGGAAATACGAGGTATTCACAAATTCTGTGTTGTTGCAAGAGCCGTCGATAAACCTAACCCAATAGAAAACGCTTAACTTTACAACTAGAATGCACTTAACTTCACAACGAGAATTTGCTTAACTTCACAGCTAGAATGCGCTGCACTTCGATTAATACGGAATTATAGTCTTAAAATAGCGTCTGCATTGCACTTGCAGCTGTAACACAAGACACAGCCTAGCTTAAGTTTGTGACTTGTGCACGATCTAACCTTACACGTCTTACTTTACTGCGTTGTTATTACTTCGTAGTTTTGAGACGCCTTTAAACAAAGAAAACTATTAGCCATTGTGGCCTAGGAAATAAACTTATAAAAGTGACTTTCAATCAAAGTAAAATCTCATAGTCCATGATCCCTTTCTAGCTTCATTTACTGTTTTAATTAATTTTTTCTGAGATAAAACTACTAATTAACGTTTGTTTTCTAGTCAAATTCCAGTCCAGGATGTATTTTCAAGGCTGAGTTGTACCTAGCTTGCAAGAAATATTCTGTGGTGCCTGATAGGCTGAGAACAGATTTACGTGTACCTTTACATAACTGTGCAATACACAATCAACTGAATGAACAATGTCACTGCTGGTGACTGGTGCATTGTTTTGTTGATGATAAACTAACAACAATGCTCACAATGGCTGTTTTCAGCTAAATAGCTTTCAAAACAATGGTAAGGGATAACTCAGCGTTATGCTTCCCACGGTGACTTCTACTTCTCCTTACTCGTGTTTTCTTTTGTAAACGCCTCTGGTGAGTGTAAGAAATTGTTTGGTTACTTACAAAACTAGTCAAATCATACTTACAGCTATTAAGCTACACTTATAAGTATAGTTAACAATGTTTACAGACATGTAGCTAAAGAATAGACAAGAATCTTGATTCATTATAAAATGAGGTAAAGCTAAGGTTCTAGTAAAATCCACTATCGCTGTATTGTATGTAGTACAGTATAGTACTCATTAAATTTCTATATCACGATGAAGAAGGTATATCCATTTTTTTTAATTGTTGGAAAGGTACTTCTTATACCGGGTGTTTCAAAAAAGGACTTTATAACTTTGAAAATGCATGTAGATTTCACTAAACAAGGTACAGAGCTGGTTTTGGTGTTGTTTTAAAGGAAAACACTTTTTGATTCTCGTAGTCCACTAATGCCTAACTGCCGCAAGCACTAGTGACAGTTACGTTAAAGATAGCTTCCTTCACTAGAGCGTGCTAATTGTGTGTTTTGGTTTGAAGAATCTAAGTCTGCGACAACAGTTCAGCGTAATTTTCGTACCAAGTACGCTAAAGATCCTCCACCCCCTTTTGTAGAAACATGGTGCTCAGTGAAACATAAAAATCCTCAGGTCGTTCAAGCACATCTAACGAATTCGTTGAGCAAGTGAGACAAAGTTTTGTCTTTAGCCCTGCGAATCGACCCGGCGTGCATCTGGTGAGCTGTAAGTATCAAATACGACGGTTTGGCGTGTGTTGAGAAAACGTTTCCACTTGAAACCATACCGATATTCGCATTTACAAGCAATTAAAGACACTGATAAGATAGGAACTTCTGCCCGTAGGAACTTCTGTGTGGATATGTTAAATCAAGTGGATGTGATGAACATTTCTTGAACAACCTATTCTTTTCTGACGAGTCAACTTTTCACTTAAGTGGCAAGGTTAACACATAAGAGTAGGATTTGGGGCAGTGAAAATTCACATGAAACATTACAACATGTTCGTGATAGCCTTAAAGTGAACGTGTTTTGTGCGTTGAGCAAGAGGACAGTGTACAGTCCCTTTTTTCCAAGAGAGAACCATCAATGGGATAGTGCAACTAGGTATGTTGCAACCATTTCTCATACCACAGATCGATGAGGATGACCGAGAACGAAATGTTTTCTTTATGCAAGATGGTGCACCACCACACTATCTGACGTCCGGGATTTTCTAAACGACCGCTTCCTAGGTGGAATGGATTGGATGTGATGCGCCAATTGCATGGCCCCCGTTCCCCAGACCTGACACCGCTAGATTTTTTCTTCTGGGATATGATGTACCTCCTTTGCCGGCCACTCTACGTGAACTTAAAGCAAGAATTTACACCGCTGCTGAGCAAGTTACACCTGAAATTCTAGTGCTAGTCTGGGAAGAAATCGACTACCGATGGGATGCCTGCATAATAACCAACGGAAGCCCGATAGAACATCTTTAGCTTAAGGTAAAAAAACTTGAGTGATTTCCTTTAAAACAACACCAAAACCAGCTCTGTACTTTGTTTAATAAAATGTAAATTAATGTTTAAAAATATAAAGTTCCTTTTGAAACACATCAACAAAACAAACAGTACACAAAAAGAGTATGTGTATTGTACTCGTATGAAAGGTATCTACTCGTATTGAATTGCACTCCGACCTAAAAAGATCTATTGTGCCTCTACTCCTTTTCGACTGCAGCCTATCAGTTTCTTACTATCCGAATCCAGAGCTTTCGTGGTTTTCAAACTTTTCTTTTTGCTGCAAATGCTTCACACTCTGCCAGGATATGACGAGGTGGTTTACTCAGCTCTTTTCCTGCAAATCTGCATAATCTTCCATCATTCCTTACACAAGTCACTGGAATTATGTCTTCTAAGTGTGCAACGTCTCTTTACATATCCGGTTAATATTCTTAGCCTGTAAGTATAAGTTAGCTTTGGTATCCCACTATTTCCTTGACTTGTACTTTAATTCCTGTTGATTCATTTTAGTGGGTGTGGTGAGTTTAGACCTTTTGGCTGTTGTTTCTTAGTTTAATCTCTATGAGAAAGAAAGAGTTCGTTAAATCGTTCTGTATCTTTCTTAGGGCTGCCCCAACTTTTTATTTTAAGGCTAAATACTGAATTTATTAGATTCAGTTCAAATTATTGTACTTGAACTTCCCGAGAGATGGTCAAATGAAAGAAACTTTCTAAAAGCTCTTAAGACTTATAAACAAAGTTCACTCCTTCATTGTAATTCAATCTAGTTTTGTTCAATGCTAATATCGAAGCTAAAGTTCTTTCCCTCCTTATTGCGCAGTGTACAACGCGACACAATGATTACTGGACATGATGTTATACTTATTAACTTTCAACCATGCTTAAGCGAAATACTTTGGATTTACGTAAAAATGAAATTTGGAACTAAAGAAGAACTGAAAACCTTATAGAACTATATGGTGCCTGCAGAGAGGTCGAGTATTAAATTAACCGGATCGTTGTTTTGTCGATTTGCATCTTACAAATTAAGCGCTTATAGAGAGAGAAACGTGACTCAATAGGGTGTATCCTTTGTTATTGAGTAAATTGCATTTAAGGTTATTGTAATGGCTAGATAACTCATGTTCGAACGACAAATATAAAGGTGGTTGAAAGGAAGTTGAAGGTAGTAAACAAATATAAATGAAGATTATTTTACTAGTTCATAATTTCAACATTCTACGTAAATCTAAGGGATTCGCTTGGACACGGTTGAAATTTAGCATGTAAATAAAAACAACAACAAAAACCATACATCCAGTAATTGGTAAACGTGTATACGTAGGCTAACTCAAGTGAAATCTCATGCAACTTTAACATGATCTCTGTACTCGTATTCACAACAATACAGTAATAACCTAATAAATAGCCGATAATCATCAAGCAACATTTTTTATATGTTATTTAGAGTGAAACCACTGACGAACAATTAGGTTTTTAATCACGTTGAAGAAGATTAGTAAATAAGGGAATTATGTTAATGTACGTTAAGCGTGCATAAGCTATACCATACCTAAAGGTGTCAATTGTAGTAACACCAGTACATCAGTCACATCAGTCATATAAACATGAACATGCTTGCCATAGTAACACCAGTACATCAGTCACATCAGTCATATAAACATGAACATGCTTGCCATAGTAACACCAGTACATCAGTCACATCAGTCATATAAACATGAACATGCCGCCATATAACACCAGTACATCAGTCACATCAGTCATATAAACATGAACATGCTTGCCATAGTAACACCAGTACATCAGTCACATCAGTCATATAAACATGAACATGCTTGCCATAGTAACACCAGTACATCAGTCACATCAGTCATATAAACATGAACATGCTTGCCATAGTAACACCAGTACATCAGTCACATCAGTCATATAAACATGAACATGCTTGCCATAGTAACACCAGTACATCAGTCACATCAGTCATATAAACATGCGTTTTGCCACAGTAACATTCAGTACATCAGTCACATCAGTTATATAAACATGAACATGCTTGCCATAGTAACACCAGTACATCAGTCACATCAGTCATATAAACATGAACATGCTTGCCATAGTAACACCAGTACATCAGTCACATCAGTCATATAAACATGAACATGCTTGCCATAGTAACACCAGTACATCAGTCACATCAGTTATATAAACATGAACATGTTGCCATAGTAACACCAGTACATCAGTCACATCAGTCATATAAACATGAACATGCTTGCCATAGTAACACCAGTACATCAGTCACATCAGTCATATAAACATGAACATGCTTGCCATAGTAACAGCCGATTGTACGTCACCTTTGAGGTACCGTCTGTTAACTCATTTATCATTACAGGTTCAATACTATTTAAATTATTCCTCCTAATCATTATAGACGACGAAATATACCAACCTCGGTATAGGTATACAGGATATACTTGCTACTTCTTGGTGTTTTTAAGGTAAAGTTTGTGTTGTTGTTACATATTGAAATAGTGTTTGACAAAGCAATGAGTATTTGAGTTGAAATTGAAAACCGATGTTTGTTGCGCAAATCAATTAGTGAGCCACGTGGAAATGTAATCTAATGTGTCGTTTGCACTCTTGAGTTCTCACTCGCTATTGGAAATGGAGTATCACAAAGTCCAATTGTGTTACACAGTGATTAGAAAACCACATGACCTTCCAATGTATGATCTGTGTTTTTTTTTTATATTAGTGCCATGCTTCTTTAGATCAACTAAGTTGTTGCATAGAACAATTATACAAATTATACAAAACAAGAACTAAAAACACCCGCTTAGGCAAAATAGGAAATTATTAAATTTTTTCCTATTTTAAAGAAATGTTTAAAGCACTCACAACCTTTTCCCTCGAAACAACCTTTTATATAGTTGGTGTCAACAAAATGAATACTTTTCACTTTTATATTTCAACTAAAAGGTTAAGTGTATTGTGTTTTTAAAACCACCGACAAATTTTGTTTTGAAATACTAAATTATGTAAAATCAGTTTAAATTATTCACAAGCACTCTTTTGTTACACATTATCATTAGTTTTGTTATTTAGTTGATAAGAATACAATGCACAGACGCCACAGAGTGCGGCTCAACTGGCAGTAAAATGTTATTGTACACTGGACTCTAGAAATTATTTTGTTTTTGATTTTTGCTATCACTGGCCACAGTACTTGGAAGAGTGGTTAGTGTAATTCCAGAGTCATATTATTGTATATATTGTATGTAAATTAATGTTGGAATAAATCATTATTTCATTTTCATTCAAAGAGAGAAATGTTGAACATTGAACCCTCTTACTAAAACACAATTTATAAGCTTTTAACTGTGTTAAACATCGAATACTCATCAGCATAATAGGGTATACGGGATACGAAGAATGCTTCTCAGGTAGCTAGATATGTATCTTAGTAATCGAAAGCAGTTTGTGGGAATCCCACATGTTATGTCAGGGGAGGAATGCCTATCAGTATTTCCACAGGGCTCTCTCTATACTCGCCCGTTACATTTTTTATCTACGTCGACAATGTCAGTTCATAGGTACAGGAAAGGTGAATCATCCAGTACCCCTGATACTACGATTGTTTCAACGCCAAATAACAAAAATTTGAAAAAAACATTGTTAAATAAATTAAAGCTTTTATTGTGCTTAACTGAACTGTTCAACATGTCAACGAGATTAACCTTAAGACAATTTCAATATATGTAACCAAATTTTATTTGTTTTCGCCTGCGAGTAAAACACTCAGAAAACACCACAGTAATGAAACTGAAACTGAAGAGTTCTAATCAGCAAAACTCTTTTGAATACACCTTGATCGAGGTTGACTTCAAACAAGTACGTAGACCACGTTTGCTCAAAACTATTCTCATGAGTTTACGTTTTGAGAAAACTGACCGAATCCTGATCACGGCGTATTACAGAGTACCCACACCTACGTTACGGATTGATATTGTGGAGAGGCTGCACAAACGCAAACATTTCCAGAATGTTTATTATTCTAAATAAGCATTTGAAACTATTGCCAAACTGCGTAGGGAGACATGGAACCGTAGTTATTAAACGTTAAACTTCTCAGGCAGGAGTTCATTTTGTTAACAGATTACCAAAGTCGTTCCAAAGTGTCCCACTAAGGCATTTAAAGACCGTTTCAAAACTATTTTGATTTCTCAAGCATTTTATGGCACATTGAGAAATCATGGTAGAGCCCATGGCATTGAGTTGGGAGACCCTACGATAAACTGACTGACTAGGGACTGGTAACGTTTGAATGTACGGGAGAGAGTGAAAGTAAAAACTGTATATGTGAAAGTTATTTTGTCGTAAGGATGAAAAGAACATTTTTAGGGAAAATTGACGACTGCGATATATTTACTGTAAAACATAGGCATGCATTAAAACATGTATTTACCACGATAGAGTAAGTATTTGAATCCTAAAATACCTTACTTTTGTTTGATTCAGCTGATTTTCTGGTTTAGTTTAGTTGTTTTTAGTAAGAAAACTAAAAGACTCATAAAATGGGAAATCATCTGTATACTCGTAGTCTGGAGTTTCCCAAGATTGTAAAGTTAGAACCAGGTTTGGGTGTAAAGATCTAATCCTAAATATAAAGACGCCTGGTATTATCTTACACCAGATGGAAACTTTACGCTCGTATTCTTCCAACTTTATTCATTTACCAACTTCCTCCATTCTTAGACCAGACTTTATTGTTTGTGAACAGGTAACAGCAAACTTTTTACTAGCTAAATACCTGAGATTTCCTTAAAAGATTTTTTTAACGAAGTAAAATTGTACGATGAAACTGGTAAAAGGTAAACGAAAAGGTCGAGGCAAATGTAAAATTACGTGCGTAATTAACCTTATACAAAGATGTTATACGTTCTACGTAAAGTGTGTATTCTTATTGAGTACTAACTAATTTTCCTATAAAATATGGGCACAAATTAATTATGACTATCATAGACGATGTAAATAATGATAAAATACAAAATAAGTTTAAATATTTAAACTGTTTACGTTTTGTTTTTTTTTTAAGAAAAGTAATTAATAGATGAATTTTTCAACGACCTAACAATTTCGGTATAGTAAGTTTGGTTTAATTGTAAATTTATCAATCGAACCTATCAATAAGTCACACAGATATATGGTTTTATTTATTTAAATTGTATTCATCGCCACAGTAAACAGTTTTATTATTTTAATTAACTTGGACAAAAGCATTTTTCCACCTCAATGTTCCACCACGCTGCGACGCTGAACCTTAACTCAAACATTGAAGTCATTCTGAGATTTTCTGGAGACATGACGTCTTAATATCGAAGCTAAACGATCTTTTTACTCAGGAATAAGCTTTTATTATTATTTAAGAGTATTTCAATCACAGCATCATGTCTTCAATTTATCTTTAATAAGTCTTTGTTCAACATTTTGCATTTTGTACTGGAAGTTCGTAGTCTTTCAATAGGTTCAAAAAATTGTAAAATAGTTCAGACACGATAATACCATCTGCTCAAAGAATCGTCTTTATTCATTTATTTCCTTGATATTTTGATGTCAAAATAGATTGGGAAATATGAGGCGTTTCTTAATGATGGTTGGGTTAAAATTGTATACTTGTGAAAGATGTTATGGTGACATCAATTTACAGTGGCGTGTTACCATAAAACCTTTATATCACATGTATAAAGCTCACCCCACAAAGCCTTCTCTTTAAAATTAAATGTTTTGTTTATAATTGACCATTTAAAATATAACCTTGGTGATACAAATAATTAGACTTCACCAGATCATAAGTTAACAATCCTTACTACAACAAATGCTCCATTTTAAAACTGCCGTAGAACGCCAGTGTTATATTGAAACTGAGATTTTAACTGTCCATTATCAGCTTAAATCAGTTTTTTCAGTTTAAACTTGTTTCTCAAGATGAACTGTTTCTCTAAGTCAGTGAGTTAGTGGGCTTATTCTGTCGGCTGTGTGGTCTAAGCTTCTTACACCGAGAGGATAAGCTCAAGAAATGTTTGTGGTTACCATGGCAACGCTGGCTCAGTCTGTAAACTATTGTCAAACACGTTGTCTATTTCCATATTTGGACTGTAGAAACCTACTCTGTTGCTTTAGGTGCTCAGTTCTCACACTTCAGTTAGTCTATCCTTTTTATTAAAGAGGTTGGAGAGTGGTAAAGACATTGATTTGTGAAAATAGTCCATCTTCCGTGAGGTGTCTATTAAAATTGGAAAACTGGCTATTATAAACGGGTATTTTCAACATCACACTTCTAAAGTACCTGGCATTGCTCATTACAAGAAAAGTAAAACCCCCCACAATTATGTTTTCTTTTTTCCCACATTACATGACTGTATACATGGTTTCCTACAGGTAAACTTCAGAAAATGGTTCTATTGGCTATTATTGCCAATAATAAAGAACAATACTAAGGAATATAATGAAAAATTTAAAATATTAAGAACATATTCAGAAAATTAAGAAGGGATATAAGGGAACATTGAAGAATATTAAGAATATTAGAATAACATTTTCCTCACAATAACGCCCGTGTAACTGCTAACCACTAGTTCGTTTATTCACAGTTTTATCTCATACACAATTATTTAATATGGTGAACTCTCTTGTATCTAGAGAAGATCTTTACGGGTAATAATTGTTAGCATTTTAAAGTTACGCCGTTTTAAGGTAGGCCTACCTTTTGACACTTCTCCTTTGATATCGGGAAGAACGAGGTTAAGGAATGTTTGTTACAAGTAAATATTTTGGAAAAATAATAACTAATCTATTGACACCAAATTCATGAAATTAGATTGAGGAATATTTTAAATACAGCGGAAAACGTGATTAAAATCTGGTTAGTAATCAAATGGCAATAAATTTTAGTTTGACTTGACTTTACACTTAATTAACTTGAAACCGTTGCTTTTGGATTACTTAAATTCTCCAGTTATGGCTAAACCTCATCTGATTATATTAAGTAAAAATAAAATAAAAACACTATATTCAAGCCATGTTAAGCGATTAAACATTGCCAACGCTGTATTTTATAATTTATCCTATATTAATAAGCTTATCATTAAACTTTTATTTATTCTTCGTATAGGCCTAATACTTTAAAACAGTATATACCATTAGTAATTGTCGTACAGTAAAATGAAGAAGCTATTGAAAATTTAAAGTATATTCCTATTTAAAAGATGTACGTATAAATTACTTGATTTCCCTTTCAGAAATCATTTACAAGTTTGAATATTTCTGTGTCAATTCAGGAGGGAGTTGTTTTAAAGCGGAGTCTACAAATTAAATGTCACCAGATCTGAGTGATGGTTCGCGCAAGGGAAATACAACTTTAGATTAGGTTTGGCTGTGTTCAAACTCAAACTACTAACATTTACCTGACATTCAACCACTCTTTATCTAATATTCACACAATACTCGTTAGTACTGGTGTCAGTTTCTCGTGTTTTTTACTGTCATCCTAAACATTTTGATAACATCGCGTTTTACTGGATAATCATAATATGACTATCAGAAACTGATGTCTATCTTAAAATTGTTCTATGCCCCAAAAGCAATTCTTTAGAAACGTTTGGTTATTTTCCCTTTTATTTGACGCACTTGGAACTAGGGAGAACTACGAAGCTAATTTCTTTGCAAGTAATTAGCCTTAAGGTTAGTGGTGGAAATAACTACAGAAAGCACTAACCACACAATCTTAAAAACCATTAGGAATTGTTATGAACCGCAGATGCTTTCCATTCTAAGTGGATTCCTTCCCTTTGTGCAGTTCAAAATGTTAACATTCCCAAGAAAGACTCATTCCTTGAATTGTAACCCACAACACTAAGATAACAAGGAAATCACTTTTGAAAACATTGTTGAAAATATCGCTGCAGGTCAACCTAACCTCGGTTAGTAGTATTATCACACAAAATTTAAGCTCAAACCACGCATTTTTACATTGACTCGTTTATTACGAAGAATTTATATTAATGTACAGCTCTTAACCTCAATATATCCACCTTCAAAGAATTTACAGGCTAACTATTAACAACAAAACTGTTAATAAATTATTAAAACTGTTAATTATTTATTATTTAAATTATGCATTAAGTTCAACTCTACTCGAGTTCTACCATTCCTGACTGGGTGTTTGTTGTAAGATTACGCTGGTGGTACAATTCCACTTAATTTATTAACTTATGGGTTCGCTTTGTCAACCAAACATTTAATGCGAAGGTGTAGAGTTCAATACGTTAGGTCAGGCATGGCCGGTGGTTTGAATTTCAAGCCACTTAAACTTTACGAACTGTTAAATTTTTACATCCAAATACTTTTTGAAATGATGCTACACACCAGTGGAGCTCTAATTACTGAAACATTAATAGTTCACATAGAGATAACCAAGTTGATTTACAGTGAAATTATTACTTCAAATCCATTTGCAATATTTCCGATATGCTGAAGCTATTAATTTTTAAAATCGACACTGACTCTAAAAATGAAAACAAAGGCACAATTATAAGCGGATCCGTGGCGGGTTGGAATCGTGCGCGACTCCAGAGCTCATCACTCCGCTGGCGCAGGTTTGATCCCCGCAGTTACTACTTACATTTGTATGTGACTATACGGCAACGTTAGGTAAAGGTCGAGGTTGAGTGGTAAAGAGGACGTTGTTGTCCTAACTCCGCTTCTTTAAACAAGACGAACTTTATCTTTACCTTTTTTTTACTTCGTGGTTAGTGCTGACTTTCACGCTGTTAGGTATAAGTAAGTGAAACCCAACTGACCAGTCATTCACGTAGAATCAGCAAGGATGGAGTTGAATAATATTGAGGTGTTTCCCGTGTGCTGAGGTGTTACAGCCGTGAAAGTTACCTGAAACATACATTAAAGTAGATTTAAAATGTCCTGCCGATTTCAATCCAAATCTTAACAACTGTCTTAATTTGGTTTAAGCTCTATAGATGTCATATTTGCATATACATAAATGTATGGTGATAAACCAAAGCCGTATGTGTCAATTAAGATAAATCCCTACTTTTATTTTTGTAAACTACATAGACTCTTAATGGTTTTACCACTTCAATTTGTCATACAAGTTTATGTTCAGTTTAAAACTAACAATGACTTTTTACCAGCATCTCATTCATCCTTTCATTTTATAAGGTTAGACAACACGTATTTACTACGTAGCTTCCTTTCTCAAAAATAAAAATAAATACATATTATGTGATTGCGACTAAAAACGCTTTTACACTCAGACCCGTGTTTGCTCCTCTTGAAAGCCAATTCAGCAAAGTAACTTTAAATTATTTTGAATAGACTTATTATACCAACAAACTTAAATAATAAAATATTATTCAGGGGTTTAATCCAAAAAAGAATTTTTATTAACTTTAAATTAGTTTAAATAGAATCATTGAGCCAAATGATATTAATTGTAGCATTATTACATGTTTGTTAACACTAACAGTCAATCAATGTTATAACGAAATATACGAGTTAGCAAGTTTACGAAGGGTTATTTGAATAGGAAACAGGTTTAATGACACTTTACACGGAGGGGAAGGTCTCAAGTGCTCTATTGTTTGGTGTTGATGGTCTAGCCACTAGCCACTACATTGTACATGCACAGGCTTGTTCATGAACAGGGCAAAGACGATATCATTGTTCAATACAGTAGAGCAATAGACAAGACGTATACATTTAAATACGTGGACTAACCTAGATAAATATCATGAAAACTCGACAATTCATTTTCAGTTTTAAAATTGAGCGATATACGAAAATACTCGTACGTTATACAGGATATCATACAAAACGGTGACGCTCAATAACGACACATTCTGATTTCAACACGCTGATAAGACAGCTTAGCCACCCTGTGGAAAGAAAAGTGTTTAAAATTTAGTTTAAAGGGGAAAGAGGTATTTGTAGTAAAGATTAAAAGGGATTATTCGCTTCGTGGTGGGATTTTTGTCTGATCTGATGTATTTTTGAAAATGCGTTCTTGTGTTCTCTGCCAGCGGGTCGCGTGTACTGACATAAAGTATACACTTGTGAGGATATTCGTCGGACTCTCACGTCAGGGTTTACTACCAACAACCTACAGTAGTACAAGTTATAAAATACACCTTTACCTAGAGTTACCACTTAGTCACATAAGCAAAATGTACAGAGGAGACTGCGGGGATCGAACCTGCGCCAGAAGAGAGATGAGGTCTGGACTCGCACGCGATACCAATCCGCCATAGATCCGCTCTGAATAAGTGATACCTGGTCTGTGGGGGTATTTAGTTTATCCTTCTCGGGATAAAGGTACTAAATTCCTCCCTCTTGCGGTTGTCGTGGGGACTTTATTTTATGAGGTATAATTCTTGAGTCTTGCGTATGTTGGTTATGCTGCCTTATCAATGTGTCCAAATCGGAATGTGTCGTTATTCACCTGTGTCGTTATTAGAATATGTCGTTATTGAGCGTCACCATACTAAACAACCTTATATTTTGAATTATACAAGTAAACCCCTTCGAAATTACAGTTGACTAATATATCAATACTGGTTGATTGGTGTTAAATAAATTGTAAAGAAAGACGAAAATTTCCGCTGTACATTAATCGACATTCTTGAAGCCTGATGTATCGTATCCGGTCACCTCATATCGACACAGTGACGTCAGGATATTGTGTTGCATCATTGATGTGTTCACCCGTGATGACGTCACTCATGGAATGCGGCAATCATTCCTCAACACAGACAATAACTCTCCGAGCCGTGTTTGTTATTCAGGAACCAATCGAGAGTGCTGAAATAAACTGTTAGCGTCGAATTGCTACATACTATATTGCATTGCACGAGTGTGTTAATAATTAACGTGTTACTTTACTGCAGTTTTGTACCTAATGTTGCTGGGTATTCGCTAGGATTTACGGCAGCACTTGTACCGCTCGCGACACGCAGCTAAGCGCTAAAGCGCCGCTGGTACGAGTGAATAGAACTTCCTTTGCCAATTGTTACTTTAATTCGCTCCACTCAAAGCCTCGCTTCAGACTTCAGCCTCAGATTTTCATGTCTTATAGTCGATTACGGGCTGTCCGCTCCACTCAAAGCCTCGCTTCGGACTTCAGCCTCAGATTTTCATCTTATAACGTCGGGTGTTACGAGGCTGTCCGCTCCCTCAAAGCCTCGCTTCGGACTTCAGCCTCAGATTTTCATGTCTTATAACGTCGGGTGTTACGAGGCTGTCCGCTCCACTCAAAGCCTCGCTTCAGACTTCAGCCTCAGATTTTCATGTCTTATAACGTCGGGTGTTACGGTGTCCGCTCGAAAGCCTCGCTTCCGACTTCAGCCTCAGATTTTTGTGTCTTATAACGTCGGATGTTACGAGGCTGTCCGCTCCATTCGGACTTCAGCCTCAGTTTTCATGTCTTATAACGTCGGGTGTTACGAGGCTGTCCGCTCCACTCAAAGCCTCGCTTCAGACTTCAGCCTCAGATTTTCATGTCTTATAACGTCGGGTGTTACGAGGCTGTCCGCTCCACTCAAAGCCTCGCTTCAGACTTCAGCCTCAGATTTTCATGTCTTATAACGTCCGGGTAGAGGCTGTCCGCTCACTCAAGCCTCGCTTCGGACTTCAGCCTCAGATGTTCATGTCTTATAACGTCGGGTGTTACGGGCTGTCGCTCCGCTCCCTTCATTGACCTCATATTTACGGAGGTTCTTACTGGAAGTTTGTATAATTTGTAAAAATCTCCCTACTCAGTTACTCATCCCACTGTTACAGCAAAAAATCCCTTTTTTGGTTTCCAATTTGAAACAACTTGATGGATTCACATAATTGTTTGAACAACAAAATATACATATGTATTTTAAATTTCAATCAAATCGTATGAAATTGACTATTTTTAGGTACAGTAATTAAAACCCTTTTTTTGTGAATAGTCCTTTCAAAAGGGAGGTTTTGGTAGTCCGATTTTGCTGGTTAACGATTAAACAAAATTAACATTTGTACCAAGTTGTATGAAAATTTTACAGAAAATGCGACTTGTATACACATACATACATATGTATAAAAAGTGTAAAAAATAATATAGAATGAAAGCATTTTGTACTTTTTACCACATTTTCAATGTTAAGTAAAAATTGAAAATGTGATAAATGTACTAAATGCTTTCATTCTATAGTAATATACCACAAAGTTAATGGAGACAACGTTAAGTTAAAAAGAAATGCTCAACACACGTGTGTTCTAGTGATAAGGATCGGAGCTCATTTCATGGTCCCGGGCCTGGATCTTACCATGCTGATGGCATGAATATATCATTTTTACCGTGGAAATTTGATAATAAGTAATGTAAATATAATTTACCAAGAAGTCTCTACCGCTATAATATAAAATTGTAATAAATTTATAAACCTTTTTAAATTTATCCATAACGCTCGCTGTTGATGTCTTCTTCTTTATTGAGAATAGTTAGTATTATGTTCGAAATTTTCTAAGTTTTGTAGTTTTGTCAAACTAGATTATATATTGTTCAAATATATCATATTTGTCAAATTATATATCATTCAATAACCTAACCTCGAATTTAAAGAAATCAACAATACTGGATTGATATTGATAGGTATTTTTGAAAAAATATTTTTAAAACTTGCATTCGCTATTTCATTTGGGGTCATTGTGGGTTCTACAAATTATACTAACAAATTATACTAATTGAAGTTTTTTTTAACTACTATTTTTAAGTTAAACGAACCGTTTTCGTTACAACCATTGCTTGAAACCAAATGTAAGCATACAGTTTTTACGTTTCAGGCTATGAATATTAAAGTAATTACACGCATTATTGTTAAATACCACACATTTTAAAACCTGTTTCCACTACATTACAAGCTACTGTATGCTGTTACTAAACGTATCATAAGCTCTACGATATAAGTGTTGGTGTTGTTCTTTTCCCGATGTTGCTCAACAAGCCTATATTTATACTCGTTTCTTTAACGCATCTTTTGGCAGGTAAGGAGTAATGCTTTGTTAGGTTGACATGATGCTAATTAATTGAAAATAATGTCATTGAAATGTAACTTTAACCTTAAAAATAGTCTTTAAACTTTTAAATAATATTTTAGAATATAAGCGTTTGAAGTTATAGGCTAATACTCTCGACTATCACAGTTCATATTAGATTCGTTACTAGATCCGATACAGAAAAATGTAATAACTTTGAAAAGTAAAAATAAGCTCTCACATCATGAGACCAACACAGGAAACCTTTAAATTAAAATTACTACTAACAGTTATGTTACGGTAACAATACAATTAAGTTTAATTGTTATTCTTTAACAGCACAAAACGAAGAAACTGCGGGTGAAAATGGCGTTTCTGCAGACAAGTTCCGTCAATTGACGGATTTTGTAAGTAATTTTAATTTTCGAGTGATGTTAAGTTAATTGTAGTCATTCAGAAGTGTTACATGATAAAATACGATTACTCTTTTTAATGAAGGTACTATATTTGGAAAAAAGTAATCTGGCATTTTATGTGTTTAATCAGAAACATTTGTTTAATTGTCATGGTATGGCAATGTCATTTTTAAAATTGTATGTAATATCTACTTAATGTGAAACACATTAATTTATGTAATTTATTTTGTCATTGAAGAACTTTTGTTTTATGACGAAACCCTCCTACGATGGGATATTTTACCTCAAGCACTCGTCATTCTTGCAACCCTCTGTGCCCCTTGTAGATTACACAATGTCATCTAGAATGAATCCCAGGACATCCGGATTTCTTGGGTAACAAGAAGGCAGACCTTCTCGTAAGGAGGAGAGCACTGTCCGCCTTTAGTGAACCAGAACCGGAAATGGTAGAAGTCCGGCTTTGGTTTACAAATCCTTGGGGGATAATACCCCCTATGAGGCACTTGGTCAAAGATGGACTAGCCTTGCAGGAAGCTCAACCACTAACCTACTCCTAAAAGACCTAGCAGGGCACTCTCTAGTTGCTTCTTAAAATTAAAACACACTGATATTAGACTTTTAATATCTTATTTAACTGAACTTCAGGTATCATCTACAGAAAATGGAATTGCACAATGATAACTGAATGTAGACCTTATGAGCAGTCAGTAGAAACTGCTAGGCACATCCTATTAGACTGTCCCTCTCTGGAGATTAGAAGGTGTAACTGAGGGGTGTAACTGAGGGGTGAAGTTCACTTTTCTGAGCTTGGGGGAGTTATCTTGAAGCGTTGTGGTCCCTATAGGAGGTGAGTCTCCTAGGCTAAGTTACCCAGAGGTTAATAATGAACCTTTGGTTGACGTACAACTGGTACACTACCAGCCCTACTTTAATCTAATGTCTCCAACAGTGCCATATGTTAACAGGAGTGTTCGCCAGGGAAGCAGTTCATTTACCAGTGGGAGGACGATGTGTGCTTGGTCTGCTTGTGTAACAAGAAGGGCAGAGGCATTACAGGTGAAGGAGGCCAAGGCTGTTATGACTTTGACTGTGAACACCCACCAGTGATAGACCTCTGGAACTCAGAGCCTACGCTACAGTCAGTGGACAAATAAGCAATAGTTCTGTACAGATACCTTTTGAAATTATGTTGGTTACAACACTCTAATAAATCTACCTTTATCCATATATTTATAAGATGAATAGCTCTATTTCTTATGGAAATTGTCTAATAACCAAAAAGTGTGAAGCTCCTCCCATGACATGCTTCGTGCCAAATAACTAAGCTCTATTTTACACCTCAGTGAAGCAACTTTCCTGTATAATTAGCTGTTACCCACAGGAGAAAATTTGCAACCGAAGCAACTATAAAATCTTTAAAAGCAAAGGGCTTTATTATACTGATTTTTAGGTATTCCAGTTTTCAGTACGTATGCTATATTAGTTTTAAAATAATCCAATTACCTTCGGAAATGACTCATATTAATCTCATGAAACTCGTATGTATGTCTGATATCACTAGTGTTTAGATGTTGTACTAACTGACTGCAAAGCTGCTGTTTTGATATCAAAACAATAATGGCCAGGTTGTCTTGGTAAGCAAGGTTATGCTGAACAAGCAGTAAGGGTTATGTTATAGCTCCTTGGGGATCGGTTTCCTAGGAGTTTATGTGTTTCAACTCCTATTGTTTACGTTATTATTAAATTTCCTTTGGAAAAATGAGATATTCATGCCGTCAGCATGGTAAGATCCGGGCTCGGGACCATGAAATGAGCACCGATCCTTACCCCCAGAACACTATTTTTAGCATGTTTTCAAAACTATATATACACATGTATATATGGTACACATCTCTACAGGTCAAATTTTTGTCCGGTTTCCACCACGTTTAGTAAAAATGTTCATTTTGTAAGTATTTTGGTCGATTTCGTTAACCCCCTCGTAAACGAGAACCCCCTTTTTGGGGAGCACTTTTTACCAAAAAATGGGGGTTTCATGACCAAAATATAGTAAATTGTGTCCGATTTAATTGAATTTTGAAATGAACAATAATTTTTTGTTATACATTAATATACAAAAGATCCATCAAGTTGTTTCAAAATGGTGGCCAAAAAAGTTATTTTTGCTATAATAGCAGAATGAGTAGTCCGATTTTATTGACATTTCAAATATGTTTTCCTATCATGACATGTAGTATAACTTCCAGTAAAACCCCGTAAGTCTGAGGCCAAAGGCTCGTAACACTCGTCGTAATAAAATATCAGACTGAGGCCGAAAGCCTAGTAAGGTTGTGAGTGGGATAAACTGGAGTCACAAATTGCAAAGGAAATTCGATTCACTCATGTCAGCGGTGCTTTAGCACCTAGCTGCGTGTCGGCCTGGACTTCAATTTTGTTTTATTTTAAAAATTACAGCTCTTGTAGTTTTAGTTGTCTCACATTTGTTTAAAACAACTGTATTATAAATCATATTTATCTAGCTTACATCTTCAAAGGAATTATTTTAGATCATTAGGTTTAGCTCTTGGTATTAACTATAAACAAATCTTTAATATTGACTACAAAATATATTAATACATTACATACAATATATTAATACATTGTTCGAGTGACCATGATTCTCTATAGCGGGTTTCTAGCTGTACAATTTGATATTGCTTTATGTTTTTAAATATCTATTTTCTTTTTTATGCTGTTATATTTTTATTAATCCACGTTTTAGTTTAGTTTACGAGTGCTTTACTCTACCGTATAGCTACCATAACCAGAATCAATTAGATTGTATGGAGAATGCTACACATTATTTTGTTGGAATGCAGATGCCTAAGCCATCGGTTATAGTACTTTTACGTACTGACTTTGTTATAAGCTCCAGATACAATTATTTTGGCTTGAAAAACCTTTTCAGAACAGCCGTACAAATAAAATTACTTCAAATGCCTCTTTCAGTGTTATGTTTACACTCTTCGTAACAAACTGTTTTCTTTTTTGCGTTTAACTTATGTACACATTAATAAAAGTTATTAACCGTCCTAAAACGTATTTAAGGCGTAAAATATATTTTTGTCATTCTATTCTGAAAACAGCTGCTTTAGACACATGTCAGTAACTTGTCATGGGACAATCATATTGATCATATCTGTTAAAAGGATTTCCTCAGGAACCTTTCTGCTTAGAAACTTTTGCCAACATTGTAAGCCTAATATTCTGAGGATGGCCTACTTTGGTTTAATCCAATCGTACATGAATTATGGAGTTATGTTCGGGGGTTCTTGTTCTGCTTACAAATTTCGTAGGATATTTATTCTTCGAAAGAGAGCAATCCGAATAATATCAGAACTAGGATACAGGGATGCTTGTAAAGAAGTTTTCAAAAATTACAAATTTTAACTCTTTCAAATATTTATATCTACGAAACTATTATTTTTTGTTTAACCCATTATGATTTAATTAGAGGTAATCATATTCAAAATTACGACACTAGAAACAATTTTCTATACAGATTAGAAAGCCACAGAACAAACATAGGCCTATTTAAAAATTACCAAGCCAAATGGGAGTAAAATTATATAAATCAAATCAAATAATCTTTTTTCAAAAAAATATACAACAATTTCAATTATACAAATTTCTGAGGAATAAAATTCAAGGACTATAATGTCTGTGTGTAAGAGTATATAACAAACTCCCAACAAATTTTAAAAATATACAAAAGTTGAACACTTTTAAGACTAGGCTCAAACATTTTTAATTTAACATACGTTTTATAGTGTAAGTGAATTCATGGGCCAATAAAAATCTCGATTTGTAGTATTATTGGTTTAATAAGATTATTAATAGTTTAATGTTATAAATGTCAGCCTTTGTCATGTACTTTGGTGATGATTTTGCCTTACTTTTAATCATTAATCTTCTTTTTTCCCACAATTTTTATATAAACGATTATTATTATGTATTGACATTGCTAAAGTGTCACTTTTACACCCAAATAAATAAAGTAATGTTTTGATTGTTTTGAATTTTAACACTGAATTACAGTTAAACAGCTGTTTCTTCAAAACAATACAACTCTGACTGCTGAGTTCAAAACAATGTTTACTTTAGTTTCTTTACAACATTAAAAACATATATTGACATTTATTTGTCAGCATTATTTGCACCATGACAAAAGTATCGTTCATCACTCGGTACGAAAATGTCATTTAATGTACTCGTGTCAAAAGGTGTCACTTTAGGACCTAGTGATAAAATATAATATTAGACGTTTTCCCGAAAAAATCATTATAGATAAGCGTCGGGGCGAAAGTTTTTTGTAATACTATAGACTATCTCGTAGACCAACAGTGATCATTTACAGCCAAGCTCATTAGTTGATCTGTATTCCAATAAGCCTTGACTAACTCTTAATATACATATGTAACCTTTTAAATAATAAAACTATATCAGAAAGTCAGGTAGGAGAGCCACTTAATGTATAACTTTCTTGATACTGCAAAGGTTAAACTTTAACCTATAGAACTGCGATTGCAATTAACGAGGAGATTTGGTAAAGGGTGATGATTAGTAAAGGCTTATCTACTGACGCTGGTCACATCAAAGGTTCGATGTCCAATTAACCTTTCCACTTGCTCAAACCTGGAAACCAGTTCATCAATCAAACCTAGCTTACCTCAGAAGCCATGATCGCTGTATCATTCACTTCTACAATGCAATGCCGTAGGATAACCTCTCGAACAGATTTGTTAGCATAATCAGAGTTCAACACGTTTATCTCATCTAAACAATTCTTAAAACCACCAATTGAATTTATTTTAGTTATGTTGATTTTTACAAATCGTTAACTTTCTATAAGCTACACACTTTAACTTGTACAAGTGTATTTTAAATTCGTATTTAAAGATGGAAACCAATGTAAACTAGTTGTACTCAGCTGATCACAATAATGTGATAATATGTGAGGCAATTTTTAAGCCGAAATTCACAGAATCACAAAAAAATTGTCCACAATTTCAGTTTTAACACCCCACCCCACGGGTTTAGTTAGGCGGTCTGGAAGTGCTCAAAATTACTCCAAAAGGCCTTCAATAACGGAATTTCTTTGCAATTTTAAATTTATCTATTTACTACTTGTTGGCTTTCAATATGATCCATTTGATTTTCCATTGACTGTTAGAAAAAATAAAAATCGGACTAACCTTATATCTGGGCTGTACTCACTGGCATTTTTGCAAATATTAAAGTTTATTTTAAAATATTGAAGTTGATTTTCAAAGCATATTAGTATTTTAAGTTTATTTTATTTTAAGTTTACTACACCTCCATAAATCAATAAAATAACCTGCAAACCATTCAAATAACTTTAAATACTGCAAACCCAAGACATATATACCTAGCTTCAACAATTGATAGCAGAAGTTAAGCCCGCCAGATCAGCATTAATGGCGCTTTTATCGGCATTTTAAAACACTGACAGCTTATTCCCGCTGCACATGTATACACAACCGGAAGCTTTTCAAACATACAGTAGTATTTTATATTTGGAATTTTAGATTTTAGCTTTTAGCATTTACTGCTTGCAACGATTAACTAATGTTACAAGTATCCACAACATCTCTACAAGACCCTCAGTGCACCATTGACTCCAGATGGTCAGTGAATCTCCACACTTTTGAAATGGTTGAACAGGGTGTAACAATCCAATAGAACAGAAAGGTTTGAGTATTCAAGTAAAGGTTTTTAAAACAATTGTGTTCGCAACATTGCTCAAGTTATATGGGAAATTTACTCAATACTTAAATTATCTAGTAGTGCTTAACTCCAAATAGTAGACTTAACTCCAAAAGGTTTGAGCGTAAAAACAATAAAACAACTAAATTATTAATAAACTTACGGACTTTCAAAAGGTTAGGTTGTCTTTGTTTAAAGGCAGGGGTGGGACTACAAGTCCCTCTCTACCACTCAACCTCGACCTTTACCTAGCGTCCCCGTATGGTCACATTACAAATTGTAAGTGGTGACTGCGGGGATCGAACCCGCGCCACCGAAGAGATGAGCTCCGCAACCGCGCGCGATACCAATCCGCCACGGATCCGCTATCTAACTTACAGAAAGACAAGTAAAAAATGGTTTGAAAATAATAGTAAGGTTCTTTGTTAAATAATCAGTTGAATACTGCACTTGTACAGCTTTCAATGGAATAAATTCCATTGTGTGGTTTGAAGTGATAGCATAAAATATCGATATCGATAATGATCTGCTTTCAGAAACACCTTTTGAAACTCTGTCTCAAACAATTTTGAGTAAAAACACAAACACTGAAACGTATTTCAACATATCACTTGGATTGAAAACCCATATAATGGCGCTGCTGGTTGGTTACAAATTTTATTTATCACGTCAAACTGTACAACGTTGTTGCGAGAAAGTATTGAAGAAGTGTATACTTTGATAGTATGCACGTGATTAGTGATAAAGATTTATTATTAGTCAGTGGTTATATTTGTGAAGCTTAAAGAATTTCCTCCCAGTTCTGTGCTCGAGTTGCCGCAACGATATTAATTTGTCTGCCTCAGCCGTTGTCATCTATGCGTCATCTACCTAGTACTGTATAACACAATCGTTGCTTACAAAGTAATACAAGTCTAGAGTTGGTCCTAGTACTAACATTTCCAAGAATGGGTAGAAGCCAAGTCTTGTTTCGTTCAAAGGAACTAGCTAATGTTGTTGTAATTACATCTACTGTAAAGTTGGCCTTAGACCAACCACCCTTACTAATGTGGTACTACCATTCATTGAGCTTAAGCAATCAAGTCCGTGGAAAGTGCCCAAACATGTTACAAGCTTATGCTTCAGATTCCATTTTCTATTTTAATTACTAAGTATTTTTGCACTTTTCACTAAGTTGCTCGTTTTGTTGTTTTTCACGTTGTTTTCTCAATTACAATAAGAAATTACTTAAATCTATACAGATTATCTTAGATACTGGTACAGTGTACTATAAAGAAGAGTATAGATTTTTATCTTAAAAGCATGGGTTGCCTTGTCGCATTCCGAAGTCCAGTATTGCTTTATTATTCGTTAACTTCTTATTTGTTCTCACGTACGTGTACTTACAATATTAGCACAAGTTACAATAACAAATATGATAAAAAAGGAAAAGTATATATTGTAGAGTATTGAGTATATAGTTTATACGAATTTGTCTGAGATGGGTTGTACCACAGAGGAATGTACGGTTTTTATAAGAGAGTAATGATTTTTAACAATTTAAATAAATTCTGGACTGGATTGTACTAGGCAAACTAGGTGTTTGTTATCGTTTTTAAAATATCTGAGCTAAACACGTACAAAACTAGGCAGATAATAGTGACTCTTCAAATATAAGTCATTCATAACAACTTGATCGATAATAATTCTTAAAAAATAACGAAATTTATTTCAATTTCATTAATTAAGAAGTTTAGTAATACAGTAGTTGTTTAGGCTAGTATCACTGACAGTGGATGAAAACACTTCAAGCACTGTAACAAGGAAATGCTTGCGGCTACTCCATTGTTGCTACATAATACTCGTACAAACCAGCTTCCTCCACTAACTGGCATTTGTTGTCAGTTTATGCTAAAGTATTCCCAAAGTAATGAAAAGTTGTGGTCCTGCACATTTTTATGAATACATGTCTTTTTGGGTTTGTCAAGTTCAAGACTAGTTTTAAATGTCTTTGCTGAATTCGATCAAAAACGTCATTGTGCTCAAGGCATGAAAAACTAAAATGTCTAAAATGTCCTCATCGCTCAAGCGTTCTATAACACAGGCCAGGCGAGTTCATGGCTTTTAATTGGGAAACCGTATAACTCGGCTGACTCACTAGGAACTAGATTGGTACTACTCGAATGGATTGGAGAGAGTGAATTTATGTCTAAATGAGATTTTGGTGGAATTATGAAAGGAAAATTTTAGCTAATAGACAATGAAGATGACGATAATTTCAGTGCTATCAAAAATACTTTTTGTCATTTTGCTTGAAGACAGTTGCTTCAGACACATGTTTGTTGTGACGATCGTTTACTTCCTCGGAACAAAATGGATCTTTTTGTGGCATGGACATCAGATGATTCATCGAACTTGTATTGATTGTTTTGAAATTACTCTGGTTTACAGTAAATCAATTTACTAGCTGTTTTATAATTTAGACTGATGAGGTCAAAACAATGTTTACTTTCAGTTTCTTTACAATATGTAACATTTATTGATATTAATTCTTATTATTATTTGCATCATGACAAAAAAATCGTTCATTATACGTCCCGAAATTGTCTTTTCGATACTCCCTCAAAATGTAATTATACTAGTAATGAAATATATTACATTTATTGTTTTCACTGTTGATCTAGTGTATCAGATCAATGATAAAGGTATTAGTACAGATGTTTTAAAGCGAACTAATGAAATGAAAAGTCTTTATTTACGTGGAGAGGTTGGGACTTTGTAGTCCTCTCTACCACTTAACCTAACATTTAAATTAGTTTTAAATCTAAATCGTTCAAAATGCTTTAGTGTAACTGTGAAGAGCATTAAAACCTATCTTCACCAATTAAGCATATAACAATAGTGAGCCTGTATGGTTATCAGTACACAATGTTATTGCTAATATAGTTTGTCCCTAGTACAATGTACATGTTTACAGAATGTCACAAAACGAGTTCATGTTTGATTTTCAACTAAAACCACGAATGTGACAACTCTCATGCAATGTTCTGTGACAAATACGAGTATCAAGCACCACTCAACGAATCTCTAAGGAATACAGCTGAGAGTGTGACGTCATTACATTTCTCTCTGTTTCACTCATTTGTAAAATTCCTCTCTGACTGAAATGAGCTTGAAATATACTATTAAAGTTGTCACATTATGTTAACGAGTATTTAACTCGTAGAGGACGTTGAACACTGAATCTTTATAATGTTGTCGTGTGTATGCGTGGCAATCAATTAACCAGTTTTAACTATCATGAGGAATATATTTCTAGTGCAAAGGTTGGTAGAATGAGTGGTAAGGTCGAGTGCTAAGGTTGGTAGACCTACAGTGTGTCTAAAAAGATCTCAATGTGTGGGAGACTGAAGCTTTTGTAGCTCCATGTCTGGTGGTGCCTAGCGTGTAAAATTAAACACCATTGATCTTATACAACTTATACGAATAAGGTTAAGTGAATGATGCCTGCATGATGCCACTCGTTTGGTGTTTACAGCTGGGCTTTATAGTTATCTACTCGTATTTACCAAATCTTCAAAAGCTTCTTGGTCTGATGCCAACCCAGTGCGGACAAAGCTCAACGAGTAAGATTCCGATTTGTTTTATTCTTTTGTGACGTTAAAGTTTAATGATATGAATCAAAATGCTAGTAAATTTGTTTGCGTATACCGAAAAAAAAGCTAACCAAGTGTAGAAATTTAATGTTTTGTTAACTGTCGTACTTTTGTAAAATCGATCTCAAACTCGGTGTGATTGAAAATGGTTGTGATTTATGAAATCCTTCAATATCCGAAATTCTTATACATTGTATTATTTTCCAAACTGCATAGTATGTGTATCGAATTTTCTTTAGAACAATGAGACATTCATGTTGTCAACATGTCAGAGGCCCGGGACCATGAAATGAGCACCGATCCTGACCCCCAGAATACGTTTGAGCCTGTTTCGAACAGTTTACATACATGTATATATGTTTATGTTTTTACAAGTCACATTTTTTGTCCAATTTTCACCAAAATTTTACAAATGTTGTAAATATCTCGATCAAGTTCGTTAACCAGCAAAATCGGAGTACCGAAACTCTCTTTTTGAATGGCTGAGGGGGGTCTTTCACCAAAAAAGGGGGTTTTAATTATCCATACAGTAAATTTCGTCCGACTTTGATAAAATTAAAAATACAAATTTGAAAATATATATATATATAAATAATTAAAACAAAGTTGTCGTTCGACTTAATTAGAACATGAAAACTTTAAAAGTTATTTTAGTTATACAGGGTTAGACAAAAGTGGAAAAACGCCTTCTCTGTTTGACCAGTGTCTTCAGCGCAACCGAACTCAGTACACTTTTATTGGGAAACCAAAGAGGTACCTTTTTAGTGCGTACTGTTACTTTGACCCAGTTTTCAAAATGGGGGATTGAGGGTAAGCCCATATGATTTTATTAGGAAGCCTAATCGTTGACATCTCGATTTAAAGGTCTTAAAACATGTTGATGATATACTGAAACTAGAAGAAAATTTCCGATATCATGTTTACTGTCTGTTGCAGTACATTTATAACTATAATACGCTAAAGTCAACTTTAATAAAGACCCTAATTAATAGAACCTACAGCACATCAACTATCTAAGTGGAATAGGAGGGATATTGTTGAAGGTGGGAGCACGGTGGAAGATGGGAAGGAAAGGGGAGGAAAGGGAAGGTGGGAGAGGTACCTCTCTTGCCAACTAATGAGACATCTTGAATGTTCTCCCCCTTGTTTCTAAAGAAATTGGCTTCCGCATATATTCTATACGACTTATTGTCAGTGGTTTTAAATATTTAAAATAACAAAGTTAAAACTAGGGTTCATAAGTTTACAGTAAATATTTAAAACCAAAGATCATGTTTAAAAGGTAAAAATGTAATCGTTTGTCTTGTTCAACGAGGCGAAGTTAGGACTACAAAGTCCTCTGTACCACTCAACCTCGACCTTTACCTAGCGTCACCGTATTAGTCACATTACAAATGTAAGTGGTGACGGGGATCGAACCCGCGCCACCGGAGTGGTGAGCTCCGGAGTCTCGTGCGATACCAATCCGCCACGGATCCGCTATGTTTACACTGCGACGCAGCCATTATCTCAAATGTTGTATACTTTAATGATCGATCTATTTTCAACGTAATTTGGATGGCACATTTCAAAACCTTACTTTGTTTGCTACAGCTTCGCAATAATCAGTCAAATACAAACATCAGTATTATATATACTTCACTGTATCAACAAAAATGAGTCTCAATCGCCTAGACTCAACTTTCCAACTTAGAGGTTCTAGTTTAATATGCTGAAATCAAAGCCATAGACATACTTTAAAATGCACGGTTAAATGTATAGTCATTGTTTTAACTCAACTAATAAAAGCAAGTAAAATATACCAATTTTCACGAGAGAATTCAACATAATAACACTTAACGTTGCACATCTTTGATGCTGCTTATTCAGTCCAATTTGAACCAAAAGGTATAGCTCTGTTGTTTTATCCGTATAAAAGGGCAGAGATAAACTGATATATTCGTATCCGTGAGATACTTACGAGTATATGGTACACATCTGACGGATTCGGCAAGAAAAAAGTTATTCTTGTGTATAAATCCAAAATTGAAAAATTTAATATGACGAGATTTTGTCATAAGATTAAAGTATAAATGAGTCAAGGGGTTTAATATAGTTATTAAATAATAACATGCAACAAACAATAACTACTCTAAGTGTCCATTTAGGTTGAGTGGAAAATCTAACATCCAAACTACATTTCAATGAATAAGTTTTAGCGATAAACAAGTCTCAAATACAGGTTTCAATTTGCTTTGAAGTAGCCTGTTGTATGTTTCAGTACATTCAGCTTTCAACACGGTCCCACCATATGTCTAATCACAGTTTCATGCTTTGAGTTTGTGTTATTGCAAAATGTATATACTTTATCACCTACGTAAGTAAATCAATAAAAAGTAGTATTTTTTAGCATAATGTTATATATATTGTAGATTCCTGAAAAATACTCATGAAGAAAAGGGTGCCCTCAGTTAACTTCACAATGAGGATACTGTAGAGTCATGCGTTTCTTCGTGGCGACTAAAACCAGTTATAAATGGGTTTAAACATCGATTTGTTCCCACTCTGTCCCCTCACTTCTCCTCACCAAGCGCCACGAAGAAACGCACGGACTCTAATAATTCAACTACCATGGCCGGCTTTCAAAATGAATTAAGTTCGAGTAGTGCAACTACAGGCGCCGATTCCAAAATACATGAAAATTGACAGTTGACTACAAACATTCACTTGTACATTATAATTGGGCTTCTATTCAAGTGTTGCAAACCTGTTAACTAAATTTAACAAGCTATACGAGTGACGTTACAGAGAATTGCTGTAACGATTGTATAATGAGAATAACTTAAGCAGTTACAATCACTCGGTTAACCCTAACAACAATAAAATTACAGTAGTTAACAACAGAACTGTAATGGCACGCAATTGTAGACCATTTGCTCCACCCCTCTAACTCTTGTCTTCCTTCTTGCACCTCTCTTTAGACAGATCTTCTGTGTGTCCTTCTACTTCCTATCTCAAGTTTGGTGGCTGGTTTTGTCATTTGCCGGATGCCCTAGCCCCTCTTATTCAGTTTTTATTGTGTCTGCTACGGTGTTTTCTAGGCCATCTTCGTGTGTGATCGGGTATCGAAGATAATCTTTATTTAGAATTTACCTGTTACACGTTTTGTATTTTTTAAGTTTGGAAACCCTAACAGTACTATGTAACATTACTTGCATTGATCCTCAGTATGGTGCTTCTTCTCAGTTGATTTGACTGCCAGATTGAAGCCAGTTAGTTGCGCAACCTCATTTATTGACTTGGTAATAAATTTTAAACAGAACTCCTCGCAAAAAATAACAAATAAAGTCTAGTTGTAAAATTGAAAATTGTTAAGCAAAATACTTTTTATTACGTAAATGTTTACGATTATTTCATATCAACTTTATTCTAATTAAAATATTAGTTGCATACCCCTTATATTACTAAAAACATTAGGTAATTTTTTCAATATTGATTGTGGTGTTTGCTTAACCTTTTTTTCGTGCTTTTATACATGATTTGAAGTAATGTACAACGAACCAAACTTACAATTATTTGTCGTAAACTATTATTCACTTTTTATGCGGTATTTTTTAATACAATCTTAATGAAAACGCACAAGCTATAACCTTTGTTAGTTTTTCTTACGTGTATACCCAGGATTTTTTAAATTACAAATACACTCATTAATATACTATAAAGCCGTTTGGGAGACTGACTGGTGAACAAGAGAAATGTTTAGGCACTTTCCGTAGAGCTACCCCCCTCAACCTTATAGTCGTTTTAAAAGTCTTGGTGTGAAACCACCAGGAAAAATCTGAAAACTCGACATTTTAACCCCGGCGCGGTAGCGGCTGTTAATGGCGTCGGCCGAAAATGGGGTTGTGCAGTGGTTTGCTATTTTGACTCTAGCGGCTGAACTAGTGATCGGATCTTTGATTTGACGGAAAATCGTCGTGTGGAATAAAGTTTTCTACAACTTTCGTATTTAACATTTTATCCTATTTCCAATAGGTAGTTTTCTATTTCGTTTTAAAGATAAACTGGTCAAAATTTACTTTTTTCGTGTGTCTGGGCTAATTTAACGGGTACTTGTATACCTCTTAGGACCACAAAAATCAACTTAAGTTAGAACGACTAAAAAACAAAATGCGGAAAAATTGTAAAAAATAAATTTTTGCAATAAAACATCTTATATACCCAAAGTGCGTACTTTCGTTAGATGTTGATGTTTTTACAACGGCTATACCCCCCACTGTATAGGTCTTACGTCGGCCAAAGTCATACTAAAAGATTTGTAAATTAACGTTCTAAAATAATATAATGAATGGTACTTGATAGAGTGACTAGAAGTACTAAAATATAAAAATAAATGATGTCGTGCTATGGCGTTTTAAGATGATTATTAACATTATTATTTGTAATAAATACAAACGATTAATAATAAATGTTGCTATTTTAAAGATGAAAAACATTAGGATAAGATGTAAATAAGATTATAGTAAGTTTCATTATCATATTTGTTTGCAAAGCGATTGCTAGGAAAGATGTGGAAGTGGTAAGTTTCATTTCACTATTCTTTCTTATCAGACTAAACCTGTGTAATTATCAGGTTTGTATCGATCATCCGAACCTTTCAAACTCACACAAACATGTCTGCAAAGTTTCTTAATCATTACTTGTAAAATGTTCTGTGTATAACTTACTGTAGTCACTGTAGTCATAATAGTCACTGTACATTTCAAACCAAATTAAAAGCGAACTGTAAAGCCCGTGGCGATATCCAATAAACGCAGTGATTAAATTCATTTACTGTGGCCCTAGAAGAGCTAGCCAGTATTACAGATGGTTTATTACCTTTTGGTGAACTGTATAGCTCACGAATTTCGGAACAATGGTTTAAACTTATATAAACAACTGCATCTAGAAACTTTGTTACGTCATTAGTACGCATTGATAGGTCCCTCATTGTTATAATATTCAAGAAACACTATTTCACAACTGTAATAGTTTCATTTAAATAAGAAAATACAGCACGTTTTTTCTATATCCCACTTAAGTAAAAATCACATCTGTCCTCAAATTAATTGCGTTTTGTTTTAATCAAATAGATAATAATTTGGAATGTGTAAAGGAACGTAGAACCGTTCTTGACGAGAGAATGTTTAGTCTCTGCCATATCGATTTCAATGTCGAGAGCTTTTGTTGAACATATCATCCGTATCCTTCGAATTCTCCTTTTCATACAACTCGACATATTGAAGTGCTCGTTAAATAAGCCTCGCATTCTTAGATTCATTGTAACAGATAATGTGTTCTTAGACATCAAAAGCGAAATTCCAAGCACTTTTATATAATTACAATAGTTAATACGGTATAAATTGTGTTTTCAAATAATTAAACCGCTGCAGTTATAAACAAATTACCGTCTAAAGGATCAACTGATATCAACGGATTATCAGTTTGGGTTTAATACAGTGTTTCACAAAACTCTTGAAACCATTAACATATTAAATAAATAACTCATTTGAACATGGAATTTTTCCAGTCTCTTAAACAGACAAAAATGGTTTTGCCAATTTTCAAAAAAGGGTCTACTTTATCAACAGCTAACTACAGACAAATGTCTTTACTGCCTGTTTTTAGTAAAGTATTTGAAAAGTTATTTTTGATGAGATTAAACTTATTTATAAATACATTTAATATTCTATCAAAAACCCAATATGGTTGCTACCAATTGAAACTGGTAGGAAGTTGTTTAATCGCCTACCTGATACTTTACGAAATAAAGATTTAAAAATATTTAAAACACACCTAAAACAATATTTATATCAAAATTCGTTTTATAATTTGAGAGAATTCATGGAGGCTTAAAGTTTTAATGTTAATTCTTTTGTGTTTTTGTTCTATATATCTAATTCATTACCAGTGGTATTGTATTTTTAAATTTATTGTTATGTCAAATGAAACAAACTTGTTTGTAAAATAGTTGACAGTAAATCTTGTTGTTGTTTATAAACCTGATGTAAAGTAATATATAACAAACAAAAACTTTCAAATACGTAAACGTTTATTTACTTTTTCGGCGTATTTGTTGGATAGCAAACTCTTCAATTTATTTCATAAAAACTAAATCAGTTCAATGTATCTTACAAAATTCCTTGGTTGTATTTAAAATTTAATTACATATTTATTTCGTTTTCATTAGAGCATAAAAGGTCGGACATAATAAAACGCGGGTATAAAATATTATTATTCGAAACAAAATACAAAGAAAGAGTTTTACTGGGAATCTTTTCCGATAGTTTTGACAAGTTTGTTAAACACTAATAACTGAAGAGCTTTCTTTCTTAAGTCTTTCTAACATCTTTCATACTTTGACAGTTCGGAACACCAGAAGCTAGTCACATATAAAATGCTGTCGTAAAGATAGAGACAGCATTTGGTCTATATTAATCTCATTATCGTATTGTCTTCAACCACTATTCATTGAACCCACTATACCTCAAACCAATAAACAGATCAAACATTCTAAACAGAATGGCAGCTATCTAACTAACCAGGGACTTTAAGACGGTTTCTGTATGATATATTCAATAGTATTTCGGTTACAGGAACAATTCCTTTAAATTTTAGAAGGGAGTTTTGAATCATTCTAAATCATTTATTGTAGACATTTCATAGTTTTATAATAGAATAAAGTAATAATAGTATAATAGAATAGTGAATAATAATAGTAATTTATAGATAATTTTCTAGTAGAAATATTTATTTCGTTTTAAATCGACAATGCACACAGCCTGTAAACCTCTACTTCAGCTTTTATAACAAAGTCATAGAATGGTGATAGAATCGCCGAGCAAACTACCTCGTCAAAACTTCTGATGCTTCAACCACACAATTGAATTCCCTAACTCAATGTATGTCAGCTTAACACTTGACCTTACCCGACAAGCTTCAAAGTAACTTCAAGCTTTAGAAAGTAACTTCTATCGGAATAACTAAACAAATGGGAAACGTTACCCACAAACTTCTTTGAGCATAACTGGTTTAGTGGTGGTTATTAAAAACAACCCATGTTTATCAAACCTTTCTGAACACTATTTGTGATTAAAAGTGTTATATTTGTTGTGATAAAAGAGCTTTTTTGAAATTACAAGAAACTTTGACAATGTACATTACCGAATTGTTACACTACTTAAATAAGTAACTATTTGTGTTTATATCTCTTCTTAAGATTTCCTTATATCTAGCACACTACTTCTTTTATTAGAGTTTGTTTTTGACGAATTTCGGAGTTTCTAGTCTTAACGTGGACTTGTTTTGTTAAACAAAAAGAATAACATGACGTTTCCGAATACGGAATCTGATCCTTAATTTTCTCAGGTGAAAAGTAAACTAAACCTACCTAAAACATTAGACTCTTACACTGGTTTCTTTAGGGTAGCCCATTTTGTAATGTTTTGTAATTTATTTTAGGTTACTTTTTACCGTAAGATGAAATCAGATTCCATCAAAACACAAACGTCCACGAAATAATAGATCAAAGTTAGAAGCACATATACTACCGACACACAAATCTCAAGTGTGAAAGCACTGCTTAAGTGTTGAATTGCAGCCCGTCAGTTATTTACAGTAGCGTGTATAAGAGCCCAGTTTACAGGAATATCTGATGTATCACACAGTCAAGCTAACATTTCTCACTCATTCACCCACAAAATATGTAATTCTCTTTTGAAATTTTGCAGTTCCATTATTATAATGCTTAGGTATTTGTGTTGACTTTGCAGTGGTTTCTTTTAAAAATTCTTATTTGTTAAAAAATCTTGGAGTTAAACATTTGCTCAATATGCTGGTAGGTTAGTTTTAAAAAAATACAGAACCTGTGTAGTAATTTAAACATTTTATCCGTATACGTCAACCATTGTTAGTGTTAAAGCACAGGAAACACTTACTTGTACTTTGCTTTAAATTTGCAAATCGAAGTGTTGTTATAAAAGTCGTAGTTTTAGGGCACAAGAGCGCTCTCGAGGACCCTTGTAGAATCGATCTCAAGTCCTTCCATCTCATAACGTAGCTGTGTTATAGACGCTGCTGGCTTATAAACTTCACATTACTGGCCAGGTGTTATAGTAATATTTATTAATGGAAATATTTAAACATAAACTTTAATTGTGTAAAATTATGAGTGTTAAAAAGTAGTTTTGAGAGCACAACGATATATTTTAATATACACCGAAATATTAAAACACCGCTAATATAATAAAGAATCTCGTGTGAAAAGTGGAAAAAACTAAACTCACTTATTTAGAGTAAATATTAATCTATTGCATTTAAACTAATGTCAATATTTTAATTTATTTTATTTATTTTTATTTATTTAATTTACAGTTATTTAATGACAGTTTCTATATTGTGTATTTAATAGTAGGACACGTAAGTATTTCAAAATTTTAATGACAGTTTCTATATTGTGTATTTAATAGTAGGACACGTAAGTATTTCAAAATTTTAATGACAGTTTCTATATTGTGTATTTAATAGTAGGACATAATGTATTTCAAAATTTTAATGACAGTTTCTATATTGTTATTATTTAATATTAGGACACGTAAGCATTTCAAAATTTTAATGACAGTTTCTATATTGTGTATTTAGCACGTAAGTATTTCAAAATTTAATATTTCAACACTAAATATTTTTCAGATAATAAGGAATAATATCACCTGTACATCGGTAAGCTACAAAGTGCATACTGTTTGAGGACGCAGGTGGCTGGGGACAGAGTGGTCAGGTGGTAGGGGTTGCAATGTGGGGGTTGTAGACTCGCTCGATACCACGTGACCAAACCTTCATTCACAAAACCCAGCCCACGCACACAAACATATCAAACACACGTCAACAACACCAACACTGCTAGTCTGACACAGCGACAACGTGACAAGAATAGATGTATGGCAGGTACACACAATTGTATATTTCGTTGAAGATGCAAAATGTCTGCCTTAGGCAAATTGTATTGATAATTAATAGTTGTCATAATAATCCACACTCTTAGTGTTGTCTGTTATTTTGTTAATAATATTATTTAGGTAGTGTTGTATATGTTTTATTTTGATATTGAAATACTCTATTGTTTGTTGTTGAAATACGCTTTTAGAGGCACAAGAAGACAACTACTCAAAAACCTCGCAATTCACTAATGAATCAAGCTTACGACCTGCTTTGGCATTGGAGATTCAAATGCATTCTAATCCTTACTAGGCCTACTAACCACACTCTCAACGCTCTATCAGATTTTCACTTTTCATCTACGATTTTAGAAAACACTCAACAACTACATTGCTATGAACAACAAGTTCACAAACCTAAAACACTACTTTTGTTGTAAAGTAAGACACTTTCAATACTCCTTCCTGGATACAAACCAAAGCTAATTCCATACTACATCATTCATCAAAACATTCATTTTTTAAAGAGTGTCGAGTAAATTTTTACATTATTAAAACAACCACTATGGTAAATACAATATAACGTCTAATTTGTGTTTAAGGATTCCTTTTATTGAATTGCCCATTTCAATCCTTTAATAGTGTAAAACAAATCTAGTGATAGTTCTTTGAACAGCGAAGGAATATTTACCCCACTTCATTTCCTAAATGTGCAGCAGCTCGTAGTGTCAATCTTCCTATAATTTCCGCAACACGTAAATCACCTGTCATATTCTAGACAAGCACTTCACAGACATGAGACAGCACACTTCATGTCCACGTGTCTTGTTCCTTCACACTATTCTTGGCACTATTTAACTGGCTCACACGTTTGTAGAGCATAGATATTTTAGTGTTACATAACCCCATCACTGGACATTAAAAACAGAATTGAAAATATAATTTCAAAAAAGTAGAGAACGTAACAGTTGGTTTTTTAAAATTTCAAAACCTTTTCGCAAGTTTTAAAGAAGACAAATGTATGGAAAACATTTTAATATCTGTAATGTTTTGTAAAGAAAATAATCCAGCGCATTACTTAAATAATTCTTGGATGTTCAATTCAACTTATGTTCCTTTCATTTTGTAAAATTGCCTTTAGGGAAATGCTATCTCTTAAGAGGTGTAGAACGCCTCTGACAAAACTAAAAGCAATGATAACTATCAAATTGGGAAACACAGAACAGTAGTCAGTTCCTCAACATGCTTTTGACCTCAGTAATTAAATGCCTAAATGCAAGTTTTTTAAATCTCATCTGAAAATGTTTTTGGTCGAGGAAAAGTTTTATACTTTAGACAGGTTTATAGCTCATGGTTAGAGACCTGGCTTACTTAATGGCAGACCTTGGGATGGACTGGGAAGGTTCATTTGCATTTAACTGGCATGGATATGAACAGTTCATGTATGTTTGAACGAGCTTAAGATGCAAGGTGTTAACCAAAGATGGCACCGAACTTCCATTTCGCTTCCCCACGGATGTAACATCTCGCTTGTACTTCTTAGTTCTAATCTTTGAAAAACACTAAGGATAATATCAAGACTTCTTTATTTTTAAATGTAATAACGCCTCTTATGCTTTTTTGTAGGAACACTAAAGGAAAAGTGTTTCAGTCTTCCACTTCAAAGTATTCAAAATCTTTAGCGAAGCATAACATCAGTTCTAATGGTTATCAATTTATCAAACATGTTCATGAATGGTTGCAAACATGTTAAGACGTATGGAATACGTATGGCAAAAACATGTTGAGCTTTAAGTTTTTAAAATTAAGTCAGTTAGCCTATGTAGGCTACGGCTAGTAAAAATATACTCTTATGAAATGTGAGAGCACCTTTTTGCCCCACTCTGTATAATAATTACAATGTATGCCACTCATAACGAACAATAACATCTTAATTCCAGCTGATATTAATAAAATATCTATCAATATGAATCCAAAACGTTACCGTTAAAATACCGATTATGACGATATGATAATATGACGATTGAAAACCTAGTTTACTCAATAAGTGGTGTATTTATTGACCATAAAACAAATAGTAATGTAACCAATAATACTTCTGAAACGAAATTGCACCAATGGTTTTAAGAATATGTAAATTAGCTGTGACCTTTAAAATAAAATACAAAACGTAAACAACATAACCCTAATTTTAGACTATCATTTTATAACTTATCAAGGCCTTTTATCGAGGGAACAATCAAAGCTGACGGACTTTGACCTCTCACTTTTTCACGCCTGAAGTAGTCTTACAGCAGCCGTAGCATAGCTTAGGCGTTTATTACCAGAGTATTTAATTACTAGTCAACGTAAGATAATTAACTTGATATTAAATCTATTGCATAAGAGTTAACTGCTTAGGCAAAAATGTTACACATATGAACATGTTTAGCTGTCGATTTCAATTCAAGTTAAATGCCTTATCTAAATAACTTAATTTTATTATATTTTTGATAATATATCAAGCATTATTTAATGAAAGTGCATAAAAGCTCTTTAATAATCATTAATAAAATATTTAAATCATTTGCTATTCTCCGAGCCTCAATAGTATCGAAATAAATTAAATATCCTTTTCCAAGCGATAAAACTAGTTAAGCTTTTGAGTCATTAGAAGTGAAGTGAAGTGAAGTGATACACTGCTACAAAGTGTACAAACTATGTTCAGTATGCGAGGATTGCAGAATGGTATTTGGTTGCAGCAGCACAAAGCTAATTGATCCAGTGTTCCTGTTCAAAGATGCATAACGTTAGAAACAGCTGTAAAGCTGTAATTATTTGTAATGGGATATTCAAAACCACATTGGTATTAACCAATCACGTTTATCGACGGTTAGACCTTCCATTGATTTTTTGTAAAATTGCAAATCTAAATAAACAACCTTTAAAAATATTTTTCTTCGTAAATCCTCTTATTGATCTGTATATTATTTCACCATAGAAAAGGGTGTGTTACACAGACCATCCGACTAACAAAACAAACTTTACCTATACCTTTTACTGAGTATTTGATGTAGGCTTAGGCGGTGACGTTTCTACACATCCCTAAAGAAATTTAGATAAAACTGTTTTACGAAATAAGAACCAGATTTTCCTTTAAAAATGAGTAAAAATCTAGGGCGGTTCATAAATTAACTTGTTTAACTTGATGTATAGCTCGTATAGGCGAATGAAACCATGAGTCAAATTATTCTTTATTGGATAGCCTACCTCATTGAGAATCCATCAGTATGCTTGGCATTAAGCTTTCCAATTTTGTGGTCTAAAAGCGTGAAACAAAATGGTATCTACTTGAAATATTTCCACCAGTAAAATAATAACCTTATTGATTTATTAACAATAATTTTAGTATAAATTTTTTGTTAAAGGTGTTTTTAAAACCCTTGTTTGGCCAAACACATTTAAATTTTATTTTTATTTTGAAAAGTGGTATATAATACAGTTTTGAATGAACTTACGCAGGTTTGGGAGTAAATTGCGTACGCCTTTCGTTAAGGACACTGGCGGTGGAATGGCATGCAATCGCGTAGACAACCTTGTGAACCTTGTGTCATAGTTTGATAATATGCGTCGTAAACATGCCAAATTGTAGATGAAAGGATACTCTTTAATTTGAATACAATATTACGCTTCAACAAATAATGTGCATTTTGGAATTTTTAACGGAACTTAATTTAAAAACAGCTCTCGTACGTGTTTTATTTGTTTAAAATTCAATAATTAATGTCGACAATTTGAAAATGAAAATGGTAAATTCCTGAAGAAAAAATGGGTTGAAAACTACATTACATACAATTTCTTTTTAACATTTATGAGTTTTACATTTTATATTTAAAATAAGAAATTACAAGTTTCAATGAAATTCTTTATTTAACCGTTTTAAATTCTAAAGATTTATTTTTTAACCTAAAACGAAATTTAATAACTTTATGTTGCTGTTAAAAGTTTGCTTAAGTGTGGCTGATTTGTAAAATTACAAACAATTACTCTTGATATTATTCGTGGATGCACAGCAGTGACAACTCAGTAGATTTGGCTGCTAGTGGCAGTGGGCGGTGTTGTGTTACACCCTGTATATATTAGCGTGATGTGCAAATACGCCTAATACAACGATCTGTTCAATATGCAAACCCCCGGTTTGTCCAGATCCAAGCCCGGAAACGTGTCACATGAAATGTGCATCAGTTCCTAATCATTTGGATCCAATTCCAATATCTCATGTGGAGAACGCTAGAGGTTTGGCTTAGTTTTATATGGTGAGAAAGTTTGGGTCTATCTTCGGCGTTGAAGTTTAAATTTAAAGAATTTTCCACTTCGGTTTTAGTTATAATGTGAAGCGCAATTTCGTTTTACGACAAATCCATTTTGTTTTCAAAGTGGACTTTCTCAATTGTATATTAACTTAATGTGGTTCAATTTTAACAAGAATAATAAATGAGAAAAGGGTACTTTTCTGCCAATTCTGGATAAAAACTACTCCTACGTTTCGGGTAGTTAAAAACTCCACCCGTCATCAGAAGTAGGGTAGTTTTCTATCCAGAAAATGAAGTCCATTTTACTAAATTGCTCTCCGCCACTATTATGAACTTTCAAACTAACAAGAATAATAAGTTTAATTAGAAAATGAGGTTTAAAAGAAATGAACAACGCAAGGGTAACATAGCGTCTGTTTTACAAAGAATAATACCGACAAAGTAAATTGAAAAACGTATATACGAGTTTCTTAGTTCCGTAGATTCTTAGTTTTCGCATCGAATATTAAAGACCAACACCGCCTAACAATTTAAAAAAAAAGAGAAAACATTCCCAAACAACCTTTGATACAAATAGTAGAATTTCTGTAGTTAAAACATTGTTCTTTTCGTTTTTTTGTTAACAAGAATACTCGAATTACGTCGTTTCAGAATCTGGAATCAAATTCCAAATATAAAACAAAAGATTCCGATACGTCGTGTTCTCCTTGTTTACTTAAAACAAAGGAAAACTTGTGCAATAATATTTCAACCTCAGATACAAATGTTATATTTTCATACACGATATGATTGTGGTGTATGACACAGGGTTTGTACCTCAACAGGCGTACTGATCATGTGATATTGAGCGCTCCCTCCCCTACCCACCCCTACCCTTCACGAAACCATTAGTTCGGTCACCTGTCAGTTTGTTGGTTAATAGTTAAACTTGCCTATCAGCATATGAGCTGAACTGGCCTAGTAGTGCATGACCTTAGAGGCAATGTGTTTATAATGTTCGGTCAAACTTCACCCATTTACCCCGTTTTCTTAGTTTTCATAATTGCTTAGTTTTAGAAGATATAAAGAAAGAAAGAAACATTTAATCAATGGTAAACAAGATGCATAGTAATACAAACAAAAACATATAAAAAGAGCAAATCAACAAAAACAACCAAAATACTCGGGAACAACGAATTTAGTTTTTAATTTTAATCCGGAAAATGGACGACACTTCTCGCTTCAAGTTATTTGGATGTTTATTATACAATTCAGACGACGCATAAATTGTATTTTTAGTATAAATATTTGAATTGTGAGTTAGTATTTTAAGATGCGTGTGAAGTATGTGTTTGCATACATTATTCACTTTTATGACCTGACTCAGTACTTTAGACAGCTAGTTCCTCTTGCTGGTCCACAAATACGTAGCCTACTAGCCACTAGGGCTCAGATCTTACTAGTAGTTCAATTCAATGTCCCAACAAATCAGTACGGATTGTTAATTTTACAAAATAATAAATGCAACCTTGTAGTGTTAATAGTTATAATCTTAGTCTAAAACATGAAAATAAGCACATTTTAATTATGAAAAGGGTTTTATTATAACCATATATTATAGACTATACTAGGTTTAAAAAAATGTTTTTATAGAGCTATAGTTTAACAGGATGCTGTGACCGCTATTTTACGCTCGCGATATGATGGTGAACATTAGTTTTCAATGTAGTAGTATGAGAGTGTTTATATAAAAAACAAAACCACCATTCTGCCGTAAAAAATAGTAGCCGCTTACCTAGGAAATCATGGCGTAAGAAACGTGAAAGCCTGAGACAACCTCGTTCAACTTACATAACCACAATGAGTTGTGTGATACTTGAAGTAAGTTAAATCCTATACAATATCTTATATCTTAAACAATACCCCCGCGACATCAGTACAAGGTAGCGGTGTGTTATAACTTTACCAAAGTTTCAATTTGCGGCGATATTGTATTTTACACCACTGTGTCACCAGACGTTGTTGCAGAGTTGGCTGTTATATGAACAGTTATTGTAACATAAATAACAGAGTACGTGGCTCGAGTTTACTGTACTAAACCAACAACTGTTTGTATAACGGAGTCATTGTTCGTGCTTATGCTGTGCGGGTGTAAAATATTCACAAGCCAAAGACTAAACAATGTGTTCATAGATATTTCCCACACTATAGTATACTGTTTTTAATAGAAAATAGTTCAGTAGTTTTCATTTTAATAACATTTTCGGCATGCTCCTCTCTTAAAATTGGAATTATTTAACCACATTCCTTAGCAATAACTTGAACCGTAATATGAACTTGCTTGTACATGTCAAACTGGAGTTTTATTTTGGCAAAGGTTAGTTTTAGCCCATTGGCATGCTGCCTTTTAACTTATAATTGGCTTATTTCATACGGTCGTCAAACTCATATATAACAGCCAACTTGAAGAGGTTGTCAATATGTTGTTGAAATAATTATCAAATAAACACAGAAATACACTCAAGTTATTAAACCATAATGAATGCACAATAAAATAGTATATCCTACTGCTCTGTACGCAACTGTGTTAATTTATTATTTTATTAGTTTTACACTGTTTTGATAACTGCTTCAAGAAGGTATTTTATGTGTGAGTTTACGGGATAAATTAATTGCAAGAAAATATCAGCACGATGATACATAGAAATTATCCCAAAACCGGTCCTGCCAAAATAGAAACGCAACTTCAGGCAATACATAGCCATTCATTCATTTATTCAAAAAAAGGCGTAAAGGTAAGGGTTCATTTATTTGAAAGTGGCGTCAACTCTACATGATATTAATACCGTAAAAGTAAATACGGGTTTACCAAACGTTTTATTGACATTAAAGCTAGGAATGTTCAACATTGCATAGAAACTAACCAGGTTTTACTGCCCATAAACACAGAAACTATGCAGCATGCTGGTCCATCCACGTTCTTTGACACTACAGTTTAATTGAAATTCTTCCTGTTGATTATAGCAATGACTTTTATGTCACTAAGTTTGTCAGTTAAACAGTTTGCTACGTCTTTGTTTGGGTTGTGTCTTAGCGTTATAATCTTCCAGTATTTTAAAATGTAGTACTGTATTTGACTGTTGGAAATTGTATGGAAAGTTGAGAGACAACAAATAAGACGGATTGTATGAAAACGACATGTTTTGTAGTTCACTTTCTTTCAACTTCGTTACACAGAAGCTAATTTACAATTAAATCACAAACCTGCCGTTTAAATAAACTCGTTCTATTAATACTCTGTTTAAACATTGTAAAATGTCAAATGGGACAGATGGCCAAAGTATTGTAAACCCTATTTCGACAATAGAATTATTATTTTCTTTATAAAACGTGCTATTGAACGAAAATATATTAATTGTCAACGATGCCAAGAAATCAATACTATTTTTACACTACTGCTCCCAAATAACAAATTTTCAACATATAGAAACAAAATCGATAAAAGCTAATCATTGTGCAGTTGTGCACCAAAAATGAAAAAAACATTTTAACAAAAAGATTTGACTGACTTCAAAAATACCACCACATGCGTAAACTATTATCCATATAGTAAACTTTGATTTGTGGGTTGTTATAATCTTCATTCGCTTGAAAATTGTTTGAGTCGGTGCTGCTACTCCATTGATAAAATTGCTTTAGCAGAATCGACTCTAACAATTTTCAAGTGAATAAATATTATAACAACCCACAAATTAAAGTGTGTTTTTTTATAACAGGCCTCCTGCGTGAAACCTGTTGTTGTAATTATTAAAGAAAAAGAAAGCACTTTTCATTCATTCTTACATGAGTAATACCGTACTGGGTGTCATAGTTGAATCTAGACTAGTGGACCCTGAGGGTTTCTTGTTAGAACTCTCAGAACTTATCTATTGTTGTCAACTCTAACTCGATCTCAGACAGAATCTAAGTAATCCAAAACTTTAACTAGAGCACCTTAGGAGAACATAACTGGATTCTGCTATTGTAACCGTCTACCTTGTTCAGCTAAAAGAGTGAGTTTTAACAAGAACTTGTTACTGCATAGGCTTTTTTTATAAAAATAAAGCATTTTTTCTTTAACTTCGCTTCATCTGAAACTGCAGTACTGTTTTACAAGTACTTTGATGGTTTAAATCACGTTTGAATTTAGGTGAAACAAAATAACTAACAGGTTTTGAAGAGAAAGGGAGGTAGACCTCTTTGAAGTTGAGAATCTTATTACAACTTTGACGTTCGTCCATTATTAGTTCAGTCTTACAACAACACGGAGAAAAGGAAAGAACAACTAAACACTATTTTGAGAAAAGACTCACTACATGTTTTAGTTTAAAAACTAGTAACAGATAGGATAGGCTTAATGGTTTTTATTAAGTAACATAAAAACACTGTCTAAATTTTTAAATAGGAAGTTAGGCCTTCAAGTAGTGTAAACCTCCAGCTTTTGCTAAAATAATTTTTAATCTGAATTCAAAATCAAAAGATAATTTTAAAATATTGTAAATATATTTTTACATCCAGTTTTTGCTGGATATTTCCCTCGGGGACAATTTAGTGTCTTGTAAAATATATACCAAAGCTTGTCTTTTATTCAAAGGGAATTATATCCTATAGTTTAACCGTTGAGCTGTGTTTTGAGTTTTGGGACTATTTACTTCCTTTTGAGTTAACACTTCCATACTAATTAAATATAGCTTTTATTAAATTGTTAAGCTATTTGATTATTGTATTATCCAGTTCTGTCTTTTTTAGGAAGTGGTGCCCTCTGTTTTACAGCCGTAGTAAGACAGTTAACTTTTGTTTTCAATGTAATCATAACAATCATGAGAGTGTTTTCCTAGAGTAGGGTGGCCAATTTCATAAAATTTTAAATTATTATGAACATTCTTTATAAACAAAAACGGTTGTAAATTATGACCTTAAAATCGGGCACCAAAATAGCTTAGATGGATTAAAAGTGAGGTTTGGTGTTCTTAGGAAAGCTGCAGCTTCCATTTCCTGTCTCCGGGTATTTCCTCCTCGGATATAGATATCACTGAGTAAGCAAGGCCAATATGAAATGTCAACCTTTCGAACACGACAACCTAACTTCATCTAAGTCATAAGACGGACTCAGTAAAATCTATGCACCTATCCGATTCAAAAGTTTGTTATCGAAAGTGCAATATACGATTATTTACTTAACTTAGGTAAGAAAATATTCATACTAAAGTACCGTTTGTTAACGACCGATTAATGACTTAAGCCCCTCCCACTCTGAAGCGTTGTTTATCAAATTATCTCAACAACCACTTCATCGCCGTTTACGCGTCGTTAAGAAATTAATGTGTTTTTTTGTCATTTTGCTATAAAAACAGCTGTAGACAGTCATACATTGACGTGCTATAAGCGTCACTTTTAAACCCTAGTAAATAAATAATTGTTTTTTGCTGGCTCAACATGTTTGTTTGGATTGTTTTGAATTTCAACACTGACTTATAGTAAATCAGTGTAACAGGTGTTTCTTCAAAAAAATATATATCAGACTGCTGAGTTCAAAATAGTGTTAACTAAGGTTACTTTATAATATTAAGACATGCATTTCTCATTATTATTTTCATCATGACAAAAAGTATCGTTCATTACTCGGTCCGAAAGTTTCGTTTTGACTGTCGGTCATTTAACTTTACCTCGTATCAAAAAGGGTTACTTTAGGCCTCTAAAGACGAAATATATACAATACTATTGTAACATTATAAAGTTAGACTTTTGACACTCACTAAATTAAGATACTGAGTAAGTAAGACTGTTATTTGCCCATTTCCATAGAAAAGAGAGCTACGAGTATTCATTTCTATCGACGTATTGGACGCAACTTCTTGAAGCAGCTGTGAGCTCTCTAATACATTCTGAGACAAGTGGCAAAGTTTTATAATACTCAAAAGTCTTTTTGAGCTATCTTGGTCTAGTGGATTACAGACTAATTCTGTCTTAATTTGCAGTAAACCAATGTGTTATGGAAACATAAAAGCGTATGCCGAATTTTGTTTTAATCGCATCATAAATGTCGCTTTAGCCTAAAAGTTCTTTTCTGGAAAAATAATTTTACAATGCTGAGACCCTTAAGAGACCGGATACGGAAAAGCTCACAATGATACTTGTGGCTGCGAGTCGGCAGTTTTATTTTACGCGAATAGCTTCCTAAAAGGCTTTATATAATTACACTTAGAACGTTTTTTGTTTAAAGATCGACTATTTCCTCTGTTTCTGTATCTGCCAACTTGCTTTGTAGCCTGCAGACAAAGAGGGTCTCAGAGTGATTAGTCAAAGTTGGCACAAACAAAGCGTTACTTCCATGTTGAACAACAACAAGGCTCTCTAATCCCGTGCTCAGTGTAGACAATGTGATAGCAACACCAGCAAGTAGCAGAACAGTACTCTAATTGTAGAGCGGGTAATTTTACCCTTTTTACCGTTATTGTTTTACCATTATTAAGTTTCTTTCAGGACAAGACACCGTTTCGTTTATAACATACACCGGAGTTGCACCTTCCCGAAATATTTTATTTTACAATAGACCAGTGGGAGTGTATCGCAGTGGTTCACATCGGCATTGTTTGCCTCGTGCTGGCAGTGCTGATTGCTGACAGTGGACTCCAATACTTGTGAGTCGGTAGAGTTGACCTACGGGGTACAACCGTCTGGGAGCGGGCAGTCTCTTCATCATCCCTGACTGAGACCTTCTCCCCGATCCAGGACCGATTTCAGGCGGACGTCAGCTTCGAGTTTTCGTTGATCGTTTCTCCTAAGTTAGGTACTCTAGGGTTTAGGGGCCAAACTTAAATACCCTTCACAACTTATTTAAATTTCATTCATTTAGTAGTATTAATTTTATTTAAAGTTTAGTTTAATTCTAATTATTGATTTAATCTAATTGGCGTTTCACTCAATTCAAATTTCTATTTTAAATTCACCTATTCGATTTAAAGTTTAACTTGTAATTAATCTTCAGTCGTCATCATAAAAGTTGTGAATGGCGCGGTTCTCAATATCGGTTCTCATCTTTTGTAATACATTCCTGTGTACCCTCACTGCTGGTATTTGTCAAATTCAATTTAGTAACTTTCCTTTATCTCAAAATATTTTTATTTAACTCTTAATTCAAATTAATTAATCAGAGTGTTGAGGTTAATTCTTGTGCTATCCTCAAAGGAAGCTACAACCCCCATGTTTTAAGCTCTACCTGGGAGTAGTGCAAGGGTTAACCGACACGTTAACTGATATTATATAGTATATTTCTCTATTCACCATCTAGGATTTAATGGCCACCATTTTGAAATGAAAACTATTTTGAAAGTCCTTACACTGCGACCGGAACTGCGCAACAAACACTCAGACTAAATTTAAACGGTCAAGTTGAATCTTGACCTCGCCTCACTCGGTCAATCAATTTCAAATTTTATTGTAAACTTTCTTTTTAATTGTACTCTAAATCAAATATTACGAGTCTTTAATTTGTGTTTAACCTAATTGCACCCAAGAACTAAGAAACACGTTCAGTATAAAGCCACTAAGTAATACTAGTGATAGCAAAACATAGGCCAGTGTACGAGTATGTACATGGCTGACTGGCATTAATACTTACATGCTTATGAGAAGTGTATGGAGATTGTATCATCTAATTGTATCAAATGTACCTGAAACAAACACAAACACAGTCTGTTATTTGAACTTGAAGTGTTGCTTAACCTACACTATTATTATAAAAAGTTTATACAGAAAACTACCAATATTTTGTTCAGCTTCAAAATCACAATTCGTTCCAATTAAGGTTTTAAATAGGAACAATCCACGACAAATATAGTATAAAAAACATGCAAATGTACATCTTAAACATATTTAATTACGAATTCCCTGATGCAGCTTTTGTTAACATTAACAGAACGCCAACGGAGAAAATAGAGGAAATGTCATGAAACGTGGTTTAAACTCTCATGCGTTTAAACCATGATTGAACCGCACATTTCTACATATCTATGTTGTTTATTAATCCATTCTACTAATTTAGTTGCAATACATTCGTAATCACACTTGCTACAGTACTTACGTGTGTTTCGCTGTGAAAAGTGCTCTTCTGAGCTATTCTCATTTGAACATACAGGGTTTTCACAAATGAATGGTGCAGTTTGTATCTTAAATAGGAAAAAAACAACAAATGTTATGAAAACGGAAGTTGTTTTATTGGAATCTTAACATTTTAAAGTTATTATTTACATATTCAGTACACTTCAATATGACCACCATTGGTCGCTCTACATACATCTAAACGATGACCTATTTCAGCCCAAACGTCGTTCAAAATGTCAGGAGATACAGTAGAAAGAGCATTTCGAATTCGGTCCTTTAAATGAGCTAAGTTTCGAATGTTTTCAGAGTAAACTATGTTTTTTATATGTCCCCACAAAAAAATCACATGGGGTCAGATCCGGACTTCTTGGAGGCCATGCCACAGGACCTCCCCTACCAATCCACCTGTCTTGGAACTTTTCGTCTAATGTGTCTCGAACAATCTTCTTGTAATGGGGAGGAGCTCCACCCTGCTGAAAAAACTTCATTTTCTATCTCTTCAATTTGAGGAAAGAAGTAATTCTCAAGCATGTCCAGGTAAACATTTCCATTGATATTCTTCTCTTGAAAGAAAAAGGTCCTATAACCTGTTCTTTTGACAAACCATACCAAACATTAACTTTTGGCGAATCTCTCTCTTTCTCAAAAATTTCATGAGGATTTTGAGTGTCCCAAATTCGTATATTGTGTCTATTAACACATCCATTGATGTGAAATGTTGCTTCATCGGAAAAAATTACATCATTCAAAAATGACTCATTTTCTGCCATTTCATTTAGCATGAAAGTGGCAAATTCTACTCTTTTTTCCTTGTCGGATGGCCTGGATTTTTGAAGAACTTGAATTTTGTATGCATGCAAATGAAGCCTTTTGTGCATAATTTTGTTAATGGTTGTAACCCGTATTCCTAGTTCAAGACTTCGACGAGGGATAGACTTTTTGGGACTCCTAATGCAAGACTGTCTGATGATATCAACTCTTTGTTCGGATACTGGAGGTCTGCCCGCACTGCGACGTTTTTTTACTGATCCGATATCAATGAACTGATTATACCATCGACGAATGTTATTTCTATGAGGTGCACCCTTATTATAAGTGAATCTAAACCTTCGCTGCACTAAAATCATTGACTTTAATTCACTAAAACACATATTGCTTTTTCTTGATCGGAAAACATTTTTAAGATAAAAACACAAATTTTACTTTATGGACAACAATAAGGTTAATAACCAAAACAGCTGGTTGATAGAATATGTAAACAAAACTGTTTGAGCTACCAAAACAGTGATACCACTCTGAGCGCTTTAACATGTTGTGTTACAGTTTTATATAGCCTACAGTTAAAACTGCACCATTCTTTTATGAAAACCCTGTATTGTAAAAACCGCGTTGTTACTCAAGGTGTGTTCGAATCTTTATCTCACTAGTAAAATATAACTTTAAAATCAGCCGATAAGTTTGTTCACTGAAAAAAGACTTTCCCAGAGCTAACAATTATTGGAATAAGTCAGTTGCAGACTTCTCGTTTGATTTAGATACAAATATCTACTGCATTTGCATCCTCTCAGCTTTCAAGACAAAGAATTTATTTGATTTACAACAAGTATATAAAGTAGGCCTACTACATATTGGTTTGTTGACGTGGATTTTGTGTATATTGTGTACGGTAAATATAAAAATATAAAATTTGTCTTGTTTAACGAGGTTAAGTGAGGACTTCGAAGTCTGTACCACTCAACCTCGACCTTTATCTAGTCACCGTATAGTCGTATAGGTGTCAGTAAAGAGTTAATAAAATTTGCTGTGAAACGTTACTTTTTACCTTTTATAATAAACCTCACCTATAATCCACTAACTAAGGAATAACACGAAAAATAATCCGAAAGTAAACTTATTTTTACATATTTAATACATTTCAATGTGCCCTTTATTAGTCGCTCTACCTACATGTAAACTGAATTCTGTTTCATCCTTCACATCATAAAGAAGATATCTTATTAATTATACGAGTATTAGTATGGATATAGCATTTCCAATCTGTTCTCTCAAATGAACATAGTTTCAACTTTTTCTGAGTAATCTATGTGTTCCACGTGTCCCACATAATTTAATCACAGGAAATATAGCCTCTTAACTACTTACGTCTTGTTTCTAATATAACATTGTTTTTGGTCAAACATAAAGTTTTATTTCAAATACTCCTATGATAAATCGCATAGTTTAAAATAAAAATGTACCGTATATTGTGTTGTTGAAGAATATTTAGTTTGAGTTTTTTAATAATTCAAGTCCATGATAGTCAACTCTATATAACAAGTTACTGATCGAGTATCATGACTTTGAATATCAATGCCTTGTGTTAAACTGCATTTATTAAGGCAGAAAAGAATAGAATCATAAATATAAAGGAATGGAAAGGTTAGAATGTCTAATTGTTTGAAAGCATCACGACATGAGTCTCTGGTCTTCAAATTGCATAAGATTCTAATGACCAGTTTTGTAAAATAAATAACCTCAAATCTGTCACAAACAAATATCGTACTTTAAGTGAGGATAAATGATACCGTAATAAGCTATTTTTAAAATGTCTATGTTTAATTGTGTTTATTGTGTTCCATCGAACAGAAATAAATAGTTATTTCAATTATGTCATCTAAATACACAAGAGATACGTTTCTGTTGGAGATGTTTGTTTATTCAATGCGAGTGGAATCGCGGTTTGTCCATTTATTGATCCGACATTTTTCCTGTTGTTCCCTTTTGATACACCTTTGTCAGAAGTTTATAAGCCAACGAAGAGTTTGTGAATAGAAAGAGTTTCCTCTATAACCAGCTGAATAATTTGGGTGATCAAGCAATTGAAAATGCTGGCAAGACAGTAGTCAATCAAATATTAAATTTAAAGTGTTTTCCGAATATACATGAGAACGTTTCTTGCCAGTGTGGGAGCGAGTCTGGGTAGCGGATGCTACATTATTAACTCTCTTCCTCCTGAGCTTGAAACCACAAGTCCAACCCACTCTGTCTGTATCACCGCACCAACCTACTCGTATTTACAGGGAATGGCAGAATAACCTGACGGTTTTCAATCGCGTCTAGCCGGGCAGGCGAATGGTGGGGATCGGTGTATTCTCGAAGTCAATCTACGCCATTTTAGTTTCCATGGAGCTGATCTACACTTTCACCCTTTTAAAATTGCTGTCGTCCAAAAACTTCACCCCCAAGACTACGCTAATCGTCTGACGTTTTCTGAACAAATGTTGGATTTCATGGATGACGAAAGAATTCTTCTTATAAGTGATGACGCCCATTTCCACCTTGATGGATATGTCGATAAACAACATTTTTATATTAGTCAAATAGAAATTCCAAAGAGATGCACGAACGCCCTTTACATAGTGCTAAAGTTGCAGTGTGATGTGCAGTAACAAAGAAATGGGTCATTGGACCATGCTTTTTTGAAGAAGGTGGGCGAACTGTTACAGTAAACCAAGAACGTTATTTGAGGATGGATAGTTTTTTGACCCCGGAATTGAAACGAAAACGTCTAGCTATTAGGTGAGTTTTATTCCAACAAGATGGAGCCATTTGCCGTGTGGGCACAAGTACAAGTAGAGAAACTGCATTGTACGCGGTACTGAATCAACTCAAGCACTTTCTCCAAGCTAATTGGTACAAGTCGTCTTCTTGCTTGATGTTTGACTTTGCATTAATGCATCTATGCATCCTTTCAACTCTCAAGACATTTTCAACCGACAGTCTAATTATTCAATTAACAACAAGATACATATATTTTTGTGTTCAGATGGGTTTCTTTTAGCTGTATCATGCCAAGTGTGGCCTCCTTTTAGCTGTATACTTCCCATGTATGAATCATTATAATTCCAACATACTCGTATATCACTCAAGAAATGTAAGGCACATAAATTCAAAATACTGACGTCACACTATCACGCCAGAGGTTTAATTTTCATCGATGATTAACTAAATTTTCCTATTATACAATGCAATCTAGAAATGTTTACTTTCAATCTAAAACTCTGTAATATTGTGCGTATATTGGAACTCCGTGTTCTGACAATATTCAGTATTGTATTGCCTCACTGTTTGCCTGAAAACACTCGAAACCTCTCGATACATTTTATTGGAAAACTGTGTTTCTGATTCGTTATTCTTTCGATTGGATTTATCATATTAAATGTTAGTTTACATTTAATGCTGTGTACATAAGAAATTATGTGTTCGTGAATATTCCAATAATGAATATACACAGACGATATATTCATGACCTGGACCCTAGAACAAGAAAAATTAAACCAGTTTTTAGTCACTTCGCCGTTTTAATATTCAGCTAAAATTATTTGTTCAAAAATATTTTCTGTTCCAAAAGTACATCCACTAGCATTCAGTTTATACAAGGTGTTTTGGAATGACTTTTTCTTTGGTATTATTTAAACATGAAACGAAAATAGTTATCACAAGAGACTGTAGAAACATTTTTCTTGGCAAAAATAAAAAAACAATGTTCCTTTTTCTGTCACAAATTTACAGCTCTTATACCAATTGGTACGTTGATTTCGAAACCTGTTCACTGTTATGTAGAAAGTAGAACTAGAAGTTGTATTCATAAACGTACACACATTAACACTCTGTCTCCGGGAGAAAAAACTCAACTGAATGATCTGACACAATGAGCTGTTTTATTAAGCTGTAACCCAGCCACAGGCTTTGAGCTTTTTTTGGAAAGATTTATGATATTTCTAGTTAGTTATTGTATCAGAGTTCAAACTATGATAATAACTATGATTTTAACACGATGATAACGACGTTTCGAGATCTACAATCTGATCCCGTCTTCACTCACTTTGCGGAGAGCCTTCACCGAGTGTGGACGTGTTTCTTTGAGTTGTTTCTTGTTGCTACGTTCTTAGTGTGTCTTAAGCATGCGGTTTTGTTTTCAAGGCAAGTTTCTTAGGTTTTAGTATTTTGAATTTAACAGCTACATGTTGTCTAGTTCTACATGTTGTTTGACTGGTCACCTTACGCTGATTACTTTAGGCTAGCTCTTTTGCTAATGTTCTGTGTTATGTTTTAGGTTACGTTTCACCTGAAAACGGGATCAGATTGCAGATCTCGAAACGTCGTATTCATCTTGCTCACTAACAATGGAAAATGTCCGCAATAATAGTTTAAACTTGGAAATTCTTCCATCGTCAACAACAAACTATAAACAAAGTAATGATAAAAATATAAATACTCCGTCACCAATCTTCAGTAGAAAAATGTAAATGTCAAGAAGTATCATCCAAGCTTTAACCCAACACTATGATCAACACATCGTCAGCTGGCACATCCAGCGGTCGGTGAACTCCGCTTGACAAAATCCGCTGAGCGGCCAAGAAGGTGGCGTGATGTGCCAGCTGACGATGTGATCGGCTGGCCCACTTGGAAGAATTCGTGGTAGAACTGGTTCCAATATTAGGAAGGTGTTACAGTATCAATACATGTTTTTCTAGTTGATATTAGGTGGTAAAAATAATATAATACAGATTCTTCGTCATCAATCTTGAGTAAAAAATGTAGATATCAAGAACTATCCTGTACTGTATAAGAACTGCTAGGTGAGGGGTAAATTATTCTGTAAAGACGCCTCTTTATATCGTATGTCAGAGAGAGCAGTATAACTGAAACCCATAGGGAAGAGAAGTGAGCATCTAGTCTCCTCTCATGCTCTCATATTACACTATTCACATCAACATAAGGGCCGAGTTTACTGATTTGACAAACTCTTAAGCACATGAAAAGCTATTTAATTACACATAAAATGCATAGGTTTTTCTGGGATTTTAAACTGTATCCTGAAAAGTGTGGTATGTGAGATATAGGTCATTTTCATTTAAATACTTATCACTTAAGTAAAGTCAAGCACATAATTTTAAACTTTGACGTCGTTTCAAGGAAAGCTGTTTTATTGTCTGCTACTATTCACTAACTATTCTCAATATAGTGCAATCTGGTGATGTTTACTTTCAATATAAAACTGTTGTAATATTGTGCGCACCACTGAGCTGGATTTATATTGACCTATTTATTAGTAACTCCGTGTTCTGACAACAATCAGTATTGTATCGCATCACTTGTTACCTTAATAGCACTTGAAACCTCTCGATACGTTTATTGGAAAACCGTTTCCGCTGATTCGTTGCATAATACGTTTATTGTATATTCCATTCAATATTATTTTATTTTTATATGAAATTACGATGTAATAATATTTATATTAGATACACTTTATAGGTGGTTATTGTATAAACAAGTGGTAATTAACTAAAAATCAGTTATCTTCCAAAGCTATACCAATATTCAGTTAATACAGGTTAATTAGCAATGATCTCACATTATTCTGGTTAATAAAATAATATATCAAAAGAAAACAGTTTTGAAACACTTAATTTAGCACAAATTCAAAATGTTATTTTTCCTTACAGAAATGTTCAACTCTAATACTAATTAGTACATTAATTTAATGATTTGAAACCGGTTTACATTTAAATGCACAGTACAATAGTTAGAAGTTGTAGCTATAAACGAGGACATATTAACACATTCTAACGTACAAAAAACACGATACTCAACTATATTACAGCCGACACATTCAACGTCTATGAAGCTGTAACCCAATGCTAGGAGTTGTATACTCAGTGTTCAGTCTTTAGTAAATAGAGATGTAGATATCAGTATCCTGTATATCACTGTGTAAGAGGTGAGGTGCTAGATGAGATAGGTCAAGGGTTAACTATTGGTTTTATTGGTATTGACGCATCTTAAGATCATATGTCAAAGAGAGCAGTATAACTAAACCCCATAGGGAGGTGAAGTGAGGATCTAGTTCCTTCTCATGCTCTCACATTACAATGCATCACTATTCACATAACATCATGGCATTTTGTTAAATAAATTACACTGTTATGGAGTTCGTGGACTCCCCTACAGGTGGTTGGATTCTTACCTACAAGGTAGAACACAGCAGATCCAAATACAAGATAATCTATCTAAAATTACACATTTACAATATGGGGTTCCCCAAGGATCCATTTTAGGCCCAATTCTATTTTTAATTTACATTAATGATGTTAGTGGCATAAATCAAGGACAACTAATTCAATACGCTGATGACACGACCATCAGTGTTGTTTCCAGCTCTACTGAACTCTTAGAGGTCCAAGCTTTTGAAAGTGTCAATATTTGTTCCCAATATTTTGAAAACTTGAATCTCAAAACAAATTACACTAAGTCCAATTATATTAATTTTAATTTGAGTCGTTCAATTTCTGATTTTGGTCCAACGATTGTGATAAATGATCATATACTTGAAGAAGTTAAGTATACTAAATTTCTTGGTATGTTCATTGACAACAACTTTTCGTGGGACAGCCACATTGATTATATCGGTAAAAAGATTTCCTCAGGAACTTTTCTGCTTAGAAACCTATGCCAACATTGTAAGCCAGATATTCTAAGAACGGCCTACTTTGGTCTAATCCAATCACACATAAAATATGGAATTATTTTCTGGGGTTCGTGTCCTACTTATAAATTTCGTCGGATATTTGTACTTCAAAAAAGAGCAATCCGAATTATATCAAACTTAGGATATAGGGATTCTTGCAAAGAAATGTTCCATAATTTGCAAATTTTAACTCTTCCATCTATTTATATTTATGAGACAATTATGTTTTGTTTAAACCATAACAACTTAATTAGAGGTCATGATATTCATAATTACAAAACTAGAAACAATTCGAAATGTAGATTGGAAAACTACAGAACAAACATCTTCCAAAGACTACCTAGTCAAATGGGAGTGAAGGTATATAATAAACTCCCGGAAGATCTAAAACATTTAAACACTTTTAAGACTAAACTAAAATATTATTTGATTCGGCATGTTTTTTATAATGTAAGTGAATTTTTGGACCAATAAAAACACCTTTTTGTTAAAATTATTGATTCAATAGGAATATTTTTAGTCCACTGTCAGTCTTTTGTTTTTTACCCTGTACTTTGATGGTGATTTTACCATACTTATTTGTTTTACTTTGTTTCTTTTTTGTTTGTTTTTGTCACACAATGTTATTTGTAAATGACAATAATCCTGCCAAGTTCACTGAAATGACAAACTCTTATGAACGTGTTTGGCATAAGTGATTACAATTCATGATTATTGAACAGAAACTATAAATTGGTTCTTCAAGCCAGCTCTCTCTATAATCCAATATAATCTACGTTTGTTTACAATGTTTTAATAATATTTTGTAATCATACTGTACTGACATTCATTCTGATTGTAAACATTTCAATTAGGTGATGGAAACAAGTCAACTATACTAATCAGGTCATAATTCATACAGAGATAATTAAATACACAAAAGAGATATTCCTCTGACAGATGGAATTGTGGTGTCAGTTATTATTAAAGCCGTCGAACTTGTATTCTATTGTTTTTATTTTCTTTGTTCCCTTGTTGATGTACCATTATTTAAGAGAATTCAAAAGTAACACCGAACCTTTTTCTACACTGCTGGACAATAGTACTACTAAATACTATACTATATAATAGATTAACAACTGTTGCAATCAGTCTCTAAAATGTCACAATATTTTAAAACCAAAATGAGTCTTATCGGGCCTTGATATTGCATTAGTTATCACGTTTAATCCTAGAACGCTCGCGTTCATTTCTCAGGATGGGATGAAACGGTGGCCGAAATAAGCGGACGTAATTAGCAAAAGGAGGTTAATGGAAATTTCACAATGTCACTCCTATTTTACACTTACCTTGTGAAGAGAGAGAGAGCGCGCGCGTAAGTTTTGCATTCACTCTTTTATATTATTATTTAGATTTTAGGGCAATTCATTTCAAAAGAAGAAATTAAACATATGTTCAAGAAACTAAAAGTACAAAAAGTTTAAAAGGCATACATAAACTATCAAAGACAAAATATTGTTTTTAGGTGTTAACATTTTTCTCGTATTAAAGTACTCAGGACCAGATGGATGTCTTCACCAACCTTCCTTAAATAGTAATCCTACGAAATGTTTAAAACTTTACTAAGACATATTGCGTGTAAAACTATTGCGTAATTAATATGTCTTGAGAATTTGAAATTTTTCCGAATAAAAATGAGGATGTCTCTGTATTTTTCCAGGCTAGGAGCGCGTCTGTGTAGCGGATGCTACATTATTAATCTCTCCCTTCTGACTTAAAGCTTGGAACCACAAGTCCAACCCACTCTGTCTGTATCACAGCACTGACCGTTATATCACACAGCTGTGTGTTGTATACAGTTGCAGGATGTAACGGTGCGAAACAGCTGTTATTGTTTCAGCCTGTATTTAACCAAACAGCTGGTAACTGCGTTGATATGAAGCGAGGCTAACTGGAAAGTTTAGATGAGGTTAGTTTATGTTATGTTATGCTTGAATAACTAACCCCGGGAGAACAACAACCTTTAATCGTAAAAATATTCCCATGTAGAACTTTCATTTGTTTAAACTTGTTGTTATCTGTTGCACTTGGTGACATAATAGGGTCACTTAAAGTCACATTAAGATCTATATATAATTAAACACAATGGACAAAGATAGCGACTTTTTTCAACTAAGACATGTGACATGTCAAACAAAATAGATCCGCTAGAAGTACTTAGTTCGGCATTTTTATTCGAAAAGGTTTGCCCAAAACTAAGTGGTGGTGGTTTGAAGTTAAAGGACTAAAGAATTTTTACCTAAAGAAGCTTTTAACCACCGTGACTTAATATAGAATAAGCCTTTGGGGTTTAGTTTGTAGAGTTGTACTTTACTAAGGGATAACTTTATTTGAAACCTAATTTAAACTAGTCTCTTTCAACGTAACTTAAAGAAAAACACAAGAGCCAAACAGTTCTAAGATCCGGAAAATTCTAAACCTAGTTTGTGAAAGAGCCATGTTTGAGTTTTGTATCTTTATCGAACGTCTTGTTTTGCAGAGGACAATGCCGCAAATTTGATCTAAACAAGTTTACACCGTCAAAAGGGGTATTGTTTCAAAGTTCAAACTATTTACAACCGTAATTTTACAATTTTTGTAGATCATACCAAATGCATTCGTCTTCCTCAGGTACGATTGCTAATTAGATGGATGATACTCACAAACGACAAAGGCTCACCGCAAGCTCAACCCGATCCGTCTCTAGTGCCCATATACCCTTGAGTTACAATTAGTATACATGACATGTCCACAAAGCTAACCAGAGACCAACACACACACGCGCACAATGCGCTAGTGCGTATGTAATGGTTAACACAAGTTGTTGACCAAATTTCAGCTTTAGGCAAACAAAACTAAAAGTCATTGTACTATTCAGTCATTGTACATACTAGTCAGTCAGTGTCGAGATAAAGATGCGAGAGAGCGGACGAGCTGTCACTGCCTCCGCTGAGTCATAGTTACGTGTCCCGCTTACACAGTGTTTAGTGATGTGTTTCGCCTCTATTTAGTTACTCTACAGCTCAAGTATTATTCTGATTTATTTGTCTACAGTATTACGAAATGGCATTAACTTGTAATACGTGTTTGAAGCAAATTAAAACCAAACTTAAAGTTGACTGCATCGACTGTCTGAAGAACTTTCATCCCAAATGTGTTAACCTTACTTCTGGCGATGTCCAGTTCTTAAAAGAAAACAATGAAGCTTTCCGATGTGAGTTCTGCCAGAAGGAAAAACGCAAGAGCATGGTTTTAGAAAGTAAGTCAAATATTTCCTATGATGATGTTTTAACACTTTTCCATGAATTAAAAAAGGACTTTGGCAGAGTAGAGAAGAGTTTGGAAGGATCTTTGGTTGCATGCCATGACGAGGTAAAAGAATTAAAAAAGGTTATAGAGGAACAGAAAGCTGAGATCAGTAAACTAACCTGAGGACCTAACCTGTGAAAATGTTAACCTTAAAAAACAACTAGTGCTACTGGAAGTAAGGTTAGAGGAGTCTGAACAATATTCTAGACGTAACACCATAGAAATACATGGCATTCCTGCAGAACCTAATGAAAATGTTATGGAAGTTGTAAAAAAGGTAGGCCATTCTCGGAATTATTCTCGGAACATTCATGTGTTATTACGGAAATATGGATCACAGATACTGAAGTAGGTAATTTTAATATTCCAGGATATAATACTTACAGTTACTGTAATTTGAGGTATCGAGCAGGTGGGGTTTTAGTTTACACAAAATCACATATTGAGGTTATATCGGTTCGTCAGTTGACGGATATTCAGTCAGCTGATTGTTTACTTCTTACTTGTAAAGTCGGACATGCGCAGTTCTCATTGCTGGCAGTCTACTGGCATTTTTAATTGATGTTATGAATCATTCTAGGTCACGGAAATTAGAATTATTTTTGGGGTGGTTTTAGAGAAACGTGTAAACTTCTTATTCAAATTTTAATAAATGAGTTTATATATATTTTTAACACACTATAAGTTTGAATTGCTTGAAATTTTCGAATTACCTAGTATAACCAAACAGTTTAAGCTAAATAATTATTATACTTTCTCTCTACAAATTGTTAAATGGTCACATAGATTATGTTGACTAGTATCGCAGATTAATCTCGCTGTCCCTCGTCCTGGCTCTCGTAGCATTTATGTTTTTACTCCAAACTATTCAAGAACTAATTTAGGTTATAATTCTTCCTTTAACAATTAGGTGTCGACTTTATCATTGTTTCTGTCGTGGTGTTGACATATTTCTGGATTCAACTGGTATATTTCAGACTAAATTGTTGACGAATATAAATAATATTTAACTTATTGATGTTAGCTTTGTTGTTTGTTATCTTATTTATGTCTATGTTTGTGCTCACTTCCCCGGTTCGCATTTAAATTTAATTGTCTATCTACATTAATTTTATTGTATTGTCTATATTTATCATGTTGTCTATATTTATTGTAGTTTAATTATTACTGTAAAGTAAACGTTCAGTTAAAGTTGTCTGCTACTGTCTTCAAGCATGTCAAAATATTATGTATATTAATGCTCTGTACAATTGGCATATCTGCTGTTCAAAAGCATTCAATAAAGAATTTATTTATTTATTTAATAGCATTTATATAACAGAAGTGTTAGCATCTTTTTTATATTAATACTCGTAGCTAATACTATGATAACACTGAACACTAAAGCTTTCGCAGGACTGATGAATCGTAAACAAAACAAAATAAAGTAGAGTCGGTACAAAGTTACTAATTAGATAAAACGAATGCCCAGTTTTTGGCCAAATTATAAAAGTTACTTTTTGGGAATTTATTGACGTTTTGTTAACATATCTTCACCGACATTAATTTTTTAAAGCAATCATTTCGCGAATTGCTGTTCAGAAGTACAACTTCGTTAAATGTCAGCCCAATACTTTCTTCAGACAGAAACCCGACCCGACAGTTCTCTGGACCAATTAAAAGTTAGCAGTGAACTGTTCTCGTTATCTTTATGATCCTTGATTACCGGCAACTCTCAAAGTCTTATCTACTTCTAAGTTGATTACAAAATATATCTAAGAAACTAACTTGTTTTTTATGTACAATGTCACACTGAGGCAGAACTGTTTTATAACCTGAGTTATAGGTATTATTTTATTTCGAGTCAAAAAACAATAAAAACAGTACTATATTTAAAAAGAAATCCAATTGTAAATAGAAGTCGAGTCTAAGGCATATTCTATACGGACTGTTAAAGGGCGGCAGTTGGTATGTCTTTACTGCGGCGTTTTTCTGAAACTGTCCACCGCTCCCTCAACGCGTCCAAGCAAGACCGTGAAAACGCCCGTCCTGATACTTCATGTCCCTGGTCACTTGGCGTTTTGAAAGCGTTCAAGCTGCACCGTTTTAACAGTCCGTATAGAATTGGCCTAAGACTGCTCCTTGGTACTGGTACAGAAACTTTGAACGTCAGCATTTCCCATGTTAAGTTGCACATAACTTGTTTGCCTTGACCATTTATATTTTATCTTGCAAATACTTGCAAATCAGGATGATTTTAAAATAAAAGAAAAGAATTGTTTTGATATGCATGTTTACAGAAATTAACATATTCAAAAAAATATTATGTGTGAGTCTTTAAAAGGTTCTACTGCAGGAATAATTAGGAACCATTTATATAAGAACTAACAACATTTTCTGTGTTAAAATTGTATTGCATACTAGTTGATACGTGTTCCGTGTATTAACAACCCCAAAAAGGGGCGGATGATTTTTATTTGAATAAAAATTAATATATATTTATCTAAAACTAACTTACTAATTAATCAAATTTATGTTTGTTATTACAAAAAATATACTTTAAATATTATTAGAAACGACAGTTAATGGTATTGCGTACTTAAATCATGAACATAAGTTGGTTATTACAAAATGTGAATAAATACAAATATTTAGCTCAGACCGTCAAACTTGGGTACAAGTAGAGAACACCCAATGAGAGCGTGGGGTTGATTCAGACCTTAGTTTATTAAAAACTCTCTTTATAATTTAGAATCCAGATTGCCTCAGGAAAAGGTTTTCAGACTTCTGACAACCTCTTACTTCGCTGATATTTCTCTGAACCAAAACACGTATTTCCTAGTTCAAATGATACAAGGTAATTTTTTATGTTTATAAAAGCTAACCTATTTTCTCTCAACACTTTGAAGAACACTTGAAATTAGTAAATGGTTAAACCGACATCTGATATTTTAGTAACCGTAATTGCTCATATCAACCCCCTAACGTAAGTTATAAATCTTTTCTAACGAATTATAGTTTTTGAACAGAAAAATATCGAAATATTATTAAATATGTATGGGTCACTTTACATGGAAGTAATGAGTGTTAATTTTCTCATTTACATAGTTACAGAAGGTATTCAGGTGAAACAAACACAAACTCAGTGGGCTCGAGCATAACGATGTTTACGAGTGTAACGTTTGTCAAACCCAATATCTCTATACTATAAATCTTAAATACAATTACGTTTAGCCGTTGGTGCCTAGTAAACAAATCTTTAATGATTCATTAATGACCAAATCTGGAAAACAGCTGGCCCTGATTTGTAAAAATATTTGTAATTTTAAATATCCCGGGAGATACCTGAAATATTTGGGACACCAGCCACTCCTAAGTGGTATTGTAGGGTGAACATTATATGAATGGTGATTGTTATGAGTGTACAAGACCACTTTTCGTTTTTAGCCGAGTGTCGAGTTTTCCTTAAATAAAAATAAATGTTTTGTTCCATGTTTGCATAATTTAGTCTATAGTCGTAATACGTATGGCCTTCATAGACACGAGAGTCATTGAATTTTTCCTCGATTTCAGGTCGGGCTGATCTAGCCTACTAATTAATGCATTAAAGAACAACCTGTAACAATTCTATATTCAAACAATAACGTTTACTGTAAATTGTTAATGTATTAAACAAATATTGATGATTTATTAAAATATTCTTTTTTTATAAAACCACTGAAATACATATATTTTAGTTATATGTAAAATACATAAACAAAACGTTTTGTCTACACTATGGTAAACATCTTCAGTTGTGTAGACAAAGACAAGTAAAAAATAAATTTATAAAATTTAAAAATATAAAATGTATAGGGAGTATAGGAAATGTCCTAAAAAATATATATTTCGTATACTCTATACATTAATTTTTACTCTTCTTTGTCTACACAACTGAAGATTTCTACCATAGTGTAGATGAAACTTTTTATTTATGTATTTTATATAATTAAAATATATATTTGATTAGTGTCATCCAAAAAAGAATTTTTCATTATGACTAACCGACCAAGCTTAAAATTCAAAATATTGACTATTTATTTTAGCTTCATGTGGAACCCAAAGAGAACCTCACAGCTTTTCAGAACAAAATATAATTTAATAAAAACTATAAACCAAACTTTGTCCATAATGTTTTCTATGTTATAACTACTAGTAATTACTATTATGAACATATTGTACATAAGACAAACTTATTTAAAGGGCTAAATGAAGAAAGCGGCCAAGTCTATTTTTTATAAGTATATGATTTTTTATGTTAAAAATAGGGTCTATCATATTTATATACTATAATTATATGTAGAATTTATACAAGCAAACACAAAACTGTCACACTAAATAAAATTTATAGAATACTACAGTTAAATAAACAAATAGCTAAATTTAATTTATTTTTCAAGCCAGTCTATAGTATAAATAGCGTGATGTTTTGGTGATTATAAGGTAAGCAAAAGGTCCACTACACTTTGTTTTTATTAATACTATAGTTATAAGTGGTAAATTACCTCGTCAAACAGTTTCCAAATGAGTGGAGTTCCACTACATGTTTCGGGACAACGGTCCCATCTTCAGGTGGTAGTACACATTAAACACATTGAAATACACTGATGGTAGCTCCAGCTAGGGATTGTCGAGAATTTATAAAACACGTTACAAAGTACATGGTGACGAATATAACACAAAACACAAACACGGAACGAAAAACTAACGAACTGTAGGCCTACTATACGCGTCACGATCACGAGCCGGTAGTTGACAGACTGGACAGGATTTGAGGTTATTTGTTATCAGCTGTGCCGTGCAGTGCTGCGGTCTGGCGAGAGTTCATTGGTGGTGGTTGAAGATGGGACCGTTGTCCCGAAACATGTAGTGGAACTCCACTCATTTGGAAACTGTTTGACGAGGTAATTTACCACTTATATAGTCTACATACAGTTTCGTGGCTAAACAAAATGAATTTCAATTTTATTAATACTTTGTTTCACAATTTAAACTTGTAAAAAACTATGAATTTTTTTATAGACTAATAATTATCGGGTGGGCCCTATTTGAGGTTGTTGAGTCAGAGCGAGTAGTTATCCACTTGTTATACTCGTAGAACGTACAGTATGCAATATAATATTTGGTTGGCAGACTATTTTGCATCTATTGGAGGTGTTTGTTTGTATACTGTAATTTGTCTCTCTTTCATGTAAAGCTTTTGTGCCTACGCTTTCCTAATGGCCTTTCCTGCTATCTTTTTAGTATATTTAAAATGTATTTAAAAATTTGCTCGTCTGTGGGCGAAATAGTTTTGTAGCATAAATGAATCAAAGTAGGCTGCGAGACGGAATGCAATCAAACATTTAGCTTCTAATTGATATAATTTTAATGACCAATATTCAGTCTAGGGTTTGTGTAGTCTATTTATTCAAGTAGCGGCAGAAAACAGGTTACATTTGCCTCAAACTGGCGAGAGAGTCATATAGAACTCGTAAACGACTGGTTAAATAGGTATTCCGTCCTCTGATCCTCAAATGTATAGAATATGTTACCGTACATGAGCTACAAGTTATTCTCCTGAATCTGTAATACATTTTACATCTTACCAACCTTATTGTTTGGCAATAGTAACGTTAAACAAGCACTGCTTGGTAAATTTCTATGTCAATCGTATCATTAGACCGATCTGAAGCCGTTTATCAGCGTGTCTGTACCATTGTCCGTTCCCTCCGGTTCCTTGACGAGACACAGACTGAAACGTTATTTCCTAACACACAGCGCATCTTACCTTTCTCCGTCGTCGTTGAAGGCGAACTCGCCGAGCAGCAGGTCGCGCAGTCTGTAGCGTGGTGGCAAGGGGATGATCTCGGGAGGTAAGGGTAGCTCCGCTCGCGGCGGAACCGACATCGCTACTGGTGTACCGATCCATTACCTCTCAGCTGACAACCACCCTCCACCCGTTGCTAAGCAACCGTCGGCAACAGGTTATACCACTCTCAACTCGCAATCTGGTGAGCACCGTTGTTTCTAAGTTCATGTGTACCTGGTTCCTACATTCTGAAGGTGCCATGAGTACCAATTTGGATGTTGGACTGGTCAGCTGTTTACTGTAACAATGACGCACCCGTTGCTTTTGATGAGTTTTTTTTTAATATTTGTAAACTTAGTGGAAATGAGTAGGGTCAAGATTTTAGAAAAGAGTAGCAAATATAAAAAAATATATCACTATATCACTATTTAAGATGCCAACCACTCTCATGAGGGTATTTTAAGGCAAATATGTGGTGAAGGATGAGTGTGATGAGTGGTAGTAATGAGTTATGAGGTGTAGTCTTGTTACAAACTAAGGCCGACTCTTCCTTAGAATAGGTGATTAATTCATAGCCCAATGACCAATGGAAATACAAGGACCAACGGCTTAACGTGACTTCCGAACCACGCAGGTGATGGTCTGATATGTCTAAACGATGGTGGGAGTTGATGCGGGTATCATACCCTGGATCAATGATTTTATTTGTATTAAAATTTAAAAAAAACAATTTATTTAAAATAGTTAAAAACACCCACAAACTTTAAGAAACTATTACAATAAATATAGAAATAAATGACATATATAGCAGTTTTGAAAAGTGACTATTATAAGAGGCAGTTTGAGCAGTGCAAAGGGAACTCAAAGAATGTATGGAATTTGATAAATAATTTAACTGGTCAAGCTAAGAAAGAGTGTGATCAAATAAAATTAGATATAAATGGTGTTACTACTCGTATTTCTGATCAAAACATGGTAGCCAATGAATTCAATAGCTTTTTCCGTGGAATTGTGAATAGCCTAAACTTAAATAGTAAAATGGTCCAGGTTTTGCATTCACAGTATAAGCACAGATTTCCAATTCATTTTGAACGTAGTTCAATGTTTCTTAACCCAGTTTTACCTCATGAGTTAAGTACTGTAATCAATAGTTTGAAGAATAATACTGCTCCAGGCATTGACGGAATCAGCACGTTTCTAGTTAAAACAGTTTCTTTGAAAATAATTGATGTTTTGTCGTACATAATTAACTTAGGTTTTGAAAATGGTGTTTTTCCCTCAAAATTTAAGGATTTAGTTGGATACCAATACATAAAATGGACCAAATAACTCCTGCAATAATTATAGGTCTATTTCTTTACTATCTTGCTTTTCAAAATATTTGAAAAATTTATGAAAAATAGGCTTCTTACATTTTTACACAAAATCAATTTTTTTAGTGCTAAGCAATTTGGTTTCAGGTCTGGAATCAATACTGAGAACGCTTTAATGAACTTCATGACTAGTGTTTATAATGGATTAAATGAAAGAAAATGCGTAGCGGGTTTGTTTCTCGACATCAAAAAAGCGTTTGATACCGTCAATCATGAGATTTTACTGAGCAAATTATATAAATGTGGTGTCAGGGGCAATGCATATGAGTGGTTTAACAGTTATCTAATAGGTAGAAGGCAGTGTGTAAAAGTAGGATCAGTTCTTAGTGAAATAGGGGACCTGAAAAGTGGGGTACCCCAAGGATCAGTTTTGGGAGCAATTTTATTTATTATCTACATCAACGATCTTTGTAATACTAGGCTAAAGGGTGTTTCTACACTAGCCGCCATTTTGTGTTTTAAACTAAATAATTAATATCTCAAAAAGTATTTGACCGACTCCATTGGAAATTTGCATAATTTCATTACATAACCGAAAACTAAAAAAAATATAAACAGGAAAAAATATGTTTGTTCAAAATGGTGGCTATTTAAAGTGTTTAAATAACAAGGAAACGAATAATTTGTATACAAATTATGTAGTATAATAAAAAAGGTAGTTTAATACAAAACTAATGACACCAAATTCAAAAGAATCCTTGAATTCCTCGGGGTTCCGCGACATTCTGTATAGTAACTATCAACAGACGAAGTTGGTCACTTAGGATGTCTATATGGCTCAGAGCGGAGAAGTGTGCCTCAATATACAGTGGTAAATAAAATAATAACTCATCCTTACAAGCAATATTTAGACCGAGACTGTCAGATCTGTCCTTACTCTATACATATATTTTAAGCCTGGATACCAATAACATTAAATCATTAAGACAGACATGTTAATAGCAGGCGTTTAACCTAACGTGTCATTTCTTCTAAATATTTCTATATTTGTCTTTCCTTTTATGGATATAGGTTAAGCGGATAACTTGTTGTACATTGAACTTTTAAACTTGAAATTTTAAACCTTGTTATTCAAATTCAATAATAAAAACCGTTTAAATTAGAAAAGCTCATTGTTTTATTTATTATTTTATTTTATTATAATAAATTAGCTTTTTAGCGTTTATACAAATTAAGATTTGTTTTATTTATTACCAATATACAAAAATATTTTTGCTGTTAAAACAATACAATAAATAATGAAATAATAAAACTACAAACAACTACAGCAAATATAATGAAACAAAATTCAAACTACAGCTTATATAATAACATTTAATCAACAGACTTCTTAATAGCAAGTGAGTGGTCCATAATTTCCTGAACACTGTAAACCCCTCTGGTGACGAGATAAGTTCCAAGCTCTTTTTGAAATAATTGTGTGTTTTGGAGATTTTGAAACAGCAAGATTATTGCCTGAGATGGCAGTTCTTTTTATTACTTAAAGTTGATCATATAGTCAGTTCTATACTAGTTACTGATCGAGTATCATGAGTATGAATATCAATGCATTGTGTTAAACTGCATTTATTAAAGCATAAAAAAATAGAATAATAAAATTTATATTAAGGGATGGAAAGGTTAGTGTCTAATTGTTTGAAAGCGTCAATTTGAACTGATTTTTAAAATGCGTATCCTTAGTAACAAGTACTGTTTCTTTGAAAATGTTTGAAGGAAGAAGGTGCTCAATATTGGATGAGTATAAAGAAAAAATAATTAGAAAGATCAAAAACCCAATATTTAACACTTTTTAATGGACGAGGCCTTTCAAAGGCAAAGCCTTTATCTTCAGGTCCGCACAAATATTATACCATTCATTTGTGATTCGTGTGGACCTGAAAATAAAGGCTTTGCCTTTAAAAGGACATGTCCATTAAAAAAAAGTATTAAATATTGTTTTTATATTTCAAATTATGTTTTCTATATATTCAAAATGTTTGTTCGTTAAGATTAAGTGAATAATTTTACCATCTGGTAAGTGTGTTGGTGGTCTTATTTGACACGGGAAAATATTAACTCGTGAGTGGGAACTTTGAATACCTGGAACATAAGGACGGAAATTATGGGTTTCTTTGCATGATACTATACGAAGTACGAACTGATGTTACGCTCAGACATACCCCCGTTTACTCGATGTTGTCGGATGAATTATATTGAGCTAGATCTCATAGCAGAACCTCCACCCGAGTCTTGAAGGCTTGGACACGGCAGCTGAAGATGTTTAAATTTGACTGACACGACTAATCTCTTTCCAATTAAGTTATTCGGTTATTCCAAATTATAAATCAAATCAAGATTAGAGAGGGAAGGGGATGGAGTGTTCGTATCCCGTTAGCAACAACTGTGGCCAATTGTATTAAATATAGTATGTTTAAAAGTAAATGATATTTTTATATGTAATCTAGTGATTCGGAGATCGACGCAAGACTGGCAGAACTGATAACAGTAGTTTTTTATTTTCTTTTGTTTTTATTATCAAATGTCAAACCATACCAGACGTTAGTTACTCACTACCCAATAAGAAAACCATCTCTTTATTATTTAATCGACAAATTAAATCATGTAAAATTTGTAATCTAATTGATAGTTGCCATAAACCTGGTAAACCACGCTATGATGCTTCTTTTTAAGTGATAACATAGATATATTTATTTTATCTATGCGTGATAAGCACTTAGTTCTCAAAATGGAAAAGATTAATTCAATCGAGCAAAAGATAAAAAGACCTAGTAGTGAAATGTGTAGGTTATGTATGTCAACAAATGCAACGATTCCAGTGTTCCCAAAGAAGAATGTCAAGAATAGCAAAGTCCCTTTAGTTTGTAAAATAAAGTCCAGTGTGAATATCTTGGTAAGTTATTATTCAGCAAGAAGTTCTAGATCCAAAACTGAGTCTTATGATTAGGCCCAAATAGCCTACTTCGTCTTTTACATATTTAAAGCATGTAGTTTTCACCATATAACTGTCTGGGTAAACGCTCAAGGTCATAAGCAGAAGCAAACTTTGAGTACAGTTGGCCTACAACCTCACCTAGCCTTACCAAGTACCCTGTACAAGCTTGCATCTGAGGATTTGTGGTGTCAATTTACTAATACTATATATATGTAACTTAGCAATATACAACATAACATGTTTAGAACACCCCTAAATTTCCTGAGTTTGTAGTGTTCATTGATAGAGCCCACATATTTTTTTTATCAGCCTCCCCTCTGTTCTGTCCTAAAATCAATTCTTTTATGTCCAGGGAAACCATCCTTGGATATGGAGGGGTAGTAAAGTTTAAGATTTTAGTTGCAGCACCTGGCCATTCCATGAGCTGAGGCATTCAGCTGGCTCATTCATTTTAGCTTGTTGACAAATCAGCCGTTGAGAGGCGACCGGATAGAGCCCGGACAGTGTTTTAATGGAATAGGGAATCAAACCCCTATCCCTATGGTTATGAAAAATTTGCAAACGATGTTTTAATTGGGCTAATGTACTAAAATGTGGAAACCTTCTCTCTGTAAGCATGGAGAGTATACCATTAGTGCTGCAGCATATAAACTACAAACCTCAAGTTTTATCACAAAATATAATATTTAATTAAAAACTGTGCGTTCTATGTTCCTATAAAAATATTGCTTTTTAAATGCAAATTCATTTGATGAGGAATGTAAAGGTTTTAGACTTTGGTGTTTATATGCAGCTGCAACAATAGATCTATGCTTCCAGGGAAAATTGGTTCCCACTTAATTAAATTTACTTGCTTAAAACGTCATTTACAGTTTTCACTCCACGTTGTAAGCGGGACCCGTCACATTAAGCCGCTGGTAAATTCAATTCAGTTAATTATCCAATCTGAGGAACAGTCGGCCCTAGTTAGTAGTTTGTAACAAGACTACACCTCATCATCCATCAAAAACACTCATTACACTCATCATTCACTCTCATCATATTCACCTTAAAATGCCCTCTAAGAATGGTCTCTGTGTCTCAGAGCAAAGTATCAGAGCTGGACCTGCGGCTCCTCTTTCGGGCTGCCTCTAAAAGAGGTCAATTAAGAAAACTGTGAGAAGGTAGGCGGACATTGGCCGATAGCTTGTGACAGCAGCTATCTCTTATTCTTAGGAGTGTGCGGTAGAGGGGGTGACCTTAAATTATATTTCATAATAACAATGTAAAACATGATCATAAACAACCAGTTCAGACAGTCTTATTCTGGTTTATTAAGGGAGCAGTAGTCTGCTTTGCTTGTGGTAGATGTTACGAGCACAATAATAACCTACTAGATGACCCGTATTGCTCCGCAATGTTTACATTTATAGCAGCTGGGCATTTTTAATACTTTGCCCATATGTTTTATCTCAATCAAATTTAAATTCAGTGCCAAAAAAATCGTTTGTCCACGCATAACTCCTCTTTGAGGTAACTAAATATGTCAAATGATGTCTCTAATGAAAGAGAGAGACATGATTGGTCCATGATTCACTGAGTGTTCTTAGACCAAAACGAACAATTTATCTCTATTAGAACCTGAAATTTGACAGGGCAAAGCTAAGAAAACATGGGAAAAAAACCTTTTGAGTATAAGCGCGTTGATGTTTGATGACTAATCTATGCATAAATACCTTTCATTAAAATAAATGAAGAAACTCTGCTTGATATAACGGTCGCACTGACTGCCATTAGATTTTCATCAATTCTTTTAATATATAGATAAAGTTATCTTTGTATATTTTTTTATTTAACTTATTTCACAATACTACATGCATTGACCTGTCCAAGAAGAACTTGACGGACAGGCCGGTTTTAACTATTTACATGCATTTTACATATATACGAGTATAATTACAAATAATCTCCTACCGTGGCAGAAGTGGGTTTAATGTTATATATTTTTCTGTTAATGTATGATATGTGAATAATAATGGTTATAGATCTAAATTTGTATAAATGCTAAATAGCTAATTTATTACTAAATAAATTTGAAGACAAAAACATAACTGCCCGGCAAGGGGGAGACCTGGGTTCAAATCCCGGTTCGGTCCAAATATTTTTGTCTTCAAATTTATTTAGTAATAATGGTTATATATATTTAATAATACTTAAATATATTTTTTATTGATTATTTTTATTTATTTTTTTAATATTTCATAATACTTATAGTAATTTTGTACAAATCATAAAGCTATGGTTTCCTAGAAAAACGTTCACCACTAAATTACGGCCGTTATTGTAGCGGTGAACGCAACGGTGATGGTGGACGTAACACAATATTTAAACAGATGTAGACAAAAACAACTTTTGACATGTTGTTTTTTAGTTGTCAAAGTTTATTTACATGTGTAATGGACAAGCTAGACTGTTGTTTACAAAACAAAATGTGTCACCTGGTGAGAAAAACCTTAACTAGTTTTCACCGCTAACTTTACGTCCACCGTTTTCTAGGAACCCACTCCCATCTGATTGTATTGAAAACAGAACTCACCGTCATATTACGACCGTAATGTAGCGGTCACCGCTTTCTAGGAAACCATAGCTTTAGTATCAAATTTTGGTAAAGGCTGGTTTTTTTTACCATCAGGTTTTTGTAAAATAAAGCAATTAGTAACCATCCTAATAACCTTACGACCTGACTAATCATTTGTTTTAAGATGGATGTATCAAAGGCAATGAACATGTTTTGAATTTGAATGTAAATTGTTTAGTTGCTTATCTACAGTCTATGTGTTTCAGATCAAAAAGGATGATGGGTTACCAGTTAAGATATGTGATGATTGCAACACACAAGTGGAGTCAGTTTATGGTTTTCTACAGTTATGTGAAGCATCAGATACATTCCTTCGACAACGCTTTGGAGTTCCCATGTCATTGAGAGCCAGATACAATGCACTTGTACGCATTATTGAAGCGAGTGGTGTAAATCCAGACCGCTTGTAATGCTGTAAATTTATGTAATTTAATGAGTGTAAAAAATCTGTGTAATTTATAATATTGTGCTACTTTGTTTAATTTGTTTAGTATTTCTATAAATACATTTCTATAAAGAAAATAGTCTCCATTACTTGCACACTACCCACAGATTTGGTAACACACTGAAGTAGATAAAATGTGTATAAAATATACTCCTACTAGGACAGGTGTTCTCGATCTTTTCTGTTCAAGCAGCCTTTAATCTGTGATGTAGTGTACCCCATATTTCCCTACCACAAAGTAAACTGAAATAAAAAGTAATATCTTAACTTTGTTGATGTACATTTCAAACATTAAAATTGTTTGATTATACGAGGGCCACTATTTATATTTTGAGCCTTGGCAACACTGATTGTAATTGAGTATCAGCTGATATTTTCATTTAAAACTTTGACATTGTTAACCTATAAATCAAAACATTTTGTCAATAAAGCGTTGTTTTGCTCCTTACAGTGGATTTAAAAAGTTTGTGCTGAGGAAAAAATGGAATTTAGTCGTGAAAACTTTTGTGCAATGATTTACTATGATTTCCGGCGTGGATTGACAAGACAAGAATGCATTAATAAATTTGACTTTGGGCCTCACTCACCTTAAGGTTAGGAAGACTACGATGTCTTGAAGATTGTAGGATATTCACGCCAAAACACACACAGACATAAATGCACAACAGTCTTCACTTCCGACTTCCTGGCACCTATAAACGCATGCCGTTTAAGGGCTTTCGTCCGGTTCCTAACACGCTATGAACACAACCACTGACTAATTAGATGAGTCACTAGCCGGGCGTGAGGGGAAGAAGGGGAGGCTTGCTTATCTCTATGCAGTTTTGTTTAGCCATCAGCTGATTCAGCTTCTTCTTTACTGTGCTATGTGATCGGCTTATCTCGACGGACGGATTTGACAAGGGCTTATAACTCTAGTGACATAAACAAAGATTCTGTCAAATTTCTCTTTCTCCAATTTGACTCCTTGTACAAAATTGTACTGCCCTCCCACTGAACAGTGTTCCTGCCTCCATTACGCGGTTCACATATTTTTGAGCCGTAGGCTTTATTTTAACTTTTCATGTCACTATAATGATTTTTACAGGCCTATGTAATTTCTGTCACACTAACACGGCACTTTGTACAACTACGTTTTGTTTGGTGGTTACAGTATGGACAATGTTTTTTATCTTTGGGAAGGATCGGTTGAAGACTTACAACAGAGCATCTAAATCTCCAAACAAACTCCATTAAATTCACTCAGAAATGGAGAATTTCTAGGATCCTCTAACCGTGCTAGTGTATCAATAACTTCACTCTGTACAAAGCAATGGAATAGTCACTATTCTGATGGATGAAAGCATTTTAACAGGATCCTCTAACCGCTAGTGTATCAATAACTTCACTCTGTACAAAGCAATGGAATAGTCACTATTCTGATGGGTGTGAAACATTTTAACAGGATCCTCTAACCGCTAGTGTATCAATAACTTCACTCTGTACAAAGCAATGGAATAGTCACTATTCTGATGGAGTGAAAGCATTTTAACAGGATCCTCTAACCGCTAGTGTATCAATAACTTCACTCTGTACAAAGCAATGGAATAGTCACTATTCTGATGGGAGTGAAAGCATTTTAACAGGATCCTCTAACCGTGCTAGTGTATCAATAACTTCACTCTGTACAAAGCAATGGAATAGTCACTATTCTGATGGGAGTGAAAGCATTTTAACAGGATCCTCTAACCGTGCTAGTGTATCAATAACTTCACTCTGTACAAAGCAATGGAATAGTCACTATTCTGATGGGAGTGAAAGCATTTTAACAGGATCCTCTAACCGTGCTAGTGTATCAATAACTTTAGACATTTTGCTGTCCCCTAAAATATACAAGGCGAAGGATTAAATTGATTTAACGGTTATAAATAAAGGAGGTAATAAAATATTTCTGAGATTGTGCTTGTTAAAACAGTATTTATGCCATAACAGTCCTTTAATTTAACAACCAAACCAATAATAATGCATCTTCTTATAATAAATTAAAAGAAATGCTGAAATGTAAACAGTAACAACACTAACGGATCATTTGAAGTAATCATACATTAACAAAGCAGAAACAAATCATAGTAAATTCCTACCTACATTATAAAAAAAAAAGAAAAATAAAAGTTTGATTAATTTAAAGGTAATGAACCTTTCATATAAAAAAATCAATCACAGATCATAAACTATTTCCAATAAAGCATAAAATGTAAATTGTAATAATGTGTGAACCGTTAAAATGTACATATATTTGATTTTAACAAAGTGACATCAAAATTCTACTTTCAGTTCAATAAATACTGAGAATGATTACTGTGACAATAATTGTAAAACATTTGAACACATCATATAATTAACAAAGTGGATTAATAGAACCTCACTCACACAAATAAATGCTGACAATTTCTATGTTTTATAGATCTGTTGTGTCCTTGTGGCAAATCAAACCTAGCCTAGCATTAAAACTAACTCTTTTTTAATTAACTTTTTAGGCACTGGATTCAAAAAAATAGTTAATAAAGTTATCTGAACAATTTAGGTACAATATCAATATTTTAGTACAGCCCACTTTCATAAATACATGACAAATAATTATAACACGTAAGCTTGAATTTATGACACGTAAGCTTTTGAATATGAAACACTAGCAATTTTTCTAATAGCAATAATTTTATCGTAAAAACCTGATTTAATGTGCAAATTTATGGAAAAGAAAGTTACTTGATGGCCTTGTTAATTTGCACAAGATTACAAATGGATACAAACCAACCAAATAAAACAAAAACAAGATTTGTGTTTAATCTTGTTTTTTTTTCTAACATGGATGGTATTTTGAACAATACTGAATACACCCACATATGTGTGGGCATTTAACTGGGCTAATACTCTAAACTTGGGTAAATATTGAACATTTGCCTCTTCTGCAGATGAAATTATCCGCATTAAACATCTGTCCTTAAAATTTTAGTTTATGAACAATTACTTTGTAAAAATACATAAATAAAACAAATAAACATACACTAGAGTCTCTATAACACAACCTGATTGTTAATAACTTGATTAAGATTCAGAATAAGCAGAAAATAAGCCAGTTAGTTAAAGAAAAACACAGTTGAATGAAAGGCGTCTCTTGCTAGAGTGAAAGGCAATTTGAAGATAAGGAGAGAGAGGGCAATGTTGCTGGTGTGATGGCTGATTCAGTAGCTCACAAGACTGCAGCCCTGCCTCAACCAACGGTCTTTAGTTTATTTGTTGGTAAGGTCACCACACAGGCTGCATAAGTATGGGCTGGCAGATTTAAACTGTGTTTAAAAATATATATGACACGTAGAATCTGACAACTGACACAAAGTATCACAATTTTTGGGAGTAGGATGCAGTATTAAATACAATTGCCAGAAACACAAAAGTGAAACTATAACTTCAGTTATTTTTCAAATTTCCTTTTGAAGTAACCAAATTTTCATGTTACCAGTACTTTAATAGCAAGACTCTAGTGCATTATGTTAAATATGTGTTTATAACATTGTGTTAAAATATTGATTGAATGAAAAATGCAAAAACCCCTCTCAGCTTCTAACCCCCACCCAATTCTTCTCAGTTAACTTTCTCTCAATTAAATCAGCTGATCTCCCTTTACCCTAATGTTGCCTATCACAGCTTTTAACTCAATGTTGTTCCTACATATCACAGGGGTGGTTGTGAGGAATGTACTTTGGTAACTTGAGGTAGATTGTTGATTTATTTGCCACTCTTGGCGCCACTGGCCTTCAACGCCTGGTCCAGATCTTGGATGAGGTCTTCCACAGACTCAAGGCCGATGGAAAGACGGATCAAGTTGCTGGTGATGCCGAGCTCCTTCCGCACATCAGCAGGCACCGAGGCATGAGTCATCAGTTCCCTGAAACATTCCGTAGAGGATTAACAATACTGATTCTATAGTTTGGAAATTATGTTCAGGGCTAGAATCAAGTGAGACAAATTCCCTGGGGCTCAGACTCCTATGGGAGGGTCCTTCATTCTATTATGTTCAGTATGTGTATTTAAAAACAATGATACAAGGTATATAAGTACAGCACAATTACATAATTATGTAAAATTTAATACCTCTAGTTTTTCTTAGGTGAAATAGAAACCTCCTAAAATAGAATGGACCTGAGCTTAGGCTGAACCCCATCCAACATAAAAATTCTCTGAGAGGACCTCAAATGTGTTATTTTGTAACTCATTTACCAAACTTTTCTTGCCCCCTTGATCTTGGTAAAAGTATTCCATATACCTCCCCTAGTAGGTAACCCTAAAATATCCAGTAGGTCCAGCATAATCTGTGATGAGGGGAACCCTAACCCAATACTTCTAAACAGATTTAAATTCTAAAAGGCTTTAAAATGGCTTTTTTTACACCTGAATGTTCAATGTGTGTAACCCCATTCTACCACAACACCATATAGGATAGCCTGTGTCCGCAGGCCCAAAAACCCTGCCTATGGCCCTATTTACATTAAGTGGTTCATCTCAGAAATAAAAGAAGTCATACACTCGTCATCATTGGGTTGATTACCTACACTAGATAAAAATCAGGACTGGTGGGTAAAGACGAGTTTGTGGCTCAGTAAACATTGTACTCAAGACCTCGGGTTCGATACCCAGCGCAGGCACATGATCACGCAGGATCACTTTCCCGAAGAAACAATTTGTGATTCCTATAAACCATCAGTTTGACAACTGATTAAAATACTACAGTAAATCCCCTTTATTAAATGGCATATTTGAAAGAAAAACTTACGGATGATCAGCAAGACTTTCATATCCTCCAAGGCTCTCTGCGAGTGTGATGACTCTCAACGCTTTCAGGAAAGCTCTCGCCTCGTCCAACCCTCCTCGAATGTAGAACGACAACATTCCGCTGCAGCCTGACCACACTCGTCGTGCAACTTCATGTTGCGGATGGGATGGCAGACCTGCCCATAACAAATGTCCAAGCATGAATGCTTAGTGTTTAAACTGAAATCTAAGTCATACTTCTGACCTATCAGCCTCAAAACAAGAGTATGGCAACATGGATTTACAACAGATTATTTTGAATGCTAATACCAATTAGAATTAAGAAAGCTTTTGTGAGAAAGTCAAATAGCTGTGGGGAAAGAGTGTTTCAGATTTTCATGTGGCTTAGGTTCAAGTTTAATTAAAACGGAACGTCTTGCCTTATCAGGGAGGCAGCTCCTGTTGGGATTTGCAAAAACGGTAAGTAGTTATATACGTACAGTTGTTGTAAGTTGTCTGTATGATCCGGGAGGGGGAGTGGGGAGGGCCAGAAGAAAAGTTCTTGGACTTTTACTGGTCTTAAAGCAAGCAAAAAGACTATGTAAATTCTTTACCTGGGTGCATTACTTTCTCCACCAACGGATGGCTCTCCAAAAACACTCCTACAGCTAGAGAACTCTTCATGTGCTGATCCATCCTGAGCTTCAGAGTCTTGAGACTTCGTAATACCAGGTAGCAGTCGAATGGTGAAGGTACGATTCCCATTGCTGTAGCAAAATATTCACTTTTCTTACAAGGTTAAATTCTTCAGCTTCAATGGGTTTCTTTTTGCCTGTCATAGATTTAGGAGAAAATATTTAACCATCAGGTCACTCAACTTTCTAATTCTGATTACTTATGTATCATTGTTATAAAAATAGTGTGTAAATTGTAATCCTCCTTTATTATTCCACAGAAATTATATTTTTATCATTTGTCAAGTTTAGTTCTTAATTCTTATGTTTCAACATGTTAGAAACCTAATGAAAATAAAATGACTGACCATTCTGTAAGAACTTGAGCCTGTCGTAGATGTCTGTGTTGTTAGTAGTGACAGATCCCATGACAACGTCCGAGTGGCCGTTCAGGTACTTGGTGACAGAGTAGATGACCAGATCTGCTCCCAACTCCAGAGGTTTCTAGTCATCAAAACCACAAGTCACATGTTTATCTTTAACATTTTTTGTCAAAATTACCTGTGTAACATTCTTATTTTTACAGACAAAAATGTTTGGACTGAACCGGGACCTGAACCCGGGTCTCCCACTTGCCGTAATATAGCGGTGAACGTAACAGTGAGGGTGGAAATAATGCAATATTAAAACAGATGTTGACAAAAACCACTTTTGACATGTTGTTTATTTACTAGTCAAAGTTTATTTACGCATTTATGAATGGAAGAGCTTGGCTTTTATTTACAAAACAAAATGTGTCACCTTACGAGAAAACCTTAACTAGCTTTCATCGCTATTTTATAACCGATCTCAAGGAAAACACTCTCATATGGTTGGATTGAAAACAAAACTCACTGTCATATTACGGCTGTAATGTAGCGTTCACTGCATCCTAGTAAACCATAGCTTAATAGTAAACCACTGTAACAGCCGTATCTTCTAAACTATTTAAATCACACTACAGGTTTCTAAACACTGTTTACTTTGATTTTATTTTTAATAATAAAAACTTTAACAGCAGTTTATTTCTCAATATTATTTGCATCGTGACAAATATTATTGCTTGTCACTCGTCCCAAAAGTCACTTTTTAATTCTTGCTCATTTAACATTTGTAAACATTAAACTTTAGCTTGTATCAAATGCTTCACTTTAGGACCTATTGATGAAATATACTATTGTTTCAACCACCTTACTCTGCTAAGTTAAATCAATCAAGATAAAAATTAAAATTACTGATTTTCTTTATCAGTAATGGCCAGTCACCTGGAAGTAAGGAGTCAAGAAGGTGTTGTCGACAACTATAATTATGTCCTTGTTAAAGGCTTTGACGAGTTCAACGATGCGAGGTACGTCCATCACCATCAACAGCGGGTTTGTTGGACTCTCCAGCCACACCATCTGTCACAAGCAACAAATTTCAATTATCTGATTTTTTTAAATAAAAACTCCCAAAATGTTTGTGTTTTTTGGAAATGTTATTTTTGTTAATTGGATACAAAAAAAATGTTTTCGGTAATTTTCAGTAGTTTCTGTGTTGCTATTTTAAGAGAGTATCCAATAACTATCGAGCACACACCTATTACAAAAAATGCAGACAGACTAGTTCATATTTGGGCTTATTCTGTTTTGCTCCATCCTGTCCTGAGAAATCCCGAGTATTTTAAATTTCCCATCCTGAAATCAAACAGTTCATCCCTAGTTCTTTTACGGATAAACAAGACCTGAACATTTGTACAGGAGAAACTTTGGTATTTGTACAGGAGAAATGGCTCAATTTATAGACCAAGAGTACATAAATAACTAGCTGTGTAAACTCTACCTCATGCTAAAACTAACCTTGGTATTAGGTTGAAGTTGAGCACAAAACTTGTCAGGGTCTGTTCCGTTACAAAAGGAAGTGGATATCTGGAATCTTGCAGTGACGTTTCGGAACAGCCTGGAAAGTGTAAAGGATTAGTAAGTTTACTCTAGTAAGGTACATCCACTTTTAATGTTTATTTCCCTTAAAGGAATGCAAATCTTAACACATTTGCTGCTAGCGGCGCGAAACTGTGCCACGGTCATAACATTGAATCAAAAACAACATTTTCATACTAAACATATTTTTAGGGATAAATGTGTTAAAATCCTGATTTACCATGAAATTTCATTTTAAACATACAGTACAGTCTCTATAATCCGGCCTTTCGCCACTCCGACACGTCCAGTAATCCGGTGCTGTGACCATGTCAACTACCCACCTGTTTTCAAATCTTTACTTGTCTGTAAAGCGCATGACGTACATGTCGTCTGTATTGATTACTTCAGTTCACTGCAGACAGTCTGAGAAAAGTGCGATGTTTATTGCTAATCTGTATTTCCGTTCAGTACGGCCCGTGAGATGTCGCAAAAACTTAAACACGTTACTTTGACAATAGATAAAAAGTACGTGATTTTAAAAAGATTAGAATGTGGTGATAAGCTAGCTACTCTATCCAAGGAATTCAACATTGGCAGATCACAAGCTCACAGACATAAGGAAGAAAAAAATTGAAATTGAATAATTTTTTAAGAGTAGTGAATTATTTTCCAATGTAAGAAAGGTTATTCCTGGCCAATTGAGTCTTTTTTAGTGAACCTCCACTAATCCGGAATTTTCGCTTATCGGTGCTTCCTGATCCCGATATAGGGCCGGATTAGTGAGATTGTACTGTACTACAATAATAAACTGTCCTCTTTTAGGTTTTAAGAAAATTTCCGTTGAAAAATCAATAATAAGATATTTATGCCGTCAGCATGGTATGCCTTAGACCGGGGACCATGAAATGAGCACTGATCCTGATCCAAGAAATAACTGAAATTGGGTGGTTTTCAGCCCCCACATTAACAGTAGGGACAAGGTTTTAAACACAGCTGAAGATAATATTATGCATGCGATTCAGAAGCATGGAAAACTCATAGTTTATGATAAACCATAAACAGCTTGGGTGTTATCTTTTACAGCACGCTTGTCGTAAAACTGTTAACTGTTCTTACACGACCTTTGATTTTCACAATACACAGCTACTACCAATAAATAATTTCACACATTTTTTCAACAACAAAAAATAGAGTAGCAAGAATATGTCAAAATTGTTTTTTAAAGGGTAAGTACTTTCTCTTGCTGGAAGGGAAGACTTTTGACATGACATTTATGAAATACAGCCAAAAAAATTGAAAAGATAAAAAAGTTATCTTTAAAAAAAAACAATTAACGCTCAATACTTTATAGCATTATTATTTATTAAACCATTTATTTTGTATTTGACTAACCACTTGCAACTAAATCAGCTGATTACTTACCGGCCAGTTCCTCCGTAGATGTCATCGACGCTGAGCAGATGGTCGCCCGCGCTGAGCAGGCTGGTGACGGCTGTGGTAGCACCAAGACCAGAGGAAAAGCACAGCCCGTGCTTGGCATCATCCAGAGCTGCCAAGCACTTCTCCAAGCATTGTCTGGTGGGGTTGCCACCAGCGAGTACTCAAATTGCTGCAATCACATCAGAAACATCATAGATGTTGCTTGAAGGAGTTAGATTTAACAAGAAAACTTCACAGAATAACAAGCTTATGGGCATCTGAAATTCCACATTACTCATACCTTGAACTCTGCTGGGCCCTCTTGTTTGAAGGTGGTAGACAAAGAGATCGGAGGAACTACAGCCATCGACTCCCATTGCTCAGCTTCAGAACCAATGTGGATAGCTTTTGTTGAGAAATGTTTGTCTTTCTTCCATAAATATCCGTTCTCAGACATCTAAATAACAAAAATATTAGATAATCAAAATTCCAAAGCTCTTGATGAGCTAGCCTTCCTTTCAATCTTGCTGTTAAGCAGGGCAAGAACTACATAAGAACTGGCAAGAACTACATAAGTACTGCCCAGTGCCCAGCCACTTTAGCCGCACACTATATAACATCACTCCGCTCCAGCTCCAACTGGCCTTGTCACGGTCACTTTCAGGCTCACACACAAGTCAAACTGTCAAAATTTTGGTCCTGCTGGGCCCTTGAGAAGACAAAAAGAGAGCGTCTAAAGTGTTTCTACTTTATCCTGTGAGCCTGTACTCCTTTCTATTCCTTTTGATAATATATCCTAACCTAGTGCCTTATTTCCTAAATTGTGTCAAAAGTGTCAAAAAAAGTATCTTAGGCAGATTGGAGCTACAATGTTGATATTTCACTTTTTTATAAGGTTTACAGAACTCTAAAGGTAATCCTGTAACTGTTTTTCACTTAACTCAAGGAGATTTTTCTTTTAAAAGTTGGAAAATCTGCTTCCAATCCGCTCTTTAGAATATATTGGTTTTTTATTATTAAAAGTTTTAAATTCACAATAATACTATTTATAACGGCGGCAACTGTCTACATCCGTCACTTTTTCTTTTCTACTTGTACTAACCACCCTTGATGTAGATGATATCATTTATTTACCTTAAAATTAGGATAAATCTAATAATATTATATGAAAAAAACTATATTAACTAAATATTAGATGATAAAACAAGGATACTAACGACTTGAAGTGACAACTGTTGTTCAGTGAGGTTGGACTAGCTATGTCAACACTATATAACGATGGAAATAAATACTAACTATTGGTGATAACGATGACAATGAATAAGTCATAACTATAATTGACTAGGTTAGAATTAACAGTAACAACTCTGTTTCCCAACTCTGTTTCCCGCTTTAAAACACTGACCTACTGAAACGTTGGCACCCTATTTCCTTATTTATCTTCAGTACAGTAATGTAACCAAACTAGTACTTTGAGTGGAAATAACTGTATTAGAGTCATTAGTTGCGGTGAAACTAATATGATGTTTGCATTTCAAACCTGATTGTTGTAAAATGGAATAATAAGTTAAAACACTTTTAAGTTAAATAACAATGTGATAGTTGAACAGGACAATGTGATTAGACGGAGAGGACAAATTCACGTAGACTTGTGTCCCAAAAGGGAAATTTTGTAATACTTTGAAAATAATAGAAAAAATGTAATAAATTCATTTATTTAGGCTACCTGTCAGATTTAGAAAGGTAAGAATTATCTGTTTTACACTAATTCTTTATTATTTTTGAGCGTAGAATGAACATTCTAGATAGTTTTGAATTTCTCTTTCAGAATTATTTTTCCAGTGCCACCTGAAATAACTTTTGTTGGTAGATGCTAATAACAATACCTTATGGAAGATGTGCTTTTCAATAATACCTTAGTATAAGTAAACAACTAAATTGTAATCTACATGCTTATGCGTAAGTCAATAATCATATCAATTACCATAACTTTGTTTTTGTCAACATGTAGACAAGATTTAAGGTTGAAAGAAAAATTGAGTTGTCACGCTATGTCAATCATCTAATGATAAGGCTTCAAGAACATGCATAAATTATTTAAATATATTTCTACAACCGTAGCCTAAATTTCAACTTATAAATTTAGCTTAAAATCTTCAAAGTAATACAAGATCTGAAATATTGACAGCCATCATACTTGACACAGTAATGCACAGTTAGTAAACCCAGATGAGCCCTTATACAAACTACAAGAGCATTCAATTAACACTTTCACTGCGATCGACATGTTGAATCATGAAAATTGCATATGTTTACATGCAAATTGCACGGATCCCATAGGCACCCGTAGCAGAGATAGTGTTAACTGGCAATAGAGAAAGCATACAGCCTGGGCAACTATTACAAAGTTGTCTCTACCATCAATCTATCTCACTCCACCTTTCAATTTCCCATAGTCACTTGAGCAAAATTGTCAGTGGTGACAGCCCACGGAACTGCTTGTGTAGAATAGAAACTCCAGGACTACACTTGGTCCTGGGTTGCACACTCTACCTACCTGCCATGGGTCAACACTCAAGTATGGCGTAAAGCAAGGTGAGCACTGAGCAGAAAAATTATATGTATTTTTTCTAAAGTAGAATTGAGCGTCGGACCTTGGCCCAACCTGGGACTCGTACAGATTTACCAATATACATACAGTACTCATTTAACACTTTCACTTTGCGTTTTTATGGAATAAATGCAATTTTAAAATATCATATTAATTGTAGGGATCATTTTAGTAAATAAATTCGTAACATTTTGCTTATTAATTCCATTGCAGGGATTTGCATTGCAAAGCTTAAGAAAAGATGAGCACAGCTTTTATTTTAAGCGTTATAAAGGTCAAAGAGTAATGTTTATTTGAATATTGATGAGTGCTATTGTAATCAGTATTAGTCATTGTTCTTAAAACTGACATTGCTCATTCAGGCTGTCTTAGCCATAGAAAATTGTAGGTGCTTCACAACCAAAATAAACAGTAATAATCTAAAAAGAACAATGGTTTCTTAATTCTTCATGTTTAACATAAAGTTTGATAAAAATATTAACTCAATTGAAAAATGTCTTTATTTACAACATTGTTTATCTCTTACGATTTGTCCTCCAATTTCATAAAAAAATTATTCTTTTTTCTCATGAAAGGGCGGAAAAGTCTGAGATAAATAATTTTGTAATTGATCTCTGCCAGTACTATGAACTTTCAATCTAATGTCTTAATTTACACAGTGAAGTTAAAACTGAACAGTTTCTAACTACTTTAAAAATGATCTGCAATAAACCTCAAACAGACCTACTTTATGCACCTGTGGATAAACCCTACAAGAGGCATTAGATCCGGTTATGTAATCTACAGTGGTATCATGTAGTTTTGTCTGATATTTGATTATTTTTATTATTATTATTATTGACAGATTCAGCATCATAAACATGTTATGTATCAAGTAACAGAATGAACCAGAATAGAAACTTAGCTCCAATCCTGATGAAAATACATTCTTGACTAAGCATGGGTAAAACTGAGCGTTGAAGTAATTCTTGACTTTTTCCAATAAAATAATGTTGTACAGTATTCTCTATAAACCTTCACTTTGGCATGAGTTTTCTGGAAATTGAACCATTATAAAACACATTTTTATCAAAATATCAATAACTTGGTTCAATATTGAGATATCATATTTTTAGTATTTGAAAACTATTGGTAATAAAACTATAAATTAAAAACAATCCTTAGCAAATATTATAAATATCTCTTAAATTTTGATTTGTTGCATTATATTCAATTGTAGGGATCATTTTAGTAAATAAATTCGTAACATTTTGCTTATTAATTCCATTGCAGGGATTTGTGCAAAGCTTAAGAAAAGATGAGCACAGCTTTTATTTTAAGCGTTATAAAGGTCAAGAGTAATGTTTATTTGAATATTGATGAGTGCTATTGTAATCAGTATTAGTCATTGTTCTTAAAACTGACATTGCTCATTCAGGCTGTCTTAGCCATAGAAAATTGTAGGTGCTTCACAACCAAAATAAACAGTAATAATCTAAAAGAACAATGGTTTCTTAATGTTTAACATAAATTTTGATAAAAATATTAACTCAATTGAAAAATGTCTTTATTTACAACATTGTTTATCTCTTACGATTTGTCCTCAATTTATAAAAATTATTCTTTTTTTCTCATGAAAGGGTTATCTGAGATAAATAATTTTGTAATTGATCTCTACCATATGAACTTTCAATCTAATGTCTTAATTTACACAGTGAAGTTAAAACTGAACAGTTTCTAACTACTTTAAAAATGATCTGCAATAAACCTCAAACAGACCTACTTCATGCACCTGTGGATGGGCATTAGATCGGTTATGTAATCTACAGTGGTATCATGTAGTTTTGTCTGATATTTGATTATTTTTATTATTTACATTATTTACTGATTCTTGCAAGGTTATCTTTATTATTACTATATTATGCAATGAGTTTCCAATGTATTGCTGTTGTTGCTAGAATTTATCTCTGTTATTGAATATTGATAATATGCATCTGTTTACTTTCTCCCCAATAATGTATGTATTTTAATAACAAGTTTTCACGGAGACATTTTCAAAATTGGTTTTATTGACAAAAAACCTACAAATAATAATTTGTGGGACAACTTGTGGGTTCTAATATTCGCAATCCCATATCCACGGTTAGGCTCAGTAGGACAACAGGTTTAGAACCATAGTGTTTGAATTGGGACGTTTGGTTAGTTTGCTGTAAACACTAAACTGTTTTGATTCCAGTGATTGTTACCAGGATGTGCTACTAGTAGGTGTAGCTACTCATTTGCCTCACGCAGCTGAGTGGACTATATACCTGAGGTGCAAAACCAAGCGCCTAGAACGGCACTTAAACCCACAATTTAAGGCTACAGATACTAGTGGGTGGTCTAGCCACTTGACCATAGCTTTACAGCAGCTGTCACTTCAATGAGATTTCAAAGATTATTGATAAATTTTATTTATTAAGAAAAGTTGTTAGGGGGCAGCTGAAAATTTGCTGAGGCAAAATATATCTAAATTCATTCTTACTAGGATGTGAACCCCCTAAACCTTCCAGCTTCAAGTCCCTTGACAAGGTTATACATCTGGTTTTACCAAGTCCTTTAGTTCCAGATCAGTCCCTTTTTTTGGCCAGTAAAGATAATCCCAAATGGAAAGAATTCGAGAGTTAAATTTCAGAATTTGACAACACTATAATAAAATGGCCAAAAAGGAGAGCGTGCCTGCAGGGCTGCAGAGACCAAATACAGGCGTGAAGAATCAGGTACCGCGCCAGTGAACAGGTAACTGATAAACAATCATATCACTCATGTGGAAACACTCATAGCCAAACTAGCATATTTAAGACAATGCTAGCAAGCTGGACTTTGATTCATTGATAGCATAAACATGTAGAAGTGTATCGTTTGTAAAATTTTATGGAAATGTTCTTATTAATGAGTGGATTAATTAAGCGCCTGGGCCTATGCTTACCAGCAGTAGGTGCTCCTAGCCCTAGGTGCCTATTGGTAAATCCAGCCATTAACATTGCGTATTGGCTATTAACATTGCTGACTGGCAGGCTACTGTATCAAAAAATTAAGTGATAATAATAAAAAATCATTTATTGCGGAAACATTTACATGTCATGAAATCGTCAACTATATTCTGACATCGAAGTCCCATTCAGACATACATTTTGTTCATTCACTTGCTGTCATTTATTCAAATTGTCCACTATTGCACTTTTGTCAATTAGTGTTTTCCACATTCTCCCAGCTATGTGCTATAAACTTGTCTGTGTTATAAAATGCTTCTGCGACCAAAACTGTTTTTAAAATAAGCTTTGAACTCCTTAGGCGTTAGAGCACTTTTGATGGAATTTGGCAGCCGGTTGACAAGTTGAACTCCTGCCTGAGAAGGCAAACGTTAATGAACTGCCGTTCTGTGCCTTACAGTTTTCCCTCCCTCTAGTTTCATAAGAGTGAATATCACTTACTCATACGGGGTCACATTTTGAGCTAAAATGTAGACAGGTGTCAAGAATATAGAGGCAAGGTACAATGTCAACATTTTTAAACTTTTGAACAGTGGCCTGCACGACTCTCTTGTTTGAAGTTTCGCGATCGCCTGCTTTTTTTGCAGAAAGAAAATTCTTGAGAAATTTGTATGCATTTGAAGAACCACCCCACAATGCTAATCCGTAGGAAATATGTGGGTAGATTACTCCGTAGTACGCCGTCATCAGTACCTGACTAAGTGTCATAAAAACACATATGAACTAAGAACAGATAAACTAAAAATTAAAGATAATAGAACAAATCTGACACATTCGTGAACCAAAACTGTATAAGTCAACACAAGTCGTTTATTCACAAAAAGTAGAATAGTGAAAGGTTGTCTATAAAGCAGAGATAAGTAGATCAAATGTAGCTTGAGCTGGGGCCTAGCGAACGTAGTAGGCCAAGCTTGTATATTTCTCTTGCCAACGTAGAATTCAAGTGAACAATATATACCACAGAAATTGTTAGGAAGGCAGATTATAAGCCTTTGCCTAATTTAACTTAGTCATGACTTAACTTGCTAGGATTTTGAAACTAGACTACTAAGATAGGTTAGAATACACAAAAGCAAACATGAAATAACACCCTACTAGAAATTAAAACATTGAAAACTGTGAAAAGGTTATACAAATTATGTAACAACAATAATCACAAATTCCAATTACCTTTGATATGTACAAATTCCTGTCAATTTAATACAATCTGCCTCGGCGCCAAAATATCCTGACCTGTGTGTTCACACGTGCGAATCTTGACGTGAATTAAAACAAAACGGAATGGTAACCAGAAGGAAAACAGCACAGCTGACAACGGATTAGCAGACGACTTTGTAAAGCCATGTGGTTAAACATAGATATTTAAATACCGGTACAAAACGTTTTCTATTATTGACTTCAATGTTCTATTACAGTATACAATATATTTTTAGAACAACCTGTAACCATCACTACATTCAAATAAGATAATTTATGGTAATGATTAAGTTCAAAGAGTTCGAGGACCAAAGTAAAAATATCTGTATTCAGACAAATAGCCTGAACCAGTGAGGAAGACTGAGTGTCTCGTGAGTGGCACCAACGCTTTTGAAACGTCCTCAATATAACTTTTATAAATGTTTTGCTTCGCTGTAAAATATTAAAACTAATTAGAACAAAACATTTAGAACAAAATTTTAACAATTCCGTTATTAGTCATCAGAAGTTTCAAGTTAAAAGTATGATAAATGTTTCTTCTAGAACGCACAAAACACGTCTCTTGGGTTATGTTATTAAAATGTTCGCAGGGGAGACCGGGAGAACCCGACTTTAAGATGGGGATATACATATATTCCGTATAATTATTCCAGTTTTGGGGGTTATTGCTATTCCAGTTATGTTAGCCCCCACCTGGAAGATACTGTATGGGCGCCCTTGAGAATGTCGGTTTGCCATGAGTGCAGCCAATGGCCCCAGTGTTTTGATTTTGCCGAAGGCTGGGGACCCCGAGAGAGAGAGACAGCAAACGCTTTTAGAACTTCGATTGCTTTTCTGAGGGATGTTCCAATCCTGTGGGCCAGAATTAAGCCAGAATGATTCCTGAATGCAACGTTGAAATGAGGTTATAGAAGTTACGAAGGAATTAGAAATGAAATACAGCTTAGTAGGTACCCTTGGTAAAACACTTTATGACAAAACAAAACCAGTTTCAATAATAATTTCTATATATATATATATATATATGGAAGCACGGGTACCCGACACGAGGGAAAGATGACTTTCAATACCCAAGGCATAGTCATAGACTTACAATGTACGAACAGGGACCATGGTACGGTATAATTATAAGATTGAAACTGTTCAATTTTCTTCAAAAACTTAAAATGAGAAAATTTTAGCATTTTAAACATAAATTAAATTAACTTGGTAGAAAACCTGCCACCTAATAACAATAGAATATATTTGCTGTTTACAATACAAATATTGTGTAGGTAGCAAAAAAAACACATACAAATTGAAATAACATAAAATGAAACATTCACACTCACTCACACTTATATTATTTCACATCCGACTTAACATCAGACCTAGCTTAGGGGAAGGAGGGGGGGAGACAAGCTAAATTCAAATGCGAACTAAAGAACGTAGTTATCCGTTATATCATCTATGAACTCATCCACCGAGTAATAAGCTTTGCTTAACAGCAAATGTTTTATACAAGATTTGAAAACTTTGCTATTTTCTATTTCTTTTGCATTTTTAGGAAGGTGGTTGAAGAGTTTTATACCTACTTGCATGGGAAGTTGTTCAAATATAGAAGTTCTGTGTTGAAAAATTTGCAAGTGGATTTTTCCTCTTGTGTTGTAATCATAAGTGATTTTGGATTCAACCAACGTTTTCCTAGTTTGGCAATATAAAATCACTCCCAAGATATAGTGACAGGGAAGTGTCACCAAGCCTATTCCTTTAAATATGTCTCGTCACGATTCCCTGAAACTTGCCCTTGAAATGATTCTAATAGCTTCCTTTTACAGCCTAAAAAGCCTCTCAAATTGAATTTTTGAACATCCTCCCCACAACCTCATTCTATATGAAAGATGAGGGAAGATTAGTCCAAAATAAGTTATTCGAAGAATTTGAATAGAGCATGATTTGGCTAAAGTGGATCTGGAATGAGGAACACATTTGTAGGCAAGGATCAGACCAACTGCAGTTTCCAGTTGGCTATACGTTCTTCATGTATTTTGAGAATACAACCAATGCGCTTTACAGGGTCGCCCAAAGGAGCCCTTACATGATATAATGTTGTGTTCAACATGAGTTGTACAAAAAATAACACTTCTGTAGTCCTGTATTCCTAACTAGCAAAACTAATACTTTAACATTATTTTGTAACTATACGAGTAAATACCTTGATTGGTATGGTATCCTGAGTTAACATGCAGAAACTTCTTCCTGGTACATACGGTAATACCGGTACATTTGGCCAGAGCACTAATAATCTAATCACTTTTTAACAAAACTTCAAGAAATCTTCAGCAGTTGCCTAACAATTAACGTCCTTCAATCAACTTTATTAATGGATAAAGCCCCTGTGTACAAATATACCTCATGGGAAAAGCTTGAAATTATGTAGAAATGTTCTAAATCTTTGTTCAAAAAATGCCACTAACAAAATTTTACTCTTGAATTATATTAGCTTATAGGTTTAAAGCTTGAATTACTAACTTCTAACAATTTCAAGTTTTAAAACAACAACCTTTTACAAATCAATGGGATGTACACTAAACTGACCCCTTCTTTCGCTAATCTTTTTTTAAGCACATTTTCAAAGAACTAACTTTTTGAAATAAACAAAATTTAAAACCTTTAAAAATGGTTTGGAAACATTGAAAATATAGACAAACAAGACAACCAGAAGGACTGAATAATAGGTAAATAGAACAAAACCCATCAGTTTATGTGTATACGAGTATCTTTTAATAATTCATTTTGTGTTTACAAGAAGATGTGACATTTTAGTGATTGACAAAATTAAAAGTACAGAATTATCTTTGACCCTACAATTAGATTTGAAATTAGTAATACACAACCAGAAGATGTAGACATTGAAAAAAAGACAAATTTACAATCAAACAATCAATTACTACAAAACAAAATATTAAATTCAACATTTTCAAGTAATAGGTTTATTTATGAAATCTCGTGGGACAATTCCAAACATTTTCAGTGATTTCTGGCATAAGTTTAATTTAAATAAGAAAACATTAATCCAAATTCAATTAGTTTGACAAAATCATCAATAGCAATATTAAAGAATCATTTATACAACAACTAAATTTTGGACATAATTTTTGTTATAGCAAATTGTATTGACGATAAGATGAAATTCTTGTAATAAATTTTCTCTACATAGTAAGAAAAGAAAGTTGCAAAATGTAACCTAATTTCAAATACTTTTTTAGTTAATCCGTTATAATATTATACTATGATGAGAAAAGTAACACGATAGTACCCTATTATACCTAGGAAGCCATAACTAAAGGGTTTTATTAATGGACAAACACAAAATAATAACTTCCATTAGGTACTGTACTTTAATTATCTTGAAATAAATAGAAGTCTTGATGAGAGATTTGTTATATATTCAAAAATTGCAGTAGTTTGAGTTGAATTCAATAAACTTATTGAATCCTGTTTTTGTATAATTTAACTACAACTGATTTATTTTTTTATGAACTTTCTTCTGATCATATTTATTGATATACTTGGTGTAAATTCATTTGTTATTGTTCATTGCTTGACTATGTCTAATTCCTTCTTAAATTCTAAAATGATCAGCAAGGTTATTAACTCACCTTGTCAAAGCTTAAAAAGTGTTTTTCACTAGGAGTTCTGACACCCAACACACCTATATGTTGGCCAGATAACCACAGAACCACCAAGCTGAGAGCTCTAGTCTCAGCAGGCACAACTGAACACAACCTGGCAATTACATGTCTTGCTGCCAAGAGCACTAGTGTAGGACTGAGCCCCGCCTCATGGACCTGAAGTCTGACTGTTGGGGCTCTAGCATCTGGGCAAGTACTCCTTCCGCTCACAGCTGACTGGAGAGAGGAGAGTGTAAAGAGTTTATACTAAATAAAGATCTTTTAATAGAAGTATAACTTGATACAGCCGTTGTTTCAAAGTGCAATTAAAATGAGAGTTTTTATCACCATTTTGAGTAAACAAGGCAGCATGTAAAACCAACAAAAATCAGAAAGCTTCACTTTCTAGCTTCCAGTCCTTAAATTTATGCTTCCTTGGTGTTGTGTTCACAGGCCAAGCAAGACTCCACGCCTTTTCAGACTTATTTCTACTTCAGCTGTCCTCAGCCTTGTCGCCTGATCACAGGCCGTTGTTGATCTCTCGCTAGCCCGGATTTCTTTACCCCAGTGCTGTCCCGCTTAGCTCGGAATTAATTTGGACCAAACAATTTGCTTTGAACCAAAAATGTCTCAACACTCTTACTGTGTGCATTTATTATAATAATCTCGAAAATGTCAATCAACTGTTACTTTAATCAAAAATTTAAAGATGTTTTCTTTTATATAAACATAATCATATTATTTTACAAACCGTTTATTCTTATAAAAGTTCTTCCCACACTAGACTCTTCTGGTTAGGCCTCGCTGATTTGGTCACGTAATCCGTATCGTAAGTCGATTTCGCTCGCAGGAGCTAGTGGTAGCCTGTAAACCCAAAATAAGATTATTTTTTTAATGCCATTACGCTAAAACTCAATTACTTGAAACTCAATTTTTTTTAACAAACTCGATTTGACTCAATCCAAAAAATTTGAGGATCTACAGGCAAAACCAAAGGTAACTTGTTAAATAGATGACATAAGGTCCTACAGTTGGGAAATTATTATTTTAGAAAAAATTTGACTCGCACATCCGTAGTGAACACTGAACATAAATTATAGTTAATTTAATGACTGGGGACATTGTTAATACTTCCCTACCAATTAGAATGGGGGTTAAAACAATCAGTGCATGTTATACTAACAAATTGTGATTACACAAACCATCTAAAATAAGCTCACTTTAAATTTATCAATCGCTTTTATTTATGAACAGTGGAAATGGAGTACTAAAGGCAATCAGAAACTTGTTTGTAATCCATCAAAACATCAGGAAGAAAGTAACAAAATAACAGAATGTACTGATTCTGGTCGAAATTGTACTTTTACGTTTTTTTTCTTACCTTGTACGAGGCTTCAAGCCACTGTGGTAGGAACACCGAGAGAGACATGAGTTTCGCGGCCACTGCCTTGTGTAATACTGTGCTGCGACCCTCCTCCTCAGACATTTGTCCAGTAAACACTTGAGCAGTCTCCAGGCAATCGTGGAAGCATTAGCGCCCCTGCCACCAAATCTGCAACGCACAACATACCAGTCTATGAGCAAACCGTCAAGTAGACTGTTCATATTGACACCACTGCCCTAGGCCACTGCCTTGTGTAATACTGTGCTGCGACCCTCCTCCTCGCATTCTGTCCAGTAAACACTTGAGCAGTCTCCAGGCAATCGTGGAAGCATTAGCGTCCCCTGCCACCAAATCTGCAACGCACAACATACCAGTCTATGAGCAAACCGTCAAGTAGACTGTTCATACTTGACACCACTCGTCCTAGGCCACTGCCTTGTGTAATACTGTGCTGCGACCCTCCTCCTCGCATTCTTGTCCAGTAAACACTTGAGCAGTCTCCAGGCAATCGTGGAAGCATTAGCGTCCCCTGCCACCAAATCTGCAACGCACAACATACCAGTCTATGAGCAAACCGTCAAGTAGACTGTTCATACTTGACACCACTCGTCCTAGGCCACTGCCTTGTGTAATACTGTGCTGCGACCCTCCTCCTCGTACTTGTCCAGTAAACACTTGAGCAGTCTCCAGGCAATCGTGGAAGCATTAGCGTCCCCTGCCACCAAATCTGCAACGCACAACATACCAGTCTATGAGCAAACCGTCAAGTAGACTGTTCATACTTGACACCACTCGTCCTAGGCCACTGCCTTGTGTAATACTGTGCTGCGACCCTCCTCCTCAGACTTGTCCAGTAAACACTTGAGCAGTCTCCAGGCAATCGTGGAAGCATTAGCGTCCCCTGCCACCAAATCTGCAACGCACAACATACCAGTCTATGAGCAAACCGTCAAGTAGACTGTTCATACTTGACACCACTCGTCCTAGGCCACTGCCTTGTGTAATACTGTGCTGCGACCCTCCTCCTCGTACTTGTCCAGTAAACACTTGAGCAGTCTCCAGGCAATCGTGGAAGCATTAGCGTCCCCTGCCACCAAATCTGCAACGCACAACATACCAGTCTATGAGCAAACCGTCAAGTAGACTGTTCATACTTGACACCACTCGTCCTAGGCCACTACTTGGCACTAGTAGACAGTGCTCTGTACCTTATCAACAACGGGGCACAAAAGTCTAAAAACACTTATCCAAAATATTACCGGTAAATGGCCTTTGCTTTGCCAACACCTATACTTGTCGCTTGACTTCTGTAAGCCAGTTTGTAAGTTACTCCTTTCGATGACAGTCAGATCTACAAAACAACAGTTTATCCAGAACCAATTCCAGCAGTAATTATACACATTTATAATACAGAGTCTTTTTTATACATTTTAGTCTGATGTTAACCTAGCCTACTCCTACCACTCGTGGCGTGGTCCTGTAATCCAGCTTCATGGAGGTTTTGAGGATGATATAGGTCTAAAGCGGCTCAGTTTCAGTGATCATCTGATGATACCCGCATCAACTCCCACCATCGTTTAGACATATCAGACCATCACGTGCGTGGTTCGGAAGTGTTGTTATGCCGTTGGTCCTTGTATTTCCATCGGTCATTGGACTATTAATTAATGAGTAATGACCCATTCTAAGGAAGAGTCGGCCTTAGTTTGTAACAAGTCTACACCTCATAACTCATTACTTCCACTCATCCTTCACCATATATTTGCCTTAAAATACCCTCATGAGAGTGGTCGGCATCTCAAATAGTGATATAGTAATCTTAATTATCCTTTAACCTTTAATTTAGATGTCAATTGTCACTTTAACAGCAAAAATACTTAACCCAAATACGATATTTTGTTCTCAAACGCCTTTATTTTTGTTTCTCGGATCTGAATGTCCGAGAACCGTGGAATCTAGAACCGCTCATCCCTAGTAAAAATGTTAAATTGCAAATAAACCAAAAGATTTATTTATTTATGACCAACCATCTAAGTTAGAAATTGAAAATACTTTCTAATCTGCTTGACCTGATATTTCATTGAGGAGGAGCCACTCCCAGGCCTTATCATTGTCCTGTATCTGCACACAGGCCACTGTGAGAGCCTCCAGCCAGTCTTTACTCAAGTGACACAGTCGCAGCGCAGTCTTGTAGCTGCCACTCTCACACACATTGCGCATCACCTCTTCCGCAGTAGTGTCTGAAACAAAATGCATTTGTCAGGTAATCGTCAATGATATTTTACTAAAAGAAAATTTCCCATGAATTCTCTTCATAGAGGTTACTTGCAATAAACTTTAAGCCCAGGATCCTAAACTAAAAAGACATATACAAACAGTTTAAACAATTTCCGAATATTTCAAAAAAATTATAAAAGAAGCTTTCAGAATTTCAAAGTTACATAGAACTTAGTTACACCCCTATTTTATACATTACTTTGTATACCACTAAATATTCTGAACTAAACATAACTAAACTATATATATGGATCAAAACAATACTGTTTATTGAAGTTTATTTTCAAAACTACTGACTCTGGCCTTAAGCTCAATATGTACGTCAACATAATTTCTTCATAATTTTTACGATACAGTCATTACACTCTCAGACAGAAACCCAGACAGACTAGAAAACAGCACAACCCTACAATTAAACAGAACCAAACAATATTGCTTTCAAAACGACCTTGTCTTAAACGAGGACAAACTGTACAACTAGGTTTCAATACAAAGAATAAAAATCAAGAAATACACCCTCTTCCAGGCTTAGAATCAACCATTAGAATCCACTACAACAAAATACCTTGGCATCACAATTGACTGAAACTGTCCTGGATCCCGCACATACAACATCTGTGCAAAAGACTATCATCAAGCATCCATGTCATCTGGAGAATCAACCACATAAGTGGTCTGGACACAGCCAAAACTGCTTTTTGCACTGTTTGAGTCCCACCTCAGGTATGTCATAGCCACCTGGGGAGGGGCAGCAGAGACTAACTTGGGAAAGTCCTCATCCAACAGAAGAGAGCCATTCGATGCCTAGCAAATAATATACCACTTGACAGCTGCCAAGAACACTTCAAACACTTCAAAATTTCACAGTTATCTCACTGTATATCCGTGAGACCATCATGCATGCAGTCAGCACCCAGCAACCAAGACACCACAATCAACACCAACACAACACTAGACAGGCGACAGACTTTTCCTTGCAACCTCATCACCTGAGCCTCTTCAAAATGAAGCCGCCTTACAAAGGAGCTCTTCTTCAACCACCTTCCTGAATACTTGAAAGCCCAAGACCCACAACACCTCAAGAGACAGCTGACTTTGTGGCTCCAGGAGAGACCCTTCTACTCAGAGAAAGTCTTCCTTACCAACAGAACTCTAACACTCCAGAACAGCAACTAATGACCTAATACATATATTGCATTGTATAACACATTTTTCTTTAAACCATTTTGACGCATGTACTGTTCTCCATGAATATGTTATGCCGTTGGTCCTTGTATTTCCATCGGTCATTGGACTATTAATTAATGAGTAATGACCCATTCTAAGGAAGAGTCGGCCTTAGTTTGTAACAAGTCTACACCTCATAACTCATTACTTCCACTCATCCTTCACCATATATTTGCCTTAAAATACCCTCATGAGAGTGGTCGGCATCTCAAATAGTGATATAGTGATACCTTTAATCTTAATTATCCTTTAACCTTTAATTTAGATGTGTTCAATTGTCACTTTAACAGCAAAAAATACTTAACCCAAATACGTTATTTTACTATCGGGGCCGGTTCTAGAACCGTCTTTGTCATTTTTTGTTTCTCGGATCCGCGAATGTCCGAGAACCGGTGGAATCTAGAACCGGCTCATCCCTAGTAAAAATGTTAAATTGCAAATAAACCAAAAAGATTTATTTATTTATGACCAACCATCTAAGTTAGAAATTGAAAATACTTTCTAATCTGCTTGACCTGATATTTCATTGAGGAGGAGCCACTCCCAGGCCTTATCATTGTCCTGTATCTGCACACAGGCCACTGTGAGAGCCTCCAGCGGCAGTCGGTAGCTGACTTTACTCAAGTGACACAGTCGCAGCGCAGTCTTGTAGCGGCCACTCGCCACACATTGTGCGATCACCTCTTCGGCAGTAGTGTCTGAAACAAAATGCATTTGTCAGGTAATCGTCAATGATATTTTACTAAAAGAAAATTTCCCATGAATTCTCTTCATAGAGGTTACTTGCAATAAACTTTAAGCCCAGGATCCTAAACTAAAAGACATATACAAACAGTTTAAACAATTTCCGAATATTTCAAAAAAATTATAAAGAAGCTTTCAGAATTTCAAAGTTACATAGAACTTAGTTACACCCCTATTTTATACATTACTTTGTATACCACTAAATATTCTGAACTAAACATAACTAAACTATATATATGGATCAAAACAATACTGTTTATTGAAGTTTATTTTCAAAACTACTGACTCTGGCCTTAAGCTCAATATGTACGTCAACATAGTTTCTTCATAATTTTCTTTTTTTTTACGATACAGTCATTACACTCTCAGACAGAAACCCAGACAGACTAGAAAACAGCACAACCCTACAATTAAACAGAACCAAACAATATTGCTTTCAAAACGACCTTGTCTTAAACGAGGACAAAACTGTACAACTAGGTTTCAATACAAAGAATAAAAATCAAGAAATACACCCTCTTCCAGGCTTAGAATCTCCAGACTTAGAATCAACCACTACAACAAAATACCTTGGCATCACAATTGACTCGAAACTGTCCTGGATCCCGCACATACAACATCTGTGCAAAAGACTATCATCAAGCATCCATGTCATCCGGAGAATCAACCACATAAGTGGTCTGGACACAGCCAAAACTGCTTTTTTGCACTGTTTGAGTCCCACCTCAGGTATGTCATAGCCACCTGGGAGGGCAGCAGAGACTAACTTGGGAAAAGTCCTCATCCAACAGAAGAGAGCCATTCGATGCCTAGCAAATAATATACCACGCCTTGACAGCTGCCAAGAACACTTCAAACACTTCAAAATTCTCACAGTTATCTCACTGTATATCCGTGAGACCATCATGCATGCAGTCAGCACCCAGCAACCAAGACACCACAATCAACACCAACACAACACTAGACACGCGACAGACTTTTCCTTGCAACCTCATCACCTGAGCCTCTTCAAAATGAAGCCGTCTTACAAAGGAGCTCTCTTCTTCAACCACCTTCCTGAATACTTGAAAGCCCAAGACCCACAACACCTCAAGAGACAGCTGACTTTGTGGCTCCAGGAGAGACCCTTCTACTCAGAGAAAGTCTTCCTTACCAACAGAACTCTAACACTCCAGAACAGCAACTAATGACGAATACATATATTGCATTGTATAACACATTTTTCTTAAAACCATTTTGACGCATGTACTGTTCTCCATGAATATGTAAATAAAGAATATTGTCTATTGTCTACTGTTACAAAAGTTACCTGTAGAACAGTTCGTTAATTTACTTCTGGCCAAGGCTAAGTGGAATTCTCTCCTGACATCTTTAAGCTCCCAGACTTCCATCGAATCCTGAAACAAACAGAAAATCAACTTCCACACATGTTTCGGCTCATTTTGCTCAGGGATTTAAGAATCATGTGACAAGATTAATATTTAGATTTGATAATTTGAAGATATTTTGAATTTAAGAGAGAATTCTGAGGCCTACCTCTTCCTTGCCAGTTGGTTTAACTATCCAAGCGTAGTTTGGTTCAACCAGTGACAGTGCGTTGAGACAAATAGCGTAAGATTGTTGTTGTACATCAGCATTCTCTGCTCTGAGTCCTTGCTCCAGCATCACGGTGGCAGCTGGCGACAAATAAACAAGTAACAAAGTTTAGTATTTAGAATTGAATTTTAAATAGTTGTTAGGGATGCGCATCTACGTTTTATGTTCCCTGAAATTGACAAAAAGCAAACCCAGTGGTTTGAAATGCTCCCTAGAGGGCCCCTTATGAGCCTACCTACTTTCCTTATCTTTCTTTAATAACCGTTGTCATTGCCAACTAGTGTGTTGGTATTGATCTCAAACCCAACATTTGTTGCTGTTTTTAACCCTACAGTTTTATTATCTTATCTCTATGGTTTGATTATTTAGCCTACTTGGTTATCCTAAATGATCCTTCCATTTAACTTTGATCAGGAGAGGTTCTACTGTAAATAAAATACCTTTGCGATAGTTCATATGTTTGATGTGCAGGGCGTAGAGCACTTTGTAGTATATATCAGCGGCGGCAGGTTCCCTAGTGCGTGCACGGTCCTCCAGCAATGACTCTAGCTTGGACAGCATGCCAGTGTACGGCAGATCAAGCAGCAGCCGGATCTGACGCGTGTTCACCAGCGCCACTACCAGGTCACGGAGGCAGTTCTCCCTCCGGTCCTCTTCTGGATTGGCCTCCAGGCTCTGGTAGGCGTCCTCGTAGTGACCGAGTGCCAGGTGGTGCATGAACGACACAGAGTAGAGCATCGGCTGCATACACAAAATAGATTATCAATTCCTAAGTCTAGACCCAAGAGCTTTTCTTTCCAACTCTTGCAACTAATAAAGCTGTTAGTAGCGGAATATATTTTTTAAAAATATATGTGCAAACTCACCAGTTAAGGTAAGCTTGCAATTATTGTCTATAATATTCCTAGTTTGAAAGATAGTCAAATGGTCTTGTTGGGAACCTTCACATTTAATATTTAACAGTGAAATCAGGGCTCAATAGCCTCTTACTTCCTATTCTATTGAAACTGAAAACTGTTGACTTTCCCTTGTCTCTACATTTTAGAGACAAGTCTTTTTTTCAAATGTAAATGCGACCTTGTAAGGGGTATAGATGTACACTCTTACGAAATCAGAGATAGGGAGAACTATCAAACTGGGAGACACAAAACGATGGTTCATAAACGTTTGCCCTCACAGGCAGGAGTTCAGTTCGTCAACAGACTTCCAAATTCGATCAAAAGTACCCCAGAGCCAAAGGCTTTCAAAGCTCGTCTAAAATCAGTTTTGGTCACAGAATCATTTTAAAGTTCAAACAAGTTTTTGGCACACAATTGGGAGACTTGGGGAAACAAACAGACTGACAGGGGTAGACCGGGAAAATTTGAGTGAATGAGAATAGTACGAATGTAAGTTATGAATGTTGAAAGGGATCTAGATGTGGATGAATGCAAAATTTTAGATCAAATGATGGACGATTGAGGTACATGCTTGTAAACATGTCAATTCAATAAAATATTTATATATTTATTCATCTCTGTGGTTGAAAACGTTTTACTTTTAAGTTTTAACCCTCAGCTGCAGTTAACTATTAACATATACAAACAGTTTAAACAATTTCCGAATATTTCAAAAAATTATAAAAGAAGCAGAATTTCAAAGTTACATAGAACTTAGTTACACCTATTTTATACATTACTTTGTATACCACTAAATATTCTGAACTAAACATAACTAAACTATATATATGGATCAAAACAATACTGTTTATTGAAGTTTATTTTCAAAACTACTGACTCTGGCCTTAAGCTCAATATATACGTCAACATAGTTTCTTCATAATTTTCTTTTTTTTACGATACAGTCATTACACTCTCAGACAGAAACCCAGACAGACTAGAAAACAGCACAACCCTACAATTAAACAGAACCAAACAATATTGCTTTAAAAGCGACCTTGTCTTAAGGGACAAAACTGTACAACTAGGTTTCAATACAAAGAATAAAATCAAGAAATACACCCTCTTCCAGGCTTAGAATCAAGCCACTACAACAAAATACCTTGGCATCACAATTGACTTGAAACTGTCCTGGATCCCGCACATACAACATCTGTGCAAAGACTATCATCAAGCATCCATGTCATCGGAGAATCAACCACATAAGTGGTCTGGACACAGCCAAAACTGCTTTTTGCACTGTTTGAGTCCCACCTCAGGTATGTCGCCACCTGGGGAGGGCAGCAGACTAACTTGGAAAAGTCCTCATCCAACAGAAGAGAGCCATTCGATGCCTAGCAAATAATATACCACGCCTTGACAGCTGCCAGAACACTTCAAACATTTTCTCACAGTTATCTCACTGTATATCCATTGAGACCATCATGCAGTCAGCACCCAGCAACCAAGACACCACAATCAACACCAACACAACACTAGACCGCGACAGACCTTGCAACCTCATCACCTGAGCCTCTTCAAAATGAAGCCGTCTTACAAGGGCTCTCTTCTTCAACCACCTTCCTGAATACTTGAAAGCCCAAGACCCACACCTCAAGAGACAGCTGACTTTGTGGCTCCAGGAGAGACCCTTCTACTCAGAGAAAGTCTTCCTTACCAACAGAACTCTAACACTCAGAACAGCAACTAATGGAATACATATATTGCATTGTATAACACATTTTTCTTAAAACCATTTTGTATGTACTGTTCTCCATGAATATGTAAATAAAGAATATTGTCTATTGTCTACTGTTACAAAAGTTACCTGTAGAACAGTTCGTTAATTTACTTCTGGCCAAGGCTAAGTGGAATTCTCTCCTGACATCTTTAAGCTCCCAGACTTCCATCGAATCCTGAAACAAACAGAAAATCAACTTCCACACATGTTTTGCTCATTTTGCTCAGGGATTTAAGAATCATGTGACAAGATTAATATTTAGATTTGATAATTTGAAGATATTTTGAATTTAAGAGAATTCTGAGGCCTACCTCTTCCTTGCCAGTTGGTTTAACTATCAAGCGTAGTTTGGTTCAACCAGTGACAGTCGTTGAGACAAATAGCGTGGATTGTTGTTGTACATCAGCATTCTCTGCTCTGAGTCCTTGCTCCAGCATCACGAGTGGCAGCTGGCGACAAATAAACAAGTAACAAAGTTTAGTATTTAGAATTGAATTTTAAATAGTTGTTAGGGATGCATCTACGTTTTATGTTCCCTGAAATTGACAAAAAGCAAACCCAGTGGTTTGAAATGCTCCCTAGAGGGCCCCTTATGAGCCTACCTACTTTCCTTATCTTTCTTTAATAACCGTTGTCATTGCCAACTAGTGTGTTGGTATTGATCTCAAACCCAACATTTGTTGCTGTTTTTAACCCTACAGTTTTATTATCTTATCTCTATGGTTTGATTATTTAGCCTACTTGGTTATCCTAAATGATCCTTCCATTTAACTTTGATCAGGAGGTTCTACTGTAAATAAAATACCTTTCTGATAGTTCATATGTTTGATGTGCAGAGCACTTTGTAGTATATCAGCGGCGGCAGGTTCCCTAGATGCGTGCAGGACTCTAGCTTGGACAGCATGCCAGTGTCGCGACAGATCAAGCAGCAGCCGGATCTGCGCGTGTTCACCATGCCACTACCAGGTCCGGAGGCAGTTCTCCCTCGGTCCTCTTCTGGATTGGCCTCCAGGCTCTTGGCGTCCTCGTAGTGACCGAGGTGCCAGGTGGTGCATGAACGACACAGAGTAGAGCATCGGCTGCATACACAAAATAGATTATCAATTCCTAAGTCTAGACCCAAGAGCTTTTCTTTCCAACTCTTGCAACTAATAAAGCTGTTAGTAGCGGAATATATTTTTAAAAATATTGTGCAAACTCACCAGTTAAGGTAAGCTTGCAATTATTGTCTATAATATTCCTAGTTTGAAAGATAGTCAAATGGTCTTGTTGGGAACGTTTCACATTTAATATTTAACAGTGAAATCAGGGCTCAACACTTAACAGCCTCTTACTTCCTATTCTATTGAAACTGAAAACTGTTGACATTCCCTTGTCTCTACATTTTAGAGACAAGTCTTTATTTCAAATGTAAATGCACGACCTTGTAAGGGGTATAGATGTACACTCTTACGAAAATCAGAGATAGGAGAACTATCGAACTGGGAGACACAAGCGATGGTTCATAGCGTTTGCCTCACAGTGCAATTTGTTCAGTCGTCCCGACGAACAAATTCGATCAAAAGTACCCCAGAGCCAAGGCTTCAAAGCCCGTTTTTGTGCAGACAGCTGCACCCTAATCAACTGTCACTGCCATGTCATTAGCTGTTGCTAGTAACCACCTAAGTGAGGGAGATTACGCGGCAATCAGAGCATTTTCTCTGTATGCTGTTGATATTATACAGATATAATTGAATCGAGCTTTGAGGGAGAGGGCAGTGTGAATTTGTTATTTCCTTACTCATCTCCATTTACTCAGTGATTAATTTCATTTCCCAAATAATGTTTTATACTAGCTTTGAATTACAGTCAAATGCAAAGGTTAATTTAGTACACCAATAAAATAGACTTATTTGCAAGCTAGAATTGGATCTAGTACAAGTACAAAATGGATGTTTGGTTCTGTCTGAGATCGTTATCAGCCATCCTGACAATGGCTGCTGGTCTCCATTGAAAATGCACTCAGCAGGAAGTAGGGGAAAGCATTGAGCACGTGTCATTCAAAACTCAGAATATTTCAGTTTGCATTTGGGCATACATTATCATTTCTTATACAACTCAAACAGATCCATGATGTCTCTACTTAACTCTGCCTTGTATTATTTTAATTTACTTATGATACTTTACAGTTTACACTAACTTGAACCGAGTATTATCTATACTAATATATAAAAATGAGATGGTGTGTGTCTGTTCCTCAATCACTCAAATACCACTGGAGCAATTTTAATGAAATTTTACAGGAATGTGGTTTATATAAGTGGTTAACACATAGGCTATTAACATGTTTGATAATTTTATTATTTTCAAGATGGCGGTCATTAATAGGACCTCACAACATGTGAAAATTTATAATCCCAAAACTATCATGTAAAATTCTAGAAAAACCGTAAAAGATATTTAATTTTTGACAGCCCATACGAGCTTTAAAATTTAATTCCCTACACAAATGGTCTTGAGTATTTTTGTCGTATCTTCAACCGTTTGCTCGGAAATCTTGCTTCAGCGTGGAGAAACAGGTTCATTAGGTGCGCCACTGCACGCTCAAACTCGGCACTTCCCGGTTGTACCGGGCGCGTCAGAACGCCTGACCGCAGTGTTTGTTGACCATATTACTTACTATTCATGCTTGGCGTGCAAACCAAATAAGAGTGTTGTACTATAGCATGTAGTTTTCCATTTTCAATTAAACAAAATTAGTTTATTTTGGATTTAAAACTTATGTGGTTTGTTATGATAAATTTAAAAGAAAATTTGTATTATAGGCATGTAAATTTCCATTTTCAACTAAGCAAGAGTGGTTGGTTTGGATTTCAAACTTATGTGGTTTGTCATGATAAATTAAAATAATAATTGTACTATAAGGTAGCCAACACTTATAGGAGAAGATGATGAACAACAGATAAACTAAATGGTTTTTCTAAGGATAAATAGGAAACTGTTTTGTTTACTTTAAATTTGCAGTTTATAAAATATATACGGCTATGTTAAAAAGCCCCGAAGGCAAGCGTGGTACTCCCAATAGTTTCTACTAAAATTCAAGATAAAAGTCTTCTGTAGACATTCAAGTGAATAAACAATAATCCTATTTTATTACAGGTAACAAAATTATAATATAGTACATTTTGCTCCTGTTCTCAAATTTGCATAGTGAAATGAAATTCTGGCTAGTATACCAAAGAAATTAGCCCTTTTCAAATTCTTTTTCAGACATACTGTACCTATTTCAAATTGGCAATTGTAACCAGACAGTTGAAGTAGTGTAGTTAATGAATGTACCCAGAGTTTATTAACAAATTAAGATACTTTGCCTGTTATGTTTTGGGTATCTTTAGTATTTGTACCAATAAATTATGTTTGGTTTAATAAAGCTGTCCGAGTTGTCCTTCTTCTGATTTTTGATATTGTTAATTAACAAATGTGCAGTTGAGCAATGACTGGTGAAGAAACTATGGTCTTTTCAAACTTGCCAATAAAAGACTTTCCAGACCTCTAGACTTTTCATAGCTCAACTTTATTACGGAAGATCCGAGAGTACTGTAATCTTATGGCCTTCCAAAAATTTATAATCCTGAAGCAGAAGGTGACGTTCGTCGCCTTCTTTGACTGAAAGGATACGTGTAGTAGGCGAGAATATTGGCAGACTTGAGGATAGAGTGTTGCGTAAGGCCCTTCTGGAAGACAAACTGTCGCAGGACCAGCTGGCCTTGGTTCTCGTGCACTCTCAGCTGTGTCCACAGCAGACGACACATGGTCTCCGTAGAATCCCACAGATTCTGATCCAAATCCTTTATCAGTTTCAGTAGCACGAGTAAACACCGGCAGACGCCTAATCTATAGAACACCACATAGCTTGATTAGAGAATTATAAACTTTATAATGTGATTAAGGTTCTGTCAACCCTTGAAGCCCTCCCAAGGTTTGTCACTGCTACCTAGTATCAACCCAGCATCACAAACTATAATCTAATAACTCTCAGTCTCTCAGCCACCGAATGATACATTTCAAAGTAGTGAAGTAGGAAGTAGTGTGGGAGGAAACTTGGGGGGTTTTAGCATGTGAAGGTAAGTACTGATATACATCAACAGAAAGCTTATTCATTTCTGACATTTCTAGGAAAATGGATGTGAAACATGTTGAGCCCTTACGAAATAAAGTTTAAAATAAATTATTTCATTTTTGGATACTTTAGGATGATCTATGTACATGGGTATAAAATTATTAATAATTGTTTTTTAAGATAATATTATAGGCTCAATCAAGTCTAACCTGGCTTGAATGATCTGGAGTGATGTTGATACTATTATGCTGAGACCCAATTCACTGCGAAGACTAAGGCAGATTGATTCTGGAAAATAACACCAAGCATTGACTTTTAAATACACTTAATCCCCAATGCTATACAGTCAACTCCCGATTAACCGCGATAAAGTCGGGTTGAGGCTTCCCGGATAAGCAAAATCGCGGTTAATCCGCAAAACCAAAAATTAATGGTAAGGTATATAAAGACTAGAGATGGGTTGGTTCCAAAATTTTACCGTTCCGGTTCTGAGAAAAATCGTTCTGTCGGTTCCGTTCCGCTATAAGCATCTCTAGACTCCTCGCTAACGCATGTGAAATTACGATTTCGGATAATACCGTTCAAGGGTTCTCTTGACTTCGCTAACGCCAAGAGGAATTCCACGACTGATACCGCTTGTTATGATCTCTTGCCTCGCTAACTCCCAGGGTGAAATCCTGACTTCGATACTGCCGCAAATCAAACCAAATTTCGAAGCTTTACCGATTGTCGAAATAGTAATTTAGTATTGTAAATACTGATACATCGAAAGTACTCGACACCCCTAACCCCAATGTGTTATTTTTGTTATCGGGCCGTTCTCGAACCGTTTTGTCAATTTTTCGTCTTCGTTCCGGTATGTCCGAGAACGGAACAGAACCGACTATCCTAGTTCGACTAGGGTTAATCGAGTTGACTGTAATTAAAATCCATCCATTGAAGATCTCACCATAAATGAGAAAAGGCTTGTCTTAATTTCAAATAAACTAAATAATCAAATTTTCCAACTATGTATTGTTTATTTAATTAATAATCATATTTTCAGGTGGTAAAATGTAACCTACTAAAAATTCAGTTTGTAATAAAATTCAACATACAAAACTGTTAACTTTCTAGACTTACCTTCTCTAATACTTCTGTCAGCATCGTTGAGAATCTTTAACATTGAGGCTATTTCAGGCAAAATCTTATTGGAATGGTCCTCAATAAGTTTCTGAAAATACCAAAAGGTGCTGATTAGGTAGTGAAAGTTTTATGAGCATTAAAAGTTGAATGTTTTATAAAACTTTCACCTTAGTCCTACAACTTAAGACACAAACACGTCAACCAATTTGTAGAAATTTAGGCTACGTCTGTTAGTAATAAAACTAAACCATAACTTTATATACACTTGAGTCCCGCTAATCCGAACTAATTGGGATCGGACCCTGTTCGGATTAGAGAAATATGCATTAGGCGGTTTTTTTGCTTTCATTGGTGCATTAATTATATATTGACCTTATAAGATCATATATTATAATGATCATATATAATAATGACTTTGAAGGACTAATATTTTATACATAAATGTAAGAAATTATGTATTTTAATCCTGTAGTACTCTACAATAACAGCGCGGAATTAACGTCCGCGGGCAGTATATGGATGGCTGCGGCACTCGGAACACCAGGACATTGGCCTTTCCAGCCCAACCCCCGCTTCCAGGCCTGAAATTCCAGGTAGAAAACTATACGGTCATCCGATCTAAAAACAAAGGATGACTCATGACTCACCGTGTCATACTGTCAGTGTGTTTTGTTCAAAGCTATTTTTTGAGCCCATACCTGTGTGTATAGTGTGTGTATACAGCCCATACCTGCGTGTATAGTGTGTGTATACAGCCCATACCTGCGTGTATAGTGTGTGTATACAGCCCATACCTGCGTGTATAGTGTGTCATTCTGAGTGCTGGTACATTATCAAACACATACAGTATGACATTACTTGGAAAACTAGTTTTATTTATTTTACCGACTCAAACATGTTATAAATTTTTTCCTTCTAGCAGTGTTTGGATTAGGCGGATTTTCGGGTTAATGGGGTTCGGATTAGCGGGACTCTAGTGTATTAGTTTATTTCAAAATGTTTATGAATTTCTCCAGCTTTTTGCTCTTTAATTACTATTGTATTTTTTCATTTTTTTGTCATATGGTTTTTGTATCTGTTCATGTTTATTATTATTTTCTTGTTGACTGATGAAGATACCAGAAAATGTCTGTATCGAAATATATTGAATTTTTAAGTGTATAAATGTTTGTTACAAACAGAGGTAGCCTGAAAATGTCAACAAATTGTCATCATCAATCTGTACAAACCTTTCAATTTCAACGTCAACCAGATTTGCAAAACTGAATGTCTCAAGTTTTATATACTTATTAGCGGTAATATTTCAACTCAGTATCTCACAACTGTATCTGAATAATATTACTTTTGCTGTCAATTAATCTAGGCGCCTACAATAATCTATGCTAATCTATCTCAATAGCACGCTAAATTTAGCATAACCTAATAAAAACTTATTAATATACTACTTTTTCAGCCAAATATGAAAAGCAACAAACAAGTTTAAAATTCTTATTACACTGTAACCAAAGCATCAGTAAAAATCCTTGTAAAGTTAAAACTACCTCAATATCATCAAGACACATGTCTTCGACAATATCTTCCACTGGTTTCTCGACAGAGGACTGCAGGTGCAGAGCTTTGTCTATTTTACTGATGGCTTCGTCACCCGGAGCTATTGTTAGCAAAAGCTGTAGAAGTAGTGACTCTCCATTATCTGAACAAATAATCAACATTCATCTTACAATAACTTCACCAAAACTGAAATAGTATCCGCTTTTATCATAAAGATGATAATATACCAACAATTAGTCAGGTCTAGACAGGAGCCAGATAGTTTCAAAGTGTATCTGGTGGGTCACTCACTACTATTTTATATTTGAAATGTCATACTTGATTGAATCGAGGATAATTCTACACATGTTAAAAAAGTTTGGCAGACAAAACTGGCAGAAGTTAAATTCCATGGTCTTTTGCAACTAGTAAGAGTTTAAATAATATTTCAAACTTTCTAAATGCAACTTTGTGCTGACTTGCATATCAGGCTTCCTCCTTAAAAGCAATTATTGTTGCAAAAAACTTTCAATCCACAGGATATGAAGCAGCAAATAGACAATAAAGAATCAAGAGTCATACAAAAAGGCCTGTCTAGAGAATATTGCTGCTTGCCTCAGCTGTGATGCTGTTTAGCCTCAAAAAATACCCTGAGAAATGGCTGAACAGGCAATTTTTCCCTTCTTGACAAAGAAAAAGCAAACTAAAATAATGAAGACAAATGAGTAAAAAGACACAGCGAGCTGAGATGGGTTAAGCGTACTCAGCATTGCAATTAAATTAGGTCCAATAGCATCAAGCCCGGCCGCGGGAATGTGACCAGGAAAACGTTAAACGAAATGAAAACCCCAATAATTGTCAAAAGACAAAAGTGCCTAAAATTACCTTGATTTTGACTACTTTCAGACATGCTGGCCTCTAGGTAGTCCAGTGGGCGCAACAATGACAGCTGACTTTTCTTGATGACTACCATGGAGTTAGACATGGCCAGTAGACTTAGTGCAGGGGTTCCCGTCTGGTGATACTGGACACAGCACGAGTACAATCGGGACCAACATCTGGAACCAGGAGTAACTCGAATCATATTTTATACAGAGAGTAACAGATTTTGAACATAACCCTTTAGAAACCGGAACGATCATAAAAAGAAGAAAGATTCTTTCAACTAAAAACCAAGTGATTTGTCCAACACCTATGTATGTGAATTACTGGTACCTAAAGAAAGTAGCTGAAAGTACCTCAAATACCTGAGAATATGTATATACGCTTATACAGTTATATATGTTAAAGTTTGTACATAAATTTGACCAAAACAGATTACATAGATCATCTGTAATTAGACTGTAATGACTACCTGTGAGCGACATCAAGGTATTCTTCGTCAGTCAGTTCATATTGTGAGGCTTCTGCAATTATTTCCTGACCCACCATCACGCAGACTTGCTGTCTGAGGCTCAAGTCACCTTGGTCCATGTCACAGATCCCTCGTCGGTTTATCTACAAAACAAGTGCAAACAATTCAAATCGAAGCTCAACAACTCTACTTTGTATATTTTTAGAACCAATTGTTTATTCTCAATTTGTTATTTGGTTGTCACTGTTGCCTCTTTAAAAATTCCTCTAGAGCTCAAACATTGCAATTTTTGTGTTTTTCAAAACATTTTGGGAAATCAGAATCTTTTCAATAAAATTAAACCTATTTTGGTTTTTGTTTTCTAAAAGTTACCCTAGTATATAATCAATAGGCCTTTGGATTGTTGTTGTTGGGTCATAGTTTTATGTTTGAAACCATACAATGCCATCATTTGTAACTTATAAAATAAGTCTTGTTAATCTATACTATTAGTATTTGTTAGGGTTGTCGTGTTGAGATCTCGAATCTGGCTTAATTCAGATTTTTGAATAGAAATGGTCCTTAGTGTGTGGAGGGTGGGGAAACGAATAAAATTATATAGATTTTTATTTTTATGGGGTTTTGATCCCAATTCATGTTATATTTCTTTTTAGTAAATATTTGTTAGTAAATATCAACATTTGTTTGAAACTTCGACACATAGGTACACATGGTATACAAATACCATTAACCCAAAGACCCCTACTGATTTTGGGGTTGACAATATATGGATTTGGGTTAAGGGGCAAGAAATTCATACAAATGCTGTGGGTATCAAAAAAAGGAATATTATGCTGATTTCAAAGTTTTATGCGGGCACACCGAGGCGTGAGCAAGTTAACTGAAGCAGCGGCGTGCCAGGGGTCCAGCTGGAACTAGTTTCAGTTTAATTTGTTAAAAGCGTTTGTGAATCTTTAACTTGACAAGTTATCTTTTGTTCTTATTTATGTACAACGAATATGTCAGGATGAAAAAATGAGCCATCAGGGTTACAAAAATTTGTTTAAATTCAATTGCAACTTTTTCTGGTATTCTCCCTGAGCTTAACTAATTCAAACTCACACTATGTAAGAAGACTACTCACCGTGAGAGCTTTCGAGATGTCAGATGTAGTGAAGAGACCAGGCCTGAAGATGACATCAAGGTAGGTCTGACGGGGGTCAAGAGTGGGGTCCATCAGCAGTTCAGGCGGGGGTTGTGGTTCCAAGATTGCCCAAGACCATGTTCCGTTGTTCACAGTGGCATGTGATATTGCACTCTCTCCGGCCCCCGTCACAAACACACACCAGATATTCTGTCCTCCGTCAGACAGAATCATTTCAACCAAATCATGATTCTGAAAAGAAATTTTACAACAAAAATTGAGATTTTCTTATGGTAGTAGAACCTCGATGGCTGGGATAATACTGAAGAAAATCTCTGCCATTAATTAAAAAAACACAGTTCTCTTAATTCATCAGGAAACACCATTTGCTAACAAAGGCTGTTAATTGTACACCTGCTCCTAAAGTTAAGGCAGCTACTTTCTACAAGATATATGAATTTGTACTACTTTAATTGCATGATAAAATTTGTTTTACTGTATTCAGTAATGCCAACAGTTTTGTATTCATATACACTCTACTAACTATTTGAGGCTAGTAATGAAAACATATCAGATAGTTTGTTGCTGCCAGCAAAAAATTATTTTCACAATTGTTATCACACAGGCGGTAACTATGACTTCCTCAATGTAGCGATTTTGTTCTCATCTAGATTTTTATGAGAGGTTGTATAATTTTCATCTTGATCTTGAAATCTCCCATGCTTCTGAGAATATTGCAACAAATATAGAAACTGTTACATTGTCTTAGACAAACGGGATCTGAAAAAACATTAAGTTAAGACTTGAGAGAAATGATTGAGATTGTCATATTACCTCTAAAAAGAAGATGGACTTGTGTGTGTCGTAGGTGATGAGGCCAGACTCTAGACGAGGCTCTACGATAACAATGTGACTTCGTTCTGAGTAGCAAAAGTAGATCCCCAACATTAGATCTCCACGACTGTTGACTGTCTTGCGAATCACATGTTTCTGCCCTGCAATGACACAATTTTCGATTAAACTATATCTTCAACAAAAACGGTTGACGAGAGGTAACGCTGGTAGTCACAGTACAAAAACAAACTTAATGTCACAAAATTCTTTGTACTGTGTGACTGGAAAGATTTCTAATTCGAAAAATTTCCGTATCATGGTATTTGGTTGTATTTTATCTAGGATCAAGAGTACACATGGTAATCTCTATTGTTAGATTTAAAACTCACAAACCTGCTTGGAATATTTCCAGGCAACAAGAGGAAAAGGATGTTGCCTCCTTCTACTTTGTTCTGGGAGCTCATCTTAGCCCCAAACTAATGTGTAATAACCGTTTAACTACTTACCTCCCAGTACGCGCGGGTGGCGCTTGTCGGAGACGTCTGTGACGGATACACACTGTGCTCTGCCACAACACCAGGCTCTCAGCTGTCCGTTCTGACTCACCGAGAACAGGTACATCTCGTTGTACATGTTGTGCAGCACTAGACTCACAGGTACGTTGTCCTCACTGTTACGCCCTCTGTAACAGTCCACATGAGAACTCAACTGTAGTTACAAGACATTACAACCACATGTTACGATATCGTACAAAGTACTGGGCCACCCAAATTTACATAGGTTATTAAAAGTGTTTTTTTTGTGATATTCTTTTATACTTTGGAATCACCTATTTGCTTAATCCATTAAGCTTAACCTCAAATCAAAGCTAAATTTTTCAACAAATGTTTATTCTATTTAAATGGTGTGCTTAAGGGTTTTTGTACAGCCAAATATTTTTGACAACTTGGTTTTCGGCTTGAAGAAACTATTTTTCCATACTTCGAAGTGTTGCATGTCCAAATACACAATTTTTCGATCCACAAAATTGGAAATGCAGAAGTAAACAAACCATACGATAAGTGAAGTGAAACTTACAAAAAGGCCTCAGTGAGGCCGGACAAGAAGCGGGGCATGATTGACTCGTGGCGGAGCTCTACAACAGAAGTGTTGCCACTGACAGGATCCAGTGTTACCAACAGAACAGAGCCGGTAGCCAGTGCCAGGGCAAACACTGCTTCACATTTAGCGGTCAGGCAGGACGCACTGGTGTGTGGTAGACCTGTTGAACGGAAAACCAACAACTAGAGTGAGGCAGCCAATTAACTTGTTAAAATTCTATGCCTACTAGCATGGCAAATGCTGCAAATACCAAACAGTTTTCAGTGTGGTTTCTCATGAAACTGAGGATGAACAAGATGTAATAATATATTCTGTTTAAAAGCTAAAATCCAACAATAATTGGCCTGAGGGAACCTTGAGCCAGCTGTTAATGACAGTTTGTTGGGGACAGCATCTTCTATTTCCTCCTTACTTTCGTCACTGTCATTAGAAATATCATCAGCGTCCATGTAACAGTCGTAAAACTCGTCATTCTAGTTGCTGCTAAAAGTCGTGCATTATTTTACAAATTCTTTGAAATTTGTGCCGTCAGGATATTCAGTGCACATATAACAAATTTAATTAATTTGAAGACAAAAATGTTTGGACCGAACCGGGACTTGAACCCAGGTATCCCGCTTGTCGGGCGGTTATGCTGACTAAACCACTACACCATCCAGCCCAACTATTTAGAGAAGTACTTAAATCTGAATGTTTATCCGAAACATGTGACTGTCAAATAAAGACTTTAAATCAACAAGCTTAAAATATTACAAACAGAATTTAAGTACTATGTCAAATGACTTATATACAGTAGATCTTAATTTGTATAAACGCTAGAAAGCTAAGAGTGATTAAATTTAGTAATAAATTAGCTTTTTAGCGTTTATACAAATCAAGATCTAAATTTAATTAATTTATTATATAAAACTAAATAAATCACCTACAAGAATTCATATATAAGCAGAAAACCAACATTTATATTGAAATATGTGAAAAAACTATGCTAAAAAACTAGCTAAAATCTAGAGTGAACCAAACTGCTGTATGATGACTCGTCTATACCGCTCAGCTTGCTACCGTGCTGGCGCTGCAAGCCAGTAATATTCCCTTCCTGCCAGAATATTTGGCGGGAAACAGCAGATACGCTACTGTATGTTGAGAGAGGAACTGAGTGCATCATATACTTGCTGCATTCTAGCGACGAATCTGAGCACTACTCAGTGTTGCATTGTAAAATTAATGGCATTGTGTGACTGGCCGTCCTTAGCGCTTCCTGAAATAACTTCGAACATTGCGTGTATGTCAATACCGCACGAAGGGTTAAAAATCAAATTAAAAACCTTCTTCCTCATCTAACATACTGTCAACAACAAAAACTCCTATATAAGTATTTTAAATCCTATTAATTTGACTTGAAATTAAAAATGAAAATGGCTGTAACCAAATCATACTACATTAATGGATTAAGGAGTTGTCTACTTACATGGGGAGTTGATGACATGGTAGGATAGAGGATCTCTGGCATCAACGGCAGTCACGTCTCTAAATATTGATGGTGTTCTCAGCTCATTGTTATTCTGCAATCAAACTTATTTAAATATTTCAAAAAATCTAGACACATTTTTTTAACATTAAACTCGAGTTTGCTATTACAGTAGAGTCCCGCTAATTCGAACTAATTGGGACCGAACCCTGTTCGGATTAGCAAAAATTCGGATGAAGCGGATTTTAGGCATATATTGATGGATTTATCATATATTGACCTTATAAGGTCATATATCGAGTTTGAGCAACTAATATTTTATATTTAAATGTAAGAAACTGTGTATTTGAATGCTGTAGTACACTGGAATACAAAACAGTGCGGAAGTAACGTACGCAGATATGACGGCAATACAAAGATGATGTATGCCGGTGTGTACTGTACTCTGGTGAAGATAAGATAAGGAACTAGTGGCGAGCAGTTCCAAGTAAACAACCCCTCTCCCCCCCTACATCCGTGCTGAGTGCATTTTCAATGGAGGCCGGCAGCCATTATCAGGTTGGCTGATAACGATCTCAGACAGAACCAAACATCCATTTTGTACACGTACTAGATCAAATTCTAGATTTTTATTGTACTAAATCCTTTTCAGTTTACTGTAATTCAAAACTAGTACCATAAAAACATTATTTGTCAAATGAAATTAATCATTGAGTAAATGGAGATGAGATGAGGAAATAACAAACACACACTACACTCTCCTCAAAGATCGATGTCACAAGCATACAGAGAAAATGCTGTGATTGGCTATGTAATCCCGCCCCTATGTGGTTGCCTAGCAACAGCTAATGACGTAGTAGTCAGCTGATATGGGTGCAGCTGTCCCTCACTGACAACCTGGCACCTGCCTTCCCCCTCCTGCGCACACACTGCAGCTGCTCTCTTCCCCTCTCTGCTTTCCTTCTCTTCCCTTGTCCTTTCCACCTGTCATCTCTTTCTTTGCCTTCACCCCTCATCTCTGTGGGCTCGTAGCTGGACAGTCTGATTTCTTCTCTCTCATTCCTTACATTAGTGACAGTTGGTGATTGGAGGCGTAAGTGTCACTTTTCCTGGTAGAAGCACTTAACCTCCTTATTATCCGAGTTTTTTTCGTATCCCAGGTGGTCTTGGTCCTAATTACCTCAGATAATAGAGATTCTACTGAATTTTGGAGGTTATTATTAAACACATAAAGTATTATACAGTAATTGGAAAACCAGTTTTATTTATTTTACCAACTCAAAATCGTATAATATTTTCCCCTCAACAGTGTTCGGATTAAGCGGATTTTCGGATTAGCGGGGTTCGGATAAGCGGGACTCTAGTGTATAACTTAGCTTGATTATGAAAACCGCTGATACATTTACACATTGTCATTTTAGTTAAAGTTTAAAGTTTGTCTTGTTTAACGAGGCGAAGTTAGGACTACAAAGTCCTTCTACCACTCAACCTCGACCTTTACCTAGCGTCACCAGATAGTCACATTACAAATGTAAGTGGTGACTGTGGGATCGAACTCAGCCACCAGAGTGATGAGCTCCGGAGTCGTGTGCGATACCAATCCGCCACGGATTAGTAGTCTAGTAGACTACTTTGGTTAGATTGAAAAAAAAAAGGTATATAAGATACTTTTATTGTAATCATATAACAGAGTGATGTGTATAGAATGTCTGTTATCTGCTAGTTATTGATTAACTTCTGGCATTAGATAACTTAACTTTTTCTTAAAAAAACATTTACTTTATTAAAAGGCCCAATGAAATACGTGTAAATGTGCTTGTCTCCAAAACAGTATTGTAAGAAAACACCCTGTCTATACATAATTAATTTTTATCATTAATAATAAAATAAAATGAGTTTGTAAATAATTAAAGTCTAAAAATTAATCTAATTTTGTTTCTACAACGTGTTTAAACAAATTAGAACGAGTGAATACATAACTTGCCTGCACTAAGATTTTGTCTGGATGTTTGTATGACAGGCAATGCACACTGGACACAGTCGCCACCAAGATGACAACACTGTTAGCAGTTTCATGGATTGAAATGCCTTCAAGGATTGGAGTGTCAGTGAAACGATAACGCAGACGATTGCCCACCAGGTTCACGTCAAAGCTCTCCTCAACCAACTCCAACACATCATGGTTGGTTCTCCTGGAAACATAATACAGCTTAAGTATGAACACTGTTGAATCGAACAAACTATGTCCTCCTTAATTGATTCAGCTATGAAATGTTGTGATGCTATGTCCAATAAACTTTGTGATCTTACATAATTAAGTGATTGTATGAATTATTACCTCACACAATAAAGATATAAGATAAGGTTAAAAGTGGTAAAAGTAAATTTTGTCTTTTTAACGATGACAAAATTCTCTCAATCACTTAATTTTGAGGGGAGGGCAGGTAGAGGAAGATCACTGCTCAGTCTTTAAGGGCCGGTTTTCCCAAAATTCTCGTTGTCCCGGTTTACTTTGTACCGATCAAAAATGTATACCTACGGTTTAAACTCCGAGGTGTTTCCCCAACTTTTTGACAGGCACAGCATAGATTAAACCTTGCATGTTTGTTTTCTGTTTGATTTTGGTAGAAACAGACAAAAAAAGTGTGTTCGGTCAGAGTTGAGGTTATGTTTACTGACTCCTAATGTAAAGAAGATATGCCTATTTTGTTTGATCGCAATTTTAATCTTATTCCCGTTTACTTTCCTCCATTGGTATGAAACGTGGACACAAACGGGCTAGAGCATCAGACACTTGCTTAATGATTTTGCTAACGAAGAACTTGTGCATTCTGCCCAGCTCCCCTACGTCGATAAAAAGGACAAGATGCATAGAAACTCTAAAATGTATTCGAAGGTGACAAGGCTCGATTTTTGTTACTTGTGGATCTCAAAGAATCACTAATCAAATTAAGCAATAATCTTGCAGTTTCCTTCCTCATTCAAAACCTTTTAAAAACTTTTCCTTCTTCCCATCTCCCGAAATTATTAACTCTTTCAGTCTTTCCCTGATTCTCTCAATCCTCTTTCTCAAATTCTTCTAATATTTTCAACAGTTCATCCATTTGACTAAATAATTATGTACTGTACTTGAAACAAAACAAACAAATACTATTTTAAAAAGTAGGCTACTGGGTAAGTATTTGTAAACTTGCTATTATGGCTAGGCTTTGATTTCCAAATTTGAGGAGTTATTCATTCCAATATTATTTATTTTCATAATATTTCCAACAGTTTAATGAATTAATCCATTTAACTGATTGTGCATTTAAAAATAATAGATAGATACAACGTTTTATAAAAGTGAGAAGTGAACTTAATATTATGGTGCTTAATATTAAGTTTGAGGTTAGGTTTTTGTTTATTTCTACTAGTATAACTTTGTATCAGCCGTTTAAACCACCTGCCGAGGCCAGTTAGTTTGTTCCGGCCAAATTGACGGTACAAATTTTGGAGAAACACCTCCTCGAGATAAAACGCAGTTTAAACTGCCGATCTCAGTTAACTGACGTTGGGGAAACCGGCCCTAACCCATTTTCTGTTGTTTCTCTGGATGTGTGACTCTTTAAAGTCAGTGACTCATCACCACATGGATACTGTTCCCAAACATTTTCATTTAAACCCATTAAATATACAAACATACAATGCATAATGTAATTATTTTGCTTTAACACTTTAGTGTTTTAAGGCTTGATTAACCACTTGTATTGTGTATTGTGTATTCAGAATGTCATATTTTAAAACACTAGTTTAACGCTGTTATTTTGTTATTTCTTACCAAAAGTCAATCTAAATTTACGAGATTCTGTTAAACGGAGTGTACTGTACAAGTGAATATTTTCCATTTTGTGTCAAACTCATGGAGTTTAAAGGTAATTAAATTGTCAGTGACTTGTAAAACTAAAATACAAAAAATCAGAAGCCTGATAGTGTTCAAAATTTTGATTTATTTAAATTATAACAAAACAAACTTGAAAATGTTACCCATCACCCAACAACTTATTCTACATTGGCCTTAAGTTAAGCCTGGTTACTAACTATTAGTAATTCAATTAGTCTTTATTCACTTGAAAGAAAAGTTTACGTTTCAGATAACTAAGTTTTAAATACTCAAATCTTTATAAATCAAAATTAAGCAAAATTACAATTAAAAATTATAAACATTAAGAAGTTGTCTGGTATTTCTAATGTAAGAGGAAAACTCTCAAAATTTAACATAGTGATAATAATTTACATTCTCACCAATAAATGAAACGATTGTTTAAGTTTTGTCTTTTGTAGCAGAAACCACCAGCTCTCTGTTGGACTTTGACATCTTGCAATGTGCTCGGAGTCCCACCTGCAAGTGAACAATTATTCTTGTAAAACAATCGGGATTAAGAATAGAGAGCGCAGTTTTAACATTTTGTGACACCAGACAAGAAAACGTGAAGCTTTACCGACTGCTGGCTAGCTCCATTCTCAGAAATAATGGGTGTATAAGTGTTGTTATTAGTCTTAAGTTGACTTGTCCAATCGCAAAATTGTTGTTAAAAGGAAATAAACGTTCATTTGTTGAATGTAATTGTTTACTTTCCACCAAGGATCAAGTTTACAACTAAATCACAACTTGTTTAAGACAAATAAAAAGAAAATTACTTGAGGGAGGACCCTGAACTCTCCTTGGGACCTTCCATACACCTGCGATATATAGGCCTATCCGACTAACGTCAGACCTCCTCTCTTATAATACCCACGATCCGCAATTTTATAGATGTCTATGAAGTACTCTGAAATATAGGTGTTACTAAGGAAATCAATAATAGCTAGGATAAAAACTAGAACTTTACTAGCATAGCCTACCTGTGTTTAAAGTTATTTCCTTCCAAGAATCGTGCTGAGTTTGGTCTGGAATCACTTCCCGAAACTGTGAAGACGTTGTCATTTTCACTCACGAATACATACAACAATAAATAATTTTACACGTTTGCTAGATTACTAATTAAAAGTGACAATTGCTGACAAAATTCGAATGCATTTCAAAATACAGTATTTGTCTCTGCTAAAAGAGAAATAAAATCTGAAGAAGCGGCACGATCCACGATTGAGGTTAGGTTAGACAGTTTCGGTTTGGGGAATGTGTAACATTAGTCACAGATTTACTTCTTGAACCATGAATGTAGCTGTAACTATTAAAGTCAGTACTATAACAATAGCAATACCTTGGCGTTCATTTATTTTCTGAATAGTTTCTGTTAAATTCTTTTAAAATATTAAAATATCATGAATTTATGCTTGAAGATCCTACTTTGTAGATAATTAGTCAATAAGTCAATTTGGCCGTAAAATGCAGTAAGATTAATAGGCCAAGTCAATATATAATAAAAATACGAAATGGAAATCCAAGCTCTCGAAGATGAACCTACAAGCGAATATATATTTCACTACTCTTCTTTGGCATCTTCAGCGCTTCACAAAAAATGTACATAATAACTAAAACAAAATATACACTATTTATATATTGAGCAGGTTTCTCTCTCGTGCTTCACGGATTAGACGTTGGGTGAGCGATGTCGAAACATTTAAAGACAAGTGACTGGCGGTGCAAATCTATCTAATATGAAATAAACATTTCAGTTATCCAAATAATTACAGAAAGATAACATTTTTATTTTTGAATAACACTTAATTTATTTTTATAACAATACTAATAGGTTTAAAGTTTTACGTCATTAAGTTTCGTTGTAAACACTTATTAAGTGGTATAAAGACAAGTGTTATTTTTTTGTAGTAATGACTACCTCAAAATTAACTGGCATCAACCTCACATCAACATTATTAAATAATAAATAATCACTATACTACAAAACAGCTCAAGACTGTAATACTTCATATAGCTAAAATACTGTTAGTTGGGATATTTTCCGCTTGAGTGCAGCACTAATCAGGATAACGTGTGGTGGATGACAGTGTAGTTCATGATTTCGCCGAAGGATTTGGCTGCAGCAGCTCTGTCAAGGAACTTGGCAGTTGGCAACACTGTCCGTATTGTAGTGTATATTGTTATATCAGTTGTACCAACCGTGATTGTGTCCCCCGCCCCTCCACTACTCATTACAGCATCTAGACATAATTATGTTCATTATATTTGGCCTTTTTGGCAAACCTACTTTGAGTTTTCAGTCGCGTGTGGCCTTTCGATTAAAGACAAGGGCGTCCGAAGGGTATCTTCCTGAAGAAGGGCTGACATAGCGGGTGGCCAGGGGGATACCCCTAGGGAAAGGGTCAAGGGAATCTCCCCGCGGGAAAAATAAAAGAAATATAACCAATGAAACACGTTTTTTCTGAAAGAACGATTTACCATGTAAACCTTTCTCTTGGAGTCTTATCAGGAATGAATTTATGTATTTCAATTCCGATTGTGTTATTCCTATTCATATGATTTTTTTTAATAAGCTTAAATACCAAATTCCAAAGACTTTTGAATCACTCTGTATAACACAGTGGCACTATCACTTGCACTCAACCACTCCATTCCAGAGTGCAAACAAGTGCATTTACTTTCCAATTCCAGATAACAAACGATCAAGTTATCTCAAAAAGTCCATTATATAATTCTAAAATCAAATTTGCTTTGTTTTTAAAAATTGTTGTTTTTAAATAATTTTTCCTAGAAGGGACGGGGGCACGTCCTTACTCTGCCCCTGAGTATGGGGGCCCATGATTATACGAATACGTAGCTAAATCGTCTTAGCATCTTTTATAATATATGATATGATTGTAGTTTAGAGTTGGAGTTGGGTTGCCACGACTCGTGTTTTGTACCATAAGGCATAAGCATAATGTAAAAACGAGCATTTTCTTGAAACATCTCACGTTATAATTTACATCAGATTTTTTTAAAATAAGTTTCTTTTTAAATATGACTATATACTGCAAATACTGCACTGATCGCTTTTTTTCAAACTACAGGGGTTTTCCGACTCGTGTATAGAGCACGATTTCTTATACGCTGTTCAATAATTTTACTAATACAATTTGAATTGTCCAGGTTTTAGTGCTTTATAACTTATGTGCACTTAAATTGCATTACTTCGAAAATAAACGCTCCATATTCGTGTCAGAAAACTCTCTAGTTTCCAAATATGTCATGTTTATTAAAGTCAACATTATTTTTAAAGGTGAGAAACGGCCGCCGCAATTTCATACATTGAAGCGTCGTTCAATCCTGAGGCGGGCGCTTTAAAAAAAGCTTAAGTCTATTCGGTTTACCTCGAATAGTTTATATAAATGTGCTAAAAGTATCTACAGCACAATTTTTACCTGCAGTATTTGCGTCATTCCATAATGTATAACGCTATACAGGTAGTCTGTATGGAAGAACGTCCCAATACCTGAAGTAGCATTGATAAAGTATGAGGTTGTTTGTGTCTTGAATAAATAAGATCAATACAGTACATTTTAGAACAGCTAAAACAGGGTAAATATTTAATTTCGTCATGGGTCGGACAACCATGAGAGAAGTCAGTTAGACAACGTTTATTTTTAAAAACAAAATGGAGGACCCGATAAAAACCTCACTTGAAAACCTGACCATCTAATCTCTTCCAGGAACTCCTTCCGATAAAACTTCTCTTCCGATCCCAAAATACCTTCATTACTCATCAGTCATCAGTCCGGCTTTAGCTCTCGTCTACTCAAGTTCAGTGTTGTTGGGTTATTTAGTGAAAATGTGTTTTCTAAATACTGCAGTGATTGCAATATGTAGTATTCCAAGCAAGTGCTGTCAGTTGTGGTTACTAATATATCTTTCGTAGTACATAGCGGTTTGTGTAATATACTTGTCTAATTATTTAAAGCCGTAGAATGTGTTTTATAACCAAAAATCTATTTCGCTAACGGAAATGTTTTCGACAGTCCACGTTGGTATACATAATCTATCCGCCGCGTTTCGCAACGTTCTTTAGCTGATGCGCTGTCGCAAGATACAGAGTACTTCCGTAAAGTCATTATTGTAAAATCAACATCCGCGTCTATTTGGTCTTTTGCAATGATCATTGAGTGAGTTTGTACATCTCGTCTAAGAGGCAAAGGATATTCAGAGGTATTGTAAGAATAATAAATAATATCATGTATTTGTATGATGTAGTCGATAAATAGATTAGTTTATGTATTTGTACAGAGTAAACAACGTCGTACGGTCGTAGTATATTGATTTTAATTACGTATGACTTTGGGCGATAGTCCTAGGCAAGGGCTGATAAAGCATAATGTTCACAAGTTCCTTTTGTTGGAGGAAAGTATATTTTACGATAATTTCTAGTGGGTATTTGAAATTGATTTGGTTAGTCCTCCTGCGCTAATGAAAAGTGATAGATTGTCAGAATTGATAATCTATCATCAAATATAGACAATCAAAAATGAATATAGTTTGAGGGCAAGTGTTTCTCGTGGGCCGACCGTCTTACGTATAACAGAGGAGCTCTTTGTATTAGGTATATGTATTGTCCTTGCAGCAAAGCCCATGAGGGCAGGTCTGTTGAAAGTCACTCTGGCTGGGTAAATGCTATCAAACCTATCTTTAAACGAATAAACGTATTAAAACGCACATAAGCAATAATCAGGATCATCAGATATGTTTTGCCAAACATGTCTCCTCCTTTTTGCTATGTCGTTTATAGTAAGATATGTTTAAAATACCTGAAAGAAAGATGCGTCTATTGAATATGTTTATATGTATATAGATTTCATGGTTGCTGATGGCAAGAACATCTCATTTGTCTTAGGAAATTCGATAAAAATACGTAGTTCGGATGGTGTAGTGGGTAGCATTCTCGCACGACAAGTGAAAGAACCGGATTCCTGAATGTTGTCAAGTATCTTAAGTAATAAATTAGTTATTTAGCGTTTATATAAAATATAAAGGTATAAATTACATAATAATTATTTATAATAATTCTAAACATATAGTAATAATTCTATATTCATAATTAGGTTTATTCGTCCGACACAGGTTCAATTTTAAATTAATTAATTATCACGATCACCCGACTGCTGCCCCCCTCCCCACCATACATAACTCACTGCGGCATAATTATATTTCAAATTGCATATTGAATGGTCAGATCAAATATTTTACTAACGGCAATACTCCTTTTCACAATAATTTGAACTTATATAATAAACCTCTATCTACATAATGTTTCTCAAATGTAAATAGAGAAGTGTGATCAGGTAAACTTTAATTACTCCGTTGTTACTTATCGCAGCACAACAAAAATGCGTATGAAAACATTTTCCACATATTGTTAGCCTTGTTTATTACCATTATGTTTAAGTGGTTTGAGTTACTAAGCTCACAACATTTAAAATGGCCGCCATTTTTAAACCGGAACATTTATTTCTTTAAATACTGTATTGCTATTAGTTATACTAACAAATGTGCATCGTTTGAAGTTGTTAACTTAATTGACCTCGGGGGTAAACATTATTTTAGTGAAAACACAGACAGACAGACAGACGAAAAACTAAGCGAGATAGACCTATGTGTTTAGTTAGGACATTTTTTGTTTATTTTTACCTAGCAAATCACTGGTGAAGACGTTTGATCCCGTAATTACTGGACACCCTATATAAATAATAGTGTCAATTAATATTATGCCGGCACTACTCATTAGTATTATTAAAACTCATTTATTGTAGAATTTTATTCTCCACAACCTCCTAATTTCCTCTAAAATTCACCATGTCTCGTGTCGACGTATTGATGTCGGCTATTAACATAACAACGGTATATATTATTAGCAAAATTCCCATTTCTTTCCCGAAATAGAACGAACGTCGTAAAAACGCGGTTTGCAGTTTTGATTTTCCCAACACATCCTAAGTCAAAATACCCTTGGTTTAATTAACATTGTTTAATCTATACGTCATTATCCATAAATTAATTGCACATGTTGAGTGAGGTATCATAATTATTAATTTTTATACTAAACTAACTATTGTAAAATGAAATCGGGTCGTAAATACAGTTTTTATTGTTATCCCATTATAAGAAATTCGCTAGAATTCACGGTAGCACTTGTGACTACGCGACGGCTATGTTTTTAATTTGACACCTGAAATGTAGCAATGCAGAAACACTGCATGTTCCTATAAAAATAAAGTGAGTATTAATCTTATGTTTACATAATATGTTTTACGTAGATGCGTTTTAAATTTTGAAAACATGATATAAAAGAAGACTATTCGATATATTTAAAATATTTTAAGAACCGCGGTAATATCCCATTAATAATAAACATGTACATCGCAGCAGTTTTTTCAACGTCATCCATAAAACTGTAATATTATTAGTAGTTAAACCCCAAGACAAATTGAAAACCTTCTGTATATAATTCAAAGTATATATAATTTCAAGAACCGTACTGTAAAAAAATACAAATAACAACAATAGTTATTGTAAAATTACAATACGTTACGATCTATTGTACATTTGAAAGTATAAAGTCATTACCTAATAAACACAAACATAGTGCAGTAATTACATAGAGGTGACTTGAATCTGTGGTCTGTATCTAGACCGTCGCGGAAACGGAATAGTTCATTATTAGTTTTGTAAACCCCAAGAAGATTCTAGAGATACGCTATCACTTTAAAATTATAAGTTTAGCTTTCGCGTTTCAAGTTGGTTTAAACCACAAAAATAGTTATATTTATATTTATTTGCATCCAGAAACTATTCTAACACCCAGAATCGCAAGGCTATCATTTTTATCTGCAGTTTTATGTAAGTATGATCGATTAGGCTTTAGGCTAGAAGTCGGTATAGGCTCATCCATTATAACTAAGTTCATTTAAGTTCTCGTTATTCATGTAATAGTGTTTCTCAGTATACATGTTTAATATTTTGTTTTTCATGTAAAGCCCAAGTCTGTTTTGAAATACAATAATTATGTAAGATGTATTTGGTTAGGGAAGAATAGGCAGGTGAAGGGGCTAGGACTATGGGGGTTGGGAGGAGGGAATCAGCTGGAACTAAGATAAGAATCACTTGGCCTAGACGCTACTGACCTACATTATTACAGTTTGTGCTCTGTTTCTTCAATCGACTAGACTCCAAAATAGTATTGAACAAATTCTACCTATTGAATTTTCTTTCTCAGGATTCACTCTTTATTGAGCCAGATTAACAATATAACAACAACAACAACAAGATTTATTGTCAAATATTAATACAATAAGTTTGTTTTATTTGACATAACAAAAATTTAAAATACAATACCACTGGTAATGACTTAGATCTATAGAGAAAAAACAAAAAATTAACATTAAAATTTAAGCCTCCATGAAATTTCTCAAATTATAAAACAATTTTGATATCGGGTAAATATTGTTTTAGGTGTGTTTTAAATATTTTAAAATCTTTATTTCGTAAAGTATCAGGTAGGTGATTAAACAACTTCCTACCAGCTTCAATTGGTAGTTTGTCGAACATTTGAAGCCGATGGTAGAGAGGCTTGATTAAATTTTGCTTTCTTAAGTCATACACAGTCTCAGTACTACAATCACCAAAGGAATATTTAGATCTAAAGAATAATAAAGTTTCTAATATGTATAATGAAGCAAAGGGTAGTATATGTAGAGCTTTGAAAGCATCTCGACAGGTGTCCCTGTAATTTAGTCTGCATATTATTTTTACTGCCATTTTTTGCAATATAAATACACGTTGCATCTTCCCATCAGAGCAATTGCCCCATAAACATATGCCATAGGATAAATATGGATGAATGAGGCCATAGTATGCTAATTTTAAAATATTTGTATACATGCATTAACCAAGTCATACATAATAATTTTCTTAACAATAAAAACAATTTTTTCCTTTGAGTATAGTAATAAATTTAACAATTCCTTGACAAATTATTGATAATCTATTTATATTTCTAGCCTATTTACATTTATATTGGGACTATTTATAATCAGCCTATTTATATAGGATTATATATAGGGCTATTTCATATTAAGTTTAATCCTTAGTATAAAAAGACGACAATTTGGCCTAATAGAAACGTTATCTAGGCCAAGTAGCTGCAAACCGTGCTTAAGCTATGGTTTCCTAGAAAGCGGTGACCGCTACATTACGACGTAATATGGCGGTGAGTTTTGTTTTCAATACAATCAGATGAGAGTGGTTTCCTAGAAAAAAGTGGACGTAAAGTTAGCGGTGAAAGCTAGTTAAGGTTTTTCTCACCAGGCGACACATTTTGTTTTGTAAACAAAAGTCTAGCTTTTCCATTACTACATACATAAATTAACTTTGACAACTAAAAAAAACAACATGTCAAAAGTTGTTTTTGTCTACATCTGTTTAAATATTGTGTTACGTCCACCGTCACCGTTACGTTCACCGCTACAATAACGGCCGTAATTTAGCGGTGAACTTTTTTCTAGGAAACCATAGCTTTAGGACTAGAAAGGTCTGCATAACCAATTTGTGATTGCCTAGTCAATTTTGTAGCACTGGCAGTCATAATGAAATGAAATAAGTATTTATTTTTGTAGTGAAGTTAGGACTATAAAGTCCTCTTTTCCATAACCACCATTAATATTTACAATAATTTACAATATATTACAGTATTTAAACCAATTGTATTGGTTTGATAATGGTGAAGCAAAAATATTACCAAAATTAGTTAATTTGCAACTGTGAGTTATGTATCTATTTATATACAACCTTTTGGTATTTTTAAAATTTATATTACAGCATTTAATAAACTTAAAATTAAAACAGAAAATAAACAATAAATACAATTTTAAAATGAAACTACAGTATTGCTTAAATTTAATAAAATCTAAATTGTGTAGATAATGTATGTGAAAATGCAGCTTGTTTCATAAATATTCAAGAGTTCTAATTTTGTAATTAAATGTCTCAAGCGTTTAAATGAAAGCATACACATATGATATCATAACATAGTGCAGGAACATAGTTCAGTAACCAAACAGCTAAAGTCAAATTTAATATATGTACCTATATTCTGCCTGCCCTATATAAATTATAGAAAACTGTATTACAATCGACTTCTTCCCACCAACGTAGGTTGCTTAATAACAAAGAATACTATTACAAATTATAAATTTAGTTTACACGGTTGTATAAATGGTGTCGTAGTATTTGAATTGATGTTTGAATACTTATAAGAGAAATTTGGTATAAAACTATGTTAAAAAATGTTATTTTCTTCCAAAAATCTTGAAAAATTTTTGGCACAGTTCCTCTTGCTCCGATGAGTAAACCAATCACTTCAAAATTTTTATGTTTAATTTTTCTGGATAATAATTTGTTGTTTTGTTATATATGTTCTGCTTCTCTTCATTGACTAATTTTGACTGATTTTCTTAAGTTTCGAAACGTATCGTTGGGTCTAAAATTAAGCCTTTATTCTTTTTCCTGTCTAGCACAATTATATCACTTCTCCGGATGGAACCTTCATTGGCCACTGCCGTTACTTCTTCGTACACTTCAAGCTGTTTGCATTTTCTAAATTCATCTGCTATCAGTGTACGGATTCTGTTAAAACGGTGGTTTCTGAGAGGAGCCCCATTTCTTAAGAGTTTATTTTCCAATCAGGTTATGTCGGGAGGTTTCTCTTTTAATTATGTTAAATATGTAGTAATAGGACAAATTGTGCATAGTTTGGCATGGGTTAGCTTTACAATGTTAGTGGAAGACTGGTGTTATGGAGGTATCATGTTGTTTATAAAAACTGAATAAATGTAAATTGAATTTACCGTATGTAAAAAAAGATAAATAAAGTATTATTACAGTAGACTCTCGACTATCCGGCTCGCGACCATCCGGCCTCCGTACTATCCGGCCTACCATTTTGTAATAAAATTTTAAAAATTTCATGGCCACAAAGAACGTTAAAAATCGACACATGGTTTTGAACATCTTCAGTTGTGAAACTGCTAAGTTTGCAATGCATCGCAGCAACCGCAGCTGACATCATATGCCTAAGAAAATGGCGAGACACTGCGACGAGGAAAAGGTCAAATATTGAACGGCAACTTTCTATTAAAGACTTTTTTTAAAAGTAATTTTAGTTTTTTCTTTTGTTTTGTTTTATATTGTAAGCTACTGTTTTTATTTTACTCAATGATTATGATTATGACATTACAGTATGTATAACTTAAATGTTGTACTGTACAGTTTTTGATAAATTCAGTTAGCGCATTAATTAAACTTGTAACAAACAATTTTGCGTGCACTATTAATTTTCCATCACTGTTCCAAATTTGTAAAAGTTATATTAGATCAAAACGTGATAGCCTAATTTTGTAATTTAATACAGTACTGTATAACCAGTTAAAACGTTTGATTCAGTTCGTAAAACGTGTAAAAATCAATCTAGATAGGCCCGGAAGTCCAAGTTCAATGAACTCCGGTCTATCCGGCTTTTTCGTTATCCGGCTTACCCTTCCTCCACAAAAGGCCGGATAGTCGAGAGTCTACTGTATTATTAAATTTAGGTTTGATCAAATTTAGGTTAGGACTAGACAAAATTCGTCTATATAAAGAACATTTATTCAATAAATGTACACCTTCTTATTATATAAATAGGTTGCAAAAGTGGAAAGAATGCTTTAACACAAACAATTTAAATATAATGATTTTGAATTTTTTAAATTATACAAATGATTTCTAAAAATTTTGATGCTAGATCTGATGGCAATCTTTGAAATTTCAATTAACACTTTCTTTTCTAATTTGAAGGTTGTCCTAAATGAATTAAGGTATAGTCCCTCTGAAACCAATTATTTGTCCAAATGTTTCAATGTTTTAATTTTGTACTTTTCTTGAAAGAATGGTAAATTTCGTTTTACACCCAAATATTGCAATGCCAAGTTACCATCACTGATAATGAGTTCATTTCTAGCATATGACAGTTGTGAAGCTGTATTAGATTATTAATGGCTAAAGCAGCTTTACTTTTTGAGACATAAAAGTTGCAACTACATTTTATTCATTTATTTACCGATTTGCAAATTTGTTTGTGTTTCACAAGTGTTGTTGAACTTACTAAAGCTGGATGTATGGTTTGTACAGAATGGACACTGCTTGTACGAGGCTGGAGCTGGTGCACAGGATGCAGATGGACGAGGTGCTTACAGCAATCTGTGGCTTCCAGGGTCAGCAGGTTGTAGAAGCTCTGGGCAAGTGTGAGACCAAGGTTAGTAAATATTTATTCTTTCCTGAGAGTTGTACATACTAACGCAGGATGTATGGTTTGTACAGGATGGACACTGCTTGTACGAGGCTGGAGCTGGTGCACAGGATGCAGATGGAAGAGGTGCTTACAGCAATCTGAGGCTTCCAGGGTCAGCAGGTTGTAGAAGCTCTGGGCAAGTGTGAGACCAAGGTTAGTAAATATTTATTCTTTCCTGAGAGTTGTACATGCTAACACTGGATGTATGGTTTGTACAGGACGGACACTGCTTGTACGAGGCTGGAGCTGGTGCACAGGATGCAGGTGGATGAGGTGCTTACAGCAATCTGCGGCTTCCAGGGTCGGCAGATTGTAGAAGCTCTCCGCAAGTGTGAAACCAAGGTTAGTAAATATTTATTCTTTCCCAAGAGTTGTACATACTAACGCTGGATGTATGATTTGTACAGGATGGACACTGCTTGTACGAGGCTGGAGCTGGTGCACAGGATGCAGGTGGATGAGGTGCTTACAGCAATCTGCGGCTTCCAGGGTCGGCAGGTTGTAGAAGCTCTGCGCAAGTGTGAAACCAAGGTTAGTAAATATTTATTCTTTCCCAAGAGTTGTACATATACATGCTGGATGTATGATTTGTACAGGATGGACACTGCTTGTACGAGGCTGGAGCTGGTGCACGGGATGCAGGTGGATGAGGTGCTTACAGCAATCTGTGGCTTCAGGGTCGGCAGGTTGTAGAAGCTCTGGGCAAGTGTGAGACCAAGGTTAGTAAATATTTATTCTTTCCTGAGAGTTGTACATGCTAACACTGGATGTATGGTTTGTACAGGATGGACACTGCTTGTACGAGGCTGGAGCTGGTGCACAGGATGCAGGTGGATGAGGTGCTTACAGCAATCTGTGGCTTCGGGTCAGCAGGTTGTAGAAGCTCTGGGCAGTGTGAGACCAAGGTTAGTAAATATTTATTCTTTCCTGAGAGTTGTACATACTAACGCTGGATGTATGATTTGTACAGGATGGACACTGCTTGTGCAGGCTGGAGCTGGTGCACAGGATGCAGGTGGATGAGGTGCTTACAGCAATCTGTGGCTTCCAGGGTCGGCAGGTTGTAGAAGCTCTGGGCAAGTGTGAGACCAAGGTTAGTAAATATTTATTCTTTCCTGAGAGTTGTACATGCTAACACTGGATGTATGGTTTGTACAGGATGGACACTGCTTGCGAGGCTGGAGCTGGTGCACAGGATGCAGGTGGATGAGGTGCTTACAGCAATGTCAGCTTCCAGGGTCGGCAGGTTGTAGAAGCTCTGGGCAAGTGTGAGACCAAGGTTAGTAAATATTATTCTTTCCTGAAGTTGTACATACTAACAGCTGGATGTGGTTTGTACAGGATGGACACTGCTTGTACGAGGCTGGAGCTGGTGCACAGGATGCAGGTGGATGAGGTGCTTACAGCAATCTGTGGCTTCCAGGGTCGGCAGGTTGTAGAAGCTCTGGGCAAGTGTGAGACCAAGGTTAGTAAATATTTATTCTTTCCAGAGTTGTACATACTAGCGCTGGATGTATGATTTGTACAGGATGGACACTGCTTGTACGAGGCTGGAGCTGGTGCACAGGATGCAGGTGGATGAGGTGCTTACAGCAATCTGGGCTTCCAGGGTCGGCAGGTTGTAGAAAGCTCTGGGCAAGTGTGAGACCAAGGTTAGTAAATATTTATTCTTTCCTGAGAGGTTGTATACTAACGCTGGATGTATGGTTTGTACAGGATGGACACTGCTTGTACGAGGCTGGAGCTGGTGCACAGGATGCAGGTGGATGAGGTGCTTACAGCAATCTGCGGCTTCCAGGGTCGGCAGGTTGTAGAAGCTCTGGGCAAGTGTGAAACCAAGGTTAGTAAATATTTATTCTTTCCCAAGAGTTGTACATACTAACGCTGGATGTATGATTTGTACAGGATGGACACTGCTTGTATGCGAGGCTGGAGCTGGTGCACAGGATGCAGGTGGATGAGGTGCTTACAGCAATCTGTGGCTTCCAGGGTCGGCAGGTTGTAGAAGCTCTGGGCAAGTGTGAGACCAAGGTTAGTAAATATTTATTCTTTCTGAGAGTTGTACATACTAACGCTGGATGTATGATTTGTACAGGATGGACACTGCTTGTACGAGGCTGGAGCTGGTGCACAGGATGCAGGTGGATGAGGTGCTTACAGCAATCTGTGGCTTCCAGGGTCGGCAGGTTGTAGAAGCTCTGGGCAAGTGTGAGACCAAGGTTAGTAAATATTTATTCTTTCCCAAGAGTTGTACATACTAACGCTGGATGTATGATTTGTACAGGATGGACACTGCTTGTACGAGGCTGGAGCTGGTGCACAGGATGCAGGTGGATGAGGTGCTTACAGCAATCTGTGGCTTCCAGGGTCAGCAGGTTGTAGAAGCTCTGGGCAAGTGTGAGACCAAGGTTAGTAAATATTTATTCTTTCCCAAGAGTTGTACATACTAACGCTGGATGTATGATTTGTACAGGATGGACACTGCTTGTACGAGGCTGGAGCTGGTGCACAGGATGCAGGTGGATGAGGTGCTTACAGCAATCTGTGGCTTCCAGGGTCAGCAGGTTGTAGAAGCTCTGGGCAAGTGTGAGACCAAGGTTAGTAAATATTTATTCTTTCCTGAGAGTTGTACATACTAACGCTGGATGTATGGTTTGTACAGGATGGACACTGCTTGTACGAGGCTGGAGCTGGTGCACAGGATGCAGGTGGATGAGGTGCTTACAGCAATCTGTGGCTTCCAGGGTCAGCAGGTTGTAGAAGCTCTGGGCAAGTGTGAGACCAAGGTTAGTAAATATTTATTCTTTCCTGAGTTGTACATACTAACAGCTGGATGTATGATTTGTACAGGATGGACACTGCTTGTGTGAGGCTGGAGCTGGTGCACAGGATGCAGGTGGATGAGGTGCTTACAGCAATCTGTGGCTTCCAGGGTCAGCAGGTTGTAGAAGCTCTGGGCAAGTGTGAGACCAAGGTTAGTAAATATTTATTCTTTCCTGAGAGTTGTACATACTAACGCTGGATGTATGGTTTGTACAGGATGGACACTGCTTGTACGAGGCTGGAGCTGGTGCACAGGATGCAGGTGGATGAGGTGCTTACAGCAATCTGCCTTCCAGGGTCAGCAGGTTGTAGAAGCTCTGGGCAAGTGTGAGACCAAGGTTAGTAAATATTTATTCTTTCCTGAGAGTTGTACATACTAACGCTGGATGTATGATTTGTACAGGATGGACACTGCTTGTACGAGGCTGGAGCTGGTGCACAGGATGCAGGTGGATGAGGTGCTTACAGCAATCTGTGGCTTCCAGGGTCAGCAGGTTGTAGAAGCTCTGGGCAAGTGTGAGACCAAGGTTAGTAAATATTTATTCTTTCCTGAGAGTTGTACATACTAACGCTGGATGTATGATTTGTACAGGATGGACACTGCTTGTACGAGGCTGGAGCTGGTGCACAGGATGCAGGTGGATGAGGTGCTTACAGCAATCTGTGGCTTCCAGGGTCAGCAGGTTGTAGAAGCTCTGGGCAGTGTGAGACCAAGGTTAGTAAATATTTATTCTTTCTGAGAGTTGTACATATAACCTGGATGTATGATTTGTACAGGATGGACACTGCTTGTGCAGAGGCTGGAGCTGGTGCACAGGATGCAGGTGGATGAGGTGCTTACAGCAATCTGTGGCTTCCAGGGTCGGCAGGTTGTAGAAGCTCTGGGCAAGTGTGAGACCAAGGTTAGTAAATATTTATTCTTTCCTGAGAGTTGTACATACTAACGCTGGATGTATGATTTGTACAGGATGGACACTGCTTGTACAGGCTGGAGCTGGTGCACAGGATGCAGGTGGATGAGGTGCTTACAGCAATCTGCGGCTTCCAGGGTCGGCAGGTTGTAGAAGCTCTGGGCAAGTGTGAGACCAAGGTTAGTAAATATTTATTCTTTCCTGAGAGTTGTACATACTAACGCTGGATGTATGGTTTGTACAGGATGGACACTGCTTGTACGAGGCTGGAGCTGGTGCACAGGATGCAGGTGGATGAGGTGCTTACAGCAATCTGTGCTTCCAGGGTCGGCAGGTTGTAGAAGCTCTGGGCAAGTGAGACCAAGGTTAGTAAATATTTATTCTTTCCTGAGAGTTGTACATACTAACGCTGGATGTATGGTTTGTACAGGATGGACACTGCTTGTACGAGGCTGGAGCTGGTGCACAGGATGCAGGTGGATGAGGTGCTTACAGCAATCTGGCTTCCAGGGTCAGCAGGTTGTAGAAGCTCTGGGCAAGTGTGAGACCAAGGTTAGTAAATATTTATTCTTTCTGAGAGTTGTACATACTAACGCTGGATGTATGATTTGTACAGGATGGACACTGCTTGTACGAGGCTGGAGCTGGTGCACAGGATGCAGGTGGATGAGGTGCTTACAGCAATCTGTGGCTTCCAGGGTCAGCAGGTTGTAGAAGCTCTGGGCAAGTGTGAGACCAAGGTTAGTAAATATTTATTCTTTCCTGAGAGTTGTACATGCTAACACTGGATGTATGGTTTGTACAGGATGGACACTGCTTGTACGAGGCTGGAGCTGGTGCACAGGATGCAGGTGGATGAGGTGCTTACAGCAATCTGTGGCTTCCAGGGTCAGCAGGTTGTAGAAGCTCTGGGCAAGTGTGAGACCAAGGTTAGTAAATATTTATTCTTTCCTGAGAGTTGTACATACTAACGCTGGATGTATGATTTGTACAGGATGGACACTGCTTGTGCGAGGCTGGAGCTGGTGCACAGGATGCAGGTGGATGAGGTGCTTACAGCAATCTGTGGCTTCCAGGGTCGGGGGATTGTAGAAGCTCTGGGCAAGTGTGAGACCAAGGTTAGTAAATATTTATTCTTTCCTGAGAGTTGTACATACTAACGCTGGATGTATGATTTGTACAGGATGGACACTGCTTGTGAGGCTGGAGCTGGTGCACAGGATGCAGGTGGATGAGGTGCTTACAGCAATCTCGGCTTCCAGGGTCGGCAGGTTGTAGAAGCTCTGGGCAAGTGTGAGACCAAGGTTAGTAAATATTTATTCTTTCCTGAGAGTTGTACATACTAAGCTGGATGTATGATTTGTACAGGATGGACACTGCTTGTACGAGGCTGGAGCTGGTGCACAGGATGCAGGTGGATGAGGTGCTTACAGCAATCTGCGGCTTCCAGGGTCGGCAGGTTGTAGAAGCTCTCCGCAAGTGTGAGACCAAGGTTAGTAAATATTTATTCTTTCCTGAGAGTTGTACATACTAACGCTGGATGTATGATTTGTACAGGATGGACACTGCTTGTACGAGGCTGGAGCTGGTGCACAGGATGCAGGTGGATGAGGTGCTTACAGCAATCTGTGGCTTCCAGGGTCAGCAGGTTGTAGAAGCTCTGGGCAAGTGTGAGACCAAGGTTAGTAAATATTTATTCTTTCCTGAGAGTTGTACATACTAACGCTGGATGTATGATTTGTACAGGATGGACACTGCTTGTGAGGCTGGAGCTGGTGCACAGGATGCAGGTGGATGAGGTGCTGACAGCAATATGTAGCTTCCAGGGTCGGCAGGTTGTAGAAGCTCTGGGCACCAAGTGTGAGACCAATTTATTCTTTCCTGAGAGTTGTACATACTAACGCTGGATGTATGGTTTGTACAGGATGGACACTGCTTGTACGAGGCTGGAGCTGGTGCACAGGATGCGGGTGGATGAGGTGCTGACAGCAATCTGTGGCTTCCAGGGTCGGCAGGTTGTAGAAGCTCTGGGCAAGTGTGAGACCAAGGTTAGTAAATATTTATTCTTTCCCAAGAGTTGTACATACTAACGCTGGATGTATGATTTGTACAGGATGGACACTGCTTGTATGAGGCTGGAGCTGGTGCACAGGATGCAGGTGGATGAGGTGCTTACAGCAATCTGGGCTTCCAGGGTCAGCAGGTTGTAGAAGCTCTGGGAAGTGTGAGACCAAGGTTAGTAAATATTTATTCTTTCGAGAGTTGTACATACTAAGCTGGATGTATGATTTGTACAGGATGGACACTGCTTGTACGAGGCTGGAGCTGGTGCACAGGATGCAGGTGGATGAGGTGCTTACAGCAATCTGCGGCTTCCAGGGTCGGCAGGTTGTAGAAGCTCTGGGCAAGTGTGAGACCAAGGTTAGTAAATATTTATTCTTCTTTCAGAGTTGTACATACTAGCTGGATGTATGATTTGTACAGGATGGACACTGCTTGTACGAGGCTGGAGCTGGTGCACAGGATGCAGGTGGATGAGGTGCTTACAGCAATCTGTGGCTTCCAGGGTCGGCAGGTTGTAGAAGCTCTGGGCAAGTGTGAGACCAAGGTTAGTAAATATTTATTCTTTCCTGAGAGTTGTACATACTAACGCTGGATGTATGATTTGTACAGGATGGACACTGCTTGTACGAGGCTGGAGCTGGTGCACAGGATGCAGGTGGATGAGGTGCTTACAGCAATCTGTGGCTTCCAGGGTCGGCAGGTTGTAGAAGCTCTGGGCAAGTGTGAGACCAAGGTTAGTAAATATTTCCTGAGAGTTGTACATACTAACGCTGGATGTATGATTTGTACAGGATGGACACTGCTTGTACGAGGCTGGAGCTGGTGCACAGGATGCAGGTGGATGAGGTGCTTACAGCAATAGGCTGCTTCCAGGGTCAGCAGGTTGTAGAAGCTCTGGGCAAGTGTGAGACCAAGGTTAGTAAATATTTATTCTTTCCTGAGAGTTGTACATACTAACGCTGGATGTATGGTTTGTACAGGATGGACACTGCTTGTACGAGGCTGGAGCTGGTGCACAGGATGCAGGTGGATGAGGTGCTTACAGCAATCTGGGCTTCCAGGGTCAGCAGGTTGTGAAGCTCTGGGCAAGTGTGAGACCAAGGTTAGTAAATATTTATTCTTTCCTGAGAGTTGTACATACTAACGCTGGATGTATGATTTGTACAGGATGGACACTGCTTGTACATGGCTGGAGCTGGTGCACAGGATGCAGGTGGATGAGGTGCTTACAGCAATCTGTGGCTTCCAGGGTCAGCAGGTTGTAGAAGCTCTGGGCAAGTGTGAGACCAAGGTTAGTAAATATTTATTCTTTCCTGAGAGTTGTACATACTAACGCTGGATGTATGGTTTGTACAGGATGGACACTGCTTGTACGAGGCTGGAGCTGGTGCACAGGATGCAGGTGGATGAGGTGCTTACAGCAATCTGTGGCTTCCAGGGTCAGCAGGTTGTAGAAGCTCTGGGCAAGTGTGAGACCAAGGTTAGTAAATATTTATTCTTTCCTGAGTTGTACATACTAACAGCTGGATGTATGATTTGTACAGGATGGACACTGCTTGTGCGAGGCTGGAGCTGGTGCACAGGATGCAGGTGGATGAGGTGCTTACAGCAATCTGTGGCTTCCAGGGTCAGCAGGTTGTAGAAGCTCTGGGCAAGTGTGAGACCAAGGTTAGTAAATATTTATTCTTTCCTGAGAGTTGTACATACTAACGCTGGATGTATGATTTGTACAGGATGGACACTGCTTGTCGAGGCTGGAGCTGGTGCACAGGATGCAGGTGGATGAGGTGCTTACAGCAATCTGTGGCTTCCAGGGTCAGCAGGTTGTAGAAGCTCTGGGCAAGTGTGAGACCAAGGTTAGTAAATATTTATTCTTTCCTGAGAGTTGTACATACTACGCTGGATGTATGATTTGTACAGGATGGACACTGCTTGTACGAGGCTGGAGCTGGTGCACAGGATGCAGGTGGATGAGGTGCTTACAGCAATCTGTGGCTTCCAGGGTCGGCAGGTTGTAGAGCTCTGGGCAAGTGTGAGACCAAGGTTAGTAAATATTTATTCTTTCCTGAGTTGTACATACTAACGCTGGATGTATGATTTGTACAGGATGGACACTGCTTGTACGAGGCTGGAGCTGCACAGGATGCAGGTGGATGAGGTGCTTACAGCAATCTGCAGCTTCCAGGGTCAGCAGGTTGTAGAAGCTCTGGGCAAGTGTGAGACCAAGGTTAGTAAATATTTATTCTTTCCTGAGAGTTGTACATACTAACGCTGGATGTATGATTTGTACAGGATGGACACTGCTTGTACGAGGCTGGAGCTGGTGCACAGGATGCAGGTGGATGAGGTGCTTACAGCAATCTGCGGCTTCCAGGGTCGGCAGGTTGTAGAAGCTCTGGGCAAGTGTGAGACCAAGGTTAGTAAATATTTATTCTTTCCTGAGAGTTGTACATACTAACGCTGGATGTATGATTTGTACAGGATGGACACTGCTTGTACAGGCTGGAGCTGGTGCACAGGATGCAGGTGGATGAGGTTACAGCAATCTGTGGCTTCCAGGGTCAGCAGGTTGTAGAAGCTCTGGGCAAGTGTGAGACCAAGGTTAGTAAATATTTATTCTTTCCTGAGAGTTGTACATACTAACGCTGGATGTATGATTTGTACAGGATGGACACTGCTTGTACGAGGCTGGAGCTGGTGCACAGGATGCAGGTGGATGAGGTGCTTACAGCAATCTGTAGCTTCCAGGGTCAGCAGGTTGTAGAAGCTCTGGGCAAGTGTGAGACCAAGGTTAGTAAATATTTATTCTTTCCTGAGTTGTACATACTAACGCTGGATGTATGATTTGTACAGGATGGACACTGCTTGTACGAGGCTGGAGCTGGTGCACAGGATGCAGGTGGATGAGGTGCTTACAGCAATCTGTGGCTTCCAGGGTCAGCAGGTTGTAGAAGCTCTGGGCAAGTGTGAGACCAAGGTTAGTAAATATTTATTCTTTCCTGAGAGTTGTACATACTAACGCTGGATGTATGGTTTGTACAGGATGGACACTGCTTGTACGAGGCTGGAGCTGGTGCACAGGATGCAGGTGGATGAGGTGCTTACAGCAATCTGTGGCTTCCAGGGTCGGCAGGTTGTAGAAGCTCTGGGCAAGTGTGAGACCAAGGTTAGTAAATATTTATTCTTTCTGAGAGTTGTACATACTAACGCTGGATGTATGATTTGTACAGGATGGACACTGCTTGTACGAGGCTGGAGCTGGTGCACAGGATGCAGGTGGATGAGGTGCTTACAGCAATCTGCGGCTTCCAGGGTCGGCAGGTTGTAGAAGCTCTGGGCAAGTGTGAGACCAAGGTTAGTAAATATTTATTCTTTCCTGAGAGTTGTACATACTAAGCTGGATGTATGATTTGTACAGGATGGACACTGCTTGTACGAGGCTGGAGCTGGTGCACAGGATGCAGGTGGATGAGGTGCTTACAGCAATCTGCGGCTTCCAGGGTCGGCAGGTTGTAGAAGCTCTGGGCAAGTGTGAGACCAAGGTTAGTAAATATTTATTCTTTCCTGAGAGTTGTACATACTAAGCTGGATGTATGATTTGTACAGGATGGACACTGCTTGTACGAGGCTGGAGCTGGTGCACAGGATGCAGGTGGATGAGGTGCTTACAGCAATCTGCGGCTTCCAGGGTCAGGCAGGTTGTAGAAGCTCTGGGCAAGTGTGAGACCAAGGTTAGTAAATATTTATTCTTTCCTGAGAGTTGTACATACTAACGCTGGATGTATGATTTGTACAGGATGGACACTGCTTGTCGAGGCTGGAGCTGGTGCACAGGATGCAGGTGGATGAGGTGCTTACAGCAATCTGTGGCTTCCAGGGTCAGGCAGGTTGTAGAAGCTCTCGGGCAGTGTGAGACCAAGGTTAGTAAATATTTATTCTTTCCTGAGAGTTGTACATACTAACGCTGGATGTATGGTTTGTACAGGATGGACACTGCTTGTACGAGGCTGGAGCTGGTGCACAGGATGCAGGTGGATGAGGTGCTTACAGCAATCTGTGGCTTCCAGGGTCAGCAGGTTGTAGAAGCTCTGGGCAAGTGTGAGACCAAGGTTAGTAAATATTTATTCTTTCCTGAGGTTGTACATACTAGCTGGATGTATGATTTGTACAGGATGGACACTGCTTGTACGAGGCTGGAGCTGGTGCACAGGATGCAGGTGGATGAGGTGCTTACAGCAATCTGTGGCTTCCAGGGTCAGCAGGTTGTAGAAGCTCTGGGCAAGTGTGAGACCAAGGTTAGTAAATATTTATTCTTTCCTGAGAGTTGTACATACTAAGCTGGATGTATGATTTGTACAGGATGGACACTGCTTGTACGAGGCTGGAGCTGGTGCACAGGATGCAGGTGGATGAGGTGCTTACAGCAATCTGGCTTCCAGGGTCAGCAGGTTGTAGAAGCTCTGGGCAAGTGTGAGACCAAGGTTAGTAAATATTTATTCTTTCCTGAGAGTTGTACATACTAACGCTGGATGTATGGTTTGTACAGGATGGACACTGCTTGTACGAGGCTGGAGCTGGTGCACAGGATGCAGGTGGATGAGGTGCTTACAGCAATCTGCGGCTTCCAGGGTCAGCAGGTTGTGAAGCTCTGGGCAAGTGTGAGACCAAGGTTAGTAAATATTTATTCTTTCCCAGAGTTGTACATACTAAAGCTGGATGTATGGTTTGTACAGGATGGACACTGCTTGTTTGAGAGGCTGGAGCTGGTGCACAGGATGCAGGTGGGCGAGCTGCTTACAGCAATCTGTAGCTTCCAGGGTCAGCAGGTTGTAGAAGCTCTCCGCAAGTGTGAGACCAAGGTTAGTAAATATTTATTCTTTCCTGAGAGTTGTACATACTAACGCTGGATGTATGATTTGTACAGGATGGACACTGCTTGTACGAGGCTGGAGCTGGTGCACAGGATGCAGGTGGATGAGGTGCTTACAGCAATCTGTGGCTTCCAGGGTCGGCAGGTTGTAGAAGCTCTGGGCAAGTGTGAGACCAAGGTTAGTAAATATTCTTTCCTGAGAGTTGTACATACTAACGCTGGATGTATGATTTGTACAGGATGGACACTGCTTGTACGAGGCTGGAGCTGGTGCACAGGATGCAGGTGGATGAGGTGCTTACAGCAATCTGTGGCTTCCAGGGTCGGCAGGTTGTAGAAGCTCTGGGCAAGTGTGAGACCAAGGTTAGTAAATATTTATTCTTTCCTGAGAGTTGTACATACTAACGCTGGATGTATGATTTGTACAGGATGGACACTGCTTGTACGAGGCTGGAGCTGGTGCACAGGATGCAGGTGGATGAGGTGCTTACAGCAATCTGCGGCTTCCAGGGTCGGCAGGTTGTAGAAGCTCTCTGCAAGTGTGAGACCAAGGTTAGTAAATATTTATTCTTTCCTGAGAGTTGTACATACTAACGCTGGATGTATGATTTGTACAGGATGGACACTGCTTGTACGAGGCTGGAGCTGGTGCACAGGATGCAGGTGGATGAGGTGCTTACAGCAATCTGCGGCTTCCAGGGTCAGCAGGTTGTAGAAGCTCTGGGCAAGTGTGAGACCAAGGTTAGTAAATATTTATTCTTTCCTGAGAGTTGTACATACTAACGCTGGATGTATGATTTGTACAGGATGGACACTGCTTGTACGAGGCTGGAGCTGGTGCACAGGATGCAGGTGGATGAGGTGCTTGCAATCTGTGGCTTCGGGTCAGCAGGTTGTAGAAGCTCTGGGCAAGTGTGAGACCAAGGTTAGTAAATATTTATTCTTTCCGAGTTGTACATACTAACGCTGGATGTATGATTTGTACAGGATGGACACTGCTTGTACGAGGCTGGAGCTGGTGCACAGGATGCAGGTGGATGAGGTGCTTACAGCAATCTGCGGCTTCCAGGGTCAGCAGGTTGTAGAAGCTCTGGGCAAGTGTGAGACCAAGGTTAGTAAATATTTATTCTTTCCTGAGAGTTGTACATACTAGCTGGATGTATGGTTTGTACAGGATGGACACTGCTTGTACGAGGCTGGAGCTGGTGCACAGGATGCAGGTGGATGAGGTGCTTACAGCAATCTGTGGCTTCCAGGGTCAGCAGGTTGTAGAAGCTCTGGGCAAGTGTGAGACCAAGGTTAGTAAATATTTATTCTTTCCTGAGAGTTGTACATACTAACGCTGGATGTATGATTTGTACAGGATGGACACTGCACGAGGCTGGAGCTGGTGCACAGGATGCAGGTGGATGAGGTGCTTACAGCAATCTGTGGCTTCCAGGGTCAGGCAGTTGTAGAAGCTCTGGGCAAGTGTGAGACCAAGGTTAGTAAATATTTATTCTTTCCTGAGAGTTTATACTAACGCTGGATGTATGATTTGTACAGGATGGACACTGCTTGTACGAGGCTGGAGCTGGTGCACAGGATGCAGGTGGATGAGGTGCTTACAGCAATCTGTGGCTTCCAGGGTCGGCAGGTTGTAGAAGCTCTGGGCAAGTGTGAGACCAAGGTTAGTAAATATTTATTCTTTCCTGAGAGTTGTACATACTAACGCTGGATGTATGGTTTGTACAGGATGGACACTGCTTGTACGAGGCTGGAGCTGGTGCACAGGATGCAGGTGGATGAGGTGCTTACAGCAATCTGCGGCTTCCAGGGTTGGCAGGTTGTAGAAGCTCTGGGCAAGTGTGAGACCAAGGTTAGTAAATATTTATTCTTTCCTGAGAGTTGTACATACTAACGCTGGATGTATGATTTGTACAGGATGGACACTGCTTGTACGAGGCTGGAGCTGGTGCACAGGATGCAGGTGGATGAGGTGCTTACAGCAATCTGTGGCTTCCAGGGTCGGCAGGTTGTAGAAGCTCTGGGCAAGTGTGAGACCAAGGTTAGTAAATATTTATTCTTTCCTGAGAGTTGTACATACTAACGCTGGATGTATGATTTGTACAGGATGGACACTGCTTGTACGAGGCTGGAGCTGGTGCACAGGATGCAGGTGGATGAGGTGCTTACAGCAATCTGTGGCTTCCAGGGTCAGCAGGTTGTAGAAGCTCTGGGCAGTGTGAGACCAAGGTTAGTAAATATTTATTCTTTCGAGAGTTGTATACTAAAGCTGGATGTATGATTTGTACAGGATGGACACTGCTTGTACGAGGCTGGAGCTGGTGCACAGGATGCAGGTGGATGAGGTGCTTACAGCAATCTGCGGCTTCCAGGGTCAGCAGGTTGTAGAAGCTCTGGGCAAGTGTGAGACCAAGGTTAGTAAATATTTATTCTTTCCTGAGAGTTGTACATACTAACGCTGGATGTATGATTTGTACAGGATGGACACTGCTTGTACGAGGCTGGAGCTGGTGCACAGGATGCAGGTGGACGAGGTGCTTACAGCAATCTGCGGCTTCCAGGGTCGGCAGGTTGTAGAAGCTCTGGGCAAGTGTGAGACCAAGGTTAGTAAATATTTATTCTTTCGAGAGTTGTACATACTAAGCTGGATGTATGATTTGTACAGGATGGACACTGTTGTGCGAGGCTGGAGCTGGTGCACAGGATGCAGGTGGACGAGGTGCTTACAGCAATCTGTGGCTTCCAGGGTCGGCAGGTTGTAGAAGCTCTGGGCAAGTGTGAGACCAAGGTTAGTAAATATTTATTCTTTCCTGAGAGTTGTACATACTAACGCTGGATGTATGATTTGTACAGGATGGACACTGCTTGTACGAGGCTGGAGCTGGTGCACAGGATGCAGGTGAAGTGCTTACAGCAATCTGCGGCTTCCAGGGTCGGCAGGTTGTAGAAGCTCTGGGCAAGTGTGAGACCAAGGTTAGTAAATATTTATTCTTTCGAGTTGTACATACTAAAGCTGGATGTATGATTTGTACAGGATGGACACTGCTTGTGCAGAGGCTGGAGCTGGTGCACAGGATGCAGGTGGATGAGGTGCTTACAGCAATCTGTGCTTCCAGGGTCAGCAGGTTGTAGAAGCTCTGGGCAAGTGTGAGACCAAGGTTAGTAAATATTTATTCTTTCCTGAGAGTTGTACATACTAACGCTGGATGTATGATTTGTACAGGATGGACACTGCTTGTGAGGCTGGAGCTGGTGCACAGGATGCAGGTGGATGAGGTGCTTACAGCAATCTGCGGCTTCCAGGGTCAGCAGGTTGTAGAAGCTCTGGGCAAGTGTGAGACCAAGGTTAGTAAATATTTATTCTTTCCTGAGAGTTGTACATACTAACGCTGGATGTATGATTTGTACAGGATGGACACTGCTTGTACGAGGCTGGAGCTGGTGCACAGGATGCAGGTGGATGAGGTGCTTACAGCAATCTGTTTCCAGGGTCAGCAGGTTGTAGAAGCTCTGGGCAGTGAGACCAAGGTTAGTAAATATTTATTCTTTCCTGAGAGTTGTACATACTACGCTGGATGTATGATTTGTACAGGATGGACACTGCTTGTACGAGGCTGGAGCTGGTGCACAGGATGCAGGTGGATGAGGTGCTTACAGCAATCTGTGGCTTCCAGGGTCAGCAGGTTGTAGAAGCTCTGGGCAAGTGTGAGACCAAGGTTAGTAAATATTTATTCTTTCCTGAGAGTTGTACATACTAACGCTGGATGTATGATTTGTACAGGATGGACACTGCTTGTACGAGGCTGGAGCTGGTGCACAGGATGCAGGTGGACGAGGTGCTTACAGCAATCTGTGGCTTCCAGGGTCGGCAGGTTGTAGAAGCTCTGGGCAAGTGTGAGACCAAGGTTAGTAAATATTTATTCTTTCTGAGTTTGTACATACTAACGCTGGATGTATGATTTACAGGATGGACACTGCTTGTGCGAGGCTGGAGCTGGTGCACAGGATGCAGGTGGATGAGGTGCTTACAGCAATCTGCGCTTCCAGGGTCAGCAGGTTGTAGAAGCTCTGGGCAAGTGTGAGACCAAGGTTAGTAAATATTTATTCTTTCCTGAGAGTTGTACATACTAACCTGGATGTATGATTTGTACAGGATGGACACTGCTTGTACGAGGCTGGAGCTGGTGCACAGGATGCAGGTGGATGAGGTGCTTACAGCAATCTGCGCTGGGGTCGGTTGTAGAAGCTCTGGGCAAGTGTGAGACCAAGGTTAGTAAATATTTATTCTTCTGAGAGTTGTACATACTAACTGGATGTATGATTTGTACAGGATGGACACTGCTTGTACGAGGCTGGAGCTGGTGCACAGGATGCAGGTGGATGAGGTGCTTACAGCAATCTGTGGCTTCCAGGGTCGGCAGGTTGTAGAAGCTCTGGGCAAGAGTGTGAGACCAAGGTTAGTAAATATTTATTTCCTGAGAGTTGTACATACTAACTGGATGTATGATTTGTACAGGATGGACACTGCTTGTATGAGGCTGGAGCTGGTGCACAGGATGCAGGTGGACGAGGTGCTTACAGCAATCTGTGGCTTCAGGGTCAGCAGGTTGTAGAAGCTCTGGGCAAGTGTGAGACCAAGGTTAGTAAATATTTATTCTTTCCAAGAGTTGTACATACTAACGCTGGATGTATGATTTGTACAGGATGGACACTGCTTGTACGAGGCTGGAGCTGGTGCACAGGATGCAGGTGGATGAGGTGCTTACAGCAATCTGCGGCTTCCAGGGTCAGCAGGTTGTAGAAGCTCTGGGCAAGTGTGAGACCAAGGTTAGTAAATATTTATTCTTTCGAGAGTTGTACATACTAACGCTGGATGTATGATTTGTACAGGATGGACACTGCTTGTACGAGGCTGGAGCTGGTGCACAGGATGCAGGTGGATGAGGTGCTTACAGCAATCTGTGGCTTCCAGGGTCAGCAGGTTGTAGAAGCTCTGGGCAAGTGTGAGACCAAGGTTAGTAAATATTTATTCTTTCCTGAGAGTTGTACATACTAACGCTGGATGTATGATTTGTACAGGATGGACACTGCTTGTACGAGGCTGGAGCTGGTGCACAGGATGCAGGTGGATGAGGTGCTTACAGCAATCTGCGGCTTCCAGGGTCGGCAGGTTGTAGAAGCTCTGGGCAAGTGTGAGACCAAGGTTAGTAAATATTTATTCTTTCCCAAGAGTGTACATACTAACGCTGGATGTATGATTTGTACAGGATGGACACTGCTTGTATGAGGCTGGAGCTGGTGCACAGGATGCAGGTGGACGAGGTGCTTACAGCAATCTGTGGCTTCCAGGGTCAGCAGGTTGTAGAAGCTCTGGGCAAGTGTGAGACCAAGGTTAGTAAATATTTATTCTTTCGAGAGTTGTACATACTAAGCTGGATGTATGGTTTGTACAGGACGGACACTGCTTGTACGAGGCTGGAGCTGGTGCACAGGATGCAGGTGGATGAGGTGCTTACAGCAATCTGCGGCTTCCAGGGTCGGCAGATTGTAGAAGCTCTCTGCAAGTGTGAGACCAAGGTTAGTAAATATTTATTCTTTCAGAGTTGTACATACTAAAGCTGGATGTATGATTTGTACAGGATGGACACTGCTTACGAGGCTGGAGCTGGTGCACAGGATGCAGGTGGATGAGGTGCTTACAGCAATCTGCGGCTTCCAGGGTCAGCAGGTTGTAGAAGCTCTGGGCAAGTGTGAGACCAAGGTTAGTAAATATTTATTCTTTCGAGAGTTGTACATACTAACGCTGGATGTATGATTTGTACAGGATGGACACTGCTTCAGAGGCTGGAGCTGGTGCACAGGATGCAGGTGGATGAGGTGCTTACAGCAATCTGCAGCTTCCAGGGTCAGCAGGTTGTAGAAGCTCTGGGCAAGTGTGAGACCAAGGTTAGTAAATATTTATTCTTTCTGAGAGTTGTACATACTAACGCTGGATGTATGGTTTGTACAGGATGGACACTGCTTGTACGAGAGGCTGGAGCTGGTGCACAGGATGCAGGTGGATGAGGTGCTTACAGCAATCTGTGGCTTCCAGGGTCGGCAGGTTGTAGAAGCTCTGGGCAAGTGTGAGACCAAGGTTAGTAAATATTTATTCTTTCCTGAGAGTTGTACATACTAAGCTGGATGTATGATTTGTACAGGATGGACACTGCTTGTATAGGGCTGGAGCTGGTGCACAGGATGCAGGTGGATGAGGTGCTTACAGCAATCTGCGGCTTCCAGGGTCAGCAGGTTGTAGAAGCTCTGGGCAAGTGTGAGACCAAGGTTAGTAAATATTTATTCTTTCCTGAGAGTTGTACATACTAACGCTGGATGTATGGTTTGTACAGGATGGACACTGCTTGTACGAGGCTGGAGCTGGTGCACAGGATGCAGGTGGACGAGGTGCTTACAGCAATCTGTGGCTTCCAGGGTCAGCAGGTTGTAGAAGCTCTGGGCAAGTGTGAGACCAAGGTTAGTAAATATTTATTCTTTCCCGAGAGTTGTACATACTAACGCTGGATGTATGATTTGTACAGGATGGACACTGCTTGTACGAGGCTGGAGCTGGTGCACAGGATGCAGGTGGATGAGGTGCTTACAGCAATCTGCGGCTTCCAGGGTCAGCAGGTTGTAGAAGCTCTGGGCAAGTGTGAGACCAAGGTTAGTAAATATTTATTCTTTCCTGAGAGTTGTACATACTAACGCTGGATGTATGATTTGTACAGGATGGACACTGCTTGTGACAGGCTGGAGCTGGTGCACAGGATGCAGGTGGATGAGGTGCTTACAGCAATCTGTGGCTTCCAGGGTCGGCAGGTTGTAAGCTCTGGGCAAGTGTGAGACCAAGGTTAGTAAATATTTATTCTTTCCTGAGAGTTGTACATACTAACGCTGGATGTATGGATTTGTACAGGATGGACACTGCTTGTACAGGCTGGAGCTGGTGCACAGGATGCAGGTGGATGAGGTGCTTACAGCAATCTGGGCTTCCAGGGTCAGCAGGTTGTAGAAGCTCTGGGCAAGTGTGAGACCAAGGTTAGTAAATATTTATTCTTTCCTGAGAGTTGTACATACTAAACCTGGATGTATGGTTTGTACAGGATGGACACTGCTTGTACGAGGCTGGAGCTGGTACAGGATGCAGGTGGATGAGGTGCTTACAGCAATCTGTGGCTTCCAGGGTCGGCAGGTTGTAGAGAAGCTCTGGGCAAGTGTGAGACCAAGGTTAGTAAATATTTATTCTTTCCTGAGAGTTGTACATACTAACGCTGGATGTATGATTTGTACAGGATGGACACTGCTTGTACGAGGCTGGAGCTGGTGCACAGGATGCAGGTGGATGAGGTGCTTACAGCAATCTGTGGCTTCAGGGTCAGGCAGGTTGTAGAAGCTCTGGGCAAGTGTGAGACCAAGGTTAGTAAATATTTATTCTTTCCTGAGAGTTGTACATACTAACGCTGGATGTATGATTTGTACAGGATGGACACTGCTTGTCAGGCTGGAGCTGGTGCACAGGATGCAGGTGGATGAGGTGCTTACAGCAATCTGCGGCTTCCAGGGTCAGCAGGTTGTAGAAGCTCTGGGCAAGTGTGAGACCAAGGTTAGTAAATATTTATTCTTTCCTGAGAGTTGTACATACTAACGCTGGATGTATGATTTGTACAGGATGGACACTGCTTGTACGAGGCTGGAGCTGGTGCACAGGATGCAGGTGGATGAGGTGCTTACAGCAATCTGTGGCTTCCAGGGTCGGCAGGTTGTAGAAGCTCTGGGCAAGTGTGAGACCAAGGTTAGTAAATATTTATTCTTTCCTGAGAGTTGTACATACTAACGCTGGATGTATGATTTGTACAGGATGGACACTGCTTGTACGAGGCTGGAGCTGGTGCACAGGATGCAGGTGGATGAGGTGCTTACAGCAATCTGCGGCTTCCAGGGTCGGCAGGTTGTAGAAGCTCTGGGCAAGTGTGAGACCAAGGTTAGTAAATATTTATTCTTTCCCAAGAGTTGTACATACTAACGCTGGATGTATGATTTGTACAGGATGGACACTGCTTGTACGAGGCTGGAGCTGGTGCACAGGATGCAGGTGGATGAGGTGCTTACAGCAATCTGTGGCTTCCAGGGTCAGCAGGTTGTAGAAGCTCTCAGAAGTGTGAGACCAAGGTTAGTAAATATTTATTCTTTCCTGAGAGTTGTACATACTAACGCTGGATGTATGGTTTGTACAGGATGGACACTGCTTGTACGAGGCTGGAGCTGGTGCACAGGATGCAGGTGGTGCTTACAGCAATCTGTAGCTTCAGGGTCAGCAGTTGTAGAAGCTCTGGGCAAGTGTGAGACCAAGGTTAGTAAATATTTATTCTTTCCTGAGAGTTGTACATACTAACGCTGGATGTATGATTTGTACAGGATGGACACTGCTTGTACGAGGCTGGAGCTGGTGCACAGGATGCAGGTGGATGAGGTGCTTACAGCAATCTGCTTCCAGGGTCAGCAGGTTGTAGAAGCTCTGGGCAAGTGTGAGACCAAGGTTAGTAAATATTTATTCTTTCCTGAGAGTTGTACATACTAACAACGCTGGATGTATGATTTGTACAGGATGGACACTGCTTGTCGAGGCTGGAGCTGGTGCACAGGATGCAGGTGGATGAGGTGCTTACAGCAATCTGTGGCTTCCAGGGTCGGCAGGTTGTAGAAGCTCTGGGCAAGTGTGAGACCAAGGTTAGTAAATATTTATTCTTTCCTGAGAGTTGTACATACTAACTGGATGTATGATTTGTACAGGATGGACACTGCTTGTACGAGGCTGGAGCTGGTGCACAGGATGCAGGTGGATGAGGTGCTTACAGCAATCTGTGGCTTCCAGGGTCGGCAGGTTGTAGAAGCTCTGGGCAAGTGTGAGACCAAGGTTAGTAAATATTTATTCTTTCCTGAGAGTTGTACATACTAACGCTGGATGTATGATTTGTACAGGATGGACACTGCTTGTACGAGGCTGGAGCTGGTGCACAGGATGCAGGTGGATGAGGTGCTTACAGCAATCTGCGGCTTCCAGGGTCGGCAGGTTGTAGAAGCTCTGGGCAAGTGTGAGACCAAGGTTAGTAAATATTTATTCTTTCCTGAGAGTTGTACATACTTTCGCTGGATGTATGATTTGTACAGGATGGACACTGCTTGTACGAGGCTGGAGCTGGTGCACAGGATGCAGGTGGATGAGGTGCTTACAGCAATCTGCGGCTTCCAGGGTCGGCAGGTTGTAGAAGCTCTGGGCAAGTGTGAGACCAAGGTTAGTAAATATTTATTCTTTCCTGAGAGTTGTACATACTAACGCTGGATGTATGATTTGTACAGGATGGACACTGCTTGTACGAGGCTGGAGCTGGTGCACAGGATGCAGGACGAGGTGCTTACAGCAATCTGCGGCTTCCAGGGTCGGCAGGTTGTAGAAGCTCTGGGCAAGTGTGAGACCAAGGTTAGTAAATATTTATTCTTTCCTGAGAGTTGTACATACTAACGCTGGATGTATGGTTTGTACAGGATGGACACTGCTTGTACGAGGCTGGAGCTGGTGCACAGGATGCAGGTGGATGAGGTGCTTACAGCAATCTGGGCTTCAGGGTCGGCAGGTTGTAGAAGCTCTGGGCAAGTGTGAGACCAAGGTTAGTAAATATTTATTCTTTCCTGAGAGTTGTACATACTAACGCTGGATGTATGGTTTGTACAGGATGGACACTGCTTGTACAGGCTGGAGCTGGTGCACAGGATGCAGGTGGATGAGGTGCTTACAGCAATCTGTGGCTTCCAGGGTCGGCAGGTTAGAAGCTCTGGGCAAGTGTGAGACCAAGGTTAGTAAATATTTATTCTTTCCTGAGAGTTGTACATACTAACGCTGGATGTATGGTTGTACAGGATGGACACTGCTTGTGCGAGGCTGGAGCTGGTGCACAGGATGCAGGTGGATGAGGTGCTTACAGCAATCTGCGGCTTCCAGGGTCAGCAGGTTGTAAAGCTCTCCGCAAGTGTGAGACCAAGGTTAGTAAATATTTATTCTTTCCTGAGAGTTGTACATACTAAGCTGGATGTATGATTTGTACAGGATGGACACTGCTTGTCTGAGGCTGGAGCTGGTGCACAGGATGCAGGTGGATGAGGTGCTTACAGCAATCTGTGGCTTCAGGGTCAGCAGGTTGTAGAAGCTCTGGGCAGGTGTGAGACCAAGGTTAGTAAATATTTATTCTTTCCTGAGAGGTTGTACATACTAACGCTGGATGTATGATTTGTACAGGATGGACACTGCTTGTACGAGGCTGGAGCTGGTGCACAGGATGCAGGTGGATGAGGTGCTTACAGCAATCTGCGGCTTCCAGGGTCGGCAGGTTGTAGAAGCTCTGGGCAAGTGTGAGACCAAGGTTAGTAAATATTTATTCTTTCCTGAGAGTTGTACATACTAACGCTGGATGTATGGTTTGTACAGGATGGACACTGCTTGTACGAGGCTGGAGCTGGTGCACAGGATGCAGGTGGACGAGGTGCTTACAGCAATCTGCGGCTTCCAGGGTCAGCAGGTTGTAGAAGCTCTGGGCAGTGTGAGACCAAGGTTAGTAAATATTTATTCTTTCCTGAGAGTTGTACATACTAACGCTGGATGTATGATTTGTACAGGATGGACACTGCTTGTACGAGGCTGGAGCTGGTGCACAGGATGCAGGTGGATGAGGTGCTTACAGCAATCTGTGGCTTCCAGGGTCAGCAGGTTGTAGAAGCTCTGGGCAAGTGTGAGACCAAGGTTAGTAAATATTTATTCTTTCCTGAGAGTTGTACATACTAACGCTGGATGTATGGTTTGTACAGGATGGACACTGCTTGTACGAGGCTGGAGCTGGTGCACAGGATGCAGGTGGATGAGGTGCTTACAGCAATCTGCTTCCAGGGTCAGCAGGTTGTAGAAGCTCTGGGCAAGTGTGAGACCAAGGTTAGTAAATATTTATTCTTTCCTGAGAGTTGTACATACTAACGCTGGATGTATGATTTGTACAGGATGGACACTGCTTGTTGAGGCTGGAGCTGGGGATGCAGGTGGACGAGGTGCTTACAGCAATCTGTGCTTCCAGGGTCAGCAGGTTGTAGAAGCTCTGGGCAAGTGTGAGACCAAGGTTAGTAAATATTTATTCTTTCCTGAGAGTTGTACATACTAACGCTGGATGTATGATTTGTACAGGATGGACACTGCTTGGCTGAGGCTGGAGCTGGTGCACAGGATGCAGGTGGATGAGGTGCTTACAGCAATCTGTGGCTTCCAGGGTCAGCAGGTTGTAGAAGCTCTGGGCAAGTGTGAGACCAAGGTTAGTAAATATTTATTCTTTCTGAGTTTGTACATACTAAGCTGGATGTATGATTTGTACAGGATGGACACTGCTTGTACGAGGCTGGAGCTGGTGCACAGGATGCAGGTGGATGAGGTGCTTACAGCAATCTGCGGCTTCCAGGGTCGGCAGGTTGTAGAAGCTCTGGGCAAGTGTGAGACCAAGGTTAGTAAATATTTATTCTTTCCTGAGAGTTGTACATACTAACGCTGGATGTATGATTTGTACAGGATGGACACTGCTTGTACAGGCTGGAGCTGGTGCACAGGATGCAGGTGGATGAGGTGCTTACAGCAATCTGTGGCTTCCAGGGTCACAGGTTGTAGAAGCTCTGGGCAAGTGTGAGACCAAGGTTAGTAAATATTTATTCTTTCCTGAGTTTGTACATACTAACGCTGGATGTATGGTTTGTACAGGATGGACACTGCTTGTTGAGGCTGGAGCTGGTGCACAGGATGCAGGTGGACGAGGTGCTTACAGCAATCTGCGGCTTCCAGGGTCGGCAGGTTGTAGAAGCTCTCCAAGAAGTGTGAGACCAAGGTTAGTAAATATTTATTCTTTCCTAGAGTTGTACATACTAACGCTGGATGTGGTTTGTACAGGATGGACACTGCTTGTACGAGGCTGGAGCTGGTGCACAGGATGCAGGTGGACGAGGTGCTTACAGCAATCTGTGGCTTCAGGGTCAGCAGGTTGTAGAAAGCTCTGGGCAAGTGTGAGACCAAGGTTAGTAAATATTTATTCTTTCCTGAGAGTTGTACATACTAACGCTGGATGTATGATTTGTACAGGATGGACACTGCTTGTACGAGGCTGGAGCTGGTGCACAGGATGCAGGTGGATGAGGTGCTTACAGCAATCTGTGGCTTCCAGGGTCAGCAGGTTGTAGAAGCTCTGGGCAGTGTGAGACCAAGGTTAGTAAATATTTATTCTTTCCTGAGAGTTGTACATACTAACGCTGGATGTATGATTTGTACAGGATGGACACTGCTTGTACGAGGCTGGAGCTGGTGCACAGGATGCAGGTGGATGAGGTGCTTACAGCAATCTGTGGCTTCCAGGGTCGCAGGTTGTAGAAGCTCTCCAGGCAGTGTGAGACCAAGGTTAGTAAATATTTATTCTTTCCTGAGAGTTGTACATACTAACGCTGGATGTATGATTTGTACAGGATGGACACTGCTTGTACGAGGCTGGAGCTGGTGCACAGGATGCAGGTGGATGAGGTGCTTACAGCAATCTGCGGCTTCCAGGGTCGGCAGGTTGTAGAAGCTCTGGGCAAGTGTGAAACCAAGGTTAGTAAATATTTATTCTTTCCTGAGAGTTGTACATATATACGCTGGATGTATGATTTGTACAGGATGGACACTGCTTGTACGAGGCTGGAGCTGGTGCACAGGATGCAGGTGGATGAGGTGCTTACAGCAATCTGCGGCTTCGGGTCAGCAGGTTGTGAAGCTCTGCAAGTGTGAGAGGTTAGTAAATATTTAAGAGTTGTACAATAACTGGATGTATGTTTGTACAGGATGGACACTGCTTGTACGAGGCTGGAGCTGGTGCACAGGATGCAGGTGGATGAGGTGCTTACAGCAATCTGCCTTCCAGGGTCGGCAGGTTGTAGAAGCTCTGGGCAAGTGTGAGACCAAGGTTAGTAAATATTTATTCTTTCCTGAGAGTTGTACATACTAACGCTGGATGTATGATTTGTACAGGATGGACACTGCTTGTACGAGGCTGGAGCTGGTGCACAGGATGCAGGTGGATGAGGTGCTTACAGCAATCTGTGGCTTCCAGGGTCGGAGTTGTAGAAGCTCTGGGCAAGTGTGAGACCAAGGTTAGTAAATATTTATTCTTTCCTGAGAGTTGTACATACTAACGCTGGATGTATGATTTGTACAGGATGGACACTGCTTGTACGAGGCTGGAGCTGGTGCACAGGATGCAGGTGGATGAGGTGCTTACAGCAATCTGCGGCTTCCAGGGTCAGCAGGTTGTAGAAGCTCTGGGCAGAGTGTGAGACCAAGGTTAGTAAATATTTATTCTTTCGAGAGTTGTACATACTAAGCTGGATGTATGATTTGTACAGGATGGACACTGCTTGTACGAGGCTGGAGCTGGTGCACAGGATGCAGGTGGATGAGGTGCTTACAGCAATCTGTGGCTTCCAGGGTCAGCAGGTTGTAGAAGCTCTGGGCAAGTGTGAGACCAAGGTTAGTAAATATTTATTCTTTCCTGAGAGTTGTACATACTAACGCTGGATGTATGATTTGTACAGGATGGACACTGCTTGTACGAGGCTGGAGCTGGTGCACAGGATGCAGGTGATGAGGTGCTTACAGCAATCTGCGGCTTCCAGGGTCGGCAGGTTGTAGAAGCTCTGGGCAAGTGTGAGACCAAGGTTAGTAAATATTTATTCTTTCCTGAGAGTTGTACATACTAACGCTGGATGTATGGTTTGTACAGGATGGACACTGCTTGTACGAGGCTGGAGCTGGTGCACAGGATGCAGGTGGATGAGGTGCTTACAGCAATCTGCGGCTTCCAGGGTCAGCAGGTTGTAGAAGCTCTGGGCAAGTGTGAGACCAAGGTTAGTAAATATTTATTCTTTCCTGAGAGTTGTACATACTAACGCTGGATGTATGATTTGTACAGGATGGACACTGCTTGTACGAGGCTGGAGCTGGTGCACAGGATGCAGGTGGACGAGGTGCTTACAGCAATCTGTGGCTTCAGGGTCGGCAGGTTGTAGAAGCTCTGGGCAAGTGTGAGACCAAGGTTAGTAAATATTTATTCTTTCCTGAGAGTTGTACATACTAACGCTGGATGTATGATTTGTACAGGATGGACACTGCTTGTACGAGGCTGGAGCTGGTGCACAGGATGCAGGTGGACGAGGTGCTTACAGCAATCTGTGGCTTCCAGGGTCAGCAGGTTGTAAGCTCTGGGCAAGTGTGAGACCAAGGTTAGTAAATATTTATTCTTTCCTGAGAGTTGTACATACTAACGCTGGATGTATGATTTGTACAGGATGGACACTGCTTGTACGAGGCTGGAGCTGGTGCACAGGATGCAGGTGGATGAGGTGCTTACAGCAATCTGCGGCTTCAGGGTCAGCAGGTTGTAGAAGCTCTGGGCAAGTGTGAGACCAAGGTTAGTAAATATTTATTCTTTCCTGAGGTGTACATACTAACGCTGGATGTATGATTTGTACAGGATGGACACTGCTTGTCTGAGGCTGGAGCTGGTGCACAGGATGCAGGTGGATGAGGTGCTTACAGCAATCTGCGGCTTCCAGGGTCAGCAGGTTGTAGAAGCTCTGGGCAAGTGTGAGACCAAGGTTAGTAAATATTTATTCTTTCCTGAGAGTTGTACATACTAACGCTGGATGTATGATTTGTACAGGATGGACACTGCTTGTACGAGGCTGGAGCTGGTGCACAGGATGCAGGTGGACGAGGTGCTTACAGCAATCTGCGGCTTCCAGGGTCGGCAGGTTGTAGAAGCTCTGGGCAAGTGTGAGACCAAGGTTAGTAAATATTTATTCTTTCCTGAGAGTTGTACATACTAACGCTGGATGTATTTTTGCAGGATGGACACTGCTTGTACGAGGCTGGAGCTGGTGCACAGGATGCAGGTGGATGAGGTGCTTACAGCAATCTGCGGCTTCCAGGGTCAGCAGGTTGTAGAAGCTCTGGGCAAGTGTGAGACCAAGGTTAGTAAATATTTATTCTTTCCTGAGAGTTGTACATACTAACGCTGGATGTATGATTTGTACAGGATGGACACTGCTTGTACGAGGCTGGAGCTGGTGCACAGGATGCAGGTGGACGAGGTGCTTACAGCAATCTCTGTAGCCAGGGTCAGCAGGTTGTAGAAGCTCTGGGCAAGTGTGAGACCAAGGTTAGTAAATATTTATTCTTTCCTGAGAGTTGTACATACTAACGCTGGATGTATGATTTGTACAGGATGGACACTGCTTGTACGAGGCTGGAGCTGGTGCACAGGATGCAGGTGGATGAGGTGCTTACAGCAATCTGTGGCTTCAGGGTCAGCAGGTTGTAAGCTCTGGGCAGTGTGAGACCAAGGTTAGTAAATATTTATTCTTTCCTGAGAGTTGTACATACTAACGCTGGATGTATGATTTGTACAGGATGGACACTGCTACGAGGCTGGAGCTGGTGCACAGGATGCAGGTGGATGAGGTGCTTACAGCAATCTCTGCGGCTTCCAGGGTCAGCAGGTTGTAGAAGCTCTGGGCAAGTGTGAGACCAAGGTTAGTAAATATTTATTCTTTCCTGAGAGTTGTACATACTAACGCTGGATGTATGATTTGTAGGATGGACACTGCTTGTGCGAGGCTGGAGCTGGTGCACAGGATGCAGGTGGATGAGGTGCTTACAGCAATCTGCGGCTTCAGGGTCGGCAGGTTGTAGAAGCTCTGGGCAAGGTGAGACCAAGGTTAGTAAATATTTATTCTTTCCTGAGAGTTGTACATACTAACGCTGGATGTATGATTTGTACAGGATGGACACTGCTTGTACAGGCTGGAGCTGGTGCACAGGATGCAGGTGGACGAGGTGCTTACAGCAATCTGTGGCTTCCAGGGTCAGCAGGTTGTAGAAGCTCTCCGCAAGTGTGAGACCAAGGTTAGTAAATATTTATTCTTTCCTGAGAGTTGTACATACTAACGCTGGATGTATGATTTGTACAGGATGGACACTGCTTGTACGAGGCTGGAGCTGGTGCACAGGATGCAGGTGGATGAGGTGCTTACAGCAATCTGTGGCTTCCAGGGTCAGCAGGTTGTAGAAGCTCTGGGCAAGAAGTGTGAGACCAAGGTTAGTAAATATTTATTCTTTCCTAAGAGTTGTACATACTAACGCTGGATGTATGATTTGTACAGGATGGACACTGCTTGTACGAGGCTGGAGCTGGTGCACAGGATGCAGGTGGACGAGGTGCTTACAGCAATCTGTGGCTTCCAGGGTCGGCAGGTTGTAGAAGCTCTGGGCAAGTGTGAGACCAAGGTTAGTAAATATTTATTCTTTCCCAAGAGTTGTACATACTAAAGCTGGATGTATGATTTGTACAGGATGGACACTGCTTGTACGAGGCTGGAGCTGGTGCACAGGATGCAGGTGGATGAGGTGCTTACAGCAATCTGCGGCTTCCAGGGTCAGCAGGTTGTAGAAGCTCTGGGCAAGTGTGAGACCAAGGTTAGTAAATATTTATTCTTTCGAGAGTTGTACATACTAACGCTGGATGTATGATTTGTACAGGATGGACACTGCTTGTACGAGGCTGGAGCTGGTGCACAGGATGCAGGTGGACGAGGTGCTTACAGCAATCTGGCTTCCAGGGTCGGCAGGTTGTAGAAGCTCTGGGCAAGTGTGAGACCAAGGTTAGTAAATATTTATTCTTTCCTGAGAGTTGTACATACTAACGCTGGATGTATGATTTGTACAGGATGGACACTGCTTGTACGAGGCTGGAGCTGGTGCACAGGATGCAGGTGGATGAGGTGCTTACAGCAATCTGCGGCTTCCAGGGTCAGCAGGTTGTAGAAGCTCTGGGCAAGTGTGAGACCAAGGTTAGTAAATATTTATTCTTTCCTGAGAGTTGTACATACTAAAGCTGGATGTATGATTTGTACAGGATGGACACTGCTTGTTTGAGGCTGGAGCTGGTGCACAGGATGCAGGTGGATGAGGTGCTTACAGCAATCTGTGGCTTCCAGGGTCAGCAGGTTGTAGAAGCTCTGGGCAAGTGTGAGACCAAGGTTAGTAAATATTTATTCTTTCCTGAGAGTTGTACATACTAACGCTGGATGTATGATTTGTACAGGATGGACACTGCTTGTACGAGGCTGGAGCTGGTGCACAGGATGCAGGTGGATGAGGTGCTTACAGCAATCTGCGGCTTCCAGGGTCAGCAGGTTGTAGAAGCTCTGCAAGTGTGAGACCAAGGTTAGTAAATATTTATTCTTTCCCGAGAGTTGTACATACTAACGCTGGTATGATTTGTACAGGATGGACACTGCTTGTACAGGCTGGAGCTGGTGCACAGGATGCAGGTGGACGAGGTGCTTACAGCAATCTGTGGCTTCCAGGGTCAGCAGGTTGTAGAAGCTGCTCTGCAAGTGTGAGACCAAGGTTAGTAAATATTTATTCTTTCGAGTTGTACATACTAACAGCTGGATGTATGATTTGTACAGGATGGACACTGCTTGTACAGGCTGGAGCTGGTACAGGATGCAGGTGGACGAGGTGCTTACAGCAATCTGTATTCCAGGGTCAGCAGGTTGTAGAAGCTCTGGGCAAGTGTGAGACCAAGGTTAGTAAATATTTATTCTTTCCTGAGAGTTGTACATACTAACGCTGGATGTATGATTTGTACAGGATGGACACTGCTTGTACGAGGCTGGAGCTGGTGCACAGGATGCAGGTGGATGAGGTGCTTACAGCAATCTGTGGCTTCAGGGTCGGCAGGTTGTAGAAGCTCTGGGCAAGTGTGAGACCAAGGTTAGTAAATATTTATTCTTTCCTGAGAGTTGTACATACTAACGCTGGATGTATGATTTGTACAGGATGGACACTGCTTGTACGAGGCTGGAGCTGGTGCACAGGATGCAGGTGGATGAGGTGCTTACAGCAATCTGCGGCTTCCAGGGTCGGCAGGTTGTAGAAGAAGCTCTGGGCAAGTGTGAGACCAAGGTTAGTAAATATTTATTCTTTCCTGAGAGTTGTACATACTAAGCTGGATGTATGATTTGTACAGGATGGACACTGCTTGTACAGGCTGGAGCTGGTGCACAGGATGCAGGTGGATGAGGTGCTTACAGCAATCTGTGGCTTCCAGGGTCAGCAGGTTGTAGAAGCTCTGGGCAAGTGTGAGACCAAGGTTAGTAAATATTTATTCTTTCCTGAGAGTTGTACATACTAACGCTGGATGTATGATTTGTACAGGATGGACACTGCTTGTGCAGGCTGGAGCTGGTGCACAGGATGCAGGTGGATGAGGTGCTTACAGCAATCTGCGGCTTCCAGGGTCAGCAGGTTGTAGAAGCTCTGGGCAAGTGTGAGACCAAGGTTAGTAAATATTTATTCTTTCCTGAGAGTTGTACATACTAACGCTGGATGTATGGTTTGTACAGGATGGACACTGCTTGTACAGGCTGGAGCTGGTGCAGGATGCAGGTGGATGAGGTGCTTACAGCAATCTGCGGCTTCCAGGGTCGGCAGGTTGTGAAGCTCTGGAGCAGGGTGAGGTTAGTAAATATTTATTCTTTCGAGAGTTGTACATACTAAAGCTGGATGTATGATTTGTACAGGATGGACACTGCTTGTACGAGGCTGGAGCTGGTGCACAGGATGCAGGTGGATGAGGTGCTTACAGCAATCTGCGGCTTCCAGGGTCAGCAGGTTGTAGAAGCTCTGGGCAAATGTGAGACCAAGGTTAGTAAATATTTATTCTTTCGAGAGTTGTACATACTAAAGCTGGATGTATGATTTGTACAGGATGGACACTGCTTGTACGAGGCTGGAGCTGGTGCACAGGATGCAGGTGGACGAGGTGCTTACAGCAATCTGTGGCTTCCAGGGTCAGCAGGTTGTAGAAGCTCTGGGCAAGTGTGAGACCAAGGTTAGTAAATATTTATTCTTTCCTGAGAGTTGTACATACTAACGCTGGATGTATGGTTTGTACAGGATGGACACTGCTTGTACGAGGCTGGAGCTGGTGCACAGGATGCAGGTGGACGAGGTGCTTACAGCAATCTGCGGCTTCCAGGGTCGGCAGGTTGTAGAAGCTCTGGGCAAGTGTGAGACCAAGGTTAGTAAATATTTATTCTTTCCTGAGAGTTGTACATACTAAAGCTGGATGTATGGTTTGTACAGGATGGACACTGCTTGTACGAGGCTGGAGCTGGTGCACAGGATGCAGGTGGATGAGGTGCTTGGCAATCTGCGGCTTCCAGGGTCAGCAGGTTGTAGAAGCTCTGGGCAAGTGTGAGACCAAGGTTAGTAAATATTTATTCTTTCCTGAGTTGTACATACTAAAGCTGGATGTATGATTTGTACAGGATGGACACTGCTTGTACGAGGCTGGAGCTGGTGCACAGGATGCAGGTGGATGAGGTGCTTACAGCAATCTGCGGCTTCCAGGGTCAGGCAGGTTGTAGAAGCTGCTCTGCAAGTGTGAGACCAAGGTTAGTAAATATTTATTCTTTCCCGAGAGTTGTACATACTAAAGCTGGATGTATGATTTGTACAGGATGGACACTGCTTGTACGAGGCTGGAGCTGGTGCACAGGATGCAGGTGGATGAGGTGCTTACAGCAATCTGCGGCTTCCAGGGTCAGCAGGTTGTAGAAGCTCTGCTGTGAGACCAAGGTTAGTAAATATTTATTCTTTCCTGAGAGTTGTACATACTAAAGCTGGATGTATGATTTGTACAGGATGGACACTGCTTGTACGAGGCTGGAGCTGGTGCACAGGATGCAGGTGGATGAGGTGCTTGGCAATCTGTGGCTTCCAGGGTCAGGGAGGTTGTAGAAGCTCTGGGCAAGTGTGAGACCAAGGTTAGTAAATATTTATTCTTTCCTGAGAGTTGTACATACTAAAGCTGGATGTATGATTTGTACAGGATGGACACTGCTTGTACGAGGCTGGAGCTGGTGCACAGGATGCAGGTGGACGAGGTGCTGACAGCAATCTGTGGCTTCCAGGGTCAGCAGGTTGTAGAAGCTCTGGGCAAGTGTGAGACCAAGGTTAGTAAATATTTATTCTTTCCTGAGAGTTGTACATACTAAAGCTGGATGTATGATTTGTACAGGATGGACACTGCTTGTACGAGGCTGGAGCTGGTGCACAGGATGCAGGTGGATGAGGTGCTTACAGCAATCTGCGGCTTCCAGGGTCAGCAGGTTGTAGAAGCTCTGGGCAAGTGTGAGACCAAGGTTAGTAAATATTTATTCTTTCCTGAGTTGTACATACTAACGCTGGATGTATGATTTGTACAGGATGGACACTGCTTGTACGAGGCTGGAGCTGGTGCACAGGATGCAGGTGGATGAGGTGCTTACAGCAATCTGTGGCTTCCAGGGTCAGCAGGTTGTAGAAGCTCTGGGCAAGTGTGAGACCAAGGTTAGTAAATATTTATTCTTTCGAGAGTTGTATACTAACGCTGGATGTATGATTTGTACAGGATGGACACTGCTTGTACGAGGCTGGAGCTGGTGCACAGGATGCAGGTGGATGAGGTGCTTACAGCAATCTGTGCAGCTTCAGGGTCAGCAGGTTGTAGACTCTGGGCAAGTGTGAGACCAAGGTTAGTAAATATTTATTCTTTCCTGAGAGTTGTACATACTAACTGGATGTATGATTTGTACAGGATGGACACTGCTTGTACGAGGCTGGAGCTGGTGCACAGGATGCAGGTGGATGAGGTGCTTACAGCAATCTGTGGCTTCCAGGGTCAGCAGGTTGTAGAAGCTCTGGGCAAGTGTGAGACCAAGGTTAGTAAATATTTATTCTTTCCTGAGAGTTGTACATACTAATGCTGGATGTATGATTTGTACAGGATGGACACTGCTTGCAGGCTGGAGCTGGTGCACAGGATGCAGGTGGATGAGGTGCTTACAGCAATCTGCGGCTTCCAGGGTTGGCAGGTTGTAGAAGCTCTGGGCAAGTGTGAGACCAAGGTTAGTAAATATTTATTCTTTCCTGAGAGTTGTACATTAACCTGGATGTATGATTTGTACAGGATGGACACTGCTTGTACGAGGCTGGAGCTGGTGCACAGGATGCAGGTGGATGAGGTGCTTACAGCAATCTGCAGCTTCCAGGGTCAGGCAGGTTGTAGAAGCTCTCCGCAAGTGTGAGACCAAGGTTAGTAAATATTTATTCTTTCCTGAGGGTTGTACATACTAACGCTGGATGTATGATTTGTACAGGATGGACACTGCTTGTACGAGGCTGGAGCTGGTGCACAGGATGCAGGTGGATGAGGTGCTTACAGCAATCTGTGGCTTCCAGGGTCAGCAGGTTGTAGAAGCTCTGGGCAAGTGTGAGACCAAGGTTAGTAAATATTTATTCTTTCCGAGAGTTGTACATACTAACGCTGGATGTATGATTTGTACAGGATGGACACTGCTTGTATGCGAGGCTGGAGCTGGTGCACAGGATGCAGGTGGACGAGGTGCTTACAGCAATCTGTGGCTTCAGGGTCAGCAGGTTGTAGAAGCTCTGGGCAAGTGTGAGACCAAGGTTAGTAAATATTTATTCTTTCCCGAGAGTTGTACATACTAAAGCTGGATGTATGATTTGTACAGGATGGACACTGCTTGTACGAGGCTGGAGCTGGTGCACAGGATGCAGGTGGACGAGGTGCTTACAGCAATGCGGCTTCCAGGGTCAGCAGGTTGTAGAAGCTCTGGGCAAGTGTGAGACCAAGGTTAGTAAATATTTATTCTTTCCGAGAGTTGTACATACTAAAGCTGGATGTATGATTTGTACAGGATGGACACTGCTTGTGAGGCTGGAGCTGGTGCACAGGATGCAGGTGGATGAGGTGCCCACAGCAATCTGCGGCTTCCAGGGTCAGCAGGTTGTAGAAGCTCTGGGCAAGTGTGAGACCAAGGTTAGTAAATATTTATTCTTTCCTGAGAGTTGTACATACTAAACTGGATGTATGATTTGTACAGGATGGACACTGCTTGTACAGAGGCTGGAGCTGGTACAGGATGCAGGTGGACGAGGTGCTTACAGCAATCTGCGGCTTCCAGGGTCGGCAGGTTGTAGAAGCTCTGGGCAAGTGTGAGACCAAGGTTAGTAAATATTTATTCTTTCCTGAAGTTTATACTAAAGCTGGATGTATGATTTGTACAGGATGGACACTGCTTGTACGAGGCTGGAGCTGGTGCACAGGATGCAGGTGGACGAGGTGCTTACAGCAATCTGCGGCTTCCAGGGTCAGCAGGTTGTAGAAGCTCTGGGCAAGTGTGAGACCAAGGTTAGTAAATATTTATTCTTTCCTGAGAGTTGTACATACTAAAGCTGGATGTATGATTTGTACAGGATGGACACTGCTTGGTGGAGCTGGAGCTGGTGCACAGGATGCAGGTGGATGAGGTGCTTACAGCGGCTTCCAGGGTCACAGGGTTGTAGAAGCTCTGGGCAAGTGTGAGACCAAGGTTAGTAAATATTTATTCTTTCCCGAGAGTTGTACATACTAAAGCTGGATGTATGATTTGTACAGGATGGACACTGCTTGTACGAGGCTGGAGCTGGTGCACAGGATGCAGGTGGACGAGGTGCTTACAGCAATCTGCGGCTTCCAGGGTCAGCAGGTTGTAGAAGCTGCTCTGCAAGTGTGAGACCAAGGTTAGTAAATATTTATTCTTTCCCGAGAGTTGTACATACTAAAGCTGGATGTATGATTTGTACAGGATGGACACTGCTTGTACGAGGCTGGAGCTGGTGCACAGGATGCAGGTGGATGAGGTGCTTACAGCAATCTGCGGCTTCCAGGGTTGGCAGGTTGTAGAAGCTGGTCTGCAAGTGTGAGACCAAGGTTAGTAAATATTTATTCTTTCCCGAGAGTTGTACATACTAAAGCTGGATGTATGATTTGTACAGGATGGACACTGCTTGTACGAGGCTGGAGCTGGTGCACAGGATGCAGGTGGACGAGGTGCTTACAGCAATCTGCTTCCAGGGTCAGCAGGTTGTAGAAGCTCTGGGCAAGTGTGAGACCAAGGTTAGTAAATATTTATTCTTTCCTGAGAGTTGTACATACTAAAGCTGGATGTATGATTTGTACAGGATGGACACTGCTTGTGCGAGGCTGGAGCTGGTGCACAGGATGCAGGTGGACGAGGTGCTTACAGCAATCTCGGCTTCCAGGGTCAGCAGGTTGTAGAAGCTCTCTGCAGTGTGAGACCAAGGTTAGTAAATATTTATTCCTTTCGAGTTGTACATACTAAAGCTGGATGTATGATTTGTACAGGATGGACACTGCTTGTACGAGGCTGGAGCTGGTGCACAGGATGCAGGTGGACGAGGTGCTTACAGCAATCTCGGCTTCCAGGTCAGCAGGTTGTAGAAGCTCTGGGCAAGTGTGAGACCAAGGTTAGTAAATATTTATTCTTTCCTGAGAGTTGTACATACTAACGCTGGATGTATGATTTGTACAGGATGGACACTGCTTGTACGAGGCTGGAGCTGGTGCACAGGATGCAGGTGGATGAGGTGCTTACAGCAATCTCGGCTTCCAGGGTCAGCAGGTTGTAGAAGCTGGGCAAGTGTGAGACCAAGGTTAGTAAAATTTATTCTTTCCTGAGAGTTGTACATACTAAAGCTGGATGTATGATTTGTACAGGATGGACACTGCTTGTACGAGGCTGGAGCTGGTGCACAGGATGCAGGTGGACGAGGTGCTTACAGCAATCTGCGGCTTCAGGGTCAGCAGGTTGTAGAAGCTCTGGGCAAGTGTGAGACCAAGGTTAGTAAATATTTATTCTTTCCTGAGAGTTGTACATACTACGCTGGATGTATGATTTGTACAGGATGGACACTGCTTGTACGAGGCTGGAGCTGGTGCACAGGATGCAGGTGGACGAGGTGCTTGGCAATCTGTGGCTTCCAGGGTCAGCAGGTTGTAGAAGCTCTGGGCAAGTGTGAGACCAAGGTTAGTAAATATTTATTCTTTCCTGAGAGTTGTACATACTAAAGCTGGATGTATGATTTGTACAGGATGGACACTGCTTGCGGAGGCTGGAGCTGGTGCACAGGATGCAGGTGGACGAGGTGCTTACAGCAATCTGCGGCTTCCAGGGTCAGCAGGTTGTAGAAGCTCTGGGCAAGTGTGAGACCAAGGTTAGTAAATATTTATTCTTTCCTGAGAGTTGTACATACTAACGCTGGATGTATGATTTGTACTAGATGGACACTGCTTGTACGAGGCTGGAGCTGGTGCACAGGATGCAGGTGGACGAGGTGCTTACAGCAATCTGTGGCTTCCAGGGTCAGCAGGTTGTAGAAGCTCTGGGCAAGTGTGAGACCAAGGTTAGTAAATATTTATTCTTTCCTGAGAGTTGTACATACTAACGCTGGATGTATGGTTTGTACAGATGGACACTGCTTGTACGAGGCTGGAGCTGGTGCACAGGATGCAGGTGGACGAGGTGCTTACAGCAATCTGTGGCTTCCAGGGTCAGCAGGTTGTAGAAGCTCTGGGCAAGTGTGAGACCAAGGTTAGTAAATATTTATTCTTTCCTGAGAGTTGTACATACTAGCAGCTGGATGTATGGTTTGTACAGGATGGACACTGCTTATGCTGAGGCTGGAGCTGGTGCACAGGATGCAGGTGGACGAGGTGCTTACAGCAATCTGTGGCTTCCAGGGTCAGCAGGTTGTAGAAGCTCTGGGCAAGGTGTGAGACCAAGGTTAGTAAATATTTATTCTTTCCTGAGAGTTGTACATACTAGCTGGATGTATGGTTTGTACAGGATGGACACTGCTTGCGAGGCTGGAGCTGGTGCACAGGATGCAGGTGGACGAGGTGCTTACAGCAATCTGTGGCTTCCAGGGTCAGCAGGTTGTAGAAGCTCTGGGCAAGTGTGAGACCAAGGTTAGTAAATATTTATTCTTTCCTGAGAGTTGTACATACTAAAGCTGGTTGTATGATTTGTACAGGACGGACACTGCTTGTACGTTTTATTTTAAATAAAAATTTTATATGGACACCGTACATATGTGTTCCAAACTGTACTCGTATTGATATATACCTTACTCATAGAGTCTCGTCTCTTGTACAGCATAGTGCTTTGCGGGTCAGCGTCTTGAACTGCACTGTTACGAGTCTTCTCCTTACAAAAAAGAGGTGTTCGTATTATAGCCGGTGCACGTAGACAAGCATCAAGTCGGGAAATCTTTAAGTCATTACAAATACTGCCTTTGGCATTGCTTTACATTTACAAAATTCTAGTCTATTATAAATTTAAGATTGTGAAGTTGCAAATTGGCCTTAATGGACACAATTATAACACAAGGCACAGGCATGAGCACAGACAGGCTCAACACAGATTGGCAATCGCAGCCTCATTCCACCAAAATATAGGTCCAAAACTCTTAAAAAACTCGTAAATTCAATAAAATTAGAAGTAGATTTGAATAAATTTAAATCATTAGTTAAAAATGTGTTATAAATGGAGCTTTTTACTCTGTTGATGAGTATTTAATTAAAAATGTATAACTTGATATATTGTTATTGATAGTAAACCCAACTCAGTTATGTCTTGTCTATTTTTATTGATGGTAAATTCAACTAAGATATGGAATGTTTATTTTTTTTATTATGTTTACTTTTTATAATGATTATTGTTTATTTTACATTAGTGTTTATACTATAGTATTAATCACTAAATAGCGTTTGTAATACAATGTGTATAATATATTGTCTTTTACAAATAACAAATTTTGAATTGAACTTTGAATGTTCTAGAGCTACTTACCTAGTACACCACAACCTACTGCAGTGAGACTGTCCAGCTTGAAGCCTGCCATGACTCCGACGGGCCTCCCACCACCGAGCCTATCAGTGCCCCCATCATGGGATACGCCGTTCTTGTACTTGACTGTTTGACACAACATCCTCTCTCACTGAGACACATTCACTTGTCGTCTGAGACACTACATTGTTTTCAATGTTCTCCATCTTCTCAAATGTAAATCATTTATTCAATGTCTGAGTCATCATGTCAAACTTAATAATTAAGAATTGTGTTATACTATTATGTAATTGGAATATATTCTGTTATGTAGCATTTGAGAAAAAAACACAATATTACCATCAGCCCAACAGTAGCAGGTGTTAAAAAATATTAATGCAAAATTCTAAAAATCAAAAATTTACCAACATGAATTATTTGAGAGAGATCTTGGAAAGCAGTGTTAAAATCTTCAATGTGCACTTACAGTCTGTCCTTTTCTTGGGCACTATAGATCATATATTGATGTAACCCTTATAGCTATTGTGTTTCACATTCATATTGTTATTTAATGTCATCATGTTCAATTGCTATGGTATTATTGTGCATCACTACTGTCATTTAATTTGTTACTCTTTATTGTAATTTGTAACCCATAACCACCCCAAACAATAAATCACAAAAAATGAAAAGAAGTACAAAAAAAATAGTACAAAGTTTGGGTGGATGGGAAGAATTTGGATCATGCTTTGTATTTTTGTTTTCTGTTATGTAATGTCATGTTTTCTCTTTTTAGCTCAAAGTGTTTATTTTTTGTATTTTATTTAAAAAGGCGTATATGCCGTCGATAAGTACAGTAATTAAAACAATGAAAGAACCTGAGAAGTACCCTTATAATATAACGTACTTTCCAGTAAATCACGGCCGGTTTCGGGAAATCATCCCATCTTCCTGCTTGATGGTACACTGTATCTCATTATATTAAAAAATAATTATTGTGTGATACTGTATACCACCAGGAAATGGCATGATTCCTAAAACCGTTCGGTCTTGGTCTACAATTAAGTATAGTATGTTTGAAGGGTACAACTTCACAGTTCCTTTCATTATTATCGAATTACCTTTGGAAACATGGGATAATCAGGTTGTCAGCAAGTTAAGAACCAGGTTCGGGACCATAAAATGAGCACCAATCCTGACCCCTAGAACATGTTTTAAGCATTTTTTCAAAACTATACATACCGTACAAGTATCATCTCTGCAGGTCACACTTTTTGTCCGATTTAAACTAAATTTGGTACACACGTTCATTTTTTAAATATCTTGGTCAAGTTAGTTAATCAGCGAAATCAGATTACCGGTTACTCGTTTTTGGGAGGGACTTCACCAAAAGAAGGGTTTTGATGATCTAAAACCAGCAAATTTCATCGGATTTTGATTAAATATGGCATAAATATCTGGCAAAAATTATATAAATCTATCAAGCCATTTGGAAATGTGGTCAAAAAAGTTATTTTTTTCTATAACAGCGGAATGAATGGTCCGATTTTATTTAAATTAAAAATGTGTTTTCCTTTTTATGATAATATGTAGAATAATATTCAGTAAAAAGCCTCGTCATAGGCTGTGAGCGCAGCAAACAGCCTCGCTCCACTCGTCATCATACAGGAGGGCAAACACTCACCATAATAGAACAACAATCTGATGCTGTGAGTGGAGGAGCAATTAGAGTAACAAATTATTCCAAAGGTAATTCGATTTGCCAAGCCAGCGGCTTAGCTGCGTCGACCTGTTTTAGTGTACCAAGTAGCTCAAAAGGGTGAACAGAAAATATAAATAAATAAACTTGGTTGTTTATTTAAAAGGCAACTGTGAATGTAACACGGTGTAATGCAGGTTGTGACACCAATCCAAGCCTTTTGCATTGATATCCCTGACTAGGATGGCCAGAAAATTTTAGGTCCATTCAAGGATAAATTTTAAAGATACCGTACCATATAGTTATGGGACCGCCTCACGGCCTCAGCTGCGTTGCAGAGGTCTGTGGGAAATAAAATGGAGACAAGTATTATTGCTAATTTGTTGAAACAACTCTTAAATTAAAGATTAACTTATCCAGGTTTGACTGTACCTATTTTTTCAAAGTTTCTTTACTTTTTGTGCTATTAACGGGTAAAGTCAGAAAATAGATATTTTTTAAGAAGCTAAAAGTAATATAAAAATCTAATCAGGCCACAGATAAACGATTTCTTTTTCCATAACAAAAAAAAAAGAGTCATTTGACTCTTGTTACCCTCAGAGTCAAATTATACATATTTGGGACTCATTTTCGATAGTACTTTTTCGTGGACCCAGCATATAAATGCATTATGTTCAAAAGTAGCATCTCAATTATTTTTATTGAGCAGATACTCAAAATACCAAAATTATAGTATTCTACGGCTTATCTACACCTCCCTTATCGAGTCAAGGTTGAGGTACGGTATAGTGCTCTGGGGCTCAGCAGCTCGTACTGAATTCATAAGAATATTTGGCTGCAAAAGAGCGTGCAATTATGGCGGGGAGTTCACAGGCGTATGCCGTGTAAACATTATTTTCAATTATTCCAGATTTTAACTCTTCCCTCATTATTTATCTATGAAATGCTGCTATACTACAATTTTAAATTTGCGTCTATTGTAGTAGGCTCAGATGTTCACACATACAACACAGAGCCATTGATCAGCATAGACAAGCGCCCCATAGATTACAAGTAACTGCTGCTTTACCACAAAATATTGGCCCAAAATTATTTAATAAATTAGCGGAAACATTAAATTAGAAACTAATCAGAACAAATTTAAAATTATGCAAAAATTATCTTTTAGAAAAGCCTGTTACTCAGTTGATGAGTTCTTGCTTGATTAGTGAAAAGGCCACTACAACAATAAAATCAAGTGTAATTTTTCTTTTTAATATTAAGCTCTAATATTAATTTAATTTTAATCATTATTATTAAACAATTATTTAACACTTATGCTGTGTACTTAACTGACGATTGTAATACAATTTTATATTGTCAATTGCAAATAAAGAATCTATATCTATAAATCAACATATCGAACGGTTAACCTTCATATAAGAGCACATTCTACGAAAACCTTGCAAGCGGTTTGGCAGTTGGGCGCATTAGTTGAGAAGAAACCATTAGTTGATAGTGCGTCGTGTCATGTGTTCCTTGGGCGGGAATTCAGCCTTTCCATTGATTTTAAATGTATTAAAGTCAATGGCCCTTCTCTGAGGTGAACAGGGCCGGACCAGCTCATGTAGATTAGATTGGATGGGGAAAGTTTGTGGTTCAAGACCCTTGCGCACGTCAACCCTTTGGTTTATGTGCTGGCTCCTATTCTCTCTAAATAGGCAGTCTCACCCGTTTGCTTACAAAGCTCGAGGATCGCTACCCAATTCTGATGGGTGTAACTCCTGCCACTCGCAGCGTGCATTAGCAATTTCCGCTTTCTCATTTGGCGGAAAAAGTACAGAGGAAATATACTTCAGAGGGGAATGATTCATGAGCAGTTAAAGCTGTAACTTGTGTCTTATTGCGTAGTTAACATAGAGTATTTATCTATGTAAAATATCTCTCATCAAATTTCTCAATGTTGGAAATTTGCTGTTTTTAAATTAATAAAACTCTTTATTACAACTGAAATGTGTGTGACTATCCTTTCCCCCCTCCCTCAAGATTAAACAAACGCAGAAATATTGATAGATCTTTTTAAAGTCTGCCTTGCCCAAAAGTAAGGGTTATTCCCCAGGTAAGTTGCTCATCCTGTTACACGGAAGGTTGCAAAATAGTTGATTGCTGCTCTAAGGCCTTGCAACATAGGTTTCAGCATAAAAAATCCTGGTATCAGGGCCTCAGAAGTTGGCAGGAGACCCAACAGTCACAAGCAACTTGGTGATTTTCTTTCTTCAAAAAGTCCAACTCAAAGGCCTCCTGGCGATTTCTGCCACCCTGGTACTAGAAAATAATTTTATCTCGTTATGGAAACTGTGATTAAAACTAAAATATTTCCTAAATCCACTAGGACCTCAGAAGTTAGCAGGAGACACAACAGTCTGTTCTGAGTACAACAAACAACTTAGTGATGTTTTGCTTCAAAAGAAATTCATCTCGAAGGTCTCCTTGCGATTTCTGCGACCCTGATACCGACAACTCATGTTTTACCTTGTTTTGGCATCTGTGCTAAAACTGAATGTTTCTACAATTCACTAGGACCTCAGAAGTTGGCAGGGGTTTCCTTGTCGATACTGGGGCAACTTCCAAGGTCTCCTGGCCATTTCTGCAACCCTGGTACCAAGGTTTAATTTTGACTACAGCTTGGTTTCTGTGTGCAAAATATTGTGTTTTAAAACCAGTACTAGCTACTCACCTAAAATAATATGTTTGCACAATAATTTCTTCTGAATAGAGGACTGGTGGCTACACAAGGGAAGTAAAACAAGTTCATATTATTTTTAATGTTCCATTTAATTAAGAGATCTGTATTATTTTTTCTCTGTTATACAATTTTTACAATACAATTATACAATAATATATATAAACAAAACTTAAGCTAAAACAAAATACAGGGCTCCTAGGACTAGAGTACAATCAGGGGTCCTACTCAGGGCATTAGGCTAGAAGCGTTGACAGTTTATCCCCATAACTTCGAACGAAACAAGGTAAAAATTTTAAAAACCAGATTAGGGTTCCAGCAACCAAGTGATTTTTATATTTATTTATTTATTTATTTTATTTCACAGTGTTACGGTTTGACCTGTCCAAGAAGAACTTGGCGGACAGGCCGGTTTTAACTATTAACATCATTTACTTATGTTTATAATTACAAAAATCTCCTACCTTGGCAGAAGTGGGTTTTATGTTAATATGATATATGAATAATATGGTTATGGTTTTATATATATATATATACATTTAGATCAAGACACTTAAAATTTGTTTCTTTTTATTACTTAATTTTCTATTGGTTGATCTGAATAAATAGAATAATTACTACTAACCAACAATAATATACATGTTTCAATATGCAGTACTTAGTAAGGGCGGATGGATTTTACGTTGACGCTATCAGCTATACTATGCCCTTGCTGGTATCTTGTCTGACTGATACACTCTGATTATGAGAAAGATTCCTGACATAGATCCTCTATTGTCCCTGGCTTGGGTTTGTGTATACCTGCTCTACCCTGTCTTGTGGAGAAGAGTGTTGTGTAGATATTGTGACCAGTTTGGTTGTATTCCTTGTGGCGTGTTACTTTGTCTGTGGTTGTGCTTTAAAATATTTTCGTGAAACGAGTAGGAAGTGTAGTGATGGGTTGGGAGTGTGAAAAATGGTGTGAAAGGGAGGGTGTGAAAAATTACCAACTTGTTTCGTTTGGATTATCCTATCTTGAGGTATTCAATTTTACTTGTTATTGAATTTAAAATTCAGGTAACTGTTTCCTTCTCTATAAGCCACTTTAAAAGTTTTCTCTTAAATACAGAAAAGACTGCGTGTGTTTTCTATTTCCGTTGGTAAAGTGTTGTACAAGGTCGAACCATTGCTCTGGAATTCTTTCAAACAGAGTGTTTATGGGTGGAACCATATATTTTAAAATTGATCTTGTGTTGACCAGATTTTTTTCGTTTTTTACTCTTAGAAGTGAATTTTCTTTGTACCTTGTAATTTTTCTTTGGGAATATAATCCGGTTGGTGTTAAGATGTTTAGATCTTTAAAAGAATATGTAACATTGTTTAAGTCGTGTACTTGGTTTATAAGTCCTAGTGCCTTTAGACATTTAAATTGCTTTTACCTTGTCAATGTTTGTTTTTAGCTGCTCCTTTCTATCCAGTACCCGTGGTACTGATTCTACCAGCGCCTTATATACCGACATCTTTACATCCTTACTGATCTTATTCTGAATTTTGTGCAAAATCATGCTAAATATTTAATTTTCTTTGAACCTCAATACATTGGTCTTTCCATGAGAACTTACTGTCCAATTATGCCTAGGTATTTCGTCTTTTCACAATCCTAATGAGTTTACAATCACATCTATCTGTCAGGTGTATTCTTATGTATGCACTCGCAGTTATTATTTTCACTATTGGATCTCTTTCTATTCTCATATTCCTTGTTATTGTGCGACATAAGAAGGTTTGTCTTGATTCACAATTAGCCCTTTGTCATGTGCAAGTGTGCAAAATTTTACAAAATCATTCTGTATTATTCTCTCTGCAGATAATAAATCTTTATGTCCACTGACAATGGCCAGGTCATCCGCAAAGCAAAGACGTCACTGTCGTTAATACTTTAATAATGCTATCCATGTAGATAATAAATAAGACAGGTCCTAACTGGCTTCCTTGCAGAGGTACTCCGTAGTAAACACTTTTCTGTTTACTAAAATTGTTTTCAGTTTAACTATGAACTGCGGTTTTAGATAGCTCTAAACCAATTTAGGGGCCCATTTATTCCTATCGTGACAATGATGCGGCTATTTCTTCATGCTCAATAGTATCAAAAGCTTTTGACAGGTCAATGTAAAGAATTAGAACGTGTTTTTATTGTCAAGGAATGTATTTACTTTGCTAGAAAATAGTTCAACATCTTCATTACTTTTATTTTCTGGAATCCAAACTGTTTGAAGCTCAATATTTTGTGTTCTTTGATATTTATTTAGATGGTTTAAAACATATTTCTCCAGTATCTTCTCTATTGATGGTAATATGGCTATAGGGCGGTAATTCTCGAAAAGTTGTCTTTTTACTTTTATAAATTGGCCTTATTATTGATGTTTTTAAGCAGTCAGGAAAACAGCCCTCCTTCAGACTGGCATTTATGAGTTCAGTAATCTTCACCAAGCCTGTCCCGCTACCAAATACTTCCTTTACATCTTTCATTCTAATCCCATCATTACCCGGCCTTGTTGCTTTTCATTGATTCCACAACACTTTTTATAGCATCAGTATTTGCCTTAGGGATGTGTAGGCTTTGCACGCATTGAAGCTGGTCTAAGTTTGGATTTAAGTCTGTTCTGTTTCTTAAATTCTCTTGAAATGGACATGTATGCTTTATGTTTTTAACTTCCGGCGAAAAACTGTACCAAACCCTTCTAGTATTTCATTAATAGTTTTCTTTTTGCCCATTCCATTAATTATAAATTCATCAATATTACTTTTTTCTTTTTTCTTCCCATAAGCCAATTTAAATTGCTCCAAGTTTCTTTAAATTTCCTTTATTTTCTTCCAAAAATAGTTCTGTAATAACTGTCCTTCTTATTTTTTTATGTTTCTGGTTACCATATTTTCGGTATGTGTTGTATTCATGTCTATAATTTCCATTATATTAGGACGTTCCATTTTCTAAATAGCCAATCCTTTCTTTAACCATTTCTACCAAATAATCCAACCTTTGATAGAGCAATTTTTCTGTCTTCTGCAATTCTGGTAATTATTGAGTATCTTGTTTACTGGATATTTCTTCTGTACATGCTTTGTAGATATTTTTGAATTGCTCAGTCAAGTTGTTGGCATCATTTGTACTTCTTAAATCAATACTATTCCAATTAAATTCACAGAGTTTGCTTCTCAGGAGGCTTTTGTTTATCCTTTACAAACGTCTGAACCAATAGCTTTACTGAGGTTTTAGGCTTCCAAGCTAGTTTCCCAGCTATCAAATAATGATCTGATATTTTAATCTTAACAACCCCTGTTTGATAGTGTCAGTACTTCTGGATAAAATATGGTCCAATACAAGTTTGACTCAGCTTACCAGCTTTTAATCTCTTCTCTTGTGCTACTCCAGATTCCTCTTTCCAGACCCCAGTTGGCAGAAGTGTGGTTTCATACTGGGTACTGATGTCTCCCTGAACCTGAATGTTGATATTTGTGTCTCCAATTAGCACTAATTCTTTGTGTGTTGAAAGAGTCTGTAAGATGTTATCTAGTTCTGTAAAGTGCTTCAGATATATAGGTATTTAAGTTAGTTGTGAAGGGTGGCCTGTACACAGCATGAATACATGTAGGTTCAACATCATTGTGTTCCAATTGGCTCAACAAGACAAGTGACACTATAAATCATATCATATGTTTGGTTTGGAAAAAATTTCACTTGTTTGGCGAGAGCTAATTGGACAGATAAGTGAGCGAAAGATAAGGAGTTCTTGGAGTACAGATTCGTAATCAGCAGGTGGCGGTGTTAAAAGTATATCATGTCATATTTGAGGCATAAAATTTTTAAATGTCGAAACAAGGTTAAACATTATAGGTCGGGCGATTACAGCTCTGTTTTTCGTGAATATCTTCGAACGAAACAAGATAAAATTTTAAAAATCAGATTCAGTTCAAGCGGGACGAGGCTTAAATATGTAAAAACTTTGGTTATGACAAAATTTTCAAATTGACTTGTTTTGTTTGTTTGCTCAGAACAAAAGTTATTCTTGCAAGATCTGTTTTTTGGGTCGACAAGGCGGATGTTTAAAAGGTATCACATGTCTGATTTTCAAGAAACAAATTTTTAGCAAAATTAAGCGGCATAGCGAGTTTTAAGGTTTTGGGAATAACTTCGAGCGAAACAAGATATTTTTAAAAAGCGGTTTGAAGATTTGTGTTCAGGGCGATGAGCCAGACCAAAATAATGTATCATATTGGTTTTGAGAAAAATGTGTGTTAGGTTTAGAAAAAAACGAACATTTACTTTTTTGGCTGCCATTTGAAATGGCTTGATGGATTTTTATAATTTTGGTCTAATGATAGCATGTAATACATATTTATTTCAAATTTCATCAAAATCGGATGAAAGTTACTATTTTTAGATAATTAAAACCACTTTTTTTGGGGAAAAGTCCTTCAAAAAAGTTCTGTTAGTCGATTTTGCTGGTTAACAAATTTCGGCTAAGATATTTAAACAGAACATTTGTACGAAATTTCATGAAAATCGGACAGATGGCTTTGGAACCTCTTTCCTTGGCCTTGAGCTGGAGCTCGGAGAAGTATTGTCAAGCCCCTCAATATCAAGAATGCACAGTGCGTTTCTTTTACTGGCTAGTGAACTTTCGCACAAGGTCACTTAGCGCAGTTGTACATGATTTTCCGCTTGGTAGTGTTGATTACGGTGCAATGGTTGCCCTGAGAGCGCGTTGTCCCTTATATACCGCTCAACTAATGCGCCGATAGTTTTGAGCAGAAAAGATGATAGACTGATAGGCCTGAATGCCTTTGCCTGACTATATTCCCTTCTCCCCTTCTTGGGAATGAAGACTACTCTAACAGTTCTCCATGCTCGAGGAACATGGCCAAGAGCTACGCTGGCTCTGAAGAGCTCACAGAGAATTGAAAGCACAGGGAAGGAGACATTTTGAAGCATAGCTGGATAAATGCCATCCCCACCTGGAGACTTATAGGGGTTAAACTTTTTAAGAGCCCATTTCAATCGAGACATTGTAATGATTTTGGAGGAAGTGCCCAAACCTCCGAGGAGCCCTCGGGCTAGGACAGAATAGGAGAGTCTAGGCACCCGTCAGAGTCGTTTGCTTCAACACAACCAGGGAAGTGTGTCTCGGAGAAGATCGAGTGTCTCCCTGGCTGAGTCGGTGTACTCTCCATTGACTTTATTGAGCCAATAGGATTGATAGGTTTAGAGGCCATAATTTTGTTTAGCCTGGCTGTTTCTTTGAGACTGTTTACTTGCTCAGTAAATTTGGCCCAAGAGTTAAATTTGGCTTGCCTTACTGCCTTACTATACTGTGTAAGACTGGCGTGATACTCTTGCCAGGTACCTGCTTGGCCCTGTTGAAGAGTCGTCTGACTTGACCCCTCAAACGTTCCAAGTCGGCAGACCACCAGCTGATATTTGGCTGTTGTTATTACGCGGAGGGCAATGGTCATTATAAGCATCTAACATAGCCTCATTAAGTGTTGAGGCTGTGTGCTCAAGGTCCGTACACTGCTAATCCTGCCAGACAGTGTCGTGGTCATGGCTGTAACTTGGTCAGCCCAGCAGAACCCAGTCAGTCCTTCAGTTCCTAACTGAGACGTGAGAATGACACAGTTTTGTTTTGATTTCAAACTTTATGTACTTGTGATCTGATAGAGAGGCTCGCTCTAGAACAGACCACTTGTTGATGAATTTACTAATGGGTTCAGTACCAAATGTTATGTCAATGACATCGCTTCTGATTCTATTAACAAAAGTGGGCTGATTACCAACATTACTGATCTGGAGGTTATTGGAGATAAGATACTCTAGTAGATACCTCACCTTCGTGTTGGTGTTCGTGCTACCCTGTGCCGAGACGATAAAGTGCTACGCCACAAACCTAATTGCGAGCTGGGCTCCCTTTGTTGAATTTTCCACGAGTCGCCTTCAACTCTGGTGTGGAGGGGGTTCTCTCGAGTCATAAGGAAGATATGCGGAGCAGATGGTGAAACTCCAAGATGCCATCCCCACTCCAGCTTAGTTCCAATGTGGTCAAGTCCCTACAACAGCACCTGTAAGGCAGGCACTGGATTCCCGATTTAACAACAATACACATGTTCTAGATTGCTGATATGGTTGCAGAAAATTATTTTACCTCCAGTATGTCAATCCCCGCAATCCTGCCTTTGTGAGCAAGACTAAAGTATCTAGTGCAAATACAGATCAGTGGCTGCTCGTCAGGTGAAGGGTCGGTCACTTAACCTATGTTTAAGAAGGAAAAAATAAAATTTAACATTTAATTAATCCGCTTCAAAGTTCATGGGACGATGATAAGTTATCAACTACTCACAATGAGTGTGATACAAACTCGCCAGCAACAACGATGGTTGCCCATAGTTGCCAGAAAGTTAGTATGCCTCTAAGATTGCCACTTGCTGCTTCGTAAGATTGGAATACCGTGAGTCTCGTGAGGTGAAGAGATTTGTGCAAACCTTCACTTGACGCTTGTCTACGAGGTAGGGATAGACGCTGAGAGGGGAGGAAAGGGGCTGCGTTACTATAGCAACAATTGACGCTAGAAGTGTATATTCAAAACCTGTCACTTGCGAGACAGGAGAATTTGACTACTCAGTAGACCCACGCGGCGCTAATGCTCTGTTTAAGGCCTACTTTTTGCAATCACATGACCTGATTATGTACATTTTGAAGGAGTTAACTAATTTTAAATAGTTGTATATATTTTTTTTCTGATCCATACTACAAAACAATTTTATGCAACAATCTCTATACGTTGTCAATGTTTTAACTCCCTGCTAGAACTTGCAAGCTGTAATAACTACGTTGTTAATTATTTATGTAGTTTCCTAGAGAAATACTCATATTATCAATAAACATTGTATCTTTAATTTTCTGTCCACGTGTTAAGAATAAATATAACATATTTTTTCCATTAAATAGCGAAGTACACCCCCCCTTGCCCTTCACCTTCCTCTAGGCTCACGAGCCGCCACTAGTACAGATAATTTCCTTGTGACAAACATAATACTCAATCCCAAGTAACTATTGAAGGAATTGTATCTTGCTTATTAGACAATGATGGCCACCTGTTATATATAAAATATATTAATTCAAACTTAGGAAATATAAAACCTTATAAAGGGAAAAAATGCTCATTTTCATCTGTCACTATAGAAAACATTAAGTATTTATTTAAGTATGAAAGCTGGACTTGCATTTATTTTCCATCCACTTCCCTTTCTAAGATCTCTGAGCACTAAATAATTTAGCATTGTCGTGTGTCTGTGTTTATAATGTTAATAATTTCTTATAATTTCCATTGGTCATTGGGCTAAAATTAATGACCCATTCTAAGGAAGGGTCGGTCTTAGTTTGTTACAAGACTACACCTCATAACTCATTACTACCACTCATCACACTCATCCTTCACCACATATTTGCCTTAAAATACCCTCATGGGAGTGGTCGGCATCTCAAATAGTGATTTAGTGATTTATAAGACTTAAATGGATAAACTATTGATCTAGCTTATTGTGACATGATTCAACAATGTATATTGTATCTTCATATGTTCATTACAACGAATAAAGATATTTTGAAATAAATTGAAAATAAAACGTAGCAACAAGTGCTAACGTAAATCCTACTGAATTTTCAACCAGGCCGACACGCAACTAAGGGCTAATGTGCCGCTGACATGAGTGAAGAGAATTTCCTTATTACCATAGGAGTTATGAGGATGTACGCTGCGCCACACCCTCGCCAGCCTGTGATGGCTTATGAGTGCCAATTAAGTCACGTGATACGTTCGAGTGCAATTATAGTGATGCCTTGTGTTCCGAGAACCCAACCACAGCCGGTGCCAAGTCCGGGACTCATCTTGCAAATGATGAGGAATTGGGGAGGCGGAGGAGTAACAACCTCGTTTAAAATACCTGGGTCCGGTGGTAGCACCCTGTGAGGGCCCCTGCCTAGGGAAACAGGTGAAAACCGGCCAATGGCTCCAAACTTCCTTGTGGAGGGTTGAGAAACCTAAAGGCTACGGGAGACAACCCAGACAGAAAACCGACAGCCTGAGGCCGCAGGTGGCAGACCCACCATCAGGATCGGAGAGGGTAGGCTAATAACCTGCTCTCTCTTAAACTAAACTTATTACTGAAACCGCAATAAATGAAATAAACCGGACCGGAAAAATGGCACAGACTTTTGATAAAACAAATGGCCCAGAATCGCAGGTAACGTGGAAGGCGCTGTTGCGCCCCACGCCCCCACGGAATATAGGAACTAAGTCAAGTAAGTCAAGTTGAGTTCCGAGATACCGACTTTGACCCACAATAAGTTCCGACTTTGGTTTGACTCCCGCGATCATTTCCAAGTACATTTTTTTGTCTCCCGATACATTCCTAGTGTTACCACATAAAATCGTATAAACAAAAATTGATTTGTACAAAATACATTGAATTTATTCAATACAGAACACTTCCACGAAACAGGTGGTTTAACAATCAGCCAGACAAACAAAATCACCCTTGGTAAAATAAAGTTTTTCTAAAGTACAGTCAACTCCCGATTAGCCGCGATAAAGTCGGGTTGAGGCTTCCCGGATAAGCCAAATGGCGGTTAATCAACAAAAACTTAACATTATTGTACAATGAGGTATATAAAGACATAACAACTAAATGTGAGGATAACAGATTCCAGTGAGCAGTGCATGTGGAATCTAGTCAATTGTTTTCATGTATTTTAGCACTGCGCGGTCGGACGTCCGTGTTACGGCAGTTACGGTTTCACGGTTTTACCACGATCAATGTTTTGCATCATGGACACTATTATATCTGTTTTGTGAGGGATGGCGGCATTGTATTTTTCCTTTATTCAGTGTTGCAGTTAATCCGATTACCGTTAAACGGGAGTTTACTGTAAATACCAAAGGTGTTTTTTGTTTATACAATTTGTTTTTATACTTATGTAAAATTCCTTATCATCTCAAGTTCCCAGTGTTGTTTTAGCTACACAATACATGGCCGGCTGCCAAAACTTAGGAAACCATTTTAGTTTTTTGCTATTTTCTTGCAAATTCTACTGGTGAGAGTAACTATGACTCTCGTAAGTTAGCCTTTTTATAGTTTTAGAGAGAAATTCACGGCTTACTCTCGGATGGCTAAATTCACAGCTTATTCACGGTTAGAGTGAACTAATTTGATTTAATCTGCTGGTGCCTTCCTCAAAGACACTTAGTTCTGGAGAGCTAGTAAAGTAATGTGCAGACGTACTCACCTACTACACATACTATGACACCGGACTTCACTCCAGTCGCTACTGGAACCGCTGGACATACTCGAACTGCTGGAGTGGCTGGACAGGAGACTGTGTGATCTGGATCGGTAGGGAGGTGAACTCTCTCCGTCAAACAATGTTCGGTTCGGTGGATTTCGCTCTTCTGCAACCACAAAATAACCTCACAATCATACATTATCTAGCTGATTCCTTCCGCTGATTTTGGTGTCACTCATGTGGTACAAAACATGCTGCAGCAAACAAAGACGACAAGCACAGCACAATTATTGTAGACTAGCACAAAAGAGATCAAAATACTGTAAAATTGAGGTTACCATTTCACTTTTACTAGCAAGCAAGTAGCCAGTAGGCCTACATTTGTCTGGTTATTTTAGTTTAAGCGAGCTACTGTTTGAAATTATTTTATAATTCACAGCTTATTCACTTGTAAGATTTTAGATAAAACTTTTTGAGTTGCTTTTTCATTTGACACATCATTCATAGCTGTACGAGGGAGTACCCAAAAGTATCGGGAAACGGTCAATGGCGAGGTAGGGAGTGCATAGTTCACATTTTGGCCAATATAGGATGAAAGCCCAACTCTTCCTGAATTCAGTGCACTCGGTGTAGGCCAGTCTGAGAGGCTGTGAAGAGGAGCTGTGTGCGTTTTTCTAAAAGTAGTTTTGTTCCTGCTTTTGTTTTGATGGTTTAATTAAATGGACAAAGTTCAGCAGTGAGGTTTTTGCTTTTTTCTCGGTAAGAACGCGTCAGAAACGGTTGCGACTATTAAAAAAGCTTACAAAGACGATGTTTTGAGCAAAACCAGGATGAAACAAGTAATTTTCCCATCAAGATGCATACCAGTCGACAGCCGCCTTGTCCTGACGACCTTCAAATTTTCGGACTGAAATTGTTCAGAAAAACTGTCAATATTAAGCAGAAGACCGTAAGAGGACCATTGGGAACGCTTTGCTGTCTGAAGTGTGTTAAAATTCATTTAGCATTTTTCAACCCACTCCAGACCTACATTTTGTGATATGGAGGCTGGTTCTTTCATCATGCCAATGTGCCTGCCCACAGCCATCTCAGTTTGCTAGTTTTGGCCAATACCAGCATGACCACCCTTCCCCACTCCACCCACGCCAAATCTTGTCCCACGCCACTTTTTTATGTTCCCATAATGAAAATTACATAAAAAGATCACTGTTATGACAAAATGAAGGAGTGAAAGGCAAACGAGGATGGAGCGCAGCACTGCATTCAGACTAAGAGGTATGAGGGTGCTTAAAACCATGGGAGCATCAAATGAACAATTGCATTACACTAAATGGGAGTATACTGAAGGTATACATATAAATTAGTACAAAAAATAATAAAATATGGCTTTATATTGAAATTCTCATATTTTTGTGCAATTATCTAGTTCAATGTAATAGATATTATGGAGCCGCTAAAAACACCGTATATTCATTTAGAAACACCCAATATTTACATTACATTAAACTTACACATATCTTCTTCAAGAGCCATCTATTAGATTTTATATTTCTTAGAAATAATAGTAAAAATTTTGTTTATTTCTTTTATAGAACAAACAAAATTTTACTTTATTAGACCGTTTGATATTTTAAAATTATTAAACTTACAGTTTGTTTAATGTTTGTTACTCTATGTAAATTATGTTATTTATTTTACAGTCTAAACATGTGATTACTTTAATTGTTCAATTGTTTTAAAAGAATGTAAATATTGTCTTTCTTTCTGTTTACTATAATACAGTCCACTTGAACAGTTCTCTAACTTTCTTTTATTTTTCACCGCAAGCACCGCTACATATTTTGGTCCCACTCGCCGGATAATTGATCCAACTATGAGTGAAAAACACAAACGAGAACTTGAACTTTTAAAAATAAGCAGAACCATTGTGAAAGAGAAAATTTCCAGCCTTCAAGATGTAAGTTTCAATCTAGACCCAGAATCAAATAATATTGAGTTTGAAGTACGTTTTGATGAGCTAAAAGATGATTACAACTCGTTTAACAAAATTCAAACAGAAATCTTTAGATTATTGATTTGTTTAAATTTAAATGAAGAAATTGAACTTGAACGTAAATTAAGCAAAGAAATTGAACAAATGTATTTTCAAATATTGACAGCTCACAAAAGACTAACCAAAATTAATTTCTAATGTGTCTATCAGAAGTCAGGAAACTCCTTCATTACAATCCCAGGTTAAACTTCCAAAATTGATCTTCCCTCCTTGGTGGTATTCTAAAGGATTGGCCACATTTCAAAGACTTGTTTGTTTCTCTTGTACACAACAACGATTCTCTTCCCGACATTGAAAAATTTCACTACCTCATAACCTGTCTAAAATCTGAACCACTTACTTTGGCCAAAACCCTTCCCATGACCTCTGAAAACTACCCACTTACCTGAATCAACTCAAGGAGCGTTATGACAATAAACGACTCTTGGCCACTCATTACTTAAGTGAAATCATCAACACTCAAAGTTTGACTAGCCAATCTCCCAAGTTTTTACGCCAACTTCTCGACATTTTCACTGAGAACGCTTCTGCCCTCAAGGCAATGAACTTTCCTGTAGACGTAGGAGACTTCATTCTACTTACCTGTGCTTGGATAAACTAGACAAACAAACCCGCCAACAGTTTGAAATGAAACATTCTCACACTGAGTTCCCAACTTTCGATCTAGTTCTTGCTTTTCTCAAAGACCATTGTAAGTCTTTAGATGCAGCCCTACCGCTTGACAAATCTTCATTTCTTACTTCCAAAGTTGAATATCATACGCCTAGATTCTCAAGCAAACCTGTGTCTAGCAGTTACAAAACTTCTCAAACATCATCTCCCTTTCCACCGCAATGTTCTGATTTCCAGTCAAGAACAGAAGTGTTCATACTGTTCTGAATGTCATTCACTCTACATTTGTCCTAAGTTCTTGGACCTTGAAACCACACAGAGAAAAGAGTTCATCAAAAGCAAACACGCATGCTTCAACTGTCTGTCTAATGGTCACATGCTAAAACTGTTCATCTAAAATGTCTGTAGAAAGTGTTCCCGATCTCATCACACCTTACTCCATGAACCCTCATCGACTACTGATCAAGTTCTGAATAATTCTGTCACTGTTCCTGAAAGAAACCACCCTCAACCATCTAAACAGACCTCATCCACTACTTCACACGTCGGTTCATCTGAGTCAACTTCTCTTGGGGACAGCAGCAATTCAAATAAAAGATTCGACGGAAACTACCAAACTGTTCGCGCCTCCTTGATCCAGGATCCCAAGTATCATTTATCACTGAAAATACTTTTCGCAAACTAGGTTTAACTCGTACCCAGTACACTTGCAACATCTCAGGCATTTCACAACCGTCAGCACAACAAAAGGAAAAGCTCACTGTACAGTAAAACCACGCTTCAAAAGTCATCCAATTTTGCACTGTGAAGCAGTTGTTCTCAATTCTATAACTACCGCAACCCTCAAACCTTTTATCTTCTGAAATCAAGGAATATTTCAAGAGATATGATTTAGCCGACCCTCACTTTGATGTACCAGGCAAAATCGAATTTTGATAGGAGCTGATCTTTTCACGGAAGTATTCAACGGCGGGCGGTCTTCATCCAAACCTTCTAATCCCGGCTTTCCTACTCCCTACTCTACTATCTTTGGACATGTCTTGATAGGCAAAACTATGACTTGTTCTCCTTCACCGCAGACTATGACGTCTCATCTAACGATCACTGAAGTCAGTTCACTCGAGTCTTCTATCAAAAGGTTCTGGGAAATAGAAGAGCCCCCAACCAAAACCATGTAAGTCCTGATGACAAAAAGCAGAATCTTTCTTTCTTGAATCTCACAGCCGAGATGACACTGGACGATACACTGTCAAGTTGCCTTTTAAGGATGAAACCCCAATCTGGGTGAATCATACAGTCTTGCTGCCCAAAATCTATTTAGATTAGAAACCCACTTCAATAAAATCCTCAACTCAAGATTCAGTACTCTGAGTTTATGTCTGAATATCTCAAATTAGGTCACATGAAACGTATCAACACATCACATAACAAGCCGAAATACTTCATTCCTCACCATGGCGTCTTCAAATGAGCCAAGATGGTAAACCCCACAAATTCGTGTCGTATTTAATGCATCAGCAAAGACAACAAATGGAAAATCGTTGAATGATGAACTATTGGTAGGACCTAAACTGCAAAACAACATTTGTCAAATCATTACTAATTTTTCTTTCCTGTGGTGTTCACAGCAGACATATGCAAAATGTATCGTCAGATTATCGTACACCCTGAACATCAAACCTACCAAGCAATTCTCTGAGAGAATCCCTCAAGATCCTGTAGGCTGTTATCTCTACAAACTGTGACGTATGGCACGTCAAGTGCTCCTTATCTTGCTATCCGTACCTTACAACAACTGGCTCTGGACGATGGCCAATCTTTTCCAAAGGCATCTGAATCCCTGATCAATGACACTTATGTTGATGACATTCTCACCGAGCGTCTTCCGTTGAAGAAGGCAAACTTCTCAAATCTGAACTAACATCCTTGCTTAAACTGGGAGGTTTTGAACTCAAGAAATGGGCCAGCAATTGTTCTGAATTACTGAATGAGACTACAAATGCAGAAATGGTTTTTCTGAGAGCTCTCAGACTTCAGACGCCATCAAAGTCCTTGGTATTAAATGGCATCCCCAGACCGATTCTTTTCTTATCAAGTGAATGTCAAAGAACACAAAATAACAAAACGATCCATTCTTAGTATTCTTAGCTCAATCTTTGACCCCTTGGGTTACTCCTCAATACTCTGGGCGAAGAAATTAATCCAATCTCTGGACTTCGGTGTTGGTTGGGACGAAAGTCCTAATCAAAATATTGTAAACTCTGGGTAGACTTCATCAACGATCTTCCTCAGCTTGAAACACTGCAACTACTCGCTTTGTCCTCCCTAATACTTACCAAAGTCTTCAAATTCTTGGATTTTGTGATGCATCTAGTGAAGCTTATGGAGCTTGTGTTTACCTTCGATCAAAGTCTGTAGATGGTTCAGTTAAGGTTGAACTTATCCTAGCTAAATCCAAAGTTGCACCACTAAAGAGCTTGACAATTCCTAAATTAGAACTATGCGCCGCCCATCTGTTATGCAAACTTGTAGACTCCTGTCAGAAATACATGACTAAAAACTTGGTACCTTACCAGTTCTGGCATGGACAGACTCAACAATCGTATTGAACTGGATTCACACATCACCTCACTTGCTGAAAACCTTCGAAAGCAAACAGAGTTGCTACAATCCAAGACACAATCGAGCCTTCCAATTGGCACCACGTGAATTCACTGACAATCCTGCGGATTGTTCAAGAGGAGTGCTGCCTTCACAACTCCTAACCCACGACTTATGGTGGAAAGGTCCACCGTGGCTTCTCAATGACCCTATTTCATGGTCGGATCATCACACTCCAGGAATAAAGGATCTCCCTGAACTCAAATCTAACATAGTATGTGCTGTCACAACAGAACCCTCTCCTCTCGACATTATCAACAAAGCCTCATTTACTCGGATGAAAAGAATTCAAGCATACGTTCTTCGTTTCCTTCACAACTGTAAACTTCCACCTTATGACCGTCTTTCAGGAAACTTAACCACCACAGAATTAGAAAATGCCCTGCTATCACTAGTAAAATCTGTTCAACGCTCAACTTTCCATTCTGACCTTAGCTGCATCCAAAGGACAAACCCTGTTCTCTTACCCTTCAGCGACTCAAATTTCTCGACGAGAAAGGAGTGTTACGTGTCGGAGGCCGCTTACGAAATTTTTACTACCCTGATTCTTGTCATCCTATTCTTCTACCCAAATCAAGCCTCTCACCGATCTCATCATTGACCACTTTCATTTGACTTACCTTCACTTGGGCCCAGGATCCCTGCATTCTACTTCGACGTCAATTCTGGATTCTTGCTGCTCGCAACGTTATCCGCAAGCGCATCTTCAAGTGTGTGACCTGTGCTCGCCAAGTCTAATTCCCCACACTAATGGTGATCTCCCAGCCGTTCGTACTAAACCTTCACGCCTTTCTCTCTGGTGTTGATTATGGAGGACCCTTAACATCAAAACAGATCGTCTTTCAAATCACAAATCCGCATCTTACCTATGTCTCTTCATTTGTCTTGTCACCAAAGCTGTACATCTTGAAGTAGTATCTGACCTAACTGTTGATGCTTTCCTAGCTGCTTTTCAACGACTGATCGACGTGGCCTATGCACTGACGTATAGCGATTGTGGCACGACTTTCGTTGGAGCAAACAATGCCTTAACTCAACTGATCAGACAATCGACTACGCACAAAACCATTCAAGATCACCTCTCAACTAAAGGAATCAAATGGCACTTTAATCCGCCATATTCGCCACACTTCGGTGGAATCTGGGAAGCAGGCATAAAATCTGCAATACCATCTTCGAAGAGTCGTCGGTGAACAAACACTAACATTTGAAGAATTGGCTACTCTGTTCTGTAAAATCGAAGCTGTTCTGAATTCTAGGCCATTGTGTCCACTCTCTCACGGATCCCCATGAAATAGACGTTTTAACGCCAGGACATTTTCTTGTTGGAAGTCCCTCCTGACATTACCGCAACCTGACTTAACGACAATTCCCCAAAATAGACTCTCCCGATGTCAACTGGTATCCCGAATGCGACAAGATTTCTGGAAACGCTGGTCTAATGAATATTTGCACAATCTGCAGCAAAGAGTGAAATGGACCCCGCTCACCTGATCTGGCTGTCGGCGATTGGTTCTTATCAAGGACAAAACCTACCCGCCCAGGTTTGGAAGATGGGACGAGTAGAGTGCACCCTGCCTGGCAAGGATGGAGTCACACGTAGTCCGACTCAAGACTCCACAAGGGATAACTACTAGATCCGTCACAGCTTTGTGCCCACTGCCAACCACTTGAAAAAAAAAAATAATAATTTTTGGCGGGTTTAATGTTTACTCTATGTAAATTATGTTATTTATTTTACAGTCTAAACATCTGATTACTTTAATTGTTCAATTGTTTTAAAAGAATGTAAATATTGTCTTTCTGTTTACCATAAAATACAGTCCACTTGAACAGTTCTCTAACTTTTATTTTCACCGCACCGCTTACACAGTTATAAATGATGTTTCAAATAAAGAAGCAACTCTAACAGTTTTACCTAAAGCTGAAACCTAAAAAGTGTTCAACATGACAACCATTTGTCCCCGACACATCATGTCTACATTCGAAGTTATTCCCAAACGCTGTAAAGTGTGTCTTGAGTATTTGTGGAAACAGCTGCTTCAGGAGGTCACAGAAGGAGGCACAAAACACACATTGATAAAGACCCAAACGAAACGCTTACGTTAGATCTGGTGACCGTGGAGGTCTTGCTAAAACAAACTTTGTCATTATGCCTGCGGCCAATCCAGCGGTCGGTAGAGTGTTGTTAAACCACCTGTACATCGCTATGCCAGTGAGGTGAGAATCTTGCTGGAAAATGAAGTTCTCTGCATTATATTCTTCCAACTGAGGGAAGAGCTATTATTCTAGTGTATCAGGTAAGAAAACCCAGTTACAGATGCTTCACCAAAAAAGGAAGGCCCATACACTTTCCGCCGGAATATGGCACAAAACACATTCATCCTAAGAAAGTCTCGTAAGTCTGCACTGGTCTTGTGAGGATTTTCTGAACTCCAGATCAGCACATTATGAGTGTTAACATGTCCACTAAGGTGAAAGGTCGATTCAACACGGAAGACAACTGGTAAAATCTTCATCATCACGCAATAACATTTTATACATCTTAGTGTTGTTTTAGCTACGGAATACATAGTGTGTTCAAAATCAGAAAACCAAAAATTGGTTTAGTTTGTTTGCAAATCCTACTGGCGAGAGTAACTATGACTATTGTAAGTTAGCCTTTTGCCTGTTTCAGAGAGAAACTCTCACGCTCATTCTTGATGGCTAAATTCACGATGGTTCACGGTTGAGTGGACACACCATGTTAGGGAAAACTAATTTCATCTAAGGATTTAATTTGCTGGTGCTTTCCTCAAAGACACTAGGTACTAGAGATCTAGTAAGTAATGCAGACGCATTCTCACCATACTGGTATACACTATGACACCAGTCACATGGAACTGCTGGACAGGAGATTGTGTCAACTGGATCTGCAGGATATGGACTCTCTCCATCAAACATTGTTTGTTAGGTAGATTTTGCTCTCCTGCAACCACAAAATAAATTACAATCATACCATTATACAGCTGATTTTCTTCTGCTGATTTTGGTTCTGCAATAGTCAAAGAAACAAAGGTATCACTCATGTGATACAGAACATGCTATGCAAACACAGACTACAAGCACAGCAAGATTGTAGGCTAGCACAAAGAGATCAAAACACTGTGAGATTGAGTTTACCATTTCACTTTTACTAGCAAGCAAGTAATCAGTACATTTTTCTGATTGTTTTAGACTGCTAGGAGGTACTGTTTGAAATGATTTTACCTAACACTCAGTGCACAACAGTTTCCCCAACTAGAATCCAAGAGTCGCCCAGAAAGTAACAGATGCTTGTGCATCACGGCCTGATCTTGCATCACTTGTTTGTTAGCTGCATCCTCAGCTCAAGTTTCACTATCTTATAAACTATTCTACACGTTTTAGTTGGGATGGCAAATTAAACAACCGCCAAAAGCAAAGTTACCAGTTTAATTTGGTTTCTCCATTCATACATTTTATTAATTGACCGCCAGAAGCGCTGGAACAACATCAATAATTTCGTGAATTCTAAACCAGATATTCAAACCTCCGTGAATTCCAAACCAGATATTCAAAACTCTCAGAATTCCTTGATCCCATAATCCAAACCCGACAACCTGTCCCAAACCCCAACCTCAGAATTCCAAACCTTAGAAATTCTGTTTTCGAAGTTATTCAATATGCAAATTTTGTTTTTTTCTCATACTAGGTGGTCCGGATTAGCCTGTATCCGAATTATCTTGATCCGCTCTAGCGGGAGTTTACTGTACTTCTATCATTCCATGTAACGATAACCCTTCAACCTGTCTAATTCAAGTTGTCAAATTCAGCGAACTTTAGTTCTTCTAGTTGGAAAGTTTAATCAGATCCACTTTCCAAAGTTGGGGATTTGCAAGTGTTCTAGATTGATTTTTGACTTCAACTTGTATTTTGTGAGAATATTATTTTACTCCAGCTACAGTATGACTTTTATAGCTTGTAAATTTTTTTAAGGTACAAGTTCCAAAATTTTAAAGCAAGGGCTGTTTTAAAATTAATTTATGTTCAAATTCTAAAACGCTTACCATTTGTAGACCTGTTATACGAGGTAGGTATATCATTAAAGTTTGCGGATTTAGGCAATAAAATAATTTGTTGAAAAGCCAACATAAAATTACACTTTGCTCTTCAAAGTAGTCCCTGAGCTCTTATTTATCTCTTGATTCAAACTTTCCAACCTTTGATGCTCTCAAGGAATTGATCTTTTGTTACCTCTGCTAGCCCTTCCGTTGTTTGTTTTTCTTCTTCCAGACTCTAAAATGGTGTACCTTCAACTTTTCTTTGATTTTAAGGAATAAAGAAATATCTGCATTCAAGTACTGTGGTGGACGCTGGCTAAAACCTGTTGGACAATGAGGCGGTGTGAGAGGGTACATTATGCGGATGCAACATCCAAATTCGAGCCTCTTTCTGCAAACTCTCTCACGCAGACATTTCATTACACCCAGTAGTCAACAGTAATAGACAGGATTAACTCACTCTAGCAGCTAAACTCGTAAGTAAAGAAAAACATCATCATGGCCTTGATTTTGGATTTGACATTCTGGCTTTTATGTCCATGGTTCTCCACCTTTTTTTAATTCTATACTCTGCTACTGCTTCAGGATCGTACACCTAAACGCAAGATTCATCTCCAGTTATCACATTTGTAAAGATGTCTACTTTTACTAGCAAGTAGCAATTTCATAAGAATTTGTTCTTCTTCAAAATTAAAATTGGGTTTCCATGGTCGCAACCTATAAAATGCTATTAATACTTTGAAGCCTGGCCCAACTTTTTTTTTAACGACAGTTTTTCATTTTTATTTATTTTACTTAAGCCATGACTTTCTCAATAACCCTCTTTTGCAATCTCTTATAAAATAAAAAGCGTAAACAACCCCAAAAAAGCGTGTCCTCCTCTTTTCAAACAAATTTTTTGAACAATCCACAAACTCCTTTACGCTATCAACTTCCACCTGTGCCGGTCAACGTTAATTAAAGTGGGCCTTCCCCATCAATAAATTATATGAAAGTAAGCTCAGCATGGCCCGACAACTGCTAAGCCTAAATCTTCAGCTGACACATTAGACCTTGCGACCATTCTCACACCTAGTAGAAGCTATTCTCTCAGTAACATGGTCAAGCTTACGTGGAACACTAGCGCTCTAGTAGCAATCATGGTAACTACTTCAACAGACATCGAGCAGGACTCAGGCTTAAGAGCATCAAAGTGTTAAACAAACTTTACTACAATCTCACCAAACATGTCTAGTGAGCTAAATAAATAAGACAACAAGTTAAAAGTCATTCAAAATAAAAACATAATGAGTATAAAATAATGGCAAAAAAAAAATAAATAAAATAGAAATAATAGTATAAAGTTGTAAACAAAAGAAAATATAGTTGTATATGAATAATTACTGGAATCCCAATAAGGTCTCTCCAGTAGCGAACCTTCTTCTGGTCCCTCTTATACACATACTGGCCGCTCTTATTATACCAAATGAAATTCTTGTCCTGGTCAGGTTTAATATATCCGTACTGTAGGGGTATTTTTCGGCAAGTCGTTCATTTAGTACTTTAAAGAAAGAGTTCATTTGAGGGCAAAGACTCCGTCTACTGACAACACTAAGGCGTAAGGTAGTATGCCTCTGTTCACAAAGTAGAGGTACTTCCTCTTTTTTCTTCCTCTGCGTTTAACAGGATGGACAGTACAGGTCGGGAGGTGTAGGAGGGAGCATCAGTGTCTGACACGAATATCAAACAATGCCTCCCTCTGAGCCTCCCAAACCCACGTACAGCCAATCCCCTCGCAGACATGGTTCTTCTTCACTAATGATTGGTTCTTTGACTACATTGCCCAGGATTTTACACACATTTCACCAAGAAGGTCCTGATTTCGTTATGCCTTCGTGTTACCAAGCCACCAGTTTTGCAAAAGAGCATGGTTCAAAGTAAATCCAGTCTTCCCACAACCATCACACCTGTCTGGCATGTTTACGGTTGTCTATGATATCTGATTGAGAGCATCCTGAATTCACTTGGTGATAGATCAAAATGATCTCTCTTCAAAGGCATGACAGATAACCAACTTGATGAAGTGTTTTTGTGATTGAAACAACAGATCTTTCTATGGCTCGTTTTTTCTTCGGCAGGGAACGTGTTTAAAAGACTTTGTAGTTTTCTTCATCCGCAATATGTTTCTTTTGATCTTATGTTTTTTGTTTCACTCATAACTTCTAGATGTTGTTGCAAACTAAATTTCTCCTTATTTATTATTGCTGATATTACAGTTGAACAACTTTTTTCGAGAATCTTCAAAATTATTCTTTCGTTCTCACTTGGATTACCAATTGCCAAACCTCCTTTCTTTACAGGCAAGGTAAATAACAATGCCTCTTCTTCAGAAATCTATTTCCAAATATTGCTGGAAGAAATTTAGTCGTCATTGTTTCATATAACCTCTTGAATTCATTTTCTGTATTTTTGAATATGCGTTGGAAGAATGTCCAATGAAATTGCATTGATTTAACAAAGGCAATATATGCTGACTGAGGTTCATGTTTCAACCTCTGCTAGTTTCTCTAGAGTTGAATTCAAGATTCAATTTTGTTCTTGACGAATGTGTTTTTCAACTGTTGATCCAACGTAACTTCAAGAAACGTTTTCCTGTTACAACCTGAATACCAGTGTCATGAAAAAATTTCTTCGGCAAAGTTTTTGTCGCCTTCCGACCAATTAGACAGGATTTCGATCCTTGAGGTAGTAACCATAAGATGGTCCCTCATATGTCAGTTTGTTCCACCATTGTAATAAGTTTCAAACTTTCCTTGAGCAGAAGAATCGTCAGCGTACCAACATTGGGTAATATCCTTTTCAGTTGATAGTGATTTGATGAGAGGTAACGTGGTCAAAAGCATATAGGGGCATAGACAAAGGATCACCTTGAATCACTCCTCCTTACTGAACAGTTTGCTTGTTGAATCCCTCACAATAAGTTTGCATTGCCACGATATGTATTGTAAATGAACCTTGCTGTTTTAGGCCAATGGCACCTGGTTTGCCATAGTGTAACTTTCCTGCTGTGACATGTTGTAAAGCATTTTTAGCATCAACCAGAAGCAGTCCTCAGTTTGAGTTAGGATTACAGTTAGAGTCAAACAATTTATGCATTGCATTGGACAGACTCAATTCCGCAGAGCTGAGTCCACTGCATAACTGATTTGTTTGACAAGCTCGTTACATCATCCTGTAACTTCTATGACACATTTTGATAGAATCATTTCTTTAAACATTCACCAATACCAATAGGTCAACTCCAGGACGTTTGTCCAAAGCAATCAATCTACATGACATGGAGAGCATGAATGTTCTTCCACTAAAACCTGTTATTGCACAGCTCATTGGCTAAAGCTGCAACGCATCAATGAGACAACTTGCTTTCCCATATCGCAGCAGAAAATCACTCCATTGTTGAATTGACCCTCCTGGTCCGCCCAATCGCCAATTTTCTTGACACTTTCTCAACGATCTCATTTGTTATGGTGACGTGTTGCATATAAGGTAAACTGCATTCCTTGGAGGTAAAGAAAATTGACACTGATTCGCTTGATTGATTCTGGTGTTTTTCTTAAGTATTTCAAAACTGTTTTACCACTTGAACTGTCAATGCTATTTGATGAAGAACAGACGTCCGCCATTTTGCTCTTAAACAGTTCATTGCATCGCGTAGTTTTCCTCTAACATTAATCGGTTGAACAGTTTTACATTACCTGATTCACTTTCATCTTTTTTAAGTTATAACATAGTTTCTTGTCAGACATAGGGCATTGTCGCATTAGTAAATCTATTTCTTCAGCTCCCATAAAGCCAAGCTGGCTTAGAAGAACTCAATGTCTTGGCTCGCTTAACTAATTTATCTTTGCAGTGTAACTGAAATGAAAACTAACAGTCTTTTCAGAGGGAAACTGACCTTTTGAGTAACTCAACTTCTTGTTAACGTTGATATGAAAATGCACAGTACATTACCATTTGGAAGTTATACTGTTTTCCCTTAAGGATGCAGATCTTTTCCATCTGTTATACCACACGTCTTGTTCGCCCACTGAAGCCGAGCATTGAGCAATCCTTAGTTTGTTCGGAAGATTCAAACGTGTTTCTTCGCTATCAGTTTTGGTGGAGAGAGACGGGTTGTTATTTGATTCGTGGTATACCAATGGGTTTTTGGATGGATTCTTGTTGTATGCAGTTTTAGTCCTTATTACTATTAAATACTTTGGTTGCAAATAGTACAATTCGATTTAGGGTTGTGATGAATCTTACATCATTCAAATGGGTGGCATCGAGAAGTGTCGGTGATATGTATGATGGGCTACGGATGTATCTTGGGTCTCTATTGAAGGAATCTAAAGTCTTCATCCCACTTGAAGTAGATTGTGATGAAGACATCAATAGGTAAACTTATAATATTTGTAGTTGAATGTCAGAAAAGTGTTATACCTATGATTATTCTCAGCTGGGTCTTTAGGATTGCATTCAAATGTTTTGAAAGAACTGATCAAAACACCTTTTGCAAACAAAGGTTAGAACAATTTACAAATTCTAATAAATGTTAATTTGGAGTAAATGGGTTGAAAAATCCAATTGTCTCTGATGAACTACTTACCAGTTGTTGAGACTATATCAAAATTCCTTCAAACGGGCAATAGAATAACGCTTTTAAAACTTAAATTTGTAGAGCTCAAATTTCACAATCGCTTTTGTTTTGTTCACAGCTGTATTAGCTAAATAAATTGAATACACCTTTAAATGTACAAGGTCTGTAA